>CM053214.1:348977546-349044505 GCA_028583105.1 Macropus fuliginosus | reverse complement strand
TCCCTGCCACGTTTGGTAGTCTGAGTCTACTCTAGCATTAAAGTCGGCCAGAATTATAAGCTTGTCCTCTTTTGGCATATTGACAATAAGGGTCTCGAGGTCTTCACAATATTTTTTGACATCAGTGGGGTTTGTCATGGTAGGAGCATAGGCACTGGTGATTGTGTCATGGTATTTTCCTGCAAGTGGCAATCACATTGTCATGAATCTGTCATTCACTCCTTTTGGCAGTCATACCAGCTTGCTTTTTATTTTGTGTTGTCTATTAGTTTGAGCACGTTCCATGTGCTGTTAGTGAGTGGAATCATCTTTGCAGATGTTTTCATATTTTTCTGTGTGTTTTGAACGCATTGTGGGATTCCCTGCCTTCTGCAATAATCAGGCCAGGATTAGATAAACACGCAATGTTTAGGGCACCTTTTGTAGCCCCCTTTCACACACCAAGAGGTGAGCAGTGAGATCCTTAAAAGGCTGCTCAGACACCCAGGGGTCTGTCAAGTCTCACTGCTGTTTCCAGTGAGAGACGACCGTATGGTCTGGGCCACCTGTTTGCAGAGTTGTGACTACAGCTCGCAGTGTATCTGCTCCTGCTGTTTCATCACTTGCCTGTCACCCCAAGACTTTGAGGCATAATAGTGAAATGGTATGGGTGATGTCTTTTAATTCATTTGTAAATTGCATTTAAGTAAGGCAAAGGTTTATGAAGTCTTCAGTCTCACTTTTTCCTTCAGAGTCATGATAGGCCAGTGGCAGGACATAGTCAAGATGACTGGCAATGGCTCAGGATGCAGTGGATGACCTTGACATCTTCAGAGTCTAACAAAGCTCTAAACACTCCACATCACCTGCTTCGTCTGCCTTCATGGCCACTGGAACAAATTGTTCGCATCTGCCCATCCCACCAGATGAAGTCTTCACATGCTTGTGATAGACACCCTCCTAACTCACCAATGGATTTGGGAACCCTTGGTTACCCTCAACCTGGTTTGGCCTGTCTGCAGAAATGGTTTACCAGGGTGTGGCCCCTGGCCATGCAGGAGCTTCTTGTAGCCACAGGTGAGAGTTTGGTGGAACAGGTGGACATCAAAGGTAGAAAAAGTCCCGAAAAGGGTATGGCCGTCAATTCACCTTCTCAACTCACCTTCCTTCCTTCCTTTCTTTCTCTCTTTCTTTCTTTCATCATTTATCTATCCATCTCTCTGTCTCATCCTGCCATATGTTTATATTGATATATTTTTATATGTTCACATATCTAACTTATGTGTTTATATATGTATTGTTATACATATATTGGAGAATTATGATACTGTCATTGGAGGGAACATGAAGCTTGTTTTCTTCATTTTCTTAGTCATTTAATTGCAGTTTTCACAGTCACTTCCACAAGATTTAGTCCAAATTTTCTCCCCATCTGTCACTTCCCGCCACCCCAAGAGAGTATGCGTTCTGATTAACCCTTCCCTCAATATGCTCTCCCTTCTATCACCTCCCTCCCCTCATTTCATCCCCTTCCCTTAAATTTTTTTGTAGGGCAACATAAATTTCTGTACCCCATTACCTGTATAACTTATTTGCCACTTGTATGTAAAACATTCAACATGCATTTTTAAAACTTTGAGTTCCTACTTCTCTCCCTTCCTTCCTCCCCTCCAACCCCGCTTTGAAGGCAAGTAATTCAAAATAGGCGATACACGTGTAGTCATATAAAACATTTCCATAATTGTCATGTGTGAACGACATATTTCCCTCTATTCTATCCAACCTTCCATTTATTCTGTTTACCCTTTTGACACTGTTTCTCCTCAAAAATCTATGCTTCTTTCTCCACAAATCTGTCCTCCTTTCTATCATTACATCCTGTCTTATCCCCTTACCCCCTGCTTTCCTGTAGGTTAAGATAGATTTTCATACCTAATTGAGTATGTATGTTATTCCTCCCTTAAGCCAAATATGATGAGAGTGAAGTCCACCAATTTCCTATAACATTGCCCTTCTTCCACTCCACTTCAAATTTTTTTCTTGACTCTTTTATGTGAGGTAATTTACCCCATTCTACCTCTCTCCTTCTCCCTCTCCCATCAGATTCCTCTCTCACTCCTTAATTTTACTTTTTAGATATCATCCCTTCATATTCAATTCACCCTGTGCCCTCCAATTACCTTAATACTGAAAAAGGTCTCAAGAGTTAAATATCTTTCCAGGCAGGATTGTAAGCAGTTCAACTTTAATAAGACCCTTTTGATTTCTCTTTCCTGTTTAACTTTTCATTTTTCACTTGAGTCTTGTACCTGAAAGTGATATTTATTATTCAGCTCTGGTCTTTTCATCAAAATGCTTGAAAGTCCTTTACTTCATTGAATATCCATTTACTTCCTAGAAGAATTATATTGCGTTTTGCTGGATAGCTGGTTGTTGTTTATAATCCTAACTTCTTTTACCTTGGAAATGTCATATCTCAAGTGCTCCAAACCCTTAGTATAGAAGCTGTCAAATCTTCTGTTACCCTGATTATGTTTTTATAATACCTGACTTGTTTCCTTCTAGCTGTTTGCAATATTGTATTTTTTGATCAGGGAACTCTGGAATTTGGCTATAATATTCCTGGGAATTTTTGTTTTGGGATCTCTTTCAGGGGGTGATAGGTAGATCACTTTAATTTCTCTTTTGCCCTCTGGTTCTAGAATATCAAGGTAGTTGTCCATGTACATTTCTTTAATGGTGATATCTAGGGTCTTTTTTTATCTTGGCTGTCAGATAGTCCAATTATTTTAAAATTATCGCTCCTGTATCTGTTTTCTAGGTCAGTTGTTTTTCAATTGAGATATTTCACATTTTTTTCTATTTTTTTCACTTTCTTGGTTTTGTTTAATAATTTCTGGATTTCTAGAATAATTTCATAGATTTCTATATTTCATAGATTCATCAACTTCAATTTCCTCTATTCTAATTTTTAAAGAATTATTTTCTTCAGTGAACTTTTGTACCTTCTTTTCCATTTGGCCAGTTCTATTTTTTAAAGCATTCACCTCCTCATTTGTTTTTTGGATCTCTGTTGACTTTTGGAGTACTCCATTTTTTAAGATGCTATTTTCCTCAGGTTTTGTTGAGTCCTCTTTAACAAGCTGTTGACTTGTTTTTCATGATATTCTTACATCACTTGCATTTCTCTTCCCAATTTTTCCTCTACTTCTCTTATTTGATTTTCAAAATCCTTTTTGAATTCTTTCGTGGTCTGTAATCAATTCGTATTGTTCATGGAGGCTTTAGATGTAGGACCTTTGACTTGGTTATATTTTGAGTGTATGTTTTGAGCTTCCAGCATTTTTCTGGCTTGCATCCTGAGCCAGCATCAGTCATCTTGACTCTCTCCTGCCCCTGGACTATCATGACTCTGGAGGAGAGAGTTAGGCTGAAGACTTCGTGCAACTCTGCCTCACTTAAATCCAATTTACACACGAATCAAAAGTGATCATCTATACCATTTAACTATTAAGCCTCAAAGTCCTTTGGAGACAGGCAAGTGATGAAGTAGCAGGTGCATGTACACTGGGAGTTACAACCCTGCACAAAGATGTCTCAGGCCACAGGGTCATTTCATACTGGAAGCAGCAGGGGACTCGGCAGCCCTCTGGGTATTTGAGCAACCTGTTAAGGATTGCACTGTTCACCTCCTGGTGTGAGAAAGGGGACTACAAAAAACCCTAAACACTGCCTTCTTATCCAACCCTGATCTGATTACTGCAGCAGGCAGGGAATCCCACAATGCTGTCAAAACACAAAAAAAATATACGAAAACATCTGCAAAGATGATTCCACTCACCATCAGCCCAAGGAAGTTGCTCACACTAATAGACAATACAAAATCCAGTAGACTTGAAAGAAGAACTGCTCTTTGTTGCAAGAGAAGTCAACAGGTATCGCATCCATGTTTTAGTCCTGAGTGAAACAAGGTTGACAAATGAAGGCCAGTAACTGAAGCTGGAGCTGGATACATCGTTTTCTGGAGTAGGTGCAGTGAAGCATAGTGCTGTGAGGTTACCATGGGTTTTGAAATCAAAACTAATGTAATCAGCAAGCTGGTATGCTCGTCAAAAGAAGTAAATGACAGACTCATGAGAATGTGATTGCCACTTGCAGGAAAACATCATGACACCATCACCAGTGCCTATGCTCCCACCATGACAAACACCAATGATGTAAAAAAAAATTTTTGTGAATACCTAGAGACCCTTATTGTCAATATGCCAAAAGAGGACAAGCTTATAATTCTGGGTGACTTTAACGCTAGAGTAGACTCAGACTACCGAATGTGGCAGGGAGTCACAGGGAGGAATGGAGTTGGAAACAGCAACAGCAATGGTTATTTACTGCTGAAGACTTGACCATCACATGACCTTCTCATCACCAACACTGTTTTCCATTTGCCTAAACTCTATAAAACTTCATGGATGGAGCCTCGCAGCAAACACTGGCATCTAATATATTATGTAATTGTAAGGAGAAGAGACAGACAAGATGTAACAGTGACAAAGACAATATGTGATGCAGAGTGCTGGACTGATCATAGACTTATCCTTTCCAAGCTACCTATTTGCATTCATCAAAAGTGCCACTCCCAAGGCAAAATGACTACTGGAAGAATTAATGTCAAAAAATTAGAGCTCTTCTCTGAGACTGAACATTTTGTGGCTGACTTGGAGGAAAGTTGAGCCACCACACAGTTGGCAATAGTGGAGCAGAAAAGGAGTGGGCAGCTCTCAGAGATTTGGTGTACAGCACTGCATGTGCTCATCTGTGTCAGAACACTCACAAACACCAAGACTGGTTTGATGAAAATGATGGGGAAATTTAGAAGCTGCTAAGTGAAAAAGGAGCACTCCACAAGATTTACCAGCAGGGTAGTTCATCCTCCTCTAAGGAGGCAGCATTTATTTCCATGAAAAGCAAAGTACAAGGACAGCTTAGAGAGATGGAGGATTCCTGACTCAATAAGAAGGCAGGTGAAAATCAGTTTTTTTGCTGATAGTAACAATCCAAATCGCTCTTATGATTCTCTGAAAGCTATTTATGGACTAAAAACCTATGGTGCATCACAACTACTGAGTGCTGATGGAGCCACATTGATTAATGATAACGACATGGTGCTAGAGGAATGGACTGAACACTTCCATAGTTTTATCAGCAGACTATCATCAATCAGTGGTAAGTCCACTGATGGTTTACCTCATGTTGAAGTCTATCCCTCTTTAGCCGAACTTCCAATTGAAGAAAGAATTTGAGGGCCATTAGGCTCCTTTCACATTGCAAACTACCTGGTGCTGATTCTATTCCAGCCGAGATTTACAAAGTAGGGGGATCATTGCTCATACAAAAGTTGACTAAAATTTTCCAGGTTTTACGGCAAGAGGAGGTTATCCCCCATGAGTTCAACAATGCCTCCATTGTCCATCTCTGTAAAGGGAATAGAGTGTCCTGCGACAGTCTCAGGGGGATCCCTCTCTCTCTCAGTCATTGATGGCAAAATTTTTGCTAGAGTTATCCTCGATAGGCTGATCCTTCACCTGGAAGATGGGCATATATCTACGAGGCAGTGTGCTATTTGCTCCCTGACAACACCATGAGAAATCCCAGAGGTCTATACACAACGTTTGTAGATCTGACCAAATCCTTTGATACTGTTAGTCTTGAGACCCCATGGAAAAATATGTCAAAAATTGGTTACCCAGAGAAGTTCATCAATATTATACATCAATTTCATGATGGCATGTTTCCCTGGGTTCTAGGTAACGGACAATGATCTCGTGCTTTCCCAGTCACCAGTGGAAGGAATCAGGGCTGTGTGCTTGCTCCCATGCTTTTTATCATGATGTTTTCAGCCATTTTGACAAATGATTTCAATGAGGATGAACACAGCCAAGACCAAAGTGTAGGGAGTGTTGGTGTATGATTTTCCGTTTGCAAATGATTGTCCATCCAATGCAACCTCTGAAGCTGAGATGCAACAAAATATGGATCATTTCACTGCTCTCTGTGCTAATTTTGCCCAAATAATTAACACCAAGAAACCACAGGTGCTCCATCAGCCACAACCACACCATCCGTTCACGGAACCATCGGTTACAAAAAATGGAAAAGTTTTGAATGCTCTGGATGAGTTCACTTACCTTGGTAGTGTACTTTCCAGGGATGTACACAATGACAATGAGGTTGAAGAATTCATTGCCAGAGCTAGCTCAGTGTTTGTGAGACTCCAAAGAAAAGTTTGCAGAGAAGAGGCATTAGACTGACTACGGAACTGAAAGTCTGCAGTGTGGTTGTGCTGACTTCATTGTTATATGCTTGTGAAACATGGACAGTCTACCAGCACATTGCCAGAAAACTGAATCGCTTTATTTGTACTGTCTCAGGAAGATTCTGAGGGTCACCTGGCAGGATAAGGTACCAGACACTGAAGTCCTTTCTCAAGCTGAACTGCAAAGTACTCAAACTGTGCTTCAGAGAGGGCAACTCCGATGGGCTGGCCATGTTGTTTGAATGCAAAATGTATGCTTGCCCAAAGGACTATTTTATACAGAGCCCACATGGAGCAGGCTATTACATGGTGACCAGAAGAAGTAATATAAGGACTCTCTGGAAATCTCCCTCAAGAACTTTGGATTCGACTGTGCCACATGGGAGACTATGGCACAGGACTGTTCCGCATGGTGTGCCCGCATCAGAAATGGTGCTGCTTTCTTTGGTCCTGAGACAAACAGGGTCACACAAAGAGAGAGTGTGTCAGGTCAAATTTGAACTCAGGAAAATGTGTCTTCTCGACTTCAGACCAAGTGTCCTATCCACTGTGCCACTTGGCTGCCCCTAAAATTTCTCTAGAAGACCTTATCTAGGTCACCATTCAAATATAGGATCTCAAGAGAAAGTTGTAAGCTTTGTTGTGAAAAGCCACTGTTATTCTCTCATTAGGATTGTTCCTTAAAGACATTTTCTTTGGAAAGACAAAATATAACTTAAAATAAAAGACAACTCCTTAGAACACTCTGATGCTTTGTGTAAGCTTTCATTCTATCACGGATGATTTTGTTCCTGTCTTTAGTTTGCCTTCTCTTCCTAAACTGTTGAGCATTCTTTCAGTTTTCAAAATAACAACCAGAAGAATAAAAACAACAAAAGCAACAACAACAATTATAAACAGAAATGACAGCGATAATAACAAGCAATAAAAAACACATGAAGATTTGAAAAACACTTTCTTCAATCCTCCCAACAAACCCATGGAGTCAAACCATAGTCACTATTAGTATCTTCACTTTACACATTAGAAAAGTAACTGAGAGAATGGTTATCTCACTAACTAAATAAATGCAAAAAGGAAGGATTGAAACAAAGATTTTCCTTATTCCAGGTCTAATACTCTAAACACTGCCACACCAACCAACCTTAGGCACAATTATGATAAATTTAAAAGAAATGGAATTTTTTAAAATTTAGTTTGAATTGAATTTTTTTTAACACCTAGTTCTAGGATGGTTAAATGACAAATTTCCACATACTGAGAGCATCTCATCTTATGCTTCCTATCTCATTAAAGAGTAATTAGCTCTGTAATCCTGGAAACTAGAAAAAAATGTAATATCATAGGCAGAGATTAGCACTGGAACTTTTTCAGTGTATACTGGGATCTCTTTAACACTGGCATGCTATACAAAATATTGTCACCCTCACCCAATGTTTGACTTCATACTAAGAATCTGGAGACTTCTTATCTTCCACAGGCTAATCTGAAACTGAGGGCTTCTTTTTATCCAAGAGCTGGTGGTTTCTGTAGTGAAAATAATGTTAGTTTATCATATCTAATTGACTTTTATTTTATGTATCTATATTGCGATTGAATAAGTTTCATAATAGTTTTTCATCTTTTACATAGTAACACATTTGATAAGACTTGGTAAATAACATGTGTGTACTTCTAAACAACTAATAAAAATTTCTCAACATTTATATGAAAAGACAATAGGAAAATAATTATTAATGTAACATCAATAATGTAATAAAAAATTTAATAATAGTATGTTATCAATGGCTGACTTCAAAGACCTACAAGCTATTGACTTATAATAAAAATTAGAGGATATAGGAAAAACTGTGATCAGACGAAAATTTACATCTCAAAATACTTACATCAATAAAATAGAGGAAAGAGTAGAGGTGGGTAAAATTGGGTATGTAAATAAAAGTAACTAGAAAAAGAATAAGATAAATATTTCCTATTAAATATAATATTGGAAATCCTAAAATTTAAAAGTGAGATGAATTAAACATGTAAAAAAGCTACTGGAGTAGTAAAAAAAAAAGTAAGAGTTTGTTTTAGAAATAAAAAAATAAAATAAAATCTTTTAACTTTGATTTGAAAAAGAGAGAAGGCAACCAAATTACTAGTAGCAAAATGACAAGGGTGAATAAACCACTAACAATGATGAAACTAAAGGTTTTATAAGGAATTATTTTGCCCAATTATATGTCAAGAGGGTTAACAATTGCAATGAAATAACATAGTTACAAAAATATAAATTAACCAGATTAGCAGAAGATGAAATACAGTATCTAAATGGACCTATTTTAGAAAAAGACATTTAGCAGGCCACAAATGAGCTGCCTAAGAAAAAAGCACCAAGATCAAATGAATTTACAAATGAATTCTAACATGCATTTAAAGATCACCCAATTCTGGGGGCTGGAGCCAAGACCATGGAGAAGAAGGATGGGACTCCTCTAGCTATTCCCACATAGCCCATAAAATGCCTGTAAAAAATGACTCCAAACAAATTCTAGATAAGCAGAAGCCATAAAATGACAGAGTGAAAGAGATTTCCAGTCAAAGACATACTGAAAGGCCAACAGGAAAGGTCTATCACATGAGGCTCAGAGGACAGCACAGCCCAGCTTTGACCACGTGGCACAGAAAGGACTAGAGCAGGCTTCAAAGTGTGGAATCATGGGCAGTAGCATCAGTTTCCAGATTTCTCAACCCACAAACCCCAAAGACAGTTTCAAAGATCAATAAGAAACTCTTTCACCTGGGTGAGAGGCGAGTGCCATCTGGCCCCAGGTCTGGTCCCAGGGTGGCAGCAGCCATTGTAGTAGCAGTGTCCACTTTTGAATCCCTCTCCCTAAAGACCTTGGAGGAATTTAGCAGTTGATCTGGGTCTCAGTTCTGAGTGGCGGACCTGGGGTGAGGAAGAGCTCTGGCACTGGCTTGGTGGAGCTGGTGGTGACTATGGAGAAGGAATCCTATTCACAGATTCAGGGGAGAAAAGAGTACTTGTGGTTGCTCACAGACACAGAGCACAGGCCAGGAGAGGAGCACACTCCTCTCCCTTGATTCTGCCTGCCCCTTTGGAGAAAGAGAGAAATTACAGGTCTTTAAAGTATACCCTCCACTTGACAAAGAACTCAAAAGTCAAGTAACTGGCTGGGAAAATTCCCCCAAAATGGGGGAAAAAAGACTATAAAAGCTTACTTTTCTGCATTTTCTGGTATTATCTTCCATCCTTCCAAATTAGGAGGAGCAAAGCATACCATCAGAGGAAGACATCAAAGTCAAGGCTTGTATGTCCAAAACCTCCAAAAAAATATGCAATGGTCTCAGGCCATGGAAGAGCTCAAAAAGGATTTTGAAAATCAGGTAAGAAAGGCAGAAGAGAGATTGGGAAGAGAAATGAGAGCAATGCCAGAAAATCATGAAAAGCAAGTCTACAGCTGGGTAAAGGAAATGCTGAAGAAAATAACACTTTTCAAAACAGACTAGGCAGAATGACAAAAGAGGTCCAAAAAAGCAATGGGGGGGAACAATGATTTAAATCGCAGAATTGGCCAAGTGGAAAAGGAACTTCCAAAATTCACTGAAGAGAATAGTTCTTTGAAAAATATAATGGAGCAGATGGAAGCTAATGACTTTATGAGAAACAAAGGAATTACAAAACCAGAACAAAAAAATGAAAAAAGATAGAAGAAAATGTGAAATATCTCATTGGAAAAACAACTGACCTGGAAAACAGATACAGGATAGATGATTTCAAAATTATAATTCTACCTGAAAACCACTATAACAAAGAACCTAGACTTCATCTTAAAAGAAATTACCAAGGAAAACTTCCCTGATATTCTAGAACCAGAGGGTAAAATACAAATGGAAAGAATTCACCTCCTGAAACCGATCCCAAAAGGAAAACTCCTAGGAATATTGTAGCCAAATTCCCGAGTTTCCAGGTCAAGGAGAAAATAATACAAGTAGTCAGAAAGAAACAATTCATGTGTTTTGGAAATTCAATCAGGATAACACAGAATTTAACAGCTTCTACACTAAGGGATTGAAGGGCTTGGAATATCATATTCCAGAAGTTGAAGGAGATAGGATTAAAACCAAGAAGCACCTCTCCAGCAAAATTGGGTGTAATATTTCAGAGGGAAAAATGAAATAGAGGACTTTCAAGCATTCTTGTTGAAAAGACCAGAGCTGAGTAAAAAATTTGACTTTCAAATACAAGAATCAAGAGAAACATGAAAAGGTAAACAGGAAAGAGAAGTCTTAAGGAACTCATTAAAGTTGAGCTGTTTTTATTCTTACATGGAAAGATGTCATTTGTAACTCATGAGACTTTTTTCAGTGTTAGGGGTAGTTAGATGGAATATATATATGTAAGTGTGCAATAGTATGTGCATATGTTTATTATATATGTGCAGGTTTGTATATGTACATGGGTGTATGTGTCTATGTATAAGCATATATATATATATAATGTATGTATGTATATGGAGAGAGATAGAGAGGGAGATAGGGAGTGGGGGAAGAGGGAAAGAGAGAGAGAGAGAGAGAGAGAGAGAGAGAGAGAGAGAGAGAGAGAGAGAGAGAGAGAGAGAGAAAGAGAGAATAGGGTGAGCTAAACATGAAGGAATAATACCCAAAAGATTACTGTTGAATGGAATGTACTAGGAATAAGAGAGAGGGAGAGGTAGAATGTAGGAAATCATCTCACATAAAAGAGGGAAGAAAGAGCTTGTACAGCGGAGGTGAAGAGGGGGGAGATGAAAGGAAATAATTGAGCCTCACTGTCATGAGATGGGCTTAAGGAGGGAATAACACATTCATTTGGATATGGAAATTTATTTTACCCTGCAGGAAAGCAAGTGGGAAGGGGATAGGAAAGGGAAGATAACAGAAGGGAGAGCAAATTGAGGAATGGGATAATCAGAAGCAAAACCTATGGTGGGAGGACAGGTGAATGGAGAGAAAAGAATGAATGAAGGGCAGGATAGGGCAAGAGGGTAACGTGGCTAGTCTTTTACAATAAAACTATTATGGAAGTGTTTTCCATTGGTACACATGTATGATTATATTGAATTGCTTGTTTTCTCAGTGAGAGTGTGTGGGGAAAGAGGGAGAGAATATGGAACTCAAAGTTTAAAGAATGAATGTCAAAAAATATTTTAGCATGCAAATGGAAATTAAGCATTTCAAACAATGGGGTATAGAAATGTATTTATCTTACAGAAAATTAGAGGGAAAGTGGGATGGAAGAAGAGTGTGTAATAGAAGGGAGGACAGACTAGAGGAAGGGGTGGATGGGGTGCCTGCTATCCTGGTATGGGATGTGGGGAAAGATGGGGAGAAAATTTTGAATTCAAGTTCTTGGGGAAGTTAATGTTAAGAACTGAAAAATAAATTATATATTAAAAATAAGACCATCCAATTCCAACATTAAAGAAATTATTTGGAATAGTTGTGAAAGAAAGAATCCATCAAACTCCTTAGAATCAGATATGATACTGATACTTAAATTAGGAAGAATAAAAATAGGGAAATCAAATTATAGACCAATTTCATTAATGAATATGGGTGCAAAAATCCTGAATAAAATACTTGAGAAAGATGACAATACTATATTATAAATATCATACATTATGATCACATGGGATTTAAAATGGAATGTAACAACATTGTAACATAAGGGAATTAATGTGACTGATTATATAAATAAGAAAAGTTTCAAAAATCACGTGATTATATCAGTAGATGCAGAAAAAAAAATCTTTTGCTAAAGTACGGTACAAAAGTCTATTGAAACACTTGAAAGAACTACTATTAAATGATTTTTCATTAAACTGATAAAAAATATTTACCGAAAAGAATCAGCAAGAGTTACTTGTAATGGTGTAGACTGGAAGCCTTTCCAGAAAGAACATGTGTGAAACAAAAATGCCCAACATCACCAATACTATTCAATATTATATTGGAAATTCTACCCCTAGTAATTACAGAAGAATAAATAGAAGAAGTAAAAATAAGGAATCTCCTTTTTTTGCAGACAATATAATCATATACTGGGAGCATATCACAGCTTCAAATAAAAAGTTAGTTGAAACAATTAGTTTTAGCAAAGTAGCAAGACAAATCCCCATAAATTATCAGTATTTCTTCATATCAAAAAAAATCTTCCAAGATGAGGTACCAAAAACTATGCAATTTAAAATTGTTCTTTATAGTATAAAATACCAGTGAGCATATCATCCAAAAAACCCCTAGGAACTATATAAACAAAATTATAAAAAAAGACATACAAATAAATTCAGATTTATTTGAATGAAGAAATAGTCATTGAATAAAAATTTTACTTAAAATGATTCACATATTTAATGCCAATTAAATTATCAAAATTTATTTTACTGAATTAGAAAAAACAGTAAAATTCATTTGCAAGAAACAAACTTAGCAATATAAAAGTAACTAATGAAAAAAAATTCTACCAAAGAGGTAGAGCAGTACCAGATGCTGAACTACATTATAAGGTAGTAATGATCAAAACTATCTGGTACTAGATAAGGAATAGAAACTTAGAGCAATAGAACAGAGTAGATGTACAATTTACAACAGCAAACAAATATGTACTTGAGAAGTGTAAAAGCTTAAGATTTTTGATTAAGAACCAAATATTTGTTAAAAAACTAAATATTGGAAAAACTTAAAAAGGTATTGTAATTTGCCACAGACTAATTTAGTTGACCAAGATAAAGTCACAATGGATACATGACTTTGATAAGAAAAGAGATATTATGTGAAAATTTCAAGAACGTGAAATATTTTACTTCTCAGACTTATGGATAGGTGAATAACTTTTGAATAAACAAGAGACAGAGCGCAAAGTTAGATGTAAAATGGATAATTTAGATTACATATTAAAAATCTTTTGTAGAAATAAACCAAATGTAGCAGAGATCAGAAGGAAAGCAGAAAATAAATATTTTGTACACGTGGGTCCTTGCCCCTTTTTGATGATCTCTTTGGATTATGGGCTAGTAGTGTTATTTCTTAATCAAAGACTATGAATGGTTTTATAGTCCCTTGAGAATTGTTTCAAATTTTTCTCTGAAATGGTTGGGTTAGTTCACAACTTTACTAACAATGGATCAATTTTTCAATTTTTCCACATCTTCTCCAATAGTTTTCATTTTCCTATTCTGTCAAATTAGAGAGTGTGATAGGTGTGAACTTGTGCCTCAGAGTCACTTTGATTTGTATCTTTCTAATAAGTAGTTATTTGGAACACTTTTCATTATGGCTGTAGATACCTTTAATTTCTTCCTCGGAAAACTGCCTGTTCACATCCTTTGATTATTTATCAATAGGGGATGACTTGTATTATCTTAAATTTAAGTCATTCTCCATATATTTTTGCAATGAGACCTTTATAATTTCTAACATATATAGAGGTGAGTCAAATTTACAAGAGTACAAGTCATTCCTCAACTGTGTGTGTTCATCCTTCATTGCCAAAGAAGACCATGGCATCAGAGAAATAATGACATGAGCTGCACTTGACTTTGTTTTTTTTGAGTGAGGGAGGGCTGTGCAGGTCACCAACCTCACTTGTCCTCCAAAGCCATCTGAATCCAGTGACCAGATATTCATCAAGATGACTGGAGATGACTTAGGATGAGGCAATTGGGGTTAAGTGACAAGGTCACACAGCTAGTGAGTGTCAAGTGTCTGAGGTGAGATTTGAACTCAGGTTCACCTGACTCCTGCACTAATGGTCTATCCACTGCACCACCTAGATGCCCCCATTCCTCAACTAATAAATTGTCAAATGACATGAGCAAGCAAGTTTCAGAGGAAGAAATTAAATCTCTCTATAGCCATATGAAAATATGCTCTAAATCCCTATCTGATTAGAGACATGCAACTCAAAACAAGTCTTAGGTACCACATCACTTCTCTCAGATTGGTTAGCATGACAGAACAGGAAAATGATAGAAGTTGGAGAAGATGAGGGAAATTTGGAACACTAAGTCATTGTTGGTGTAGTTGTGAGCCGATCCAATCATTCTACAGAGCAATTTGGAACTATGCTCAAAGGTATAAAAAATGGCTATAAAAATGTGCATACCCCTAAACCCAGCAATGTGACAATACAGTTTAGCTCTATTCCAAAGAGATCATACAAATGGAAAAAGGACCCACATGTACAAAACTATTTATCGCAGCTTTTTAAATGATGGCCAAGAACTAGAAGTTGAGTGGCTGCCTATCAACTGGAGAATGGCTGAGCAAGATGTGGTATGTGAATGTAACAGAATACTATTGTGCTATAAGGGATGATGAATAGATGGACTTCAGAAAAACCTGGTAAGACTTATATTAACTTATGCTGAGTGAAGTGAGCAGACCTAGGTAAATGTTTTATACAGCTGCTGCCACAGTGTGAGATGAATAACTTTGATAGAATTTGGCCTTCTCAGCAGTGCAAGGACCTAAAACAATTTCAAAGGACTCATGGTAAAAAGTTCCATCAGTATCCAGTGAAAGAACTATGAATTCTGAATGCACAGTGAAGCATACTATTTTATTCTGTTTTGTTCTTTCTTTTTCATTTCTCCATTTCTTCTAATTCTTCTATACAACATGACTAATGTGAAAATATGTTTAACAGGAATGTATATATAGAACCTATGTCAGGTTGCATGCTGGCTTGTTGAGGGAGAAGAGGATGGAGGGGAAAAAATTTAAAGTTATGTCACTGAATGTTGAAAACTAAAAGTAAATAAATTAACTTAAAAAAAAAAAAAGGAATGAGGTCTTTATCAGTCACTTGGTTAACGGTTGTTTCCCAGTTTTCTAATCTTGGTTGCATAGGCTTTATGCAAAACTTTCTAATGTTTCATAATATTCTCTATTTTTCTTTTGGTTGCTAATTCTTCCCTCTCCACGGATTTCACAGGTAAACTATTTCTTTCTCTCCTAATTTGCTTGTGGTGTCTTCCATTAGGTCTAAATTATGTGCCCATTTCAACCTCATCTTGGTACATGGTATGCAGTGTCGGTCTATGCTTAATTTCTGCTATACTATTTACCAGTCTTCCCAGCAGTTTTTGACAAATAGTTCATTCTTACACAAGAAGCTGAAGTGTTTGGGTTTATGAAACAGTAGTTTATTATTGTCATTGATTGCTGTGTCTTGCATAATTATTCACTGATTCCACTGAACTAGCATTCTATTTCTTAGTCAGTAGCAAATAGTATTGATATCTGTTAGTTAACAATACAATTTTAGACCTGGTACAACTAGGCCACATTCCCTGCATTTTTAAAATTAGTGACCTTTTGTTTTCCCAAATTAATTTTATGATTATTTTTCCTGCTGTGTGAAGTAAATTTTTGGTAGTTTGATATGGGACTGAATAATTAAGTTAATTTAAGTTCAATGGTCATTTTTATTTTATTAATTTGGCCTACCCATAAGCAACTGATATTTTTCCAGTTGTTTAGATCTGAGTTAGAAAAGTGTTTTGTAATTTTGTTCATATAGTTCATGCGTTTACTTTGGCACATAGACTCCCAAATATTTTACATTATCGACAGGTACTTTCAATTGACTTTTTAAAAATCTGTCTTGCTGCTTGGATTGGTTTGTAATATATAGAAATGCCAATAATTTATGTAGATTTGTATTACATCCTGCAAATTTGCTAGAGTTTTAATTATTTCCAGTAGCTTTTTAGCTGACCCTCTAAGTATATAACCATACTCATAACAAAGAGTTTAAGTTATGTTTCCTCATTGCCTATTCTCATTCCTTCATCTTTTTTCTTTTTTTATTGTTGAATCTAACATTTCTAGTATAATTGTGAATAACAATGTGGATAATGGACATCTTTGTTTCACCCCTTCTTTTACTGGGAAAACTTCTAGATTGTCTCCATTACATACAGTGTTTGCTAATGACTTCAGATAACTACTACTTGTCACTTTAAAGAAAACTCTGTTTATTCTTATGCTCTCTAGTGTTTTTAAAAGGAATGCATGCAGTGTTTTGTCAAAAGGTTTTCCTGCATCAGTTAACTTAATCATATGATTTCTGTGAGTTTTGTTGTTGATATGGTCAATTATTCTGATACTTTTTCTAATATTGAAATAGTTCTGCATTCCAGGTATAAATCCCACCTGCCCAGAGTGTATTCTACCTGTGAAAAATTACTGTAAACTGATTGTTAATATTTTATTTAAAATTTGTGCATCAGTATTACTTGGGAAATTTGGTCTATAATTTTCATTCTCTGTCTTGTTTCCCCCTGTTTTGGACACCATATTTATGTCATATGTAGAATTAGGCAGAACTCTTCTTTTAAATTATTTTTGAAAATAGTTTATATAATATTGGATTTAATTGTTCTATCAATATGTGGTAGAAATCACTTGTAAATCCATCTATGTTTTTCTTTTTCAGGATTTCATTGATGTTTTCTTCAATTTCTTTTTGCAAATTGTGATGAATTTTAAATGCTTTTTGTATTAACGTAGATGTTTATATTTTTTCAAATATTCATTCACTTCAATTATATTTTCAGATATATTGGCATTCATTTGTGCAAATATCCCTTAAATTTTTCTAATTTTCTCTTCATTGGTAATGAATTCATGCTTTTTCTTTTTGTTTTCACATTTTGTACCAATGAATTTTTGCTCAATGTAAAGATCCCTCCCAACAATTAATTGGTCTGTGAGACCTTCTTGAGTCACATGGAAGTCTGAATCACATGAGTCTCTGATTGGTAGGGCTTCCTCAACTGGTGCAGCAGAAAGAGGTGGAGCAGAAAGTCTGAGGTAGAGGCGAGAGGAATTTGGTCACAGCATTTACAAGTGAGGGAGAGAGAGAAAGGAGGCAATGAGCTGTGAGTGTTCATTTGTGGGAAGACCCTACCAGGTAGAGGCTTGGGGATGGTAGTATCCTGTGCATTGTGATTGTTAATAGATTTCTTTGTTGCTACAACGAATTTGACATTGTGATGGTTGGATAAGTGTTTTGTTTCTGCTTTCTATGTGAAAAGTCTATTATATTTTGTGATTCAGAATTATGCTGACATAGTCATAGCCACCATAGGCACTGTGAATGTCACATTGGTGTTAGAGTAGGTTATCAGAATTATCAGCCCTCCTCCCCCATTTAATTTCTCTGTATTGATTCTTCATCTTGCACCTCATTTATATAAAAAATTACTCTTTTTAAGTATTTCTAAATGGTTTTACTTTTTAAAGTTATATCATCCTCAGGTCTCCCTCAAGCTCTCTAATTAAGTACTCAGTAACTAAGAACAATGTGAGACATACATATCTGGACCTTATACAATCTGGACCTTACATATCTCTTGGGTCTTGTATGGCAAATCTTTTGTTAATTCCACGTTGCTTTTTAACAAAGTTTTGAAAGTCTGATAATTATTCAGGCGTTCCTTTTTTCCTATTCAGACTTATACTTCAATTGGATGGCTATGATGTTTTTGGCTAGAGTCCCAGTTCTTTGACTCTTTGATATATAGTGTTTCAAGACCTGCAGTCCTTTATTGTCTCCATTACTACATCTTTTGTGATTGCAATTGTGGCATCATCATATTTAGATTGATTTTAAAAATTTTTTAATATTTTATTCTGGAGGTGGGAGTTTCTGAATTTGACTGTAATATTCCTAGGAATTTTCTTCTAGGATCTCCTTGAAGTAGTGAGTGATGAATTTTTTTCATCCTTTTCTAAAGCTTCAGGTCAATTTTTCTTTAATTACTTCTTGTACCATTATATCAATAATTTTTTTATCATAACTTGCAGGTAGTCCAATTATTCTTATGTTTTCTTGATCCACAACAATTTGTTTTTCTCATGTTTTACTTTCTCTTCCATTTTTTCATTTTCCATGTGTTGTTTAGTTATTTCTTGATCTGTTATAACTTTGCTGGCTGAACCTCGGTCAATTCTAATTTTTAAGGTATCATTTTCTTCCTTAAGATTCTGTATCTCCTTTTCTAAGTGGTTGACTTTCTTTTAACAACCTGCTTGTTTTTCTTGGATTATTCCTACTTTTTTTTAGTTTTTCCTTTCATCTCTCTCAAATGATTTTCAAAGTCTCTTAAGTTATTCCAAGAATTCCTTCATGACAGGTGACCATTTTTTGTTAGTTTTTGGAAGTAAAAGAGGCTTTCTTTTTTCAATAACCTCTTCAGAGAATCTGAAGATGAACCCTGCTCTTCTACATTCCTATAATAACTTATTAGGGTTAGTTTCTTTCTCCCTTACCTACACTTTTTTTTTGTAGTATTAGCAGATCTCCCAGCAAACAGACCGGGTGAGGATTGAGCAGGTTATCAGAGGGTGATTGCAAGGACTACTGTGTTTGCTGGTACTGAGGTAGGATACTCTGTATTTGCCTTGGTTGGATATGGGAGGTAGTGTTGGGTTGAGGAGGAAGAGTTTTGGGGTGGAACTTGTGGTACACAGGAAAGGGAAACTTCCTCACTGTTCCAAGGCAGAAAAGAATTCTTATTGTTACTCACACACCAGAGCACAGACCAGGAAAGAAAGAAACACGTCTCCTTTGATCATACCACACTGGAAGAACTGAAAATTTACAGACTCCTACATGTATCTTTGAAAAGAGCTCCATAAAATTTCTGAAATTTGGGAGAGTACACCACCACTCCTCCACTGGAAGCAGAATCCTACTTCAACAAAGAGTTAGAAAGTGAAGTATATGGCTGGGAAAATGAGTGGATCGTGTTATAATACTCATATTATACAATCTTACTTTGGTAATAAAGAAAAACAAAACATACAACCAGTTGAAGACAACAAAGTCAAAATTCCTACATTTAAAACATCTCAGAATAATTTGAGTTAGTCACAAGTCATGGAAGAGGTGAAAAAGCATTTGGAAAAAGAAGTAAAGGAAAAATTGGAAAGATAAATGAGAGTGATGCATGAAAATCGTGAAAACTGAGTCAACAGCTAGCTAAAGGAGAACCCCAAAAATACCAAAGTAAAACCAAAGTAAATAGAGCCTGTCAGATATGGCTGCCAAAGTCACAGGACAAAGCATGTCTTTAACTATTCCCCCAATTTCCCGAGTCTCATCTTCTTTTGGCCCTCAATATACCCTGAGAAACAACAATAATATTCTTTTAGAGGTTGTGAACTCTTGACTACAGGATGGTTTAAAATTCTGACAGGCAACTAATAATTCCTGAATCAGAAAGTGGAAACTCCTTCAGGGGTTTCATTAGGTTACCCATCTGGGAAAATGCCCTCCATAATCTTATGAAGCCCCTGTTCTCAGGACCCAGAATGCTGGACACCACAGGGCAAGTCTGCAGGGCATACCTCATTTGTAAGAGAGTCAATTCTGAAGGTGGGCTGCTGGTGGGCCTTTTCCTTTTCTCAAACTTTTTCTCAGTAAAGGGCACTTTTCCTGGGGAAGACTGACCCACAGATTTCACACACGCACACACACACACACACACACACACACACACACACACATTTTTTAGAGAATTCAAATTCCTCTAAGTACTTGTTAATACTTTCACTAATTTGTGGAGGCCTTCCCTTGCAGCTCTGAAAAACCTCAGAAAGCAACTGCAGCCCTTCTGAAGGAAATTATTCCCAGATTCAGACTGCCACACTCCTGACAGAGCGATAATGAACCAGCTTTTACTTCCCAAATTACCCAGAAGGTTACTGAAGCCCTTTGTATAACCTACAGCATTCATTTGATCTTCAGGGAAGGTTGAAAGGTGAACCATACCCTGAAAAGAAAGTTGACTAAATTGACTCTGGAGGTTCACCAAGGTTCGATATGTCTCCTTCCAGTGCACTTCTTCCAGATCAGGATGGCCCCCTGAATTGGTAGTAAACTCAGTCCCTTTGAGCTAATGTTTGCTTGGCATTTTCTGACCTTTGGCATCCTTCTAGACAGAGAGAATCAGCTCTTCACAAAATACTCCCTGGCTCTAGGGCAAGTTGCAAAAGGCTTTCTTAGATCATGTTAATTCGCATCCTTCTCTAAGTCTCTGAAGTCAGTCCCTAGCTTATTCCTTATAGTTATTCCAAGAAATTTGGCCTCTCTTAAATTGTGGAAATCACAACCATAGACTCTTTGGAAGAAAAGTGGAAGGGATCATTTAAAGTCATCATAAGTACTACTACCAATATTAAGGTTGAAGGCCTCCCCAGCTGGACCTATTTTTCTAGGATAAAACTGTCCCTAACTTCTGATTCCCTTTCAGATTCACCTCAGTATACTTGCAGAATCTGAACCTGCTTTTCCTGAATGCAAGAAAATAGAGCCTTGAGGTGCCCTGAAGGGAATAATCAGCTGTCCCCTAAGTGAAACTCTTTCTAATTTTTTTTTCTCTTGTGGTCTTCCTGATCGTTTTTGTTCTTTCAACCTGTTCCCCCTTACTCCCCACTTTCTTCTACTCTGTCTCTTCCCCTTTTATTAAAAGTTTCTATTCCCTATGGAGGAGAAACTCCCTAATCTGCCTGGGTGAGGCCTTGGCTAACACAGGTCACAGTGATTGCTGGGTATGTCATCCCCACTCCAATGGTGCCCCAAGGGATAATCGAGGACTGATTTCTCCCTTCTCTCTTACCCAAGGCACTTTCCATTTATCTAGTAGGCCTCCACCTTTCACTTTAACTACTCCTCTCTGGGATATTCACCAATATGACCCCCATTTTGATACTGCTTAGATTCTGGGCTTCATCTTCTGGGATATTCCTGGACCTTATTCCATGAAATTCTAACAAAATTACAGCACTAGTGTCTATATGAGGGGGGGTATGTATACTTCCTACATGGGGCTGCTAACTGTTTCTTACAAGGCCCTCCCAATGCTGCTTGCAATGGTTGTTCCTCCTGTTCTGCTTTGACCCTCTTACCATGATCCTCTATGCTATGGTGGACTTTGCTCCTGACATCCTAGGGGATCACTTCCATACTTAGGATTATAAAACCTGCCTCAATGGGGCCCAATCCTGGCCCCTGGAAGTTTGAGCACACTCTTGAACAACTTCTGGAATCCTCTCTGCACACCCCAAAGGGGATAACTTTCATATGCAGATTTGTTAGTGTTCCAATTTATTTAACAGATAAGCAGTCTCCTGTCAACCTAACCTCATATAGTGAAGAACTGCTTGAAGGCTCAGTCATCCTCACCTCTCAGTACCTTAACACCTACACCTGATATGGGAGGGACCCCTTGGGAATATTTGGGACCCCATTTGAAATCTTTTATGCCATATCTCCTTCCAAGTCAAATTTGAGACCTACAAGGGATCTCTGGGATGATTCTGGTTGCTCAGAAAAATCTTCTCTGGAGCCAACATAGAACATGAAGCAATTTTAACTGATCTAACTGTTGCTATCCAAGAACTAACTAACAACACAGCTTTCTGACTTCTGGACACATAGGAGTCCTTAAACTTTATTGCTAATATTGTAATGGACTATCAGATAACTCTCTACTACCACCTCCCTCCTAAGAAGGGGTCTGTGCTCTTGATAACATATCATGCTGTGTACATTAATAACTCATGGAAAGTTAAGGCCTGAGTTGCAAACATACTCAAGAAGGCTCAACGGAAGAAAAAAGTTTGTAGCCAGCTTCTTTCCTATGGATGAGGGCACAGTTCTTAGGGTCCATGGATTCTATCAGTCCTTTTCTCCTATCCTTACATCCTTTTTGATTAATTCTTCCTCTTGACCTTTGGGCCCTGCCTACTCAATGTGCTAATCAGATTTATGCCTTTTAGACTACCTGCAGTCTATTTGCAGATGGTCATGCCCTGCCCTTGATGTTCTTGAGTTGTTTGCTTCTCTACAACTGGGACTGAATGCACACTGAATTCCACACTTCATGCTGATGAGCACTTCTTAAATTATTCTAGGCCCCTGAAATAGACTCTGTGCCCCTATTCAGCAGGAAGTATGTACTAAAGACTGTGATCTTCACCCCTTTACCGAAAAGATTTCTCCTGCCTAGTGGCTAAGTGGGGAAATGATATGTATACAGCATATAGTGCCCTAAGGGTTAAAAGAATATTAAGAGTTCTTTCTGCAGTACTTTGTGAAATTCTTGCTGAGGGATTTGGGGCTCATTCTATAGTCCTTAAGGGCATCCTAAGATCCTTTTACCCTTGTCGTGTAATACCATAAGACTTCTCCTTGTCTTGTAAGACCAAAAGAATTGCTTTTTTCTTCCTTATCCTGTGCTCTCTTGCCCTTATCCTGTCATAAAATTCCTCCTTATCCCATAAACAACCATATCCCTTGTCCTTTGTCGTAAAGTTCTTCCTTATCTTTAATCTTTGCCCACCATGAAACCCTAAACTGTATGATCATCCTGAACATTTATAGAATGTACAACTTTCTGCCTATCTAAACCTGGTCCTCCTAAATATCAGGGCCTTTTCTTTTGCTTCTCACTAACAAAGTCTGTGTTGATTTTGCATTTAAATAAAACCTCTCAGTGGCAACAGAGAACACTTAAGTGAATTCTTTCACACTCAAACAACTTTCCCAAATCTGACCTCAACAATATAACAGAGTTTTAAGGGAAAAGGAATCACTTTCCCTCAATGGAATATAAACATTTATTTCTATAATGTCCTTTCTGATTGTTCACTTGTATTAACTATATGTCAAAGAGTGAGTTTTTGCCCCAAAGCTCAGTTCTTTGGTTTTATCAAATTCTAGATTACAAAGGTCATTGACAACCAAGTATTTTTTACTTAATATATACTACTAATCTGTCTCTCTAATCTTCAGCCAGTCCCAGACTGTTTTGATGATGTTTACTTTGTAATATAGTTTGAAATCTGATACTGCTGCGCTGACTTTCTTCACATTTGTCTCATTAATTTCCTTCATATTCTTGATGTTTGTTCTCCCAAATGAATTTTGTTACTATTTAATCTAATTTTTGGGTAGTTTCAGTGGCATGGAAGTGAATAAGAGAACAAATATAGGTAGAACTGTCTTTTTTATTATATTAACTTGGCCTAGTATTGGTCAATTAATATTTCTCTAATTATTTAGATCTGTCTCTATGAAAAGGTTTTTTTTTTTTTTTTTAAATTGTGTTCATATGGTTTCTGAGTTTATCATGGCACATAGACTCCAAAGTATTTTATATTTGTCTGTAGTTAGGATAAATGGAATTTTGTTTACTATATAGGGTTGGAATTTCTTGATAATATATAGGGATAGGGTTGCTTTATATATTGCAGCTTTACTAAAGTTTTTGTTACTTCAGCAAGATTTTTAATTGATTTTCTCTTGTTCTGTAAGTATACTCTCATACCATCCGCAAAGAGTGAAGTTTTGTTTCCTCGTTGATTAGTTTTATTTTTTCCATTTCTTTACTTTGTCTTATTGTTATAGCTCGCAAAATATTATATAACAGTGTGGACAGTAGTAATCTTTGCTTCCCTTCATGTTACTGGGAAGCCCCCTATTTTATTCTGATTTCAGGTAATGGTTGTTCTTGGTTTGAGATGGATACTATTTAATATTTTAAGAAAGGTTCCCTTTATTCCACTGCTTCCTAGTGTTTTTAACAGACATGACTATTGTATTTTGTCAAAACTTTATTGTGCATCTATTGGGATAATCATATGATTTTTGTTGCTTTTGTTAAAGACGTTCAATTATGTTTGTAATTTTTGTTATAACCAGCCAGATATAATCTCCCTGCTAGTATTTTATATAAGAATTTTTGCATCAGTATTCGTTAGAGAAATTTGGTCTATAGTGTTCTGCCTGCATTTTTCTTTCCGTCATTTAGGTGTCAAAACCATGTTTTGTCATACAAATAATTTGTTATGACTCTTTTTAAGTCTACTTTTTCAAATGGTTTGCATTGTATTAGAATTAGCTGTTTTTGAAACGTTTGTTAAAACACACTTAAATACAATTGTTTCTGGAGAGCTTTTTGGGAGGACCTTATTTATGGCTTATTCAATTTCTGAGAGGGTTATGTATTCTATGTTTAAATTCTATTAATATGAGAAATTTATATTTTTGTAAATATTCATCTATTTCATTGATAATTTCATTAGAATATAGTTAGAAGATAGTTAGAAAAAAGCTCTTAATAAGTGACCTAATTTTATCTTCATTATTAGTGCATTCACCCTTTTGATTTTAGAAAATATTAATTGGCTTTTTAAAGCAAATTTTTAATAAATCAAGTTTTTCAAAAGAACAATTTTTTAAAAAAATCGTATTAACCAGTCGTTTTTGTCTTTTCCTGGTTTTTCCTCAGAACAGGTGGTACTGGAAGACTGATAATGCTAGATTCTTACTCTCACCTGTGTTGCAGTGGAAACATATACATCTGGAAGGGAGCAGATATCTTCTGAATACGTAGAGAGTTGAGAAACTTCATGACAGGATGAGGGGAGGGACATTTAGAGGGGCATGTGGATTGATATTTGGGAGACTGGGGGAAAAATGGTTGGATGTTTGAAGGTATATGTGCATTGAGATTAGGGGTATAAAGGAGTGGAGGGGAGAGATTCTTGGAGGGGTGGGTTAAATGTGGGGTATGAGGATGAGAAGAGAAGATAAGGCAATAGGGATAGGTGAAAAAAGGTTGAGAAAGAAAAAATGTTAGTGAAAATAAGATGGAGGGAAATTCATAAATTGTAATTATAACTTTGAATGTGAATGAGATTTATATAGCAGCTCTATTTGTGGTGGCAAAGAACTGGAAATTGCAGGGATCCCCATCATTTGGAGAGTGGCTGAACAAGTTGTGGTGTATGGTTGTGATGGAATACTAATGTACTATAAGAAATGATTTAGTTCAATGATCTCAGAAGGGCAGAGAAATTTTTGCACAAAGTGATGATGAGCAAAGCGAGCAGAACCAGGAGAGTATTGTATTCAATAACAGCAGTATTATTTTAATAACAAATTTGAATGATTTTGTACTAACATGAGTCTTTGTGACTACTACAATTAAATTTAAAATAAAAGATATATGAAGAAAGATGATATTCAGAGAAAGAACTGATAAACTGAAGAATGTGTAGAAGTTTTACATCTATCTATCTATCTATCTATTATCTGAATCTCGTGGTACTCATGTGGAAGGTCCAGAAGTGGAGGAGGGAAGAAAAAAAGAAAAAAAAAACAAATTTACTTGATAATTTTCCTGTATATTTGGAAGAAATAGCAATTTGTATATGGCAGATTAAAGTTTCATGTGTAATCATTTTTTTCATTGTACTGAGTAATGGAAATTCATGCCTTGTTCAATGAATAGAAAATAAAATAATCTTTTTTTTTTTTTAAAAAGACGATTCTGTTCATCTCCTTACCTTCTTTCTTAATTATTTTGTGTTTAGCGCTAGATAGCTCTGAATGTTTAAAGCTCTACTTGCATAACTTTACTGTCTGTTTCAGTCTCTACCTGGTTTGACTTTTCCTTTAAAAATGTGGACTGTCTGCCATTTGATGCATATATTTTAATACATTTATTTACTATTATATTTTTTATTTTTTACTTTATTTACTTATTATTGTTTGTATTTAATATATTTATGTTTTTGTCTACTGGTACATTTTTTCAAAATACAGTTCCCACGATTCACTCTTTTTATTATGTCTACTTTTTTATTTTGCTTTATCTGAGATAATGGTTTCTACCCCTGCATTTTTGCATTTGAAGTGAATTGTAATAGGCTCCTGCCTCTTGTTTTAGCTTTGTGTGTATGTCTTTCTCTTTTAAGAGTCTCTTGCAAACAACATGATTTTCCAATTCATTTTGCTATCTAAATTGTGTTATATGATGATGATAGAAGACTACTGTGCTATAAGAAGTGATGAATGTGATGCTTTCACAGTAACATTGTGAAATGATCAGTTAAGAATGACAGTGATACTTAACAATGTAAAAATGCAAGAAAACTCTGAAGGACTTATGATGAAAAATGCCTTCCATACCCAGAGAAAGAATGGATGGTGTCTGAACACAGACTGAAGCATATTTTTAACTTACTTAATTTTGTGGAGGTTTTCTTTATTTGTTTCTTTTGTCTGTTTTCTTTCACAACATGACTAGCATGGAAATCTTTTGAATGACTACACATGTATAACTTTTGCTTGCCTTCTCAACAAGTAGGGTAACGATGGAGGAAAGCAGAGAACTTGCAACTGAAAGTAAATTGTTTTTACATGTAAATAGGAAAAAGATAATGCTAAAGAACTAGAAAAGGAAATTATAGTTATCAATAGTCATATGAAAAAAGCTCTAAATCATTATTAGTTTGGGAATGCAAATTAAAACAACTGCAGTGTACCATCTCATACTTATCAGATTGGTTACTATGAAAGAAAAGGAAAGTGAAAAACATTAGACAAGATTATTGAAAATTGGGACACTAATGCGTCATTGGTGGAGTTATGACTTTATCTAACCATTCTGGTGAACTCTTTGAAACTACAATCCAGAGTCAATCAAACGGTACATCCCAGTACATTCCTGTCTTTCCCTTAATCACATTTCTTTAGATATAATTCTTTCATGTTCACCTCACACCTGCACCCTTTGTTTATATATACTCCTAACTGCTCTAATAATGAGAAAGTTTCTATGAGTTACAAGTATCATCATTTTCCTATGGAGGAATGTAAAGAGTTTAACCTTATTAAATTTCTTATTATTTCTTTTTCTGTTTCCCTTTTTATGCTTCTCTTGAGTCTTGCACTTTGAAGTGAAATTTTCTATTCAGTCTTAATCTTGGCATAAGAAATACTTGAAAGTCCTCTTCACTGCATGTCCATTTTTTTCAAGAAGTAATTATATGTAATTTATCTAGGTAAGTACATCTTGTTTGTAAGCTCTAAAGTTTGGAATTCCCCCACACAGAGATTCCTACATCTCCTCCCCTTCCACCAAATAATTATGTAAGTTTGATACCAAAAGAAAAGGCCAAGGAGTTCCTTTAAATCAATTATAGGTAGTAGTTTGATAAATTGGGTTACTTATACTGAGGCAGTATGATGAATCTTTGTTAATAGTTTCAGTCTGTGGTAGCAACCAGGCTAAACAGTGAGTCTCTAAAAAAATTTCCAGATTGAATACAAAAAAAACAGAAAAAGGGAGGAGAGTGTATCACTACTAATTTGTGGATATTTGTGGTTTTCTCCTTTGTAATGAGCTCATTTCCAAGCTTTGCTTTTACCCAATGTTATTCAAAAAAAGTCTAAAGACAAGATTTTATACTGCTCTAAGTGGTCGTATACAGGTCCCCATATTCTTGTTATGACTTTTACCTGACACATTATCTCAATTATGACTTAGATACAGCATTTATGATTCTGTATCTAAGCAATGATATTTAACAGGTCACCATGTGTGGGATTCCACCTTTCACAGACTAGAAGTCAAGTATTATGGCTTTTCCCCATTTGTGATCCCATATAATTCTAACTCCTTTGTCCTCTAGATTACCATATTCCAATCTCTCCTCTCCGATAATGTAGAAGCTGCTAAATAACTCATGGGCTCAAACCAGTGGATACAATTAATTCAAAGCAAAGACAACAATTACAGCATGAACCTTTCAAATAAAAATATGAGGCACACTTTCCCACAACCACGCACAGATTCAGTGGAACAGTGAGCATATGTAGAGTATGCTCGTGTTTATGTACGTATATCTGTGTGTGTATAAATATATATATATATATATATATATATATATATAATACGTATATATATGTGTGTGTGTTTGTACGTATTTGTGTATATGTATGTATATATTTTTGTGTATGTATGTGTATGTGTATATATATATATGTGTATGTATGTATGTATACGTGTGTGTATGTGTGTGTTTTGTGTGTATGGAACACACATGACCAAGCCAGTTCAGGTTTCTGCCACTTCATGACAGTGATTTCCTTTCTCTCATTGTGAAGTTCCATGTTATTTTTTAATAATTAAATTTTAATTTTTTTTTAAATTTTTGCAATAAAACAAGCATTTCCATAATACAGGATAATAAAAATATTGCACGTGAAATTGCAAATCTATTATATATAGCTTACTATTCCTTTTAAATTAGTTCAAATAAACTTTAAAAAGTTATCAGGTTGATATCTTTATTCTATTCCATCCACCCTAGAGTTGGCTATTAGACACAAATATGTACATATGTAAAATGTTTTAATACATACTTTTATTTATCAGTTCTTTCACTTTATGCAGACAATATCTTCTTTCATAGGCTTTTGTACTTAATTTGCATATTCATAACAGAGAAAATGTAGCTTTTTATGGGAACAGTGTCTTTACTGGGTAGTTCTTACAGTTGTGGTCCCTGGAGCTGCTTTTCTCCTTACCTACTGATGGTAGAGCTAACTCTCCCTTTATTTAATTTAGAACTTTCTAGATTGCCTTTACATCAATCCAAGGGACATAGCAAGTCTAGATATTTCCCACATGGCATCAGTTACCTTCATCATATGAGAAAGGATGCCAAATACTCTTAGGATGACTACAATTGTTCATGTTAACTAAGGGAGTAAAGAATGTAATCATTTCTTTAAATTTACTTTGTAAACAGTTAATGAGACACTCCCACGTTTTGTAACCTTTGCTATCTATGAAGAGGAAACACAGACATTTAATGTCTGAAATGGGAAAAGTCTAAATGCCTAAGACATTTTTACTTGCATAACTGAAACAATAGTTTATGGACTCAGCACTTAGAGTACCAATCTTTGCTTTCCTCTTCTATAGTCATTGAACTCTCTTCACAACTCTGCTTTATTATGTTGTGTTCAATTTGGTAAATAATAGAGAAAGAAGGATCCACCTAAAATGAAATAACAATAACAAGGAAGAGTAAATAAATAGACATGGCTCATATTCTCTGCTTTATGATAAAGGTGCCATAGATATAATGGTGGTTAAGAGAGGGACTGATGGCTTTTTATGTTTTTTTCCATCACTGAGTTGTCATCAAAAAAATGATAATCTCAGAAAGAACTCTAGATGTAGATTTCTAAAAGCATAAGGGCCTTGAAATTACAAAATTCTTTTCAAAAGAAAAAAGAATATAGAAGTGAGAATGAAATCATATTCTTGAGTATACAATTAAATATGCAGTAGGTGGGAGCAGAGGTAAATATTCTGGGTGATGAGACTGGTACTTAAAAAATGAGGATGTTCTCATAGAAATCTGAGCCATACTTGTTCCATAAATCAGATTATTAGGTCAGTGTCACAGAGGATTATAATTTCTCTGTCCCTTCAAACAGGATATGCCTTTGTGAGAACAGTATTTGTTGGAGGAGATTTTCAATTTTCTTGTTGTGTACTGTGACTTTCATATCTCAGTTTCTCCACCTAGCAGAGTAACACAAGAAATATGAGATATTTCTAGAAAGTCAGTGAGTGAGCATAAGTGGAACCATGGGGAAATAATTTAGATAAAATGTAATCCCAGGAAAAGGGAGGTAAAAAGTTGACTCAGGAAGCAGTAGAGTGGCAAGGATCAGGAGAAGAAAGTGATAGGCAAAAAAAGATTTCACCTGCTACTCATTGGAATTAGAATATGTTTGAGGAGCTTGGACTATCATAAATGTGAATAAGATTGATTAGAAGTTTATTGGGAACACAGAAAGAACTACGCCATGTGGTCCACTTGTTGAAGTGATGTGGGAAGACTGATACTGAGTGAAAACCATCAGTTCTGGGAACTGGGAATATACTGGGAAAACCATCAGTGTCATCAACATTCTCTAGTGCTTTGGAACAAGCTCTAGGAAAACTTTCTCGCTGAAGTTCAAGAAAGAAACATCTAACTGGGAGGAAGAAGAAGTTCTTCCTCTTTTTGAATAGAGTAGAACATGCAAATTAAGTCCCTCCCTACTGGGATGAAAAGCAGCCCCAAACCTGTACCTGTATCTCTGAGAGACAAACTCAAGCTCTCTGTGCCCTAGAGGCCTAACCAAGAAACTGATCATGAAATTTAGACTGAATTGGATTTTCCTTCTGAGTATTTTCCAAGGTAGTTTTATGGAGAAGGGTGGAAAATATGAAATGGTAACTTAATGTGACTACTGACTTTAAAACAATGTCTCTGTGTTGCAGGTGTCCAGTGTGATGTGCAGTTAGTGGAGTCTGGAGGAGATGTGAGACAGCCTGGAGGTTCTCTGCGTCTCTCGTGCAAAGCTTCTGGGTTTACCTTCAACAATTACTACATGAGTTGGGTCCGCCAGGCTCCAGGGAAGGGACTGCAATGGGTTTCAGAAATTAGCACTGATGGAAGTAATACATACTATGCAGATTCCGTGAAAGATCGATTCACCATCTCCAGAGATAATATGCAACAGCATGTTATATTTCCAGATGAATTCCCTTAACACCTGGGATACAGCTCTGTATTATTGTACAAGAGACACAGTGAGGAAAAGTATTGTGAGACCAGACAGAAACTTCCCCTGTCAGGAGGTGAGGTGCCAGTGAGTCTAGAAGGGAGTTGAGCTCATGATGCACAGAGTACAAGATGCCTAGATTCATTAACAGGTGTAGAGCAAATTTGAACTATTTCTATTTATGACCTGCGTTGTTTTTTCTTCTGTCCTAGGAGAAAGAAACTTTTCCAGTAGCTACCTATCATTTTCAATGCCTCACTCTCACTCCCACCCCCATTCAATCAGTTGTTATGTCATGTCACTTCTACTTTCATCACATGTCTAGTAAGTTCTTTCTTCTCTCCTCAGGTACTGCAACCCTTCTTACCAGTTCAACCTGGATTATTATGCTAGCCTGCGGTTTATTCTCCAAGTCTCATTACTGTCTTCACTCCATTTCATACCAATCCCAGTTATCAAGATTATCTTCCTAAAGCACAGGTCTGAGCATTTTCCCAAAATTTTAGACACTCTATTACCTCCAGGTAAAAAATGGACAATCGCATTTGGCTTTTAAATCCTTCCATAGCATGGTTTCTGCCTGTCTTATTCTACCTTACTCCTTTCTAAATACTCAGCAGTCCAGTGACACTGACTTTCTTGCTATCACTTTCACAAAAGATTCCATTCCACTACTGTTTGTGTTATTAATTGTTGGAATTCTTCTGCTCCTCATCCCTGCCTCATGGCCCATTTGTTTTCCTTTGCATCTCACCTAAAACTTTCCCCACTTCTACTTTCCCTATCTTCTCTAATTCTACTACCTTTGCATTGCATATACAGAAAATTATAATTATTATTTCCTGTTGTCTCTGTGAATGAATCTGACCTCCTAAAAAACAAGTACTATTTTTTGCTTTCCTTTATATCCCCAGTACTTAGCATAGCACAGTGCCTGGTACAAAGTACATGCTTAATAAATAAATACTTCTTGCTGATTTGACCTTCTGTTCCTTTCTGAATGAGGCTCTCCCATATTGCTGAGATGTACTCTTTGTGATTTCCATTAAATGTAATATGTAAAAATATCTGACATTTTAATACATTCAGCACAAAAGTATCCATATGAATTATAAATTATGGATTCTTTTAAGTTAAATTTAAAAATAATGTAAATTAGACATATTTCTCTAAGTAAGAAAACGTTCTATTATCAAGGTTGGTAACCTGAGAATAAAAAGGGTCAGTGACTGATTTATTCTACAGCCAAAGATCCCAAGCTAAAGATAACTCTCCTTTTATAGATTTTGGCAAGTACAGAAAACAGAACAGAACAAATAGGTGACACTAGAGGTTTAAGGTCAATAGGACTGATTACATAGCTGAGTCATGGGGAACAACATCATAATCTGGAAGTTGGGAATGGGGCCTAAGAAAACTCTCATCTTTGATTAAGAAGTGATTATTAATTGAGTCCTCTTGCAAGTTCCCAGATAATGGCCTGCACTTCTTTGTAGAGCAAACTAGATATTCTTTAAGAAGAGTTTAGTAATGTAAAGATACTAGGTTTAATGACTTTATGGCAAGTCATACTCACCGAATATTAGCAGAATTGCATGAGACAAAGAATAGAGCAATGGTTGGCAAGAAAACTGGATTTCAAAATTTAATTCATTACAGGTGAGCTGAATTCTGAACTAAGTTTACAGATATAGAATCATAACTAAGTGGTCAGCTACAGATCATAATCAATTAATTGTAAATAGCATCAATAACAATATGCTACATTTTAATCTTCTCAGAATTACATGGACACAACAACATCACATACATTATGCTTAGGTTAAACATGTCTTTACCTATGGTCAAAAGATTATCCTATTCACAACTTGTAAGCAAGCATAAAGAAATGTTTGTTGTTTTAGTTGATGTAAGAAATTTCATTAATCAATCTGAGAGGAGTTTTGAGCCTTGAAATATGAAGTATGAAGGGAATTGACACTATATAAAGAACTTGGAGTGACTGACTGACCAAGAGCATTCCCAAACTATAAAATCAAATGAGTCATCATTGCTAGAATGACTCATTAAAAAGGATTTAAATTCGTTTTCAAAAATAAGGAAATTCTAGTTGTTCCTTTCTGGTGCCCTCTCATCCTGGTACCTGGGTTTCCTGCACTCAAGAGCAATAAGGTACTTCCTCCCCATTATTGTTGACCTTACTAGCACTGTAACAGGAATGTTTAGAAAAGATTTTCAGTACAGTCATGAGAGTCCATATCTTTTAAAGTTAGGATTCAACTTATCTAACCTATAAAAATATTGAACTGAGATTTATGTTTACCAAACTCTATTTCTTTTCACCAATTCATTATTCAAAATGTTTGTTCATGAATGTAAGTATTTTGTTAGTGACAAATATTGATGAGCTTTAAACATTTTTTTAGATTTTTTGCATTTAATTGTAATTTTTCCAATAACATATAGTTATCAAATTCATTTTCCAAGAGTTTTTGTTCCAAATTTTTCTCATTCCCTCTCTTCTTTTGCACCTCAGGAGGACAGCAAAGAATCTCATAAAGGTTATACATATAGTATCATGTTAAATATATATTCACATTAGTCATGTTGAGAAAGAAGAAAAGAAGAGAAAAGCCAAAAGAAAGAAAAAATTTTAAAAATGAAAACATTAAGCTTTGATCTGCATTCAGATTCTATAGTTCTTTCTTAATAGATGGATGCCATGCTTCAGTATTAGTCCTTTGTGAATGTATTGGATCAGTATTTTGCTGAGAAAAGCTGTCTATTGCAGTTGATCATCACACAATATTGTTGTTACCGTGTAAGACTTTCCTCTGCTTTTGCTCACTTCACGTTGCATTCGTTCAAGTGATTCAAGTTTATCTGAAATAATCCAGTTAATTATTTCTTATAGCACAATAAAATTCCATCACAATCATGTATCATAGTTTGTTCCACCATTCCCCAATTGATGGGCAAGCCCTCAATTTCCAGTTCTTGGCCACCACAAAAGCATACCCTTTGATCAAGAAATACCACTGCAAGATCTAACTTCCAAAGAAAATTTAAAGGGGTAAAATTTAATAAATGTAGTTAATTTTCTATATTGAAAAGTATAATTATTTTAATTAATTTAATTTATATAATGTAATTTGCATTAAAATTTCATTATATTCCATATAATGTAGGAAATTCACTTTTTGTAGAGATTACGAAACAATGACAGAAAAATAAAAATAGAAGTTCCATGGCTGGAAAGGAAAAAAGAACTCAGAATTGACACATTTCATTTTCTATGCATTACACAAGATTTCCCAAACCTAATGGCTGTTAAGAAAATAATTTGTATTCTTGAAAATCCCCAATGGATTTCATAAACCATCACTCTCACTTTCCCATCTTCTCCCCTATCCCTCGTGGAATAAGGTCTACCTTATTTCTTGGTCAGTAGCAAAGAAAGAAAAAGTAGATAAAAGCAGGGATAAGATTTTGTTTTTTCTTAAGGACATAGAGATGGCAGACTTGGGAGCTCTAAGTAAGGAGATTCGTGCCTCCACTTGGAAGTTCATTCCAATATGTTCTACCCCAGACAATGGAGAGGACAAACTTATGCCCATCAAGGAGAAGTGTGGCACTGCCCTGCTATATAAAAGGGGCCTATATTAGAAACAGTATATGGTGCCTAGACATGCAATGGGAACTTCCTTCACATTTCCAGTCCATTTCATGCCTCATTTCCTCTAATTGAAAGAGGGACATGAGTGAAAATGATTGGTACTGGTGGGAAGTAACAGGTGGATTCAAATTCTAAAATTAAGCAAAGTCTCTAGAAGGAAACATAGGAGAGAAGGAAACATAGGAGAGAAAATGAGGAAAAAAATAACCCATGAGCAGATTCAATTCAACATCAAGGAAAAAGGAGAATTAGAGTATTTCCTTCATCAGAAATAGGAGGCATTTGACTCAGAAAATATCAGGAATAGAGAAAATGTATTCTTTTAGTTCTTTGAACAGTTGGAGAGATGGGAAGGAAAGATGTGGTCTTCCTCATTATCAATGTTTCAAATTCGTAGTGTCATAAAATGTTCTCCAGGAGTTTAGAACCAGTTCTGGAGGATCCATGTCTTTGTACCTGAGAACAATGACTAATCCCAAGGAGGTGACATGTATTCTTTCTATTATTGAAGGTAGGGTTGGGGGAATACCTCCAGCCATTCTATTATACAACTTGCCACTGAACCCAGATGGCTCCAGAGGAGAAAGTGAGTCTAATAACTTTGGGCAGCCCTCCATCACTTCAATCCACTTAACTTGCATGTCATGGAATTACCTTTCTGATGCCATGACCCTCTTTGAGAATGAAGGATAATCAACAATGGTGAAGGAAGGAGGACAAGCAAACTTTTTCGTACCCGTGATATGAAAATCAGCACAAGGCTGTAGCTCTAGGAGAGAAATTTCAGTCTGGTATGAGCTCATCCAGCTGGTCAATTTTATTGTTTCTTGATGTTACATGGAGTCATAAACTTGCACTAAGAGAAATCTAATTTTCTTGGAATTATTTTCTTCACTGAACTTTTGCACTGCCTCTTTCATTTCCTCAATTCCACTTTTAAAGGACCTATTTTCTTATGTAAATTTTTGTGCATTGTTTTGATTTGTCCAATTCTCCCAAAAAGTACTTGTTTTTTGTAAAAGCAGAAATTACCGAAGCTCTCCCCAAAAACCCCTCCAAATACCTGTAAAAATGACTCTAGAACAATTCTTCAGCTTCAGAATCCACAAAATGATGGAGACAAACCAGTGCAAGACAGCCTTCCAGGCTGTCAGGAAGCATCTACTGCACCACACTGAAAACTGAGCACAATGCAGTGCAGCATGAACCCCACCAGAACAGAAAGTGTGGGAGCAGCCCTCAGGGGACTCAATCACTAGCACCTGTGGCAGTTTCCAGACTTCTCAACTCACAAGCACCAAAGGTAGCATAGAAGGTTACTGGGAAAATTCTGTGGGATCTGATCTGGTATTGTTCTCGCTCCAGACCTGGGGTAGAGAAGGAGGAGGTGGCATTGGCAGCAGCAGTCACAGCAGCAACACTGCTGGTGGCTGTGTTCAGAACTCTGCACTGACAGAGAGTGGGGGATTGAGCAGGTGACAGAAAACCCCTGAAACCTGGGACAGCATACACACACACACACACACACACACACACACACACACACGCGCACACACACACACACACACACACACACACACACACACGCACACACACACCGCTTCTGGAAACAAGAGTCATACCCTGTCAAAGATTTCGAAAATCAAGTATTTTGCTGGGAACGTGAAGAAATAGTTTTAAAAAAATACTCGAGCTCTAGAATCTTATTTTGGTGACTAAAAAGATGAAAACATACAACTAGAAGACAACATAGCTTAAGCTCTTACATCTAAAGACTCCAAGAAAAACATGAATTGGTCTGAGGCCATGGAAGAACTGAAAAAGATTTTGAAAATCAAGTAAGAGATGTAGAGGAAAATTTGGGAAGAGAAATGAGAGTAATGGAAGAAAATCAGGAAAAATGAGTAAACAGCTTGCTAAAGGGGACCCAAGAAAATACTGCAGAATATAATACCTAGGGGGCAGAGCCATGGTGTTGGTTTGGAAAGACACACGTACTGGAGCTTTTCCCTCACAGCCCTTAAAATACCTGTGAAGAAAGACTCTGAACGGATTCTGGAGCATCAGAATCTGCAGAGAAATAGAGTGGAGAAGATTTTCAGCGCAGGGTGATCTGCAGAACCAGGGTGACCTGCAGAACCAGGGTGAGGGATCTGTTGTGCTGGATGCTGGACAGAGCACAGGCCAGCCAGGGCAGAATCCCCAGCAACAGAGGTTCCCAAACATCCAAAATAAATATGACCATGGAAGAAATCAAAAAGAACTTGGAAAATTAGGTAAGAGAGGTGGAGGAAAAATTAGGAAGAGAAATGAGAGCGATGCAAGAAAATCATGAAAAGCGAGTGAACAGTTTGATAAGAGACTCAAAAAAATGCTGAAGAAAATAAAACATTTAAAAATAGGCTAACTGAATTGGAAAAAGAGGTTCAATAAGCCAATGAGAAGAATACTTTAAAAAGCAGAACTAGTCAAATTGAAAAGGAGGTTCAAAAACTTACTGAAGAAAACAGTTCTTTACAACCTAGAATGGAACAGCTGGAAGGTAATAATTTTATGAGAAACCAAGAAATTACAAACCAAAACCAAAAGAGTGAAAAAATGGGAGACAATGTGAAATATCTCATTGGAAAACAACTGACCTGGAAAATAGATTCAGGACAGACAATTTAAAAATTAGGGGATTTTCTGAAAGTCATGATCAAAACAAGAGCCTAGACATCATCAAGGAAAACTGCCCTGATATTCTGGAACTAGTGGGCAAAATAAAGATTAAAAGAATCCACCCATCACCTCTTGAAAGAGACTCGAAAAGAGAAACTCCTAGGAATATTGTAGCCAAATTACAGAGTTCCTAGGTCAAGGATAAAATATTCCACACAGACAGAAACTATTCAAGTATTAAGGGATCGAGGGGCTTGGAATATGATGTTCCACAAGTCAAAGGAACTGGGATTAAAACCAAGAATCATCTACCCAGAAAATCTGAGTATAATACTTCAAGGGGAAAAATAGACATTCAATGAAATGGAGGACTTTCATGCATTCTTGATAAAAGGATTAGAACGGAGTAGAAAATTTTACTTTCAAACATAAGAATCAAGAGAAACATAAAAAGGTAAACAGGAAAGAGAAATCATAAAAGACTTTCTAAAGTTGAATGGTTTACATTCCTACATGGAAAAATAATATTTGTAACTCTTGAGACTTCTCAGTGTCTGGGTCATTGGAGGAATTACACACACACACACACACACACACACACACACACACACAGAAGAGAGAGAGAGAGAGAGAGAGAGAGAGAGAGAGAGAGAGAGAGAGAGAGAGAGAGAGAGAGAGAGAGAGCGCACAGGGTGAGTTGAATAGAAAGGGATCATATCTAAAACACGCACACACATAGAAAGAGAGAGACAGCAAGCACAGAAATAGAACGGGATTATATCTAAAACAATAAACTTCAAGGGTGAGAGAGGAATATATTGAGAGTACAAAGGGAGAAATGAATTGGGGACAAATCATCACTCACAGAACAGACAAGAAAAAATTTTTCCAATAGAGGGGAAAAGGAGGGAGGTGAGAGGGAAAAAATGAAGCTGACTCTCATCTCGTTTGACTCAAGGAAGTGATAACATGTACACTCAGTTTGGTATGAAAATCTATCTTACATTACATGAAAGTAGGGGAGAAGGGGATAAGCAGGGTGGGGGAATGATGGAAGGGAGGGCAAATGGGAAGAGGTAGCAATCAGAAGTAAACACTCTTGGAGACGGACAAGGTCAAAAGAGAAAATACAAGAAATGGGAGGCAGGACAGGATGGATTGAAATATAGTTAGTCCTACACAACATCACTGTTATGGAAGTCATTTGCAAAACTGCACGTATATAGCCTATTTTGAATTGCTTGCCTTCTCAGTGGGGATGGGTGGGGAGGGAGGAAGGAATTCATAGTTTTAGGAACAAATGTTGAGAATTGTTTTCGCATACAACTGGGAAATAAGAAAAGCAGGTAATGGGGTATAGAAATTTATCTTGCCCTACAAGAGAGACAAGGGAGAAGATGGGGATAAGGGAAGGGAGGAATTTTGGTAGGGAGGGTACATTGGTGGAAGACGCAATCAGAATGGAAGGCATTTTGGGGTGAGGGGAGGGGAAAGGTGAGGAGAAAATTTGGAACTCAAAATTTTGTGGAAATGAATTTTGAAAATTTAAATAAAGATATTAAAATGGAAAAAAAATAAAATTAAGTTTAAAAAGCAATTGGAACAAAAATACCATATTAGCTGCATATGAAGGAAGATATTATGTGTATCCAGCAAATGAACTGATAATAAAAGTATGTACAGTGTAAAGAAAAATGAAAATAACACCTTAAAAATAAGCTAACCCAAATGTCAAAAGAGGTCCATAAAGCTAAGAGGAGAAGAATTCCTTAAAAAGCAGGAATGAACAAATGAAACATGAGGTCCAAAAGCACGCTGAAAAAAAAATTCTTCTAAATTAGAATGGAACAAATGGAAGCTAATGGTTTTATGAGAAATGAAGAAATAGTAGGAGAGAACCAAAAGAATGACAAAAAAGAAGACTATTTGAATTATCTCGTGGGATAACGACCAATCTGGAAAACAGATCTAAGACAGATAATTTTAAATAATTGGACTAACTGAAGGTCATGACCAAAAAAAAGGCATAACCATTAACTTTCAAGAAATTATCAAGTAAAATTGTCCTGGTCATATAGAATCTGAGGGCAAAATATAGAAGGAAAGATTCCACTGACCACTTCTTGAAAGAGATTCCCAAAGGAGAACTTCTGGGAATATTGTAGCTAAATTCCAGAGTTTCCAAGTCAAGGAGAAAATATTCCAAGCAGCCAGAAGAAACAATTCAAGTATTGTGGAAATACAATCAAGATAACACAAGACCTAGCAGTTTCTACCTTAAAGGATCAAAGGACTTGCAATATGATATTCTGGAAGTCAGAGGAACAAGGATTAAAAGGAAGAACCACCTACCCAGAAAAACTAAATATCCTTTCAGGGGGAAAAATGTAATTTCAAAACATAGAAGCCTGAATAGAAAATGTGGTGTCTAGATATGAGAATCAAGAGAAGCATGAAAAGGTAAACAGGAAAGAAAACTAATAAAGGACTTATTAAAATTGAGCTATTTACGTTCCTACATTAAAAATGATATTTGTAACTCATGAGACCTTGCTTAATATTAGGGTAGTTGGAAGAAATAGCTGGATAGATAGATAGATAGATAGATAGATAGATAGATAGATAGATAGATAGATAGATGATAGATACATAGATACATAGGTAGAAAAATAGAGGTTGCAGAATGAGTTGAATATGAAGGCTGAATGAAGTTGAATATGAATATAATCCCTAAAAATAAAATTAAGGTGTGAGAGAAGAATATATTGGGAAAAGCAGAAAGGGGAAAGATAGAACGGGGTAAATTATTTCACATACAAGAAGGAAGGAAAAATTTTTACAATGGCTAGGAACAAGGGGAAGGTGAAAGGAATGAGTGCACCTTTCTCTTATTTGATTTGGCTAAAGGAAGGAATAACATACACATTAATTCAGGTAGCTTACCAAAAAGAAAAGTAAAGGGGAAGGGGATGAGGGGGCAATGATAGAATGAGTGACAGATTGGGGAAGGAGGTTGTCTGAAGCAAACACTTTTGAAAAGCGACAGGGTCAAAGTAGAAAAAAGAGTAACTGGGAAGGACAGGATAGGATGGAGAGTAATATAGTTAGTCTTTCACAACATGACTATTGTGGAAGTGTTATGCTTAACAAAAAATGTACAATCTATATTGGATGGTTTGTCTTTTCAAAGAGGGTGATGGGAATGGAAGAAGGAAGAGAATCTGGAACTCAAAGTTTTAAAAAATCAGTGTGATAAATTGTTTTTACATGCAACTGGTTAATAAGATATGTAGGCAAAGGGTTATTGAAATCTGTATTACTCTCCAAGCAAGTGGGAAGAGGAGAAGAGGGAGAGGATAGAAAGGAGGGCAGACTGGGGGAAAGGGAAATGAGAATGCGTACCTTATCAGGATGGGGTGTGGGGAGAGATGGGGAGAAAATATGGAACTCAAAATCTTGTGAAATTGAGTGTTGAGTACTAAAAATAAATAAGTAAATATATATTTTTTTAAAAGTCTCATTTTAGGTGAATATATATTCCATTGCCTAAGGTGATTTTTAAGGAGTTGTCTTCAGTGAATTTTTCTGCCTATTTTTTATATTCTTGTTTTTAATGTTATTTTTTCCAGTATTTCTCCCCATGTCTTTTACCAAGTCGTTACTTCTTTTGTTCTTAAATCAGTCTCACTTCCTTCCTCATTTTTCCCTTTATTTCTTATAGTTGATTTTTTTTAAAAAAATGTTTTTGAGATCTTTCAGGAATTCTCTTTGGGCTGGAAACCAATTCACATTTGCCATTTTGATTTTTCTGTCTTCTTAGTTTGTGCTTTGACCTTCCTGTTATTATAGGAACTTTCTATGGTCAGGTTCTTTTTTGTTATTTTTTTGCTCATTTTCACAGTCTATTCCTTGACTTTTAACATTATTTTAAAGTTGGGGTCTGTTCCCGTGATGGAGTGCTCTGTCCTAAGCTTCAAATATTTCATCCTGATGCTTTCAGTGAATCCTGGGTGTTTTTAAGTTTTCAGTTCTTCAAAGGTGTTATGGTCTAAAGTTCATAGGCCCTCCGGCCTATGCTCTGAAGTTTCAAATGAAGAATAGGTTCTTGATTAGATGTTCTTTTCATGCCTCTATTGCTAATATCTCACATAAATCCACAAAATTCCAACCAATTTTTGCCAAGTGAATCAGTTGTTGGAGAAGCAACTTCAAAATGGTGTCCTAAACTGTATCAAGATCTATTTTTCAAAAGGTAAAGAACATCTAAGTATCTGTAAGTGATGTAGAAACACAGAAACAAATATGAAGAGGAGATTTCAGAGTGGCTCTGGACAAGATCTACTCTAGAATGCGCAGGAGAAAGATGTTTTCAAATATTAGATGACTACATTACTTCTTCTGTACTATTAGAAAGCAAAAGGACTCACAAAAATACCAGCCTTTTCTCTGAGAGGGTTTCCCAACCCATCTCAAAGGATGTGTACCACTTTTCTAGAAAGCATGGAGTCCTCTAAGGAGGCAAAAATCTTGACTCTGTTCCAGGAAAGGAAGAAAGTAAAGCATGAGAAGATCAGTCAGATCAATATCCCAAAATACTCTATTATTATCAGGTCAGTTTTCTTGGAGATTGGATCCAAGAAAGACAAAGTATTTTCTTTCTCCTTTCCAGAGTATGGTCTTGTCATAGAAATAGCTTCCAGGAATTTTCTTCCTAATTTGGGTAGTCACATGGATAATGATAGAACCGGTCATCAGCATTGGCAACCGTCTTACGTTAAGGTGAAAGGAATTCCATTTTGCCAGTTGGGCCCAGGTTGGGGGCTACTTGGGTTAGTTACTTGCTACCATTTACTTAATGAGAGTGCAGATATTAGCATTTCAGTGTTTACATTGGCACTAGATCCACTTCCCAACCCCTGCTACTTTGGTAACAATTTCAGCCTGGTTGGTTTTTTAACATATGATTCTACTCAGCATTGATGTGTCCCATAGTAACTATATTCAGTGGGTGTCATCAGCAAAATTCCTCCACCAAACTTCATACTGAGGGAGAGAGCCATTGATTGTTCAGTCTTTTTCTCTCCAAGGCCCAGACCACTTGACCTGATTCGAAGTCAGTGGTGTAGATGATGATCATCCTTTCTACATTCTTTTGGGGAGAACATTTAGGTTGTTTCATATGCCAGCTATGCAGCAGAGAGTTCAGCCAACTGGAAGGAGTTGCCAGTAACCCCACTCCCTAGTTGTCTGCTCTTATCAGATTAGTGGGTGTTTCAGTCCAATTACATATGCCTCTATTGTAGTGAATAGAGCCATTAGATAACCAGGCAAAATGGCATTTCTCAGAGGCCAGGTTCTTATAGCTTGGATCACTGAGTCAAGGGATTAGGAAATGGAGGAGAGATATAGGATTATAAATTCTCATAGAAGTGTTAAATCTGCCAATATTGATTTTATGGTAGGGGGAGAACTAAGTGTATCCTAAGAGCTGATAAGGAAACAGCAAAAGAGGAAAGAATGTATATTAAGAAGTGAGGTAAAATTCGGGGAGCAGTTTTCAAGAAAGGATGTCAGTGTATTGGGATTCGTGGGCTGACAAGAGGCGGCTACTGTTAGAAAGTAAAAGAAGAGAGAATGAGATATAGCATCAAACCATTTTGAAAGATATGGAAGGAAGACATGCCTTCTTGGTGAATGGACTTATATGATGAATGTTTAGTGTCTTCCCTGGCCTTAATTGAGATACTCTGAGATAACATTGATTCTGACTGCCTATGGGATTGTGCAAGTGTGACAATCTCACTTAAGAAAACAATTCAATGGATAAATGACAAGGACTGTTAGAGATGACAATCAAAATTCTTTGCCTGACAAACCATGAATTTATAAAAGGCAAATAAATTCATGACCAGAACAATTCAAACAAAAACATGGCAAGAATTGTTCTGATGAATTAAGAATGGCAATTTCTGCATTCACTGTTTAAAAGCATTCTAATTAATCGTCATCAAATAAAATCAAAGTATTATTTGGGAAAGGAATAGAGGCATTGAGGCTCACACTGTGCTGCTGAAATCAGTACACATCGAATCAGCACTGCAAGGGAAATCTTATAAACTATGCTTCTTTTAATGTTGAATGGAATTTCTTTGAATTATATTAAATAAAAACTCATTGAGCAAGCACAGGGCAGTGAAAGGGAAGTCCTTTACTAAAGGGAAAAAGTACAGAGAGACATATAGACCAGGCTCAGAATCCTTTCAGTATAGACTATATCATCAAGAACAGGATGACGCCCAGCAATCTCTTCTTATTTGTTCAGCAGAGAAGACATAGAAAGTAGATTCCTAAACATTCTAGAAAGATCGCAGAGTAGGTCAGAAATCTCATGTCTCTCCATATTTCTTCCACAAACAGACAGAAATTGTCAGAAAATGAACATAGAATAACAAAAATAAAGGGGTAAAGCAGTTGTCCTCCTAAGACATCTGGAGAGGACCTCAGAAAAGCCTCCGGAGAAGGTGGATAAAACATATAGCCTAACAAAGGATTTCAATCAGTCCTTGAAAAATGTAGATTATATAAAACAGGCCTGCTCAGTTTACTGCCCCTCAGCAGGTCAAAGTTGTTCAGGCTTGCTCTAGAGGCTGAGATTTCATCTGAGTGTAATGTAAATCCCTCCAAACTGATGACACTGAATTAATAAACAATATGCCTGGAGAGAGAAGCAGATTAGGCCTCAAGAAATTTCACTTCAACTTTCACCTCTCTCAAGATCTCAAGATACTTTATCTCAAAAATTTTTACCTCCCAGACTTTCATCTGAAGAATAGCAAATGTTGAGTAAGTAAAGGTTGAAGGACTCCTGTATTTTGGGAAGCCAGGCCTTTAGGTGCTGGCAAGACATAACACTCTGAACAGAGTAAAAGCAGGAATTAGAGGAAAATTTATATCTTAAATGCTTATAACGATGAAATACAGAAAATAAACCAATGAATTTGGCATGAAATAAAAAAGAAAACATAGAATGGGAACAACAAAATCCCCAATTAAAACCCGAAGTGGAGATCCAAAAAGTAAAGTTCGGATTAATAAAATTGAGAGTAAGAAAAACCCATACAATTAATAAATAAAACAAAAAGTTGCTGTCGTGATAAAAAAAGCAAATAAAATAGATGAAAAAATGGTTCAGTTTGGTTTTTAAAAGAAGAAAACCAAATCAAAGTGAAAAGGGTGAATACACAAGGAATGAAGAGGAACTTAAAAAGTTGTAAGGAATTATTTTGATCACTTGTATGCCAACAAATTTAACAATTTAAGTGAAATGGAAGAATATTTACAAAAACATAAATTTCCTCAGTTGACAGAACAGGAAATAGACCTATAGTCTCAATAGATCTATTTTTTAAATTAATTTTATTTATTTTCAGTGTTCTACAATCACTACCATATGACTTAGATCTTTTCCCCTCTCTCTCCCCATTCCCTTCCCCTCCTTCCCTGAGACAGCATACAATTTTATATAGATTCTACACATACATTCCTATTAAGTTCATTTTCACTATAGTCATGCTTTGTAGAAGAATTAAAAGGAATGGGAGAAATCATATAACAAACCAAAACCTAATACAAAAGAAAATGATCTGTTACATTTTGCAATTGAATTCCACAGTTCTTTCTCTGGATGTGCAAGGCATTTTGCCTTACCAGATCACTGGGAATTTTTTTAAGTCCTTGCGTTGTAATGAAGTCCACCAGAAAAAAACTCTCACATACTATGTCCATTGCTGTGCACAAAGTTCTCCTGGTTCTGCTCCTTTCATTCAGGGTCGTATAAGTCTTTCCAGGCCTCTCTGAAGTCTTCCTGTTCATCATTTCTTATAATAAAATAGTATTCCATCACATACACATATTATAATTTATTCAGCCATTCCACAATTGATAGGCATCCTCTTTATTTCCAGTTTTTGGTCACCACAAAGAGTGTTGCTATAAATATTTTTGTATATGTGGGACCCTTTCCCATTTTTAGGATCTCTTGAGGATACAGTCCCAGAAGGGATATTGCTGGGTCAAAGGGTATGCCTATTTTTGTAGCTATTTGGGCACAGTTCCAAATTGCTCTCCAGAATAGTTGGATCAGCTCATAGCTCCACCAGCAATGAATTAGTGTACAAACTCTCCCACATCCTCTTCAACATTTATCATCTTCCTATTCTGTCAAGTTTGCCAATCTGATAGGTGTGATGTGGTACCTCAGAGTTGTTTTGATTTGCATCTCTCTAATCAATAGTGATTCAGAGCATTTTTTTATATGACTATAGATATCTTTAATTTCTTCCTCTGAAAACTGCCTGTTCATATCCTTTGACCATTTATCAATTGGGGAATGACTTGTATTTTTGTACACTTGATTCAGTTCTCTATATGTTTTAGAAATGAGGCCTTTATTATAGACACTAACTGCAAAAATTCTTTCCTAGTTTTCTGCATCGCTCCAAATCTTGGTTGCATTGGGTTTGATTGTGCAAAAACTTTTCAGTTTAATGTAATCAAAATTATCCATATTTTACTTCATAATGTTTTCTATTTCTTCTTTAGTCAAAACTTCCTCACTTCTCCATAAATCTGAGAAATATACTATTTATTGCTCCACCAATCTGTCAATAGTATCAATCTTTTTTTACATTATTTTCCTCAACTTTATTTTTATGTTATACTAATGTCTTTTAAGAATTATAACTTAGACAGATTTATAGTCTAATTTAGATTCCAACTTCTTAGAATCAGCCACATTTCTTACTGCTTTCATGAAATCTTTCTGTACTACAAAATCATGATCAGCACGAATTGCAAACATACCTGCTTCAGTGCAAACCTTTCTTAGATCTGCTCCATGAAAGCCATCTGAGAGTTTTACAATTGCTTCATAATCTATTTCACCATGTCTCGTGATAGGACTTGCATGAATGTTCAATATATCTAATCTTGCTTGTTCGTGTTCATTTGGTAAATCAATATGTATTTTTCTATCTAATCTTCCTGAACGCAACAAAGCAGTATCCAATGTTCCTGGTCTGTTGGTAGCCATGATCATTTTTACTCTGTGTAAAGTATCAAATCCATCCATCTGATTCGGTAACTCCATTAGAGTTCTCTGAATTTCTCTATCAGCTGAAGTACCCTCAGAAGAACGACAGCCACCAATACCATCTATTTCATCCATGAAAACGATGCATGGCTAGTGATCCCTGGTGTAATTGAACATTTCTCTGATCAAAAGAGCACTTTCACCAATGTAGTTGTCTACAATGGAACTGGATACAACCTTTAAAGAAGTGCAGTCCAATTGGCTAGCACAGCTCTTGCCAAGAGTGTTTTTCCTGTTCCTGGTGGTTCATATAGCAAACAACTTTTTGGAGGTATTATTTCTGCAGGCTGGAATAATTCAGGGTTTGTCAGGGGTAATTCTATTACACCTCTTAATTCTCTGATTGGTTCAGAAAGTCCTCCAGTCTCAGAATAAGAAACATTCCCAGGGTCTTCATGAGACATGTTGTAAACCAGAGGATCAACTTCTCTTGGCAAGTATCTCAAGATAGTTAGTATAGTCATATCCAGAGCAACTCTTGTCCCTGGCTTCAGGTTACTCTTGTTGAGCTGATGTAGACAACCCGCAACATATCTTGGTCCACTTGTTGCTTTAACAATGAATTTTTCTTCTGTTAATTGTTTAAGGAGATCATCCACAATCTGCCCAAAACTTTGTAAGACCTTCAGATCATTTTCAGACTTTTCATATTGCTTGCTAAGCTCTTTCCACTGTTCTCTTAACTCTTTGAGGAATCCATCGATCTCCTTGTGCTCAAGCATCTTCTTACGGTAGTCCTGAAGAGCCTTATCTCTCGGGTCTGCCATAATGAGAAGATGCCTCTCATAGGGCCATAGTATCAATCTTTATAACTAAATTGTATATCAATTTGGACGTTATTCTTGGGCATGGTGTCAGGCATTGGTCTATGCATAGTTTCTGCCACAATGTTTTTTAGTGTTCCCAGCAATTTTTGTTGAACAGTGAGTTCTTATTCCAGAAGCTGGGGTCCTTGGGTTTATCAAACAGTAGATTACTATATTCATTGCCTACTGTGTCTTGAGTGCCTAGCATATTCCCCTTGTCTACCTTCCTTTTTCTTAGTTAGTACCATGTGGTTTTGTTAATTGCTGCTTTATGATACAATTTGAGATCTGGTAGCACTAGGCCACCTTCCCTAGCATTTCTTTGCATTACCCCTTTGATATTTTGGACCTTTTGTTCTTCCAGATGAATTCTGAAATTTTTCCAGCTCCAGAAAATAATTATCTGATAGTTTTATTGTTAAACCACTAAATAAATAAATGAATTTAGGTAGAATTGTCATTTTTATTATATTGGCTTAGCCTACCCATGAGCAACTGATATTTTTCCATTTATTTAGATCTGACTTTATTTGTGGGAAAAATGTTTTGCAATTGTGTTCATATAGTCCCTGGGCTTGTTTCAGCAGGTAAACTCCCAAATATTTTATAGTGATTACCCCAGCTTTAAATGGGATTTCTCTTTCTATCTCTTTTTCTTGGGCTTTGTTAGTAATATGTAGAATTGAAGAAGATTTGTGTGGGTTTATTTTGTAACCTGCAACTTTGCCAATGTTATTTATTTTTTCAAGTAGTTTTTTTCTTGAATCACTGTGATATAAGTATATAAGTATATCATCATATCATCTGCAAAGAGTGATAACTTAGTTTCTTCTTTGCCTATTCTAATTCCTTCAATTTCTTTATCTTCTCTAATTGCTACAGCTAACATTTCTAGTACTATATTGAATAACAGTGGTCATAATGGACATCCTTGTTTCACCCCTGATCTTATTGGAAATGCATCTCGCTCATATCCATTGCATATGATGCATCCTGAAGGTTTTAAATAGATAACGCTTATTATTTTATGGAAAGTTCCACTTATTCCTATGCTCTCTAGAGCTTTCAATAGGAATGGGTGTTATATTTCATCAAAAGCCTTTTCTGTATCTATTGAGATAATCATGTGATTTCTGTTAGTTTTGTTCTTGATATGATCAATTAAGCTAATACTTTTCCTATTTTTGAACCTGCCCTGCACTCCTGCAGTGAATCCTACATGATCATAATGTATTATTCTCATGATCAGTTGCTGTATTCTTTTTGCTAAAATGTTATTTAAAATATTTGCTTCTATATTCATTAGAGAAATTGGTCTATAATTTTCTTTCTCTGTTTTGTCTCTTCTTGGTTAAGGTATCAAAACCATATTTGTGTCATAAAAAGAATTTGGGGGTACTCCCTCTCCCCCAATTTTCCCAAATAGTTTATATAATATTGAAATTAATTGTTCTTTAAATTTTTGATAGAATTCACTTGCAAATCCATCCAGCCCTGGAGATTTTTTCCTAAGGATTTCATTGATGCTTGTTCAATTTCTTTTTCTGTGATGGGGCTGTTTAAGCATTCAAATTTCTCTTTTGTTAATCTGGGCAATTTATATTTTTTTAATACTCATCCATCTCATTTAGATTGTCGAATTTATGGGCATAAATGGCAATAATTTCCAATTATTGTTTTATTTCCTCTTCACTGGAGGTGAGCTCACCTTTTCACTTTTGATACTGGCAATTTGGTTTCCTTTTTTCTTTTTCTCAATCAAATTGACCACAGGTTTATCAATTTTATTAGTTATTCATAAAACCAATTCTTTTATTTATTCGTTCAATAGTTTTCTCAGTTTCAATTTTATTGGTCTCTCCTTTGGTTTTCAGTATTTCTAATTTGTTATTTACTTGGGGATTTTCAGTTTGTTCTTTTTCTAGCTTTTTAAGCTGCATGCCGAAGTCATTGATCTCCTCTTTCTCTATTTTATTCATGTAGGCATTCAAAGATATAACACTTTCCCTAAGAACTGCTTTTGCAGTATCCGATAAGATTTGGTAGGTTGTCTCATTATTTTCATTCTCTTGAATGAATTTGTTGATTGTTTCTATTTGTTTTTTAACCCATTCCATCTTTAGGATTAGATTATTTAGTTTCCAATTAATTTTTAGTTTATCTTTCCATGGTCTTTTATTACATAAAATTCAATTTTCTCCAGATATCTATCATATCTACATTGTTCAGAGTTTTATTCACCTCCTTAACTTCTTTCTTGTTTATTGTAAAGGTAGATTTATCAAGTTCAGAGAGGGGGAGGTTGAGGTCCTCCACTAGTATAGATTTGCTATTTCTTTCTTCCTGCAACTGCCCCAGCCTCTCCTCTAAGATTTTAGGTCTATATCACTTGGAGCATGCATGTTTAGTAATGATACAGCTTCATTTCCAATAGTCCCTTTTAGCACGATACAGTTTCATTCCTTATCTGATTTGATTAGATGTATTTCTGCTTTTGTTCTGTGTGAGATTAGGATTGCTACCCCTGCTTTTCTTACATCAGCTGATGCAGAGTATGTTCTGCTACAACCTTTTACATTTACCCTGTGTGTATTCTCTCTTTTCAAATGCGATTCCTGTAAACAACATATTGCTGGATTATGACTTTTAATCCATTCTGCTGTCTCCATTTTATGGGAGAGTTCATTCCATTCACATTCACAGTTATGATTACAATCTTTACAATGTCTTTCCCTCCATCCTCTTTCGCCCCATTTGTACTTTAATTGTCCTGTCTCCCTTCGCCTCCTCAACAGAGTTTTCACATTTGACCACGACCTCCCGCATTTGTCCCTTACTTCTTTCAGCCCCCCTCCCTTTTACTCCGCTTTACCCTTACTACTTCTTCCCTCCCTTTTAGCTTCCCCTCCCTTTTCTTTCCCCTTCCACTCCTACTGCCTATAGAACTACTTAGATTTATATACTTAATTATGTTTATTGTTCCCTCCTTGAATCAAATCAGATTAGGGTACCTCTCAAATAATGTTCTTCTCCCTCCCCTCTTTCCTTCTACCATAATATAATTTTATACTTCTTCCTATGATGTAATTTACCATTTTCTGCTTCCTCTTTTTCTCATCTCCTGTTACAATACCCTCGCATGATAGAATCACATTTTTATCATCACATCATTTACTTTATACCCGTTCTCTCTCTCTATGTACATCCCTTTTATATTTCACAATAGATCTACAATTCTCAAGATTAACAGGCATCATCTTACCTTATAGGGAGGTAAACAGTTTGCCCAAATTGAGTAACAAGTTCTTCTTTTCCCCTGTTTACCTTTTTATGCCTCTCTTGAGACCTAGGTTTAAAGATCAAATATTCTATTGACTTCTGGCCTTTTTGTCAGGAAAGTCTGGAAATCCCTTATTTCGTTGAATGTCCATCTCCTTGCCTGAAATATTATACTGTACTTTGCTGGGTAATTGATCCTTGGTTTTAGTCCCAGCTCCTTTGCCTTACAGAATATCACATTCCCATTCCCTCAGTCTTTTAGTGTAGAAGCTGCAAGGTCCTAGGTGAACCTGACTATAGCTCCTCAATATTTGAATGGTTTCTTTCTGACTTCCTGTAGCATTTTATCCTTCACTTGATAGTTCTGGAATTTGGCAACAATATTTCTTGGTGTTTTTACTTTGGGATCCCTTTCAGGAGGTAAATGGTGGATTCTTTTGATGAATGTTTTACCCTGTGGGTCTAGAACTTCTTAGCAAATTTCCTGAGTGATTTCTTGGATAATATTTTCCAGGATCTTTTTTCATCATGGTTTTCTGGTACACCAAAAATCCTTAGATTTTCTATCCTGGATCTATTTTCCTAATTCAGATAGGCATGTGGAGAAAGACTTAGAGAAGGAAATCAAGAACATTGACACAGAGCCCGCTTACAATAACAGACGAAGTATGAGTCAGCAAACAAATTCAGGTTATCTGATTTCTTCCCATTTCACGGTGAAAATTTTCCCATCCCTATCTGTTTGTCCATCCATTTGCCTTTTTTTATCTTTCTCTCTGTCCATCAGTCCATCTACCTATTTCTTTATCTCTTCCTTCCTTCCTTCCTTCCTTCCTTCCTTCCTTCCTTCCTTCCTTCCTTCCTTCCTTCCTTCCTTCCTTCCTTCCTTCCTATCTACCTACTTATTTATGATCTAATCTCCTTTGTGTCCCTGAGAATGCTTTCTGTTTCTGATGCCTGCAGTCATAGAAAAAAAATACATTCTTTCAATGTGTTACATATTTTGTCTATGGTGACTAATTTCTCTGTAGTTGTCAAATATGAGGTGAATCTGGATGTTTCTTTCTTCCACTTTTCCATTTGCTGAATATCAGCCTATTCTCCAAATGGCCCATCAAAACACACAAATTCCAAGATGCAAAGTAGACATCTTAGGTATTATGGTAACTTAGGATTGAGATCCTTGAGAGTGATATAATGCTGAAAGGTTATACTTTATTGTAACGTGACAGGTTAATAAACGTAAATTCAAGGGGAGGCAGCATATTTATTGTAAAGGCTGGCATACGCTTTTCTATTCCATTATTTTCCAGTGCATAAAGGAGTTTAAAGTCATGTGAGGAAATTCAGGAAACAAAGAGGGAGGGTTGATGAGGAGCACTTGAACAAGAATGAAATGAAAGTAAAACAGAAGCAGGGATAGAAGGATTATTAACATAATCCTTTGTGAAATATTTTTCTATTATTATCTTGAAAACGTTAATTGCACAAGTGTATCTTTTTAAAAAATATTTTTCCCAATTACAAGTGAAAACAATTTTTGACATTTTTTTAAAGCCAAAAAACCCCAAAGTTTATTAAAGATTCACCATATTAGCTTGGCTCTTAAGGAACCTAACCATTTGTAAAAATTGTATTCATCAGCGGGCCAGATGTAATCTCAGCTAGATAGAGTCAGAGGTGGATTGAATCTGAGCGTCTTCATGGAGGCAAGATGGAACTTAAATACAGAAAGGATTGTAGGAGGGATCTGGGGGTGGTCTAGTAGTCTATGGTAGTCTACAAGAGAAGGGGTTTAGGGAGGGTCTTGAGGAGAAGTCCAAGTAGGACCTCCATGGGACTGGAGTGACTGGTCAAGGGCTGGAAATAGCTGGAGGAAATCAGGAGATATCACACAATGGAAGGCTTGGGTGGGAAGCAGATGGGGCAATCCAGAGGTAAGAGACAATGGAAGGCCAGGCTAGGCCAAGGGTGACAGATTTGAATATGAAAGGCCATATTGAGTGGGAAGATTCTGGAGAACCTGACTACAAATTTGAGTATGAACACCATGTTAAGTGGCAAGATTCAGGGGGAAATTGTCTGCAAATTTTAGAATGAAAGGCCAGGTTAAGAGATTCAAAGCGAGTTCAAGGAGGTTCCCAGAGCCTGAACCCCATCATTCCCCCTCTCAAACAAATGAGATCCAAATTATTTTGGGGTTTTTACCTGAAAGTTTCGTTAAGAAAAGGCAAACAGGCTAAATGCATATAGTCTATTCCTTTCAAGCTAGTGGTCACGTGATCGCAGAACCAGAAAAGTTTCTGACTACCTGATGGAAGAATGACCAGGTTGAAATACACTTTCCCATGAGAAAGAAACTTTCTTACTTGAATAAGTTGTAAATTCAGTGACACAAGACAATTAGCAAAGTAGTGTCAGTTGGAATTTATGATTCCAGGATGCGTGAATTTCCTCTGTATAGCATATGGCTCTGTGATACAAAGTAAGGAAAAATCCCACCACTCTGGTTGCAGGCATCCTGTCATAAACAGGTCTTTGAAATTGCTGACACAGGAAAGGCCATTTTTAGAGCAGAGCAAAGCAGTCTGATTGATTAGTTCAGACTTGGGCTTTTACTAAAGTTCAAAATTTATATTAAAAGATTATCATTCCCTCCTTTTGGCCAAAGGTAAACTGTAGGTAAACTTCACCTGTAGACCAAGGAAAACTTCACATTTCCTCAGGAAATGGGAGTTCTAGAAATCCTTCCTTCGTGGACCAAGGAGATGCACTATTCTCTGCATCTGGAATGGGACCTGCAGGTTTAGGGAAAATAACTTTGGTCAGCATTATTTTGTTTACCAAGGTGGTGGAACATTTGTGGGCCAAAGTTAGTCTTAATTAGACACCTAACTAGATAAGAGCAAGAATAGTAAGCACCCCAGCAGCAGAAAGGAGGAGGCATCTGAATAAGCAGCCCATCCCGGGGAAAAGGGAACTAAACATATCATACCATTGGATCACTTCAGCCTTTTCCCTTAACTGAGTGGCATGAGAGCTAAATATATTTATACTATCCTGTATCTGTTGGGTTTCATTTACATAAAAGGAATATTCCTCCTTGAGGAAAACACAGCCATCCCCTGGGCTGCAAGGAGTGCATCAAGTACTCTCCAATTTTGCAAAACTACTCTGACCAAAGAGACAAGTTTGTTATGCAGGTCTCCCACCACTTTGGCTATCCTGTCATTCATGTTTACGATTTCTCGGGACAGATCTTTGGAAATGTCATTTGCAGTGATAAGCCCTGCTACTCCCACTCCTATAGCCACCAGGATACTGTCCCCTACAATGAGTGGCAGAATTGGGATGGCACACCAGGAGTGGAGAGACTTGGCAGGAGAGCTGGGGTCAACAATAACCAGGTCTTGAAGTGTCATGGGTATTGGGGTCGAGCCTGGGATGCATCAGAGGTCAGGCATCACTGGGACAATGATACATAGTCCTGTCCACTGAGGAGGAAGGGTCTGATAAAGGGATGTGCCACACAGAAAAATGTTGGGGGTGTAAGCTCAGTTCCATGTGGACAGTCTTGGGCAGGTAAAAGTGAGGACTTCTAAACCTTAGAGTTCTCATGAGGCCCCCCAGGGAACAGCTGGGCATTGAGGAGTGAGACATGGGCTATCTCGTGCATCTCCACCTCTTCTCCGTGGGATACATGCTGGGGAGAGCATCCCACCCTTGAGATTGGCCCGGGGTCTGAGCTCACCTGTTGTTTACTAGCTAAAAGCCGAGAGCACGCCCGGTATTCATGTGCAAACTATGCGGCGGGAGAGCTTAAGTAGGGTCAGGAAAGCCTGAAGGCGCTCTTTGAGCTGAAGGGTCCTTAGAGGGCAGAGGGTCTCTCCCCTCTCCCACTCCCACTTCCATTCTCTTACTGTAAGATCTTTGCCTCCTTGGGAGGAGGAGGATTCCTCTCTCCTGAGGAAGAATTCACCCTGCACATGTAACCAAGACCCTGAATAAAGCCTAACCCTTGTTCGACTCTGGAAAGTCTCTTCTCTCATACGTTTATCCGGTTGGGCCAGCCGAAGACCTGCGACAAGTAAGGAAAGACTTGGGTAGCCCTTAGGCCTCTAGGCCTGACAGAAAAACATTCCAAAGGAGGATGGTAGAAAAAGGGAAAATGTAAGGGAACCAGGGAATTAGTTGACATTAATCCTGGTTCCTTTATAAACATGGTAGCCCTTGCACGAGTCAGGGGAAGTACTGTTGTATAAAAGTCACGACTGAGAAAGAAGTAGGGCCATAGAAGGATTTAAGCAGAGGTTGTTGGTCATCCCATTGGAGACAGGATCATATCATTTTTCTGCCCATAAGTACCCCTGATAGTGATCCCAATAAATTGTCTCATTTCCGATTTTATCAGGCCATGACTTTAGGCAGGTCGCAGGAGTAAAAGTGATATTGATGAGGAACCTTTCACTACCGCAGACATATTCATTAGGTGACCCTGCACAGCAGGAGCAATCAGAGTTATTTTGGGTTATATTGGTCCCTAGAATCCAGGGAGAGGACAAGGATACAAAGACAGAATTTGATTCCTCTCTTGTAGTTGGGATTAATCTACCAGCGTGCATGCAGATTGTGTAATTGCACTGGGTAGGGACAAGATTCCCTGCAGAGGTTCCAGAAGAGTGGTTAGATAAGCAGCAAAAAATATCAAGGGGGCTGTAGAAGCCCAAACTGCTTTTGAAAAGACAGCACCTTTAGGGCTATCTAAATTCAGATGAACTCAGATTTTTCTCAAACACTTTCAGAAGTAGGGGGCACTAAGGAGAAGGTCAAATTCTCTGGTAGACTTTATCTAGTCCACCTTTTGAATTACAAGGAGCTTTTCAGGAGTTCTTTTTTCAGAGAATCTGAGGCCCTCTGTGGGATGAGCCTGGGCCATTAATTAGACAGACCCTCAGTCAGAAGCAGAGATAGGCTGTACTGAAATGAGTCCTAAAAGGTTAAGGCACAGACTGCAGTGGACAGGTTAAAGAGTCTGTTTGCCTCCTGGCCCAGTTTCCACATGCGATGAGTGCGGAAATGTGAGAAGTGTCTTTTTTCCCATAGTTGATCATCCCTGGAGAGGGGCAGCCATTGCAAGACAATAGCAATTGAGCAGGAGTGAGTTGTAAGGGAAACCAAGATGGGCAGTGGGAGGGATATAGTGGAAGTACAAAGCAACTAAGCAAAAGTGGGGTTCAGATGGGGAAGGAGTTGTTCTTTGTGCAGGCCTGGACTGGACTATTAGGAAAGCTGTTTACATCTGATGTTGTCTTTTTCAGGTCCCTTCAGAACTGTAGGGCAAGCTCTCCTATAGTTTCAGATGTCCACTCTGGAGCAGGAATGGTTTTCTGATGTGACAGATGGATCCAGGAGTCTATTCCTTGGAATTGGCACCAGTAGAGGTTGTGAGCAGTACCTGGAAGGGTCCCTTTTACAGTAGTTCTAGAGAGTGTTTCCCCAGGTGGGGCTTCCAATATACCCAGTCTCCAGGAGAGATGAGGGAACTGGTCTCACCAGTGGACCTAAAGAATGAGACTGAGAAACAAGGTCCTGGATCTGATGAATTTGCTGACTAAGCTTGACACAATATTCTTGAAGACAATGAGAGGTGAGTGGGGAGAGATTCGCTGGGGTGAGGGGCATTGATCTCCCAGTGACAATCTCATAGGGGGAAAGTTTGGTTTTGCCCACTGGTCAAAACCAATGGGTAGCACCTTGATCCATGGTGCCTAGAAACCAGAGGTTAATTTTCTTAGTAGTCCTTTCAATACTCCATTAATTCTCTCTACCAATCCTGAAGACTGTGAGTGATAAGCACAATGTAAGAGCTGGTGGATCCCCCACACTTCCAGAATGGTTCTGAGTCCCTGGCCTGTAAAATGAGTTCCCTGATTACTATGAACTTCCCATGGGACCCCCCCCTCCCCGATAAGGGATGATGTGTTCACATAAGGCTTTTTCTACCATCCCTAAAGTGCCTGCCTGACATGGGAAAACCTCTACCCATCTGGAAAACATACAGACCATGAAAAGGGCAAACTTATATCCTTAGCAGGGAGGCAGCTGGATGAAATCAATTTGCCGGATCTCAAGGGGTGAGAGAGGGAGAGTCAGCCTTGGGGAAACTTAAGGGACTTGGAGGGATTGTATAAAGGATGAGATTGGCATCTAGACACCACCTCTTCAGCCACCTTTTTTACTCTTACCTACCAGTGCTGAGAAGCAAGTTCATAAAGTTTATCCAGTCTCTGGTGACATAGATGGTGTAGGTGACTTAGTAATGGTCGATGCAGTTGATGAGGAAAAACAACCTGCTGTCCATGTTCCCAAAGTTCTGTTTCAGAGTCCTGAGTGCCCCCTGGTAGTTTCCACTGAAGTACTCTTTCAGGAGAGATGAGGGCTTGAGCCTCAGTTAAAGCTACCAGATCAATACGCAGGGGAGTAAGCCATGAGGTGCAGGAAATCATTACAGGAACCAGTAGTGAGAAGGTTGCTTCCCTGGCTGCTTGACCAGCTAATTGATTCCCTACGACCTCAGGAGTGGATTCATGAGAATGGCTGGTAGTTTTGATATCAGGCATCTTCCTGGGGAGCAGTAGACATTCTAATAACCTAGATACTTATTTACTCTTCTTTATGGGCTGTCCTATGGAAGTTAAAAATCCCCTTTGTTTCCATAACATTTCAAAATCATGGAGCACCTCAAAAGCATATCTGTTCTCTATATAGATGTTAATCTTCAGCCCCCTTCCCAACTCACATGCCCTTGACACAGCTTCTAGTTCTGCCTGCTGTGCAGAGTTAGCATGAGTGAGGAGGGCCCGAGTCCAATACCTCAGTTACTGTGGTGATATCTTAACCTGCTACTACTTTCCCCCTGGAGTTCCTCAGACAAGAGTCATCTGTAAAGACTGTGAGGTTGGCATCTGGGATGGGTGTCTCCTGGAGGTTGATTCTTGGAGTCAGCAGGTGATCCAGGATTGCAATGCAGTCATGATTGGAGGGGCTACAATCACAATTATTCACAAACTGATCTGTCTCAATACTGGGAATAGCCTCTAGAAACCCAGCAGGATTTAGTACATTTAGTCTTTTGATGGTGACCTGGGACTGTGTCATTAGCTGGGATTCAATTTTTGCCAGGCAACTGCTTGACAAGTTTTGAGTGAGATGTGAATTTAGGAGGGCCTCAACTGCATGGGGCACAAAAACTGTCACTGGTGTATCAAGTATGATGTCCTCACTTTGTTTAAAAATCTCAGTTATAGCCATAACACTTCTCAGGCAGGGTAGTACATCCCTCGCTACTGCATGCAGTTGTTTGCTATTATATCCTACTGGTCTGTAACACTCGCCATGTTTCTGTGCTAAAACTCCGACTGCATTCCCTCCTTCTTCCATAGCAAAAGGCACAAAATGCAGGGAGTAATTAGGAAGACCCAAGGCTGAGGGTTCAGAAAGGGAAGTCTTTATGGATTCTATAGCCAGGTGCTGTTCTTTAGATAAGCAAAGGGAGTCAGGATTTTGGTGTCACAGGGCTTCATACAAACGGTGGGAGAACCCAGAGAATTAGGCAATCCAAGATTGATAGTATCTAGCCAGACCCCAAAAGGCCTGAAGTTGCCTTTTGGATGTTGGGAGGGGAAAATCAAGGTTAGCCCAAATTCCTGAGAAATCCAGGGAAGCATTGCCCTGAGAAATGACATGTCCGAGGAATTTTACAGAGGAACGGCAAACCTGAAGCTTATCTCAGGAAGCCTTATGGCCATTTAAAGCTAGAAATGTAAGGATCGCTATCGCATCACCCTTCCCTGCAGTCACGTCAAGGGAACAGAGCAACAGATGAACCACACACTGGAGGAGTACGTAGCTGTGGGGAAAGACAAGGGAGGTGAGATTGTCATGCAGGCCTTGACTGAAGTAGGAGAAAGATTCAGTGAAGCCCTGAGGAAGGATAGTCCAAGTATACTGCTGTCTCCACCAAGTAAAAGCACAAAGGTATTGGTTGGAGGGGTGCACATGTATAGAAAAGGAGGTACTACAGAGATCAACGGCAATGAGCACAGTTTCAAATAGGGGGAATAAGGGATAACAGAGTATGAGGACTGGGGACCACCAGGGATTAGGGGAGAACAATGGCATTAGCAGCACAGAGGTCCTGCATGAGGTGACAACCTTGGTTTTCCCTTCAGTTCTGGTCTTTTCATCAAGAATGCTTGAAAGTCCTCTGTATCACTGAATAATCATTTTTTCCCTTAATGTATTATAGTCAGTTTTGCTGGGTAGGTGATTACCGGTTTTAATCTCAGTCCCTTTGACTCCTGGAATATGTTATTCCAAGCCCTTTGATCCCTTAATGTAGAAGCTTCCACATCCTGTGCTATCCTGATTGTATTTCCAAAATACTAGAATTGTTTCTTTCTAGCTGCTTGCAATATTTTCTCCTTGACCTGGGAACTCTGAAGTTTGGCCACAATATTCCTAGGAGTTTCTCTTTTTGGGACTCTTTCAGGAAATGATGGGTGGATTCTTTCAATATTTGTTTTACCCTCTGCTTCTAGAATATTAGGGCAGATTTCCTTGATAATTTCTTGAAAGATAATGTCTAGGTTCTTTTTTTTAGCATGGCTTTCGGATGGTCCCATAATTTTTAAATTGTTTCTTTTGGATCCCTTTTCTAGGTCACTTGTTTTTCCCATGAGACATTTCATATTTTGTTCTTTTTTCTCATTCTTTTGTTTTTGTTTTGTAATTCCTTGGTTTATCATATAGTTATTAACTTCCCTCAGCTCCACTCTCACTTTTAAGGAACTATTTTCTTCAGTGAACTTTTGAACCTCCGTTTCCATTTGGCTGATTCTGCTTTTTAAAGCCTTCCTCACATCATTGGCTTTTTGAACCTCATTTTCCAATTGAGTTAGCCTATTTTAAAGATGCTATTTTCTTCAGCATTTTTTGGGTCTCCTTTAGCAAGCTATTGACTTGCTTTTCAAGCTCTTCCATGGCCTTAGCCCATTGCATACTAATTTTGGAGGTAATGGATGTAGAAGCCTTGACTTCCTCTTACAGTATGCATTGTTCTTCCTCATCTGAAAGGCTGGAAGGAAATACCTGTTCACCAAGAAAGTAACCTTCTATCGTCTTATTTTTCCCCATTTTTTATGCATTTTCCCAGGCAGTTACCTGACTTCTGAATCCTTTGTCAAGAGGATAGTCCTAGTGCTCCTTCTCACTCCAGGACTGTGCTCAAGGCTGAGATTCAGATCAGCTGCTCAATTTCCCCAGGAGCTTAAACTGAGCAGCTCTGGCAATGAAAGCTGCCGAACAACTCAGTCATTGTCATGCCCTACTGCTACTGCTGGTGATGCTGCCTGGGGGCCCATGCTGGGGGGTACCCTGCTCCCCTCTCACCCAGCTGGGAAATCCCACTTACTGACATTCAAATTTTTCTTTGGTCCTTGTGGGTGGAGGGATCTGAGACCCTCCCTGTTGCGGATTCTGCCCTGAATGCCTGTTCTGGTCCTGTTCCTTCTAGTGCCACATGGCCAGGTCTGGGATCTCCTCCACTCAGTGTGCTGTGGAATAGACCTTTCCTGTCAGCCTTTCAGGTTACCTTTGGCTGGAAATCTCTTTCACTCTGTCGTTCTTTGGCTTCTGCTGCTCTAGAATTTGTTGAGAGTGATTTTTTTACTGGTATTTTATGGGCTGTGGGACAGAGCTATAGTATGTGCATCTTTCTACTCCACCATCTTTGCTCTGCCTCCCCAGCTCGTAATTTTTGCAGGAGATACTTGGTCCCTGCCCCCTGAGCTGGCTTTCAATTTTTCCTTAGTCTGATCATCAAAGGAAACCTAAGTAATACAAAGTGATTTAATGAGACTTGGTCCCTGCCCCCAAAGATAGCTTAAAGGGAGTTTATGGATGTTTACCATACTACTGGGAGTCCTTTGGAAACTGGAAATTGAAGGACTTACCCCGACCACATCAAGGTCAAAGACTTCAGGAAAAACGGATCCTGATGTGCCTGAGTCTTCGCATTGGCCAAGTGAGGAACTGTACTTTTTAGTCCATCAATTGCAATCTGCATGTCATGGCACCATAACTGTTGACCTGAAGGTTTGGTTAGGAAAAAGCAAACAGGCTAAACACATACAGTTTATTCCCTTAAAGCTAGTGGTCACAGAGCCAGAAATGCTTCCAACAGCCTGATGGAAAAATGACCAGATTTAAATACACTTCTCTGTGAGAAAGGAACTTTCTTAGTTGAATAAGTTGTAAATTCAGTAAGAGAAGACAATTAGCAAAGTAGTGTCAGGTGGAATTTATGATTCCAGGATGTGTGAATTTCCTCTGTATAGCATATGCCTCTGTGACACAAGATAAGGAAAAATCCCACCACTCTGGTTGGAGGCATCCTGTCATAAACAGGTCTTTGAAATTGCTGACATGGGAAAGTCCATTTTTAGAGCAAAGTAAAGCAGTCTGATTGATTAGTTCAGGTTGGGCTTCTTACTGAAGTTCAAAATTTATATTAAGGGATTTGCAGGGGTTAAGGAAGAAGGTCCCAGCTTCTGAAATGGCTTCCTGCTGGCAAGGGGTGTAAGAGTTGTCCCTGCCTTGATGGGTACTGTTCAAGGGGTACATAGCCTGACCAGTTATCTGGAAGTTAATGACTTGCACTTTGGAAAAGACAAACCTATCAAGGAGTTTAGACAAAGACTAAATAGGCACAAAAGGAGTACATAGAAAAGACAGTTTCTCTGGTATAAAAGATAATTTCTCTGGAGAGAATTAAAGAAGAATACACAAGGCCAAAAAACAGAAGAGTATGTTTGATAAGGGTGTTTTTGGCTGTCAGATATCCCCTTTCTTTCTAAATTTCTCCATGGGCATATAGAACAAGGAAAGCATATTTTGAGTAAATAAAAACATCAATTGGCCTGGGGTCAGGTCCTAAGACATGGGTTAAGACTCCCAAAGCCTGTCCTCTCCTTTCATCAACATATAGAGTGAAAGGTTTTTCTAGATTAATCTTAGTTTTCAAAGTCTCAAAATCCTGGTCTGAGTCATGGCCTTGAGTAGAGTCATAAAGGGGTTTAACAATAAAATGAAAATCAGCAATCCAGAGTCTACAAAATCCTGCCATGCCCCAAAAGACTCAAAGCTGTTTCTTAGTGGTTGCATCAGGGATAGTGCTTTTGCTGTCAAAGGTAACAAAGAGAGAGGTGGGCATGAGTTTATGGCACAGATACTTTATGAATTGACATGCTATCTGGACTTTGTTCAAAGAGACCCTATAGTTTAGAGTGCCCAAGAAATTAAGGGCTTCTGTGGTAGTAGCCAAAGACCCGGACTGGATGCTGCTACAAATAAGAATATCATTTACATACTGAATTAAGCTACTACCTAGTAGTTTCAAGTCCCTTAAATCTCTTCTAAAAACCTGGTCAAATACATGAGGGTTATCTCAAAACCCTTGGGGCAAGACTGTCCATGTTAGCTAATATAAACTTGATTTCCCAGGAAGAGTCCATTCAAAGGCAGCAATAAATTGTGAGTATTCTCCATTAGGCTTTTTTTTGTGAGAAGGATCGCAGAGTTGCATGGAGATGTACAAGGGACAAGGATTTTACACTTGAGAAATCTTTCAATTAAAGGTTATAGTCCTTCCCAGGTCTCAGGCTTTATCAGATATTGGCTACACTTTAGGTAACACTTTAGAGTCTGGGAGAGTAACAACAACTGGGGTGGCAGAAGTACCTTGCCCTGGAATTCCAGGATCGAAACAATTGGCCTGTCTCCCACACTTTCAAGTAATGCAGGAGATCTAGTAAACAGAAGCAAAAGGGAGATGGGAGGTTGAACTAGAGAAAATTGGCTCCCTAATTTCACCATCAGGTCCCTTCTCAACAAGGGAGTAGGGCAAGAGGAGACCATAAGGAAGAAGCATTTAAACAACAGATCCTCAAGTAGATTGGGGAAGGGCTATGTCTGGAGACTTCTCTTAATTTCCCCTTCCATGCCTATCAACTGATGGGTCAATGGGTGGGTAAAGCCAGAGTGACTGGTCAAAGCAGAGAACTAAGCCACGTTAAAGTGGGTAACCTTATCTCCAGCCTCCGTTTTTGCCCAGGGCTTGGAGAAAGAGATGGAGAAAGTGGGAGCACTGCCAGAACTCAGGCTTTCCTGTTGTTCCAAGACTTAAGAAGACTTGAGGACAGGGTACTGGGGGGTGGCTCCACCACTTTTCCAACCTGAGGGAAAATCTTTCCTTCAATGTGCCTCCTGGTCACATGGCCGTGGTTTCACAGGTGTTGATTTCTGGGCTCCCTCTGGAAGGGGTGCCCTGGAAGGGCACTTCTTGGACCAGTGACCCTCCATGTGGCATCAAAAGCAAGATTCCCCACTGCCCAAGTAGCCAGTTTTCTTCCAAGGGGTGCCCTGGAGGGGTACTTTCTGGGTATTTTCCTTGCCTTGGAAACAGCCAGGAATTGAGCATGTATTCTGAGTCTGCACGCTATTTCCTCTGCTTTGACTAGGTCTCTGTTGCTGAAGACTCCAAAGGCCATCTCCCATAATTGGGCCTGAGGTGTTTGGGGTCCCATTGCCAATTTCTGCAGTTTCCTCCTAATATCTGGGGCAGAGTCATTAATGAAATACATGCTAAGGATTGCCACACCTTCAGTGGAATCAGGTTCCAAATTTTTATGCTTTTTAATAGCTTCTCCTAGTCAGTCTTGAAAAAGGGCAGGGTTTTCCTTTTTCTGCCTGAGTAGTTTCCCTAACTTGTTGAAAATTTACTTGTTTTGGAAGTACAGTTTTTAGGCCTTCTAACAGGCAAATTACCATATGGTCTCTCTTTCCTCTGTCCTTACTCTTTTGATAATCCCATCCTGATTCACTAGTGGGAACAGCAGCTGCTCCTGGTGGGTATTTTATGGGATCATTGCTAGTCATGCAATCCCCAACCTTCTGGGCATGTTCCCAAATTCTACTCTTCTCCCCAGTGGTACAACAGGCAGAGGAAAGAATAGGCAGATAATTTTAAGAAAGTTCAAATTGTAGGAATATATCCCAAAAACACTCAGTAAACTTAGTGGGGTCTTGCGAGTATCTTCCTAGTTTCTCTTCAACCTAAATGAAGTCTGAGATGGAAAATAGGACATGCACTCTAATAGTCCCACTAGAGGCAGCCACTTCCCTCAGGGGAAAAATTCTTGAAGGTACTGTAGGGTCAGGGGCTCATTTAGACAGACAGAAAGTCTCACTTTTTCTTAGGGAGGGGCTGGGGAATGTTGACTGAACTAAATTACCCTGCAAGATCAAGGGATTGGTCTGGCAGGGGGAAAGATCAACTGGTACCTGAGGAAGGGAAGGGGTCAGAGGAGGAGATGCCCCAGAGAGTGAGATGGGATCAAGGCCTGAGGCCAGAGTGGATGTTGTCCCAGGGAGACGGGCTGCAGAAAGAGACACCTCAGCAAGACCCATGCCTAGGCATGGATCTGAGCTAGGGTCACCAAAAGGGGAGGAGACACGGGAGGAGATGCAAAGTAGGAGACATGGAAGGTAAATGAGGCAGGAAATGAGAGGGGCTGGGGTAGAGGAAAAGGGAAGGGAAAGCAAGGGAAAAAAGGGATGGTCAAGGAAGGGGAAGCATGGCAAACTAGGAGAGTTGAGGGAGCTTGGGGAACAGCAGGAGGGGCTAGGGGAGATTGCAGTGAGGATAGGAGTTGGGAGAGTGGGAATGGAGGTCGGGATGGAGGAAGAGCTAAAACTCTGGGGGCTGTAAAATGGTGGTCATCCAAAACGCCCGGTTCATCACAATTGCCCCTTTGTGGGGTGGTTGTAGCTACAAATATCTTACAATCTTTTCTGAGAATGGGGTTCTCAGAGAGCTTAACAAAGGCCCTTATGTAAGGTATTTCTACCCATTTTTCCTTTTGGTGACAATATAATTCTAACTATAAAGGAGTATTACATTGTATGGCCTGAAAATGGGCCATACTTTGTGGTCCTCCAGGTAACACTGAGGCCAAACTATGTTGCAAAAGAACACTAACTATTTCTTTTTAAGTTCTTTAGAGAAGCTAATTTTTCCCCAATTTTGTAAAAGACAACTCAAAGGTGATTTTTGGGGGATTGAAGAGGATTGACCCATTACTGACATGGAGTTGGAAGTCCCTCCTTCCATAAAGGAGGATGTGGGAGTAACCCTTGAAATAAATACATGGGAAAAAGTAACTGATGTTTTCCCAATTCCCTAGCACCGAGGAAATTCAGAGTTCAGCACACACTTCCCAATAGGGCATCCGTCCTTGTCTATGCTTTGGAGGGTGTGCCAAGGTTCATGACCCTGAAACACAGCAGCTGGATCAACAAACCTGAGAGCATCAGGCTGAGTGCAAGACAGCCTTTTAGCTGCCTGACCTCCTGGGAAATGTGGCAAAGTCCAAAAACCCCTTCCAAGGTGCTTGGAGAGTGAAACTGGGACAGGGAGAAGGTGAGGTTTACATACCTTCCAGACTTGGCAGAAGAAATTGAGATTAGCAGTTCTTCGCAGTCAGGGAACCATATGTTGAAGGTCAGGGGTGCTGGTGACCCCAACATACTGACATACTCGATCCTGCTCGAATGAATTCAACTCAAGCCTTCTTAAAGACAAAGAAAAACAGAATCTATTAAAGATTTGCCATACTGAGTTGGCTCTTAAAGAGCCAAAGCATTTGTAATGCTTGTATTCACAAGTAGGCCAGATACAACATCAGCTAGAGAGAGTCAGAGCTGGATTGAATTTGAGCCAATTTTTGACTTTTTAGAACAGTTTTGAGCTCCAAATTTTATAACTCCCTCCAACCCTACCCCTTTCCATGTGACAGTGAGCAATCTAATTATAGGTTTTATGTATTTGGTGAGGCCCTTTGACTCAATGCAAACTTCACTTGAGGATCTAGAGGACAAGAGGTGGTCTTGAGACCACTGGTTCCCCATCCCTGCCTAATGAGTGGCATCCCTTTGAATTCCAATTCTGTCATCACCAATAGAGTTGCAATAAATGTTTCTGTACAGGTAAGTCCTCTTCCCTTTTTTGTGATCTTTTTGGGTTAGAGACCAAATAATGATATTGCTGGAACAAAGAATATGCACAATTTGATTTCCCTTTGGACATACTTTCAAATTGCTGTCCAGAATGGAGTACCACCAATGAGATTCCCAGAGCAGCTGCTATAAATATGCATATGTATTTCCAGCGTCTATTTGAAAACATAATAAACTGTTGTCCTCCAAGACAAAACCAAAACATTTATTCGGAATATGGCTATTAGGATACCAGAAAGCAAGATTTGGTGAGGTACTCATTACCAATTCAGGGAGCAAAGACATTGGAAGCAAGTTACCCTAGGCAAGTTCTTCCCTCTGTCTGTTTATCTGTCTGTTTGACTCTCCCTGCTTACACCTTTTCCTGCAATCAATATAAGATGCATAATGTTTCCAATCAAAGATTCAGCACTTGATTGGCTTAATGTCAAGAAGCTTGGAAATCAGCACTTAATTGGAAGTGTGGTCCAGATCCTGATTGGTTCTCCTCCAAGGCTCCATGTGAGGCCTATTAATGGGGAGGGGAAATCTTATATCCCATTAACTTTACAGCTAGGTGGATAAGTTTACACCTCCACTGGCAGTGCATTTGTGCTCCAATTTTCCAATATCTTCTCCAACATTTGTCATTTTAGTTTTCTGTTATATTCACTAATTTGATAGGTTAAAGCTGGTATCTCAGAGTGGTTTTAATATGCAATTGTCTAATCAATAGTGATTTGGTTCATTTTTTCATAAGACTAAAGTTAACTTTGATATTTTCATTTGAAAACAGGCTCTTCAAATGCTTTCATCATTTATCAATTAGGGAATGACTTGCATTATAAATTTGACTCAAATGTCTATATATTTGAGAAGTGAGGTTTTTGTCAGAGATATTTATTACATTTTTTCCCCACAGCATTATGATTTTCTTTCAGTCTTGGTTGCCTTGGTTTTATTTGTATGAAAGCTTTAATAAGAGATAATTAAAACTATCCATTTTATATTTTATAATGCTTTTTATTTCTAGCCCAATCCTAAATTCTTCCTTTAGTCATTGATCTTAAAGGTAAACTATTCCTTGTTCTTCTAATTTGTTTATGGTATCACTCTTTGTTCCTAAAACATGTCAAAGCTTTTTGACTTTATCTTGGTATACTCTGAGATGGTGGACCTAATTTTTTTCATGCTATTGCACAATTTACCTTCCTTCCCTCCTTTCTACTCTCCTTTCTTTCTTCTCTCCTTTCTTTCTTCCTTCTGTCCTTCCTTCCTTCTTTCCTTCCTTCCCTCTTTTCTTCCTTTCCTTGCTTCCTCCCTCCCTCCTTCCCTTTCTTTCTTTCTTTCTTTCTTTCTTTCTTTCTTTCTTTCTTTCTTTCTTTCTTTCTTTCTTTCTTTCTTTCTTTCTTTCTTTCTTTCTTTCTTCCTTCCTTCCTTCCTTCTTTCTTTCTTTCTTTCTTTCTTTCTTTCTTTTTTTCTTTCTTTCTTTCTTTCTTTCT
>CM053214.1:348936456-348977446 GCA_028583105.1 Macropus fuliginosus | reverse complement strand
AGAATTATGAATATGACAATGATTTATATGATTGCACATATATAACTTGTGCTAGAGTGGTTACCATTGTGAGAAAGGGTTCCAGGCAGCATGGAGAGATAAAACTTAAAACTCAAAATTTAAAAAAAATACAGTTAAAATGTTATGACATGTAATTGGGAAAAATGTTTTTTTATAAAAGATATGGCTATATGATCTACATTTCTAGTCAAATAATGAGTTTTTACTCCTAAATGGTGGGTCTTTCAGTTTATCAAACACTAGATTACCATGGTCTTTACTACAATGTCTTCTGTAAGTAATCTATTCCATTCACACACCACTGTATTCTGGCAAGTGCCAGATTATGTTAATAAGTAATGTAATACAATTTTTAGATCTCATGTGACTAGTTCACCTTCTTTCATATTCTCTTGATATTCTTCACTTTTTGTTCTTCTATATAAAATTTGGTTTTCTTTTTATATTTTCTAGCTCTATAAAACAATTCTTGGTAATTTGATTATTATGTCATTGAAAAACGTGTAGTTCAAGAATAATTTAGGATCAGAATTATTTAAATAAAATTGCTGTTTTTATTTTATTGATCCAACCTACACGTAAGCAATGAATATTTTTCCAATTATTTAGATCTCATTTGTGTGTGTGTATGTGTGTGTGTGTGTGTGTGTGTGTGTGTGTGTGTAAAAAGTCTTTTATAATTGTGTTCCTACAGTTTTTGGGTTTGTCTTGACAGATAGACTCTCACATATTTTATATTATATATAGTTATTTCAAATGGAATTTCTCTTTCTATGTGTTGCTGTTGAACTTTGTAGGTAATGTTTAGAAATACTGATGATTTGTGTACTTTTATTTAGTATGCAACAACTTTGCTAAAGTTCTTAATTAATTCAACTAGGTTTTACTTGATTCTCTAGGATTCTCATTGTATCATCTGCCAAGAGTAATAGTTTTGTTTCCTCATTGGTTATTTTAGTTCCTTCAATTTCTTTTTTTCTTCTTGTTATAGCTAATTTGGACACTATTGAACAATAATAGTAAAAATGGGCATGCTTGCTTTACCCAGATCTTACTGGGAAGTTTTCTACTTTATCCGCATTACAGATAAGGCTTGCTGATGGTTTTAGATAGATACTACTTATCATTTTAAGGTAAACTGCATTTATTCCTCTCCTTTCTAGTGTTTTTAATAGGAGTGAGTGCTGGATTTGTTCAAAAGCTTCTCCTCCCCCTTTATCTACTGAGGTAACCACGTGACACGTTGATTTTGTTACTGTTATGGTCAAAACTATGGTGATGTTTGACGCATCCTCCATTTTCAACATGAATCCCACCTGTCATAGTGAATGATCCTTGTGACAGATTGCTATAGTCTCCTTGCTAGTATTTTATTTAACATTTTTCATCAACGTTAATTAGGGAAATCAGTCTATACTCTGCTTTTTGGTGTTGTTTTTCCTCTTCCTGATTTAGGTTTGATATTTTTGTCAATAAAAAGAATTTGTTAGAATTCCTTGTTTGATAATATTTTTAAAGAGGCAATGTGGCTTTGGAATTAATTCTTTCATAAATTTTTAGTAGAATTCACTTGTGAATTCATCTGGAATTTTTCTTAAAAAGTTGATTGATATGTTGTTCAATTTCTTTTTTCTAAGATAATTTTATTTAAGTATACACTTTCCCATTTTGTCCCAGGCAATTTATATTTTTCGTGAAGGTTTTTTTTTTCCCAATATTGCTTAGATTGCCAGATTTCTTGACATATAATTGGATGAAATAACATGAAATCATTACTTTAATTTTCTCTTCTTTAGTGATGAAATCAACCCTTTAATTTTATATGCTAGTAATTTGTTTATCTTTCTTTTTTAAAAAAAATCAAATTAACCAATAGTTCATCTATTTTATTATTTTCTTTCCCCAAAAAATCATAAAGTAGTTTTTCCATAAATAGTTCAGTGGTTTTCCTATTTTTAATTTCATCAATTTTTTTGATTTAGGAATTTCCAATTTTCTATTTAGTTAGTGATTTTTAATCCATTCTTCTACTTTCTTAACCTGCATATCCAATTATTTGATCTCCTTTTTCTCTCTTTTTTGATGTAAGCATTTAGGTATAATTTTTTCCTCTAAAACTGCTTTGGCTACATTCTATCAGCTTTGCTAGGTTTCCTCATTGTTCTCATTTTGCTTATTTTCACTATTAATATTTTATTTGGTTTTTTATTGAACCACTTATTTTTTAAATACATAATTTGCTTACTTTTCCAGTTTTCCACATTAACTTCCACATGACTTTTAATTTCACATTTTCTTCCCATCTCTCCCCATTCCCCATCCCAGGCAGAATGCATCACATCCATCCCTTTCCTGTTGGAAACCAGGCTCTCTTGGGATAACAATCTGTTTCACTCTGTCATTTTGTGGTTTCTGCTACTCTAGAATTTGCTTAGAATCATTTTTATAGGAATTTTAAAAGCTCTGGGGGGAGAGCTTGAACAGATCTCTGTTTCTACTCCCCTATCTTGGTTCTACCCCCACTGACTCATTTATTCTTTTGGATTAGATAAATTAGTTTCCAATTAATTATTTTTATGTTTCTTAATATTTCTCCTTATTGAATATATTTTTAATGCATTATGACCTGGTAAGGATTCATTTAATATTTCTGGCTTTCCACATTTGATTTTGAAGGTTTTATGCCTAATACAAGGATATGTTTTGTTTAATGCCATTATGCTGAGAAAATACATATTTCTTTCCATTCTCTTTCAGTTTTCTCCAGAGATATTTCATATTTAACTTTTCTACAATTCTATTTACCTACTTGTTCATTTTGTGGATAAATTTATCTAGTTCTGAGAGGGGAAAGTTGGGGTTTCCAGTAGTATAGTTTTATAGTCTATTTTCTATTTCCACTAGAGAAAGTTTACAACAATATGTTGCAAATATACATTTTGATCATGTGAGATTTATAATGAAATGCAAAGTTATTTTAACTAAGGAAAACTTAATATAATTGATTATATAAATATTAAAAGTTCCAAAAGTCATATGATTATATCAGCAGATGCGGAGAAAAAACTTTTCCTAAAGCACAGCACAAATGTCTATTAAAGCATTTGAAAGTACTGCTATTAAATGATTTTTCCTTAAAATGATAAAAAGCATTTATCTAAAGAAATCAGCAAACATTACCTGTAATGAGGTTAAACTGGAAGATGCAATTCCAGAAAGAGAATATGTGAAAAAGGATGCCCAACATCAGCAATATTATTGAATGCTATATTGAATATTGTAGCAATAGCAATTACAGAAGAAAAAAATAAAGAATAAGAATAGGGAATTTCTCTTTGCAGACAATATGATGATATACTGGGAAAATCTCAAAGATTCAACTAAAAAGTTAATCGAAACAATCATTTTAGCAAAGTAGCAGTATAAATCCACATAAATCATCAGCATTACATCATATCACAAGTAAAAACTTGCAAAAAGATACACCCAAAAGTATGTAATTTAAAATTATTTTATGCAGTATAAAATACCTGTGAGCATACCAGCCAAAACAAATCCAGGATCTATATAAACAAAATTACAAAAAAATAATGCAAATATAATCAGATTTCTATTAATGTAGCAATATTCATTGAATGGCAATTTTACTTAAAATAATTCACATATTTAATGCCAATGAAATTATGAAAATTTGTTTTACTGTAATAGAAAAAATAGCAAAATTCATTTGGAAGAAATAGAGTGAAGAATATAAAATAACCAATGAAAAATAATTGCACCAAGGAGGTATGGCAGTACCAGATCTTAAACTACATTATAAGGCAGTAATGATCAAAACTGTCTGTTACTGGATAAGGAATAGAAAGGTAGATCAATAGAACAGTGTAGACATACAATTTATAGCAACAAATAAATATGGTAATCATTTATTTGACAAGCAGAAAGACTTCAGATTTAAAAGTAAGAACCAAATATTTGTTAAAAAATAATTGTTCAGAAAACTGGAAAAAGTATTGCAGAAATTGGACACAGACTAATATTTTGCATCCTTTACCAAGATAAACTCAATATGGATACATGACCTAGATATGAAGAGAGATATTATGTGAAAATTCGAAGAATATAGAATATATTGCTTATCAGACTTATGAATAGGTGAATAACTTTTGGATAAACAAGAAACAGAGAGGAAAGTTGGATGTAAAATGGATAATTTACATTGCATATTAAAAAGCTTTTGTACAAATAAAACAAATGTAACCAAGAAAATAAATATTTTGTACATGTAGGTTCTTTCTTCTTTTTGTTGATCTCTTTGGGATATGGACTAGTAGTGTTATTCCTGAATCAAAGAATATGACCTGTTTTAGAGTCCTTTTGGAAAAGTTCCAAATTGTTCTCTGAAATGGTTGGATAAGTTCACAACTTCACCAACAACTCACCAATGCTTCAATTTTTCCACATCTTATCCAACAATTATTATTTTCCTGTTCTGACATATTAGGGAGTCTTATAGGCGTGAAGTGGTACCTCAGGCACTTTGATCTCTAAACAATACCTATTTAGAGCATTTTTTTATTATGGTTATAGATAACTTTAATTTTTTCCTCTGAAAACTGCCTGTTCATATCCTCTGATAATTTACCAATTGAGAATGACTTATATTCTCTTAAATTTAAGTCACTTCTCCACATATTTTAAAAATAAGATCCTAATAATTTCTAACATATATAGAGGTGATTCAAATTTACAAGAATAATTCCTCAGCTGATAAATGATCAAATGATACAAAGAAGCAGATTTCAGAGGAAAAAATTAAAGGTCTATAGCCATATGAAAAAATGCTCTAAACCACTACTGACTAGAGACATGCAGCTCAAAGCAAGCCTTAGGTACCACATCACACCTCTCAGACAGGATAGCATGATAGGACAGGAAAATGATAAATATTGAAGAGGATGAGGGAAATTTGAAACACTAAGTCATTGTTGGTGTAGTTGTGAACTGATCCAACCATTCCAGAGAGCAATTTGTAACTATGCTCAAAGGTCTATAAAAATGGCTATGAAAATATGCGTACCCCTTAACTCAGCAATATGACTATACATGTGGGCTGTATCTCAAAGAGATAATAAAAATGGGAAAAGGATCCACATGTACGAAACTATTTATAGCAGCTCTTTTTATGATGGCAAAGAACTGGAAATTGAGTGGATATCCATGAATTGGGAAATGACTGAACAAGTTGTGGTATGTGACTGTAATGGAATACTGTTTTGTCATAAGAAATGATGAATAGATGGACTTCATAAAAACCTGAAAAGACTTATATTAACTTATAGTGAGTGAAGTGAGCAGAACTTGGAGAATATTATGTACAGGAACAGTTACATTGTTGGATGACTAAATTTGATTGACTTAGCGCTTCTCAGCCATGCAAGGACCTAAAACAATTCCAAAGGATTCATGATGCAAAATATCATCCATATCCTGAGAAACATCTATGGATACTGAATACAGAGTAAAGCTTATTATTTTATTTTGTTCTTTATTTCTCATTGTTCCTTCACTTGTTCTCATTCTTCTCTACAACATGACTAACGTGAAACTATGTTTAATAGGAACGGATATAGAGAGGCTATGTAAGTTTGCACACTGCCTTTTTGAGGGAGAAGAGGATGGAGGGGGAATATTTAAAGTTATGGAATTGAATGTTGAAAACCACAAATAGATAAATTAACTTAAAAAAAAGAAATGAGGTCTTTATCAGTCACTTCCTCTAAAGATTGTTTCCCAATTTTCAAATCTTGGTTGCATTGGCTTTGTGCAAAACTTTTTAATGTTTCATAATGTTCTCTATTTTTCACTTGGTCACAAATTCTTCCCCTTCACAGAACTCACAGGTAAAGTATTTCTTGCTCTCCTAATTTGCTTATCATATCATCCATTATGTCTAAATTGTGTACCGATTTCAATCTTATCCTGGTATATGGTGTGCAGTGTCGGTCTATGCTAGTTTCTGCCATACTATTTACCAGTCTTCCCAGGAGTTTTTGACAAATAGTTCATACTTATCCTAGAAGCTGAAGCCTTTGGGTTTACCAAATAGTTGATTATTATAGTCACTGATTACTGTGTCTGGCATAATTAGTCACTGATTTCCCTGAACTAGCATTCTATTTTTTAGTCAGTAACACATAGTTTTGATGACTGCTGCTTAATAATATCGTTTTACACCTGGTACAACTAGGCCACATTACTGGCATTTTTAAAATTATTGACCCTTGTTTTTCCAAATTAATTTTATGATTATTTTTTCTTCCTGTGTGAAATAATTTTTTGGCAGTTTGATATGGCACTGAATAAGTAAATTAATTTAGGTACAATGGTCATTTTTATTATATTAACTTGACCTACCCAGCAACTGATATTTTTCCGGTTGTTTAGATCTGACTTAGTGAGAAAAATGTTCTGTAATTTTGTTTGCCTTGGCACGTAAACTCCAAAATATTTTACATTGTCTACAGATACTTTAAATGGACTTTTAAAAAATCTATCTTGCTACTTGGATTGGTTTGTAATATATAGAAATGTCAACAGTTTATGTGGGTTTGTATAATATCCTGCAAATTTGCTAGAGTTGTTAATTATTTCAAGTAGTTTTTTGGTTGACTCTCTACGTATACCACCATACTCATAACAAAGAGTTTTAGTTATGTTTCCTCATTTTCTATTCCTATTCCTTCATTTTTTTCCTTTTAGTATTGTTAAATCTAGTATTTCTAGTACAATTTGATAATGAACATTTTTCTTTCACCCCTGGTTTTATTGGGAAAGCTTCTAGGTTGTCTCCATTACATATAGTGTTTGTTAATAGCTTTCTGTGTATTGATATGATCAATTATTCTGATAATTTTTCTAATACTGAAATAGCTGTGCATTCCTAGTATAAATCTTTTCTGGCCATAGTATATTCAACCTGTGATAAATTACTGTAAACAGTTTGTTAATATTTCATTCAAAATTTATGCATCAGTATTCCTTAGGGAATTTGGTTCAGAATTGTCATGCTCTATTTTGCTTCTCCTTGGTTGGGATACCATATTTATGTCATATATAGAATTTGGCAGAACTCCTTTTTTAAACTATTTTTCAAACTAATTTATATAGTACTGGAATTAATTTTTCTTTCAGTATGTGGTAGAAATCACTTGTAAATTCATCTGTGTTTTTCTCCTTAGGGATTTCATTGATGGATTTTCCAATTTCTTTTTCTAAATTGTGCTGAATTTTTAAATTTATTTTTGTATCAATTTGGGTATTTTATATTTTTGTAAGTATTCATTAATTTCAATTATATTGTCATCTTTACTGGCTGTATTTGGACAATTGTTTTCTTTTTCTCTTTGTTGGCAGTAAATTCAATCTTTTTATTTTTGTATTCATATTTTGAATTAATGTATTTTTGCTTATTGGGCAGTTCCTTCCCAACCATTAATTGGTCCATGAGACCTACTTGAGTCACATAGAAGACTGAGTTACATGAGTCTGTAGTTGAAAGGGCTTCTTGAATTGGTGCTGCAGAAAGGGGTGGATCAGGAAGTGTGAAGCAGAGCTGAGAAGTTACAACTGTAGGAGAGAGAGAAACAAGGCAGTGAGCTGTGAGTGGGAAGACTCTACCAGGTAGAAGACTTGGGGAAGTTGGTGCCCCCTACATTATTATTGTTTGTAGATTTCTTTGTTGCTACGATGAATTTCCTATTGTGATGTTTGGATGAATGTTTTGGTTCTGCTTTCCGTGTGAAGTGTCTGTTATATTTCATGATTCAGAATTATTCTGACATAGTCATAGTCATCATGGGCACTGTTAATGTCCCATTAGTGCTACAGTAGGTTATCAAAATTATCAGCCCTCTTCCTCCATTTAATTTCTCTGTATTGATTCTTCTTCTTGTAACACATGTATACAAAATAATTACTCTTTTTAGCTGTTTCTAAATGGTTTTACTTTTTAAAGTTATATCACATTTAGGTCTACCTCAAGCTTTCTAATTAACTACCCATTAACCAAGAACAATTGGAGACATACATTTTATATATATAAAAATAAAAATTCTGTCCTCATTGAATCCCTTGCAATAAGTCTTTGGTATGTACCTTACATATCTCTTGACTCTTGCATGGCAAATCTTCCATTAATTCCAGGTTGCTTTTTAGCAAAGTCTTTAAAGTTTGATAATTAATCAGGTGTCCATTTTTTCTATTCAGGCATATACTTCAACTGGGTGGATATAAAATTGTTGGAGGGAGCCCTAATTGTTTGGCTCTTTGTTATCTAGTGTTTCAAGACCCACAGGCCTTTATTGTCTCCACTGCTAGACCTTCTGTGATTGTAATTGTGGCACTATCATATTTCCATTGAGTTTTTTCTTGTTGGTTTTAACATTTTTTTCTTGAGATGGGGGTTTCTTAATTTGATTATAATTTTCCTATGAGTTATCTTCCTGGGATATCCTTTAACTGGTGAATGATGGGTTTTTTTCACCTTGTTCTAAAGCTTCAGGTCAATTTTTCTTTAATTATTTTTTGTATTATTGCATCAAGATTCTTTTTTTTATCATTAGTAATTGGTAGTCCAATTATTCTTATCTTTTCTCTTCATGATCCACAAAAAATTGTTTTTTTCAAGTTTTATTTTCTCTCCCATTTTTTCATTCTTCATATATTGTTTAATTATTTCTTGATCTCTTATAACTTTGCTGACTTCACCTTGCCCACTTCTACTTTTAAGGTGCCATTTTCTTGCTTAAGATTCAGAATCTCCTTTTCTAAGTAGCTGACTTTTTAAAAATCATCTTCTTACTTTTCTTGAATTATTCCTATTTTTTTTAGTTTTCCCTTCATCTCTCTCCATTGATAATGAAAGTCTCTTTAAGTTATTCCATGAATTCTTTCTGAACAGATGACCATTTGATGTTAGTTTTGGGGGATACAAGATGCTTTATTTTTTCAATATCCTCCTCTGACGATGAACCCTGATCTTCTCCTTTCCAATTATAAATTATTAGGGTTAGATCCTTTCTCCTCTACCTGTACTTTTTTTTTGTAGTAATAGCAGAGCTCCCAGCTCATACACAGTGTCAGGATTGAGCAGGTGATTAGACGCCAATTCCCAGGATTATAGTCTTTGTTGGCACTGAAGCAGGATTCTCTACCTTTGCCTTGCTTGGATATCAGTGGCAGTGCTGGGTTGAGGAGGAACATCCAAGGTGGATCTTGTGGTACACAGGAGAAAGAATCTTCCTTTCTGTTCCAAGGCATAAAAGAATTCTTACTGTTACTCACACATCAGAGCACAAGCCAGGAAAGAAAGAAATACCGCTTCTTCGATGATAGCACATTGGAAAAACTGAAAATTTACAGGCTCCTGGATGTATCTCTGAAAAGAGTTGCATAAAATTCCTGAAGGTTGGGAGAGTACACCATTGCTCACCCACTGAACACAGAGTCCTACTTTGACAATGAGTTAGAAAGTGAAGTATATGACTAAGAAAATGATCAAATAGTTTTTAAAAATTCACATACAATCTTACTTTGGTGATAAAGACAACTGAAATGTACAACCAGTTGAAGACAGCAAAGTCAGAGTGCCTACATTTAAAGCATTCAAGAAAAATAAGAATTGGTCTTAGGCCACAGAAGAGCTGAAAAAGGATTTTGAGAAGAGAAGTAAAAAGTGGCAGAGCCACCATGGTGGAGTAGAAAGACGTATATACTCTAACTCTTCCCCCACAGCTCTTAAAATACCTGTGAAGAATGACTCTCCACAAATTCTAGAGCAGCAGAAGCCACAGAATGATGGAGTGCAGGAGACTTCCAGCCTATGGTGACTTGGAAGGTTGGCGGGAAGTTCTGTCCCACTGGACACAGAGCAGAGTCCAGCCCAGACTTGACAGCCTGGTGCAGGGAGGTGGACCAGAGCAGGCCTCAGGCGCAAAATCCCCAGCAGCAGAGGTTCAGAGATCCCTCAATTCACAGGCAACAAAAGTCAATGAAAGGGCTTTTTCAGCTGGCAGAGAAATCAGCAGGGTACCCCCTATAGCTCTGGCCCCAGGTGGAGGCAGAGACCTCAGCAGACACCAGGGGCTCCCACAGCAGGTAGCAGCCCACATCCCTTTTTGGAGGCCTCATTATATATAAAGCCCCTGGGGGATTTGATGAGCTGATCTGAAATTCAGCCCTGACTGGTGACCCTGTCCCCACCTAAAGCCCTTCGGCAATTCATTAGCTGATCTGAACCTAAGCTCTGAGTGCTGGTGTGGCCACACTGGAGGTGAGGGTGCTATGGAGAGGAAATTCTACTGCTCGAAGATTCTGGGCACAAGAGTTTCTGGTTGCTCCAAGATCAGTGTGCAGGCTTGACTGTGCCACCTTGGAGGAACTGTGATCATACAGGTCCCCGGAGTAAACCCTACTCTTGACAAAGAATCCAAAAGTCAAGTAACTGGTTGAGAAAATGTCCAGAAAAGGGAAAAATAACACTATGGCAGGTTACTTTCTTGGTGAACAGGTATTTTCTCCTATCCTTTCAGATGAGAAAGGACAATGATTACCATCAGGGAAAGACATAAGATTCAAGGATTCTGTATCCCAGACATCCAAAATAAATATTCAATGGTCTCAGGCCATAGAAGAAGTCAAAAAGGATTTTGAAATCAAATAAGAGAAGTGGAGGAAAATTGGGAAGAGAAATAAGAGAGATGCAAGAAAATCATGAAAAACCAGTCACCAGTTTGCTAAAGGAGACCAAAAAAATGCTGAAGAAAATAACACCTTTAAAAAATAAGCTAACTGAATTGCCAAAAGAGCTTCAAAAAGCCAATGAGGAGAAGAATGCTTTCAAAAGCAGAATCAGCCAAATGGAAAAGGAGGTTCAAAAGCTCACTGAAGAAAATAGTTCTTTAAAAATTAGAATGGAATAGATGGAAGCTAATGACTTTATTAGAAATGAAGAAATCACAAAACAAAACCAAAAGAATGAAAAAGTGGAAGATAATGTGAAATATCTCATTGTAAAAACAACTGACCTTCAAAATAGATCTAGGAGAGACAATTTAAAAATCATGGGATTACCTGAAACCATGATTTAAAAAAGAACCTAGAAATCGTCTTTCATGAAATTATCAAGGAAAACTACCCTGATATCCTAGAACCAGAAGGCAAAATAAATATTGAAAGAATCCACCAATCACCTCCTGAGAGAGATCCAAAAAGAGAAACTCCCCAGAACGTTACAACCAAATTCCAGAGTTCCTAGGTCAAGGAGAAAATATTACAAGCAGGTAGAAAGAAACAATTCTAGTATTGTGGTAATAAAATCAGAATCACACAGGATCTAACATCTTCTACATTAAGGGATCAAAGAGTGCAGAATATTATATTCCAGAATTCAAAGGGACCAGAACTACAACCTAGAATCACCTACTCTGCAAAACTGAGTATAATACTTCAATGGAAAAAATGATCTTTCAAGGAAATAGAGGACTTTCAAACATTCTTCATGAAAAGACCAGAGCTGAAAAGAAAATTTTACTTTAAAATACAAGAATCAAGAGAAGCATGAGAAGGTAAACAGGAAAGAGAAATCATAAGGAACTTACTAAAGTTGAACTGTTTACATTCCTACACGGAAAGATAGTATTTCTAAATCTTGAAACTTTTCTCAGTGTCTAGGTAGTTGGTGGGATTACACACACTCACATGCACACACACATACACACATCTCGAGAGAGACAGAGCACAGGGTTATTGAACAGGAAGGGATCATTACTAAAAAGTAAAATTAAGAGGCGAGAGAGGAATATATTGGGAGGGGAAATGGAGAAATGGAATGGGGCAAATTATCTCTCATAAAAGAGGCAAGAAAAAGCCTTTTCAATGGAGGGAAAATGGGGGGAGGTGAGAGGGAAAAAGTGAAGCTTACTCTCATCTCGTTTGGCTCAAGGAAGGAACAACATGCACACTCAATTTAGTATGAAAACCTATCTTAGAGTACAAGAAAGTAGGGGAGAAGGAGATAAGCCGGTTGGGGGGGATGATAGAAGGGAGGGCAAATGGGAGGAGGGAGCAACTAGAAGTAAACCCTCTTGAGGAGAAAGAAGGTCAAAAGAGAGAATAGAAGACATGGGGGGGCAGGATAGGATGGAGGTAAATATAGTTAGTCTTATACAACGTGACTGTTGTGGAAGTCATTTGCAATACTACACATATATAGCCTATGTTGAATTGCTTGCCTTCTCAGTGGGGATGGGTGGGGAGGGAGGAAGGAAGAGAAATTGGAACTCAAAGTTTTAGGAACAACTGTTGAGTAATGTTCCTGTATACAACTGAGAAATAAGAAATACAGATAACGGGGTATAGAATGTTGTTTTGCCCTACAGGTCCAAAGAGTACATGGGGATTAGGGAAGGGAGGAATGTTAGAAGGGAGCTTGGTGTTTTGGGGTGGGGGGAGGGGAGAGATGGGGAGAACATTTGGAGCACAAAATTTAGTGGAAATAAATGTTGAAAACTGAAATATATCAATGAATAATTTTTTAAAAAGAGAAGTAAAAGCAAAATTGAAGATAAATGAGAGTGGTACATGAAAATCATGAAAACTGAATCAGCAACTTGCTAAAGGAGACCTGTCAAAATACTGATGTAAATAACACTTTAAAAAATCGACTAATACAAAAGGAAAAGAGGTTACAAACATCAATGAGGGGAAGAACGGCTTAAAAAGAAGAATTGCCTAAATGGAAAAGGATGTTCAAAAGCTCACTGAAGAAAATAATTCCTTAAAACATGAATGGAGAAAATGGAAGCTAATGACTTTATGAGAAATCAATAAATCGTAACACAGAACAAGAAGAATGAAACAGTACAAGACAATGTGAAGTACTTCATTGGAAAAAGCAGTGACTTTGTAAAGAGATCCAGGACAGATAATTTTAAGAATTATCATATTATTTGAAAGCCATGATCAAAAAAGGAGCCTATAAAGCATCATTCAAGAAATTATCAAGGAAAACTGTTCTGATCTTCTAGAACAAGAGGGCAAAATAGAAATGGATGTCTCAAAAGGAAAGCTCCCAAGATTATTGTAGGGTAATCCAGAGTTCTTAGGTCAAGGAGAAAATATTGAGAGGAGCCAGGAAGGAACAAATTGAGTTATGTGGAAACACAATAAGGACAGTATAAGATTTGGCATCTTCAACATTAAGGGATCAGAGGTTTTGGAATATAATATTCCAGAGGCTAAAGAATGTAAGATTAAAACAAAGAATCACCTACCCAAAAAATCTGAATGTAATCCTGCCAGAGAAAAATAGAACTTCAGTCAAATAGAGGACTGTCAATAATTCTTCCTGACAAGACCAGAACTGAATAAAAAATTGAACTTTCATATGCAAGACTCAAGAGGAGCTTGAAAAGGTAAACAGGAAAGGGAAATCATAAAGGACTTATTAAAGTTGAACTGCTTACATTTTTACCTAGAAGGATGACATTTGTAATTCATGAAACCATCCTAAGCATTAGGGTATTTGGAGAGTACATACACACACATACATACACACATGCATACATGTATGTGTGTGTATATATGTGTATATCTATATACATATAAACACACACTCACATACAAAGGGTACAGGGCAAGCTGAATATGAAGGGACGATATTTAGATAATTAAAAATGGGTAAGAGGAAAATATTGGGAAAAGGAGAGAGGGAGATATAGAATAGTGTATACAATTTCATACAAAAGAGGTAAGAAAAGCTTTTAAAATGAAGGGGAAAACGGAGCATTTGAGAGGGAATAAGCGAAACTTACTCGCATCAGATTTGGTTTAAGGAAGGAATAACATACATACTGAATTGGATATCTTGCCCTACAAGAAAGTAGGGGGAAGGAGACAACAAAAGGAATGATTATTGAAGAAAGACATTTTGGGCTAGAGGCTACTTAGGAGTAAATACTTTAGAGAAGGGCCAGAGTCAAAGGAGAAAACAGAATGAATGTGAGGCAGGATAGGGAAGGAAAATGTAGTTAGTCTTTCCCAGTATGACTGTTATAAAGGCGTTGTACACAACTACTCAAGTATAGGCTCATGGAATCCTAATAAAGCTGCCCCCAGCCACAATGTTCTCATTTCGTTACAGACTGACTATCCCTACCTAGTCCCCCTGGCAATATTGTAGCTTCTTCATGCATACCTCACTGTTCAGTAACAAAACAGGTGTGTCCCTGAACTCTTAGGTAACACAGCAACAGTAGGTATATCCATGTGATGGGAATACAGCCACTACCTCTACCTAGTAACTGCCCCCAGAAACATTCCCACGTATTTGAAAAGGTTTCTTCTTGTATTCAGTCACAATCACACTCTCCATGTAACCCTAGACAGGCCCACAATACCTAACTACCTATCTTAACCAGACAGGACCACAATAGCTAGCCAGTTGAAGGTCAGCTAGGCCAGAATGCTTATTCTACAAACTATAGATGGGACCTCTCCTCCATAACCCAATCCCTTAAAAAAACTTCTCTTGCCTTTATAATATTAATCATATTCCTATATTCTACGTAAATGTTGATTGTGTAAGTATAACTTTACCCTATAAAAATACAACTTGCTGTGTCTGAAGTTGCTGCTTTCTCCTGGAATTTATCCTGCTTCATGAGAAACATCAATCTCAACGAATGCCTACACTTGGATTGGATTCACTGGTCTGACTGAATTCTTTGAGACAGTTCCACTCCAACACATCATGCAGCCCTGTAAGTTTTTAGTGTCCCAGTTATGAACAACCACATCACCTAAATTGAATTGCTTGCTTTCTCAGTGAGGATGGGTGGGGAGGATATAAGAGAGTTTTAAAAACTTTAAAGTTTTAAAAGCAAATGTGAAAAATTATTTTTCCATGTATAATTGCAATCAAAATAGGATTTTTTGCCATTTTTGTTTTACTAAAAGTGCCTCTGATTGAATAATGTGATTAAAGAAGATCTTTCCTGCTCATTGATTGGCCTGACCACGGTGGGAAGCTTAATTAGAGGAATTGTTTTGTATTAGGGTCCCAAGTACCTTTTCTTTTTTTCTGTGGAATTACTGAGTCAAAGGGTTCTGATGCTCCCTGGCTCTGTAAAAGGTACAAGCATTCTGAGTTGAGGTTTTGTTTTATGACTAAGTTTTTGCAAGAAGCTTTCAGTGCCAGATAAGGATTCTGGGAAGCTGCTAAGAATCCTACTGGCTTTGAGAACATATATGTTGTGTTACTCTCTCTGGTAACTATGGTCAGACAGATATACCTGTCTGTGGAATTATGGTCAAGCAGAGGAAGCTATGTCTGTTGATTACTTTGGGGCTTACTGACTGGAAGTGTTTGATTCACCAGATGAGGTCTCTGGGAAGCTGCTAAGGGAACCTCCCACCTTTGAAATCCCAGATGTCAGTGGTTCCATCTCTGATAACTATGGTCAGACTGTTGGGGTCCAAATGTCTATTGATTTCAGGCAGAAGAAGCCATGTCTGTGGATCTTTTGATTTCTTTGTATTTTTTTTGAAGTTCAAGGTGTTGACTCCCCTGAATTAGGTGAATAAAATATATACTTGGTTAAAGGAATGATAAATGTGCTTGAATAAAGTGATTGCTAAACACTCAAACATTGCTCTTCCTTTTATGAATGCAGATCTAAGAACCTGTGATAGCAGATCAGGGTGTGAATGTTGGGGTGCTTACTAATACAACATACAAGTGGAAAATAAGATATAAAGGCAATAGAATATAGAAATCTCTCTTGTCCAACAAGAAATAAGGTGAGGGGATTGGGAAGGAGGGGTGTTAGATGGAAGGGCAGAATGGGGGAAGGAGTCATCAGAATGCAAACCATCTTGGGGTGGGGGGGAGGGGAGAGATAGGGAGAAAATTTGGAAGTCAAAATTTTGTGGAAATAAATGTTAACTAAATGTTAATTAAAAATAAAATGATTTGTAGTATCAGATGCAGAGTAAAGTAAGTAGAGCCAAGAAAATAGTATACACAATGACTAATAAGAGTAGCAAGAAATTGATCAAAAGTATATGTTGTAAATCTATGAAGAACAAATATGGTCCCAAATATGACATATAAAATATGAAATAACTCCACCTTATTTCTTTGCAGAGGTGGAGTGTCAAATGGTGTTTTATGCTGAACATGTTTTTGGGTTATTTCTGTGTATTGATTGGTTTTGCTGGAGGAGATACACTGGAAAAAAAGTTTCAAGATGTATAAAAACAAAAAAGTATTAACAAAATGTATAAAATTACTTTCAAAACCCTTGGGAAAATAAAAAACAGATAATGGAAACCACCTTTAAGATTTTTAACAATAGGAGTAAGGCTGATGAGACTATGCATATTTCCTGGCTGCTATTATCTAGGAAATTCCAGGCTCTGGGAGATGGAGTAATATTTAGTGTAAATAATTGGGCCAGTGATCCAAAGATTGTCCCTATAAGGGATCAACAACCATCTACCTCCTCAGCCATGCCCTCTCTTCTACCAGAATGGCCATTGGAAATGAAACTTTCCACAAGATACCTAGGCCACAACACTGAAACTTAGCATTCTGGGCCACTTTACATTTGGAATGAAAAGTCTCTGGGGCTAGACTAGCTCTTTCTTTTCACGTATCTAAGATTCAGTCCAAAAAAAAAAACCAAATCTGTAAGGTAAGTCAATTCATTTTTAAATTGATACTGGAGCCACTCATTCTCTCCTCATGCATTACTCAGACCCTTTTCCACAGGCTTTACCCTTGAAGGGGACTGATGGCAGACATAGGAAAAGCTGGGAAACAGAAACCATTTCTTTGTCTTTATTAGTGTCAGACTTTCATGCATACTTTCCTTGTCCCCCACCACTTGTCATTCCTCTACTTGGTTGGAACCTCATGTTAAAATTAGGATCCTGAATTTCCTTGTTCCTGAACTCCATAACAATATTAGTCACAACAGGCAGATCCCTCTCCCCCAACACAACCCAAAAGAGGTCTAGACTAAAGTTAGCGTGACAGCCAGGGACAAAGGAGTCCCTGGGAGGTCTGTATAGGCCACCCCTCTTTAGATCCATCTGAAGGACTCACCCTACATCTAACACTGGTGACAATACCTTGTTAGACATGAAGCCTGCTTCGTGTTATTGTCTTTTATTGGTAAGTTTTTATTACAAGGCTTCCTGGTTCCCTGTCAGTCACCTTGTAACACTCCAGTACTCTCTGCTCTTAATGCAAATGGATAGTTTGTCATGGTTCACAAAATGCAGGCTGTGAATGATGTTGTTATCCACATTCATCTTGTTGTCCCAAAGCCTTATCCTATATTAGTTCAGTTTCCAGGAGAGAACTGCTAGTTTACTACTTTAGAACTTAAAGATGCCACTTTACAAACACTCCCAACATATCTTTGCATTAGAGTGGACAAAACCTGGGGAGCAAACTCTTTGAGCACTCACTTAACCAATCTTCCCACATGGTTTTCAAGATAGCCTTCACTATTTGGAGCAGGCCCTGAGCAAAGATCTCAGAGCTTCATTTCAGCACAATAGTCCTATATATTGATGATATCTCTATATGTATGAATAAACCTTATCTGTAGCTCCTCCTTCCAAACAGACCTTGAGGCTACAAACTGGACCCTGAATATTTTAGGTCAGAGGGGCACAAGGTCTGCCAAAGATCCAAATTCTCAGCGCAGTCTGTAAAGTACCTGGATCGTCAATTAATCCCCACTTCCTGCATATTTCTGAATAATAGAATGAAAACAAGCAATTTTGATCTGTCTCACTGCTTCGCCTTCCTTTATCTCAGTACATTCTTCTCTTTTTTAAAAAAAATATTTATTTTAATTTTCAATATTCATTTCCTTAAGATTTGTCTCCTAAATTTTCTCCCCATCTCTCCCCTCCCAGACCCCAAGATACCAGGCATTTTGATGACCACTTCCCCCAGTGTGTCCTCCCTTCTATCACACCCCTTCTTTCCCTTATCCCCATCTCCTCTATTTTCTTGTAGGGCAAGATAGATACCCATAGCGCATTTTCTGTATTTGTTATTTCCCTGCTGCATGAAAAAAGAATTTTTAACATTTTTTTTTAAACCTTTGAGTCCCAACTTCTGTCCCTTCCTGACTCCCCACCCATCCCCACTGAGAAAGCAAGCAATTCAATATAGGTTATATATAAGTAGTTGTCCAAAAGACTTCCATAAGTCATGCTGTGAAAGACTAATTAGATTTTCCTCCATTCTATCCTGACCCTCATTTATTCTATTCTCTCTTTTCACCTTGTCCCTCACCAAAAATATTTACTTCTAATTACCCCTTCCTCTAATTTGCTGCCCCCCACATTGCCCTTATCTCCTCCCCTAATTTCCTATAGTGCAAGATAGGTGTTCATATCAAATTGTGTGTGCATATTATTCCGTCCTTGAGCCAAATGGAATGAGAGTAAGATTTACTTTTCCCTCTCACTTCCCCCTTCTCCCCTCCATTGCAAAAGCTTTTCCTTGTCTCTTTTTTGAGAGATAATCTGCCCTATTCCATTTCTCCCTTTCTCCTCCCAATATATTCCTCCCTCACCCCTTAATTTTTTTTTATATTATCTCTTCCTATTCAACTCACCCTGTCCCTTCTGTCTGTATGGATGTATAGATTCCAACTACCTCCAACTACCCAAATACCGAGAAAATTCTCAAGAGTTACAAATATTATCTTTCCGTGTAACAATATGAACAGTTCAACTTTAGTAATTCAATTACGATTTCACTTTCCTCTTTGTCTTTTCATGCTTCTCTTGATTCTTGTGTTTGGAAGCTAAATTTTCTATTCGACTCTATTGCTTTCCTCAAGAATGCTTGAAAGACCTCTATTTCATAGAATGATCATTTTTCCCTCTGAAGTATTATACTCAGTTTCGCTCTGTAGGTGGTTCTTGGTTTTTGTCCTAGCTCCATTGACTTCTGGAACATCATATTTTAGCCCTTCAATCCCTTAATGTAGATGTCTCTAGATCTTGTGTTATCCTGATTGCATTTCCACAATACTCGAATTGTTTCTAACTGCTTGTAATATTTTATCCTTGGCTTAAGAATGCTGAAATTTGGTTCCAATATTCCTAGGAGTTTTTCATTTTCAATCTCTTTCAGGAGGTTATCGATGGATTCTTTCAATGTGTGTTTTATCTTCTGATTCTAGAATATCAAGGCAGTTCCTTGGTATTTTCTTGAAAGATGATATCTAGGCTCTTTGTTTGATCACGGCTTTCAGGATGTCTCATAATTTTTAAATTGTCTCCCCTGGACCTACTTTCCAGGTCAATCATTTTTCCAATGAGATATTTCACAATATCTGCTACTTTTTTCTTTCCTTTGTTTTTGATTTATAATTTTTTGATTATTCATAAAGATATTAGCTTCAGTCTGCTCCCTTCTAATCTCTGCAGCAGCCAAACTAATCCAGAATCCCCATGAAAAACAATCCCCATAGTAATAAAAAAAAAAGTGTGGAAAACCTAGAGAATGGATCAGCACTGATTGGTGTACGTTTTGGTTTTTCTATTTAGTAATGAGCTCATTTATGAGCATGGACTTTTATGCAATGTTATAGTCCAGGGAAACCAATGTTGGGTTATATTTACCCAATGTTATTTACCAGTGTTGTAGTACAGGGAAAGGACTAGAATGGGTTGCAAGAATGAACACTGGTGGAAGTAGTGCATACTATGCAAATTCTGTGAAAGGGAGATTCACCATCACAAGAGACAATGGCAACAGCATGTTATATCTACAGATGAATTCCCTTAATACTGGGGATAAAGGGTCTGTATTACTGTGCAAGTCATACAGTGAGAAAGAGGAATGTGAGACCAGAAAGGAAAGTTCCCTTCCAGTAGGTGAGATGCCAGAGAGTCCAGAAAGTAGATGAGCTCATGATGCATGAAGTACAAGATGCCTAGGTCCAGTAACAACTGTGGAGTGAATGTGAACCATTTCTATTTATGACCTGTGTTGTTTTTTCTTCTGTCCCAGGAGAAAGAAACATTTCTGGTAGCTATCTATCATCCTCAGTGTCTCACTTTCACATTCATCCCTATCCCATACACAGTGAGTAGATATACCCTGTCAATTCTACTTTCATCACATATCTAAGATATTCTCCCTTCTCTCCTCAGGTGCTGCAACCCCTGTGAGGTAGGCTCTTACCAACTCCATTGGGAGTGTGAAATTATCCTGGTGGTTGTTCTCCCAGTCTCAGTATTCTATTCAAACCAGTTCATAGTGAAGTCAGCTATCAAAGTCATCTTCCTAAATCACAGGTCTGACCATTTCCCCCAAATTCCAGATACTCTTTAATACATCCAGGACAAAATATGCAATCTTATATGGCTTTTAAACTCGTCCATTTCATGGCTCCCTCCTACCTTTTTCTACCTTCCTCCCCTCCACATACTCAGCAATCCAGTGACACTAGCTTCCTTGCTGTTCCTTTTACAAGGCATTCCATCCCTTTACTCACTGTGTTTTCAGTAGCTGGAATTCTCCTCATTCCTGCCTCATGGCCACTTTGATTTCCTTCAAAGTTCACCTAATATCTTCCCCCCTTTTATTTTCACTTTTACATTCCTCACTTTTACATTTCTCTAAACAAGATAACATTGTATTATCAGGTCTGGTAACCTGATAATAAAAAAAGTCAATGACTGCCTCATTCTCCAGCCAAGCACCTCAAGCAAAAGTCACCTCCCCTTTTATAGATTTTGGCCAATACAAAACCAAGAACAGAACAGCATAGGTAACACCAATGTCCAAAAACGTTGCATTCTTATCAGGTCAATTTGTCTGGAGATTGAATCATAGAAATAACCAGACAAAGGATTTTATTTCTCTTTTTCCAGGATGGCATGGACTTGTCATAGACCTTGCTTCCAGGACTTTGTGCCTTGATTTGGGTGGTCAATTGGATAATGATAGAATTGTTCACCAGCGTAGGCAACCATCTTACCTTAAGGTGGGAAAAGTCCCATTTTGTCAGTTGGGCACAGGTTGGGCCTACTTGGGTTAGGAATAGCTTCATTTTCTTTAAAGAAGGGGAAGACATTAGCACTTGATTGTTTGCAGTGGTACTAGATACACTTCCCAACCTCTGCTGCTCTTTTGTCAGCTCCAACCTGATTGATTCTTTAACATATGTTTATATTTAGTGTTTATGTGCCCCACAAATAACTATATTCAGTGGGTATCATCAGCAGAATTCCTCCATTAGTGTGGATACTAAGGGCAAAAACCTTTGATTGTTAAGTCTTTTTCTCTCCAGAGCTCAGACTGCCTGATCTGATTCAAAGCCACTGGTGAAGATGAAGGTCATCCTTTCTTCATCACATTAGGTGAAATATTAAGGTTCTGTCATATGTCAACCATGCAGCATGGAATTCAGCCAACTGGAAGGAGTTGTCGTTGTGCCCCTACTCCCTAAGTATCTCCTCTTATCACATTAGTGGGTGTTTCAGTCCAATTGTATTATGCTTCTCTTGTAGTAAATAGACTTATCATATAACTAGACAAAATGGCATCCCTCAGGAGCCAGGCTTTTATAGGTTCTTATAGGTTGGATCAAGACAGTAGAGAATGGTGGCAGAGCCACAGTGGCAGAGTGGAAAGACACATGCATTGCAGCACTTCCCCCACAGCCCACAAAATGCCTGTAAAAAATAACTCTCAACAAAAATGACTCTCAACAACACAGCAAAAGAGGTTTCCAGCCAAAGAGAACCTGGAAGGCTGACATGAAAAGTCTATCTCAGGGGATGCTGAGTGGAGCTGAACCCAGCCCTGGCCATGTGGCACTAGGAGGAACAGTACCTGACCTGACCTCTGGGGCAGAGGTCTCAGCAGGGAGGGTCCCAGATCCATCAACCTGCAAGCACAAAGAAAGCTCCAAAGGTCAGTGTGGGAGGGCTTTCCCAGTTGGGTTAAAGGGGAATGGGGTTCCTCCAGCAATAGCCCCAGACAATTGCAGAGGCAATGGCAAAAGAATGCAGGCAGCTGAGGTGGCCAGGAAGAAACCTGGGTCCATTGTCCAAGCAACACAGTTTAAAGCCTATGGCAGTAGGAAGCAGTTGATCTAAACCTCAGCGCTGAGTGATGGCCCTGGCCCCACACAAAGTCCCAGGAAAATCGAGCAGCTGAGTCCAAACTCAACCTTGAAAACAATCCCAGGGAGAGGAGGGGAAATAGGGCCATTTCCTTGACAAAGAATTCAGAAATCAAGTAACTGGTTGGCAAAATGCCCTAAAAAGGGGAAAAAATAAGACCATGGAAGGTTACTTTCTCACTGAACAGGTGTCTCCTATCATCCTTTTGGATGAGGAAGAACAAGGCATGCTGACACAGGAAGTCAAGGCTCCTGTCTGCACTGCCTCCAAAGGGAACTTAAACTAGTCTCAGGCAAAAGAAGAGCTTGAAAAGCAAGTTAGCAGGTTGTTAAAGGAGAACCAAAAAATGCTGAAGAAAATAATATCTTTAAAAGGAGTCTAACTCAATTGGAAAAACAGGTTCAAAAAGCCAACGAGGAGAAGAAGGCCTTAAAAAGCAGAATTTGTGAAAAGGAGGAGAAGGTTCAAAAGCTCACTGAACAAAATAGTTCTTTCAAAGACAGAATTGAGTTCAGGGATAAGAATGACTATGAGATAAACCAAAGAGTTAAAAAAAGGAAACCAAAAGTTGAAAAAATAGAAGATAATGTGAAACATCTCATTGGAAAAACACCTGACTTGGAAAATAGATCCAGGAGAGACAATTTAAAAATTATGGGACTACCTGAAAGTAATGATCAAAAAAAGAGCCTAGACATTATCTTCCATGAAAGTGTCAAGGAAAACTGTGCTGATATCATAGAACCAGAGTGCAAAATAATTATTGAAAGACGTTACCAAACACCTCCTGAAAGAGACATAAAGAGAGAATCTCCTAGGAATATTGTGGCCAAATTTCAGAGTTCCCATGTCAAGGAGAAAATATTGCAACCAGTTGGAAATAAACAATTCAAGTACTGTGGAAATACAGTTAGGATAACACAGGATCTGGCAGCTTTAACATTAAGGGATTGAAGGGCTTGGAATAGGATATTCCAAAAGTCAAAGGAACTGGGATTAAACCACGAGTCACCTATCCAACAAAACTGAGTATTATACTTCAAGGGAATAAATGGTTACTCAATGATATAGAGAACTTTCAAGCATTCCTGATGAAAGACCAGAAGTGAAGGGAAAATTTGACTTTCAAACACAAGAATCAAAAGAAGCATGAAAAGGTAAACATGAAAGAAAAGTCATAAAAGACTTTCTAAAGCTGAACTGTTTACATTCCTACATGGAAATAAAATATTTATAACTCTTGAGACTTTTCTCAATATTTAGGTGGGTGAAGGGATTATACATACACAAGCACACATATAGACAGAGAGTACAGGCTGTGTTGAATCAAAAGAGATGATATCCACAAAAACATAAAATAAAAATTAAGTGGTGAGGGAGGAAAATACTGGGAGGAGAATGGGAAAATTAAATGGGGCAGGCTGTAACTCATAAAAGAGTTAAGAAAATCTTGGTCAATGTAGGAGAAAAAGGAGAAAGGGAGAGGGGAAAAGTGAAGCTGCTCTCTTTACATATGACTTCAGGAGGGAATAACATACTCACTGAATTGGATATGAAAATCTATCTTACACTGCAGGAAAGTAGGGGGAAGAGGTGACAAATGGAGTGAGGGAAATGATAGAAGGGAAGGCACATGGGAGAAAGGAGTAAGTAGAAATAAACACTTTTGGGAAGGGACGAGATTAAATGAGGGAATGAAAAACAAGGGGGGGATAGAGCAGGATAGAGGGCAATACGGTTAGTATTACACAACCTAATTATTATGGAAGTCTTTTCCATATAACCGCAAAATAAGAAACACATGTAATGGGGTATAGAAATTTATTTCACCCTACAAGAAAAGAGAGAAGATGGGGATAAGGGAAGGGTAGGGTGTGATAGAAGGGAGGGTACATTGAGGGAGGGGGCAATCAGATTGCAAGGTATTAGGGGGTGAGGGGAAGGGAGAGTGGTGGAGAAAAATTGGACATGTTACAAAGTGATGTAAAAGCAATTCGTATTAAAGCAATTGACTGAATTAATTTCTGAGACTAAATCAGGGATAGCTTTAGTTTGGGGAAAAGAGTTTTAATCTAAGTTTCCTAGAGGCAGGTAACTTCGGGTAAAATTTGGCGTAGATGAAAAAGTTAAGGTTTTAACGGTAAATTTGTTTTTATGATTACTATTTAATCAGGAACTGCAACATATATAGAAAGGCATGTAAGCCACTTAATACTTGGCTCAAAAGATGTTCCTTAGCCAATGTGAAATTGTGGTCATATCTGAAACCTGGTTGTTGGAACTTGCTATTTTAAGATTCTATGGGAGCATTAACCGAATGTTCTTCTGAGTGTAACTCCAGGTAAGGATAGAAATAAAGGTGGTCTGAGCCCACAGTCCATGATGCCAGTAAGCCTGTGAGATGCTGGTATGAACTGAAAAAGGTAATCTTATGGAAAATGTGGGAGAGTGGCTGTTCAGCCTGGGCTGAGGTAGGATTTTCCTGACTCAATTTCCCCACTGACACCTGGCAGATTTTAAGCCTGACTGAATCCAAGTTGACAATCTACTCCTGCCTGAAATTGACATGAAGCTGGGGAGATACTTTTCCCTGTAATGTCCCTACTTTTAGGGGCAATTTCCTATAGTCAAAAGGTTTGTGAGCTTAACACGACATCTATTAAATTAGAGATTGGTAGTAGGGGAACATCCGAGATTAAGTATAGAATTGAGCTATTAGGGTTAGGACTTAAGACCAACAAAAATAAGTTAGAGTCCTTTAATTCTTAGTAATAGTGTGGAGACAATTAGGTCAAGGGCTTGTGAAGTTATCATACATAGTTATTATTTGTGTCTCAGCTGGTTAATGTCAAAAAAAATTCATTTGTGGTCTATACACTAAATGCTTTAAAAGAAATATCACCTGACCAAAATTTGGAATTTTTTTATGTGATAGGAACTGTACTAAAAATGAAAAGTAAAAAAAAAAAATTAAAGAATGAAATAAAAAATAAATAAAAAGAGAGTAGACAATGGAGGAGATATATAGCAGTATAACTACTCATAGAATTGGAAAATCTACAAATATTTATTATATGGAAATGGAAGATCTAAGTGTATTTTAAGAGCTGGGAAGGAAATAGCAAAAGAAGAGAGAATGAAGATTAAGCAATGAAGTAAGGGATAGCTCTGTCAGCAGTTTGCAAGAAAGGATGTTAGTGTATTGGGCTCCCTGGGATGATAAGTGGTGGCTGTTGTTAAAAAGGAAAAGAGAAATTGAGTTATGGAATCAAAGCACTTTGAAATACATGAAAAGAAGACATGACTTCTTGGTAAATGGAATATTATCATGAATGTTTAATGTCTTCCCTGTTCTTAATTTAGATATCCTGAGATAACATTGGCATTAATTGTCTCTGAGATTGGGCAAGTGTGATGATTACTTAAGAAAACAAGTCAATGGAATTATGGCAAAGATTTTCTGAGATGAAAATCAGAAATATGAGCTTGACAAGCTGTGAATTTATAGAAGGCAAACAAATTCATAACCAGAGTAATTCAAACAAAATTGTGACAAAAAATATTCTGATGAATTAAGGATATAAATTTCTTAAAGACATTTTAATTAATCATCATAAAAAATGGAAGTTTTATTTGGGAAAGAGAGACATTTAGGCTACCCTGTACTCCTGAAATCAAAATACATGGAATCAGCACTAGAAGGGAGATGGTATAAACCATGCACATTTCAATGCTTTTTGGAAATTCTTTGAATTATACATTTTTAAAAATTCATTGAGAAAACACAGGGCAATGAAAGGCCAGTTCTTTACCAGAGGGAAAATATACATAGAGTCAAAGAGACCAGGCTCACAATCCTTCCATTGTGAACCATACAACCCAGAATAGGAGGAGACCTTGAAGTCCCCTATTATGTGTTCAGCAAAGAAGATATGGAAAGTAGAATCCTGAGCATTCTGTGAAGAAGGTAGAGTAGGTTAGAAGTCTCCAGGCTCTCCAGATTACCTCCATAAACAGACAGAAATTGCCAAAAAGTGAACATGGCATCGCAAAATAAAGGGTAAAGCAATTGTCCTGCTATGACATCTGGAGAGGACTTCAGAAAAGACACCAGGGCAGGCCTATAAAATATAAGGCCTGCAAAAGGATTTCACACAGACATTAAAAATGTAAAGCATGTAAAACAGATCTGAACAGCTTACTTTCCCTCATCAGAACTAAGTTTTTCAGGTCTGCTCCAGAGGAAGATACTTGGTCAGAGTAAAGTGTAAACACTTCCAGGCTGATGCCATTGAATTAAAAAACAATATGCTCAGAGAGAAGCAGAGTAGGACTCTAGAAACGTCACCTCAACTTTCACCTCCCTCATGGTCTCAATAAATTTTATCTCATTAACTTTTACCTCCTAAACTTTCATTTGAAGAATATCAGAAACTAGAGCCAGAGCAAAGATGGCAGAGTGAGAGCAACTACTCACCTAAGCTCTTAGACAACTCCTTCAGATACCTCTAAAAAGAGAATCTCACCAAATTTTGGAGGTGTAGAATCCAAATAGGAGACAGACTGTGGCAAATTCACAGACCAGGACAGACTGGAAGATCCACAGGAAGAATCTGCTCCATGGGGGTGAGCCCAAAACACCCTGGACAACGCATCCTGCAGTGGAGTGGCCAAGCAGGAAACACCCAGGGTGGCCTTAGGTAGCCCAGGGCAGGAGACCAGTGGAGCTGAATAAGTGACAGCAGCTGAGCCCCAGGTATCAGTTGCAGAAGATCCCTGAGACTTTTAGTCCACCTACTTGTTCTTTCAGGAGCCAAAATGGCAGTGTGATGGATAAATGCTCTCTCTCCCTCACCTTATTGACCTTGAAAGAACAAAAAAAATTTCCCCAGAAAAATTCTGGATCAGTGGGAGCAACTGAAGGGGCAAACAGTCTTGTAGTACCTGAGACTTGGAAAGTAGCTAAGGGGGATTCCTCTCACTGTGGCGGAGGCTAACAGGAAGGAGAGAAACCCTAGAGGAGTTGACAACTCACATTAGGAGCCAGATGTGCCTCAGCACAAAGAGAGTAGCTCCAGGGGTGGTGGAAACTTGAACTAGGACCCAGGCGCTATGAGAGGAGCCCCTTGCTCCTAGGGGGTGGAAACTCTCACTAAGACACAGTCGTGCACGAGCACAAGGAGAGAAGCCACAGAGGGGGTGGAAATGCACACTAGGACCCTGGCAGACCCACCTTAGTGAACCAGGAGAAGAAAAGAGCTCCAGTGGAGTGGAGCCTTACAGCCATCAACACCAGGATCCTAGGCATACTGCAGCACACCAGGGGAAACAGGAAGACACTAGGGCAGCAAGGATCACCAAGTGCTGAGTTTGCCTTGTCTCTAGCTCAGCTGAGGAGATCTTCTATGACCAGACTACCCCTCCCCCACACTTAACAAGACAGCTCCCAGGCTAAGCTAGCAAATACAAAACGAAAGAAAAAAAGGCACCTACCCTTAACTTTCCCACACCAGGAGATCAGCAATAGACTCTACAACTTCTAAATGAAAGATCAAGAGGCCACAACATATAAAGCCACACTACCATGAGCAAAAAGAAGCAGAAAAAGCAGGAAAAGACCATAGAATCTTTTTATGGGGACAAGGACTAATACAGGAATACCAAAGAGAGCGGTATTGAAACTGTACTCCCATCTGAAATTTCAGAAGGGACCATGAACTGCTCGCATACACAGACAGCACTCCTAGAAGAGCAGAAGAAGGAAATAGAAGAAAACATTGGTCAATGATTTTCAAAGTGTGAAAAAAGAATTCACTGAAGAGAATAACTCTTTAAAAAGGAAAATTTAACAAATGGAAAAGGAAGTACAGAAACTTTACCGATGAAATAATTCCTTAAAAGGAATAACTGAACAGATGGAAAAGTAGATGGTAATGTTAACTGAATAAAACAATTCGATGAAAATTAGAATTGGACAAATAGAAGCTAATGACTTTATGAGATATCAAGAATCAGTCAAACAAAATCTAAAGAATGAAAAGATAGAAGAAAATGTAAAATATCTAATTGGAAAAAGAACTCACCTGGAAAATAGATCCAGGAGAGAAAATTTAAGCATTATTGGTCTACCGGAAAGCCATCATGAAAAAAAGAGTCTGGACAATATCTTCCAAGAAATTATCAATTAAAACTGCCAGGAAATGCTAGATCCAGGGCAAAATAATCATTGAAAGAATCCACCATTCACCTCCTGAAAGGGATCTCAAACTAAAAACACCAAGAAATATTGTTGCCAAATTCTAGAATTATCAAGTGAAGGAGAAAATACTACAAGCAGTCACAAAGAAATCATTCAAATATCAAGTACTTACAGTCAGGATCACACAGGACCTTTCAACTTCTACATTAAAAGACTGAGGGAATTAAAATGTCATATTCCGCAAAGGATCTGGGACTAAAACCAAAGATCAATTACCCAGCAAAGTTCAGCGTAACATTTCAGGCAAGGAGATGGACATTCAATGAAATTAGGGATTTCCAGTCCTTTCTGACAAAAAGGCCAGAACTCAATAGAAAATTCGATCTTCAAACGCAAGTCTCAAGAGAGGCATAAAAAGTAAACAGGGGAAAAGAAAAACTTGTTACTTGATTTGGGCAAACTGTTTGCCTCCCTATGAGGGAAGGTAATACTTGTTAATCTTGATAATTGTACATCTATTATGAAATATAAAAGGGAGATAAATAGAGGGAACAAGTATAAAGTAAATGATGTGATGATAAAAATACAATTTAAGCTTGTGAAGAGATTGTAACAGGAGATGTGAAAAAGGATGAAGCAGAAAATAGTAAATTACATCACAGGAAGAAGTACAATATTATAGTAGAAGGGAAGAGGGGAGAGAGATGACCGTTGTTTGAGAAGTAATTTCTTCTGATTTGGCTCAAGGAGAGAACAATAAACTTAAGTATATAAATCTAAGTATCTTTATAGGCAGCAAGAGGGGAAGGGGAAAGAAATGGGAGGGGAAGCTAAAAAGGAGGGGGAAAGTAGTAAGAGTAAAGGGGAGTAAAAGGGATGAGGGCTTAAACAAGAAAGGGAAGACTGCAGGAGATGGTGGGGAAAAGTGAAAACTCTATTGAGGAGTGGAAGATAGATGGGAGAACTGATAGCACAAATGGTGGGAAAGAGGATGAAGGGAAAGACATAGATTGTAATCATAACTGTGAATGTGAATGAAATGAACTCTTTCATAAAATGTAGATGGATAGTAGAATGAATTAAAAGCCATAATCCAACAATATGTTGTTTACAAGAAATACATTTGAAATGGGGGGATACACACAGTGTAAAGGTAAAAGGTTGGAGCAGAATATATTGTGACTCAGTTGGTGTAAGAAAAACAGGGGTAGCAATCCTAATCTTAGATAAAGCAAAAGCAGAAATAGATCTGATCAAAAGAAATAAGGGAGGAAACTATATCCTTCTAGAAGGCACCATAAATGAAGCAATATCATCACTAAACATGTATGCTTCAAGTGGTATAGCATCCAGATTCTTAGAGCAGAGACTGGGGGAGTTGAAGGAAGAAATAGACAGCAAAACTGTACTAGCGGGGGACCTCAACCTCCCCCTCTCTGAACCTGATAAATCTAACCTCAAAATTAACAAGAAAGAGAATAAGGAAGTGAATAAAAACTCTGGATACGATAGGTATGATAGATTTCTGGAGAAAATTATATGGGGATAGAAAGGATTATACCTTTGTCTCAGAGGTACATGGCACATATACAAAAATTGACCTTGTTCTTGGACATAAAGACCTCACAATCCAGTGCAGAGAGGCAGAGATAGTCAGGGCATCCTTCTCAGATCACAATGCAATAAATTATATGTAATAAAAGGCCATGGAAAGATAGACCAAAAATAAATCAGAAACTGAATAATCTAATCCTACAGAAGGAGTGCATAAAACAACAAATCATAGAAACCATCAACAGCTTCATTCGAGAAAATGGCAATAATGAGACAATCTAACAAACCTTTTGGGGCACTGCAAGAGCAGTTCTGAGGAAAAGTTTCATGTGTTTGAATGCCTAAATGAATAAAATAGAAAAAGAGGAGATCAATGACTTGGTTATGCAGCTGAAAAAGACAGAAAAAGAACAATTGAAAATCCCCAATAAATAACAAATTAGAAATACTGAAAACCAGAAGAGACATCAATAAAATTGAAATTATGAAAACTATTGAACTAATAAATAAAACTAATGGTTGGTTTTACGAAAAAACTAGTAAAATTGATAAACATTTTGTTAATTTGATTGAAAAAAGAAAGAAGAAAACCAAATTACCAATATCTCAAATGAAAGGGGTGAACTCACCTCCAATGATGAGGGAATTAAAATAGTAATTAGAAATTACTTTGTCCACCTTTATGCCCATAAATTTGACAATCTAAATGAGGATGATCATTTAAAAAAAAATATCAATTGCCCAGATTAACAGAAGAGAAAGTTGAATATTTAAACAACCCCGTCTCAGAGAAAGAAATTAAACAAGCCATCAATGAACTCCTTCGGAAAAAATTTCCAGTGCCAGATGGATTTACAAATGAATCCTATTAAAAATTTTAAGAAAACCAGTTAATTCCAATATGATATAGACTGTTTGAGAAAATTGGGGGAGATATTCTCCCAAATTCTTTCTATGATACAAACATGTTTTTGATATCTAAAGCAGGAATGGAGAAAACAGAGAAAGAACCTTATACACCAATTTCTCTAATGAATATAGATGCAAAAATTTTAAATAAGATTTTAGCAGAAAGAATACAGTAACTTATCACGGGAACAATACATTATGATCAGGTAGGATTGATACCAGGAAGGCAGAGCTGGTTCAGACTTAGGAAGGCTAGTAGCATTATCAATTATATCAACAACAAAACTAACAGAAACCATATGATTATCTCAATAGATTCAGAAAAAGCTTTTGACAAAATACAACACCCATTCCTATTATAGACATTGGAGAGCATAGTAATAAAGGGAACTTTCCACAAAATTATAAGCAGTATCTACCTAAAACCTTCAGCAAGCATTATGTGCAGTGGAGATAATTTAGATGCCTTTCCAATAAGATCAGGGGTGAAACAAGGATGTCCATTATCACCGCTATTATTCAATATGGTACTAGAAATATTAGTTATAGCAATTAGAGAAGATAAAGAAAATGAAGGAATTAGAATAGGAAAAGAATAAACTAAGTCATCACTCTTTGCAGATGATATGATGATAAAATATCCCAGACATTCAAGTAAAAAGTACTTGAAATAATAAACAACTTTGGCAAAGTTGCAGGGTACAAAATAAACCCACACTAATCTGCGTTTCTGCATATTAGTAACAAAGCCCAATAACGAGAGATAGAAAGAGAAATCCCATTTAAAGCTAGGGTAGACATTATAAAACATTTCCGAGTTTAACTGCCAAAACAAATCTAGGGACTCTATGAGCACAACTAACTACAAGACACTTTTCACACAAATAAAGTCAGATGTAAGTAAGTTGAAAAACATCTGTTGCTCATGGGTAGGGCAAGCCAATATAATAAAAATGACAATTTTACCTAAATTAATTTACTTATTTAGTGCAATATCAATTAACCTATCAGATAAGTATTTTCTAGAGCTGGAAAAAATCGTATCAAAATTCATCTGAAAGAACAAATGGTCCAGAATATGAAGGAGACTAATGGAAAAAAAAAAACGCTAGGAAAGGTGGCCTAGCTCTACCTGGCCTCAAATTGTGTTATAAAGCAGCAATTATCAAAACCACTTGGTACTGGCTAAGAAACAGAAGGGTAGACAAGTGGAATAGACTAGCTACTCAAGACAGAGTAGTCAATGAACATAGCAATCTACTGTTTGATAAACCCAAGAACCCTAGCTGCTGAGACAAGAACTCACTGTTTCACAAAAATTGCTGGGAAAATTGGAAAAAAGTGTGCCCAAAACCAGGTATAGATCAATGCCTGACACCCTACAGAAGATGAAAATCCAAATGAGTACACAGTCTAGGTATAAAGATTGGTACTACGGACAAACTGGTGGAGCAAGTAATAGTGTATTTATCAGATTTATGGAGAAGGGAAGAATTTGTGATGAAAGCAGAGACAGGGAGCATTATGAAGTACAAGATGGATAATTTTGGTTACGTTAAACTGAAAAGTTTTTGCACAACCAAACCCAATGCAACCAAAATTCAGAGGGACGTAAAAAAGTGGGAAGGGATTTTTACAGGTGAGGTCAGTATTGAAGGCCTCTTTTCTAGAATATATAGAGAACTGTGTCAAATGTACAAAAATATAAGTCATTCCCCAATTGATAAATAGTTAAGGGATATGATCAGGCAATTTTCAGAGGACAAAATTAAAGATATCAATAGTCAAAAGTAAAAAATGCTCTAAATTACTTTTAATAGAGAGAAGCACATCAAAACAACTCTGAGGTACCATATCACACGTATCAGATTGGCAAACATGGCAAAACAGGAAGATGATATATATGTTGGAGAGAATGTGGGAGAGTTGGAACACTAATGCATTGTTGGTGGAGCTGTGGGCTGATCTGGCCATTCTGAAGAGCAGTTTGGAAGCATGCCCAAAGGGCTACAAATATGCATATCCTTTGACCCAGCAATATCGCTTCTAGGACTGTATTCCAAAGACATCATAAAAATGGGAAAGAGTCCCACATGTACAAAAATATTTATAGCAGCACTCTTTGTGGTGGTCAAAAACTGGAAATCAAGGGGATGCGCATCAATTGGGGAATGGCTGAATAAATTATGGTATATGAACATAATGGAATACTACTGTGCTATAAGAAAAGATGAACAGAAAGACTTTAGAGTGGCTTGGAAAAACATATATAATCTGATGCTGAGTGAAAGCAGCAGAACCAGGAGAACTTTGTGCATTGCAATGTCTATAGTATGTGTGTTATTCCTGGTAGACTTGGAACTTCGTAGCAATGCAAGGACTTAAAAAAAAATCCCAACGATCTTCTAAGACAAAATGCTTTCCACATCCAGAAAAAGAACTATGAAATTCAATCACAGAATATAGCAGATAATTTTTTCTGTATGTGTATTACGTTTTGGCTTCTTATACGATTTCTCCCATTCAATTTACTTCTTCTACACATGACTATAGTGAAGATATATTTAATAAGTATGTTTGAGTAGAACCTATATAAAACTGCATGCCATCTCGGGAAGGGAGGGGAGAGGTAAGTGGGGTAAGGGAAAAATTATAATCTAAGTTATATGGTAGTGATTGTAGAACACTGAAAATAACCAAAAGTAATTCATAAACAAGAATGGCAGAAGCTCAGCAAGAAAAGAATGAAGTATCTCCTGTTGCTTTGGGAAGATAGACTTAGAGGTGTTGACCAGACATTTTATTTTGAATAGAGTATAAATATTGTTAGAGGAAAACTTATTTCTTAAATGCTTATATCAACAAAGTAGAGAAAGAATAGACTAATGAATTTGATATGCAATTGAAAAAACTAACAAACTACAAAAATCCCCAATTAAAGACTGAATTGTAAATTCTAAAAATTAATGATCAGATTAATAAAATTGAAGCTTAAAAAAACAATTAATAAAGAAAACTAGGGTTTGCTTTTATGGTAAAAAAAAAAAACCAAATAAAATACATGAACAAAAAACCTGAAACCACTACCATCAAAAATGGAAAGGCTGAATATATAACAAATGAAGATGAACTTAGAACAATTATATGGAATTATGTTACCAATTTTAGGCTAATAAACCTAACAATTTAAGTGAAATGGAAGAATATTTACAAAAATAAAAACTGACTCAAATGGCAGAACAGGAAATACACCTAAAGTCTCAATAGATCTACTTTTGAAAGAGAATTGACCACGTCAAAAATGAATTTCCTAAGAGAAAAGCACCAGGACCAGACAGAGTTACAAGTGAATTCTATCAAACATTTAAAGATCAACTAATTCCAATAGTAAATAAATTATTTAGAATAACATGTATTGAAAGAATTCTACCACATTCCTTTTAGGAAACAAATATGGTACTGATACCTAAACCTGGGCAGAGTAAAGATTGCGAAAGAAAATTATTGCCCAATTTTATTAATGAAAAAGAATGTAAAAATCGTAAATAAAATGTTAGCTAAAAGGTTAAAACATTATGATCAAGTATGATTTATACCAGGATTTTAAGCGTGTTTTAACAAAAGGAAATCTATTTATATATGTAAGTACATAAATTTAAAAAGAAAAGGTAATCTTGATTGTATCAACAGATGCGCAAAGAATTTGACAAAATTTAACCCTCATATGTATTAAAGACACTTGAATACATTGCTAAAATTGTTTTTTTCCTTAAATTGCTATATAGCCTACACTTAAAACTATTACCAAGCATTATTTCTAAGAGGAAAACCTCGAAGCCTTCCCAGGATGATCAGCCTTGAAACAAGGCTACCAACTGACATCAATATTATTTAAAATTCTATTGTAAATCCTTGCAATAGCAAATAAGGGAAAAAAATAAGTTGAAGATATATGAATAGGTACTAAAGTTATTTCTTTTTGCAGAAGATGTGATGATGTACTTTGAAAATGCCAAAGATTCACTAAAAGTTATTTAAAATAATGATTTTAGCAAATCAGTGCAATATATAAATCATCAGGACTCCTATATGTCACTAATGAATTTCTACAGGAAGAGACGATTAAAATGCTCCTTTTAAAACAACTCTAGACAATGTAAGTTCTCTGGATCTATGCTTGTGCAAACAAATCTAGGAAGCATATTAACGAAATTATATAAAATTTTTTATACAAATATAATCAGACTGAAATAATTGGAATAAAGTATTTATTATTTATGGGAAAGCAAGGCCAATGTAGGAAAAACAACAATTTTATGCAAAGTATTTATATATTCAATGTGATAGTAATGAAATCAAAAATTTTCTTCTCATTGCATTTGAAAAAAATAAATAACTTCATTTGAATAAAAAAGTCAAGAATATCAAAAGAAATAATGGAAAATATATAGGAAGGAGATTTAGCAGTACTAGATTTTAAAGTAAATTGTAAATTGCAATTATCAAAACTAGTTGGTTCTTACTAAGATATTGAAAGTGTATCCATTAATAGTATAAGTACAGAATTTACAGCATTAAAGAAGAATAATAACTTCGTATTTAATAAGTATAAAGACTTAAGATTTTGAAATAAGATTTTAGGAAAACAAGTGAGAAACCTGGAAAAATCGCATGTCAGAAACCAGGCACAGATCAATATCTTACAGAACTTACCAAGAAAAAATGTCAAAATCGAAATGCCACTTTGCAACAGCAAGCCTCTTAGCCTCTCTAAATTGACCTTCTGGCACAATTTCTTAGATTTGATTTTTTAAAAGGAAAGCAACTTTTGAGGGGGTCAACCACCATCTTTCGTTACATATATCAACAGAGGAAATACAAGCAGAGACATGAAGACCCACAGACAGAGCTTCTCTCTGGGCATAGGCAATAAATATATAACAGATAGACAGACAGATTCAACTGACCATTACATATTTATTTAGTTACTAGAGAAAGAAGCACCAATATCAAGGGTTTTTGAAGCACAGGTCCTCTTTAAGGGCTACTCAGAGCCTCACCTGGCACATAAACTTTCTTCTAAAGAGTAAGCCTCAAGTCAAAATCTTACCTCAGAATAAATATACACTTTTCAGAGCAACTAACAGAGTTAGCGATTGAGAAAAGATGTGGGATGGAGCCAAAATGGGGGGATTAACAGCACAAACTTTCTAGAGTACTGCCCCTAAGCCCAGCCAAATACCTGCAAAAACGACTCTGAACAAATTCTGGAGCTGAAGAACCCACAGAATGATGGAGTGAAGCAAATCTCCAGCCACAACAGCCTGGAACATCACTGGGAAGTGTCTATCATGCCAGGCAGAGGGCAGGGGGCAGTCCAGCGTGGGTTGCACTGGCACAGACAGGACCTGAGCAGTCCATAGCGAGACTGAATCCCTCACAGCTGTGGCAGTTTCCAGACTTCAGGACGACAAAACACCAAGGACAATTTGGAAGGTCGATGGAAAAAGCCTATGGGATCAGTATGGGAGAATGGAGTGATCTGGTCCCAACCCCAGGGCAGCGAAGAAGAAAGGGACTGAAGAACCTGCGGCAGCCACAGCAGCAGTGACAGTGACAGTGACTGTTTCTGGAGATCTAGGCCCACACATATTGTGACAGTACACCCCCAACCCAAGTGGAACCACAGATCTACCTTGGCAAAGAGCTCAAAAGTCAAGTAAATGCCTGGGGAAATCAGCAAAAATTGAAAAAAAAGAATCAGACTACAGAATCTTACTTTGGTGACAAGGACGATGAAAACATGCAGACAGAAGACAACAAAGTCAAAGCTCCTCCATCCAAAGGCCCTAAGAAATAAATGAATTGGTCTCATGTAGTGGAAGAACTTAAAAAGGGTTTTGAAAAGCAAGTAAAAGAAGTAGAGCAAAACTGGGAAGAGAAATGACAGTGATGCAAGAAAGTCATAAAAAAAGAGTCAACTGCTTGCTAAAGGAGACCCAAAAAAATGCTGTAGAAAACAATACTAAAAAATAGATTAACCCAAATGACAAAAGAGATTCAAAAAGCCAATGAAAAGAAGTATACTCTAAAAAGGAAAATTGGCCAGGTGGAAAATGAAGTCCAAAAGCTCACTGAAAAAAATAATTCCTTGAAGATTACAATGGGGGGGGCAGAGCCTAGATGGCAGAGTGAGAGCAAGAAGGTCACCTAATTGAACTTCTGAAAACCAAGATGGCAGAGTGATCATCTAATTGCTATTTTCTTCCCTTTGTTGACTTCCAACAACCCAGAGATTATTTCCCCAGGAAAAATCCTGGAACAGTGGGAACAGCTGAAGGGGTAAATAGTCTCTTAGCCTGTGAGGCTAAGACAGTCTCTAAGGAGGGTCTCTCTTGCTGTGGCTGAAGGGAACCAGTTCAGGACCAGAGCTGTCCCAGACAGCACCACATAAGCAAACTGGAAGGATATCTTCAGACCTGGGTGTTTGGAGCCTGCAACAAGTAACACTAGGATGTCAAGCGTCACTCAGCACTCCAGGGCAATCGGGAAGACAGTAGTGTAGAGGAGTTCTCTAGCTTGCCTATTATCTAGCTCAGCAGAGGAGACCTCCTGTGGCCACACCAATGCTTCCCAACAATTAATGCAGCCAGTTCCAGGGTAACTCCAAGGAAACCCAGAAAGATTTCACCTGGCCTCTCTTTTTGAACATCAACCAGCTCAGCACCAGGTAAGCTGCAGCATTTTAACTTTTAGTTGGAAGACTCAGAGGCCACAACACAAAAAGCCTCAAGTTCAAGGCACAAGAAATGTGAGACAGAGCCCCCTGTCCCCCAGAAGCAGAATTCTACTTTAAAAGCCAGGGAAAGGGTGATCATCATGAGCAATAAGCAAGCCACAAAAGAAAGAACCATAGAATCTTTCTATGGGGACAAGGACAAAAGAATAATACTGAAGGGGTCAGCATAGAGACTATACTTCCATCTGAAACTTCAGAAGGGAATGTGAATAGGTCTCAAGTCCAAACAGCATTCTTAAAAGAGGTCAGGAAGGATTTTAAAAGCCAAACTAGAGAAATAGAAAAACTGGCCAAAGATTTTAAAAATATGAAAACAGAACTCACTGAGAAAAGCTTTCTAAAAAGGAAAATTGGACACATGGAAAAGGAAGCACAAAACCTAACTGGGAAAATTGGACAAATGGAAAACGAAGTACAAAAACTAACTGGAGAAAATAACTCCTTAAAAGGCACAAGTGGACAGATGGACAAGGAGATGCAAAAGTTAACTGAAGAAAACAATTTTATGAAAATTAGGATTAGGCAAGTAGTAGCTAATGACTCTATGAGAAATCAAAAATCAGTCAAACAGAATCAAAGGAGTGCAAACATAGAAGAAAATGCAAAATATTTATTTGGATAAAAACAACCTACCTGGAAAATAGATCCAGGACAGAAAATCTAGAAATAATTGGTCTATCAGAAAAATACGATGAAAAAAAGAACCTGGACAACAGCTTCCAAGAAATCATCAAGGAAAACTGCTCAGAAATCCTAAGCTCAGAGGCCAAGATAATCATTGAAAGAGTCCACCATTCACCTCCTGAAAGGGATTCCAAATTAAGAACACCAAGGAATATTCTTGCGAAATTCCAGAACTATCAACTGAATGAGAAAATACTGCAGGGAGCCAGAAAGAACCAATTCAAATATGGAGGAGCTACAGTGAGGATCAAACAGGACCTTGCAACTTCTCCATTAACAGACTGAGGAAATTGGAATGGGATATTCCATAAGGCAAAGGAGCTGGGACTACAACCAAGGATCAATTACCTAGCAAAGTTGAGCACAATATTTCAGGCAAGGAGATGGAAACTCAACGAAATAAGGGATTTTCAAACCTTCTTGATGAAAACGCCAGAGATCAATAGAAAATTTGATCTTTAAACACAGATCTGAAGAGAGAAATAAAACGGTAAACAGGGAAAAAACAAACTTATTATAAAAATCAAAATGGAGCAGAAGGAAGTTAATGACTTTACAAATAATCAATAAATTATAAAATAAAACCAAAGGAACGAAAATCTAGCAGACAATATGAATGTCTCTTTGGGAAAAAAAAACTGACCTTGAAAATAGATCCAAGACAGAAAATGTAAAAATTATGAGACTACCTGAAAGATACGACCATAAAAGGAACCCAGACATCATATTTCAAGAAATTATCAAGCAAAATTCCTCTGATGTTCTGTAACCCTAGGGTAAAATTAATATTGAGAGAATCTATGATTGCCTATGGAAAGAGATTCCAAAAGGAAAACTTCTAGGAATATTGTAGCTAGATTCCATAACTGTCAGATCGTGGAGAAAATACTGCAAGTAGCCAAAAGGAAAGAATTTGAATATTGTGGAAATACAATTAGTATAACACAAGAGCTAGCAGCTTCTGAATTAAGGGATCACAGGACTTGGAATCTGATATTCCAGAACTCAAAGGAACTAGGGTTAAAACCAAGAATCACCTACCCAGCAAAACTGAGCATAATACTTCAGGGAAAAGAAGGTCATGCAATGAAAGAGAACTTTCAAGTATTCTTGATGAAAAGACCAGAGTTGAATAGAAATTTTGATTTTTAGACACAAGAATCAAGAGAAGCATGAAAAGGTAAACAGGACAAAGAAATCATAAGGGATTTGATAAAGTTAAACTGTTTATATTACTGTATGGCAAGATGATTCTTGCAACTCATAAGAACTTTCTCATTATTACATCAGTTAGGAATATATATAGACAGAGGATGCAAGTGTGAGTTGAGCATGAAAGAATGGTATTTAAAATCATCCTAAGCAGTGTGAAGAACCACTTAGATATGCAGAGTGATGTTATGAGAAAATTAGAAGGATATGGAATATATTATCAGATTTATGAAGAAGCAAGAGGTAGAGAGCAAATTTAGGTGTAAAATGAATCATTTCAATTACATTAAATGAAAAGGTTTTAGTTTAAAAAAAAAACAAAACCACATGTGGCCAAGATCAGAAGGAAAATAGAAAAACTAGGGAAAATATTTTGTACACAGTTTATTAGACAAAAATTTCATCTTTTAAATATATAAAGAACTTTTAAAAATTTATTTGAATGAGTCACTTCTTAATTGATAAATGTTCAAAGGATATGAACACACAATTTCCTAAAAAAGAAATCACAATAATTATAATCACATGAAAAAATTCTCTACTCGTGGTTGGTTGGAAAAATGCAAAATAAAACTACCTGGAGACATCATTTTGCACCAATTAGATTGGCTAAAGAGTTAGACGGGTAAAATGACAAATGTTGAAGGGGATATGGAAAAAATGCGACACTCATTCTTGGAGGAATTGTGAACTGATCTAAACATTCTGGGGAGCCATCTGGATTTATGTCTAAAGAGTTATTAAACTACCTATAACCATTAATCTGGCAATACCCCGAGGTGATCAACTGCTGAAGATAAAATGACTCTATATATTCTAAAATGTTTCTGGTAGCTCTCTTTGTGTTGGCAAAGAAGCGGAAATTGAGGGGCACTTCTGAACAAGTTGTGGTATATGTTTGTGATAGAATACTATTGTGCTATAAAAAATGATGAGCTCAATGGTGTTCAGAAAAAATGCGTTTAATAATGAAGAGTGAAATGAGCAGATCCAAGAGAAAGTTACATACAGTACCATCAATATGTGTTTGAGAACAAAAGTTATTCTGTCTATTAAAAATACCCAAAATAATTATAAAGGATTCATGAGGGAAAATGCGGACATCTAGACACCTAGAGAAAGAACTGAGCAAGAATGTGCCATCTGTAGGTTGGGGAGGGAAGAAACAAGGGAAAATTTTGAAAATAAGGAAATTTACCTAACAAAAAATAATCAGAGGGAAAAATTGAATTGGGAAAAATATATTGGTCATCTCTTGAAAGAAAACCCCAAATTAAAACTTCCACGAATATTAGAGCTAAAATTCAGAGTTTCCAGATCAACTTAAAAAATTCTTACAAGTAACCAGAAAGAACTCAAGTACTGAGGAGTGAAAGGAA
>CM053214.1:348924874-348935956 GCA_028583105.1 Macropus fuliginosus | reverse complement strand
TCGGAAATAAGAAATACAGGTAAAGGGGAATAGAAAGCTATCTGGCCCTACAGGACAAAAGAGAAGAAGGAGACAAGGGCAGAGAGGGATGATAGAAGAGAGAGCAGATTGGTCATAGGGGCAATTAGAATGCTTGGTGTTTGGGGGGGGAGGGGATAAAAGGGGAGAAAATTTGTAACCCGAAATTTTGTGAAAATGAATGTTAAAAGTTAAATAAATAAATTTAATTATAAAAAATATATAAAAGTTGCTATGTAAAAAAAACTCCTCCTACCCTCATAACCCCCACTTCATCCATCCTTCCAAGAGTATCTCCCCTTCACTTCCCCACTCCCCGAATCTCAATTCCTATATAACTTTAACCACCTCCCCATATTCTCCCCAACCCTCCAAAATCCCAATTCACACACTCCTCTAAAAGTCCCTCCCCTACTCTGTCATCCTAGCTTTCTCACCTCTCTACATGTTCAGAAGATTTCTACATCATTTGAGATGTTTACTTTTTAGGTTACCACCATTGCATGTAATACTTCTTTTCAGTTTGAGATAAACACTATCTATTGTTTTGAGAAAGGTTCCATTTATTCTTATGCTTTCTAGAATTTTAATAAATAACGGATTTGCTATTATATCTAAAATTTTGTGAATTTATTGATGCAATTATACTGTTGTGATTATTTTTCATCTTGGTGTGGTCAATTACGATTACATTTTTCCTAATATTGAATAATTTCTACATAAATCCGTGAAACATGATATTATGATATAATACTTTAATGCCCTGCTACTATTTTGTTTAATATTTTTGCATTAATATTCACTAAGGGCATTGGTCTATACTTTTCTCTGCTTTCCTTACTTTAGGTAACAAAACCATATTTGCCATGAAATGAATTTGGTAGAAATTCCTCAGTTTTTTTTTTAAAATTACTTTTACAGTATTGGGGTTAATTTCTCCTAGAGTATTTTGCGTTATAGGGATTTTAACTTCTTATGGAACTCATTGATAGCTTGGTAACTATCTTTTTCTAAGATAAAGTGATTTAGTCACTGCATTTATGCATCTACAAATGTGCAAAATTTCAATTTTTGTAAATATCCACCCCTTTCTCTTACTCAGTTTTAATGGCACATAATTGGGCAAAATAGCGCCTAATAATTCGTTTATTTTCATCTTTATTGGTGGCACATTCAGCATTTTAATTTTTTATATTGATAATTTGCATTTTTGTCATCAAATTAACAATTACTTTATCACATTTTTGTTGCTGTTTTCAAAAAAGCAACTTCTAGATATGTTTATTGATTCAATGGGTTTTTACTTTAAATTTTATTAATCTCTCAATTTCTACTTTCAATTGTATGAATCTTTTCTTCTCAGGATTTTTACTTTAGGCTATTATTAAGAATTTCTAATGTCTTTTTTCTAGTGCTTAAAATTACATACCTAATTCATTGATATGTATTGTTTTTAATTTAAGCATTAAAAGATAAAAAAAAAAACATTACTGTGATTACTGCTTTGACTGCATTCCACAAATTTTGTTTAAGTACCATATTCCAGGCATCACACACTGTGACCAGGTGAAGTTTTAAGAGAAACGTAGGGCTGGTTCAATATCAGGAAAACCATCAGCATAAATAATTGTAACAATAACAAAATGAGCAGATATTATATGATTATCACAATAAACACACACAAAAAGCTTTTGAGAGAATACAAACCCATACCTATTAAAATCACTAGTGAGCACGGGAATAAGTGGATCTTTCCTTAGAGTGATAAGAAGTAGCTACTTAAAAGCGTCAGCAACTATTATGTGTAATGGGGACGAACTAGAAGCATTCCCAATAAGATTGGGGTGAAGCAATTGTGTCCATTGTATTATTATTATTATTATTGCGGGGTGCCTTTTTGTACTAGAAAATCTAGATATAGACATGAGAGAAGGAAAATAAATTGAACAAATCAAAATAGGAAATAAGAAAACAAAATTGGCACTCTTTACAGAGTATATGATAATATACTTAGAAAATCAGAGATTATCAAATAAAAATTTATTTTAAATCCTTAGCAACTGTAGTAAATTTCCAGGCCATAAAATAAACTCCCATATATATCTTCTACATTTCTATATATTATCAACTAAACCTAACAGTAAGAGATAGAGAAATTCCACTTAAAATAACTGTAGACAATAGAAAGTACTTGGGAGTCTACCTGCTAAGACAAACCCAGGAACTCTATTAACCCAACTATACAACCTTTTCACACAAATTGAGTCAGATTGGAATAATTGGGAAAAGATCAACTGTTCATGAGAAGACCAAAATAATTTAAAGAAAACATTTCTACCTACATTAATTTGCTTATTTAGTTCCATATCAACAAAATTTCTAAAAATTATTTTATACAGATAGAAAAAATAGTAATTCATCTTAAAGGAAGAAATGCCAATAAAAAGAATGTGAAGAAAGGATGCCTAATAGTACTGGATTTGAAAGTATAACACAAAACAGTCATCAGGACAACAGTCTTGTACTGGCTAAGAAAGAAAATGGTAAATCAATGGCATGGGTAAAGCACGCAATACTTGACAGCAAATGACCATATTAATCTGGTATTTGAAAAATCCAAAAATTCAAGTTGGGGTTGACACAATAAAGACCAAAAAAAAAAAATTAATGAGAACAATTACCAAAAAAAAACCCCAATAGTGACAGGAAACATCAAGGTATAAACTTAAAACAGAACAACAGTGTGAAAATGGATATCTGCAAAGCCTTAAAGGAAAGAAACTCCTGGAAAAGCTTGCGAAGTACTTTTAAAATCAAATAAGAGAAGCTGCAGAAAAAAATTGGAAAATAAATAAGAATAATGTGATAGAATCATAAAAGAGAGTTAACGGAAAGGTAAAAAGAACAAAAATTGGAAAAGGATACAAAAAATTTGCCAGAAATGATTCCTCAAAAAATAGAAATAGTCGAAGGGACAAAGACCTCCAAAAGCTAACTGAAGAAAATAATTCTTTACAAATTAGAATTGGCTGTATGAAATTTCATGATTTCCCAAGACTTCAAGAAATGGTAAAACAAAATCAAAAGAAGGGAATGTGATATTTCTCATTCTCATTCACTTCAAAATAGATGCAAGAGAGATAAGAATTATTGGACTACCTAAAAGCCATGATCAAAAAAAAATCACCTGGATATCACACTTCAAAAAATTATCAAAGGAAGTATATATCTAATATCCTAGAAACAGAGGGTAAAGTATACATTGAAAGAATGATACTATCACGTCTGGAAAGAGATCTCAAAATCAAAACACCCAAGAATATAATAGACAAATTCCAGAACTCTAGGTCACAGAGAAAAATGTTGCAAACAACCAGAAAGAAACAATTCAAACATCACGCAATCATAGTCAGAAATGCACAGATTTCGAAAGTTATGCATTAAAAAACAAGACCATTTGGAATATGATGTTCTGCAAGGGAAAGGAATTAGAATTACAACCAAGAATTACATACCCAGGAAAACTGAGTACAATCCTTGAGGGGGAGGAATAGGAATTTAGTGAAATATAGGATTTTCAATTATCACTAATTACAAGACTAGAGAAGAATAAAAAATTCTTCTTCAAAGAGAAGACTAAAGAGGATGTAAAAGGGTAAAAAAGAAATAAAAAAGAGAAAATGAAAGAAATTCAATAAGTTTGGACTTTATATTCCTGAGGGACTCTCAACAAGTTTTTCTCTATAAATTTGAAAGGATATTTGAAATTTGAAGGATATACACATAAAGAGACGTGGAGGTGAGAGATGACTATGATGACATGATATCCCCCACCCAAAAACACACCTGAAATTAAGAAGTGAGCAAGAAGACTGTACTGAGTGAAGAGAGGAGGAGACAGAATGAGGTAAATAATATCACATAATAAAACATGAAACACCTATTACCATGAATGGGGAGAAAGGGAGGTAGCAGGCAATACTTTAAGCTCATAAACATTGGCTAACAAAGGGAATAACATAACACACTGAAGTGGATATAGAAACCAATCTTGTCCATAAGGAAACTAAAAGTGAGAGGGAGAAGAGAAGGGGGTGTGATTGATAGAAAGGAGATCAGATTGAGGGAATCATTGATCAGAACTAAAATACTTGTAGGGAGGAACACCATGAAAAATAAGAGCAAGAAAAAAATAAGGAAAAGATAAGATGGAGAGATATACATAATTAACAATAACTGTGAATATGAATGGGATTGGTTCACCAGTAAAACAAAAGCAGATAACTGAATGAATTAAAAAGCAGAATCTCTCCATACGGTAAATACTAGAAATATATTTCAAACACAGAGACAATTGCAGAGTAGAGGTAAAGGACTGGGACAGAATCTATTATGCTTCAACTGAAATTTTAAAAAGCAGGGGTAATAATCATAATTTTTGACAAAGTAAAAGCAAAAATAGATCTAATTAAAAAAGATAAGCGGTAAAACTGCATTTTGCTAAAAGGTACCTTAGACAATGAAGTAACAGCAATATTAAACATATATGAACGTAACTGGTGTGGCATCCATATTCTTTTTTTTATTTATGAATGCTTTTACTCATTTATTTATTTTTAGTTTTCAACATTCATTTCCTCAAAATTTTGAGTTCCAAATTCTCTCCCCATCTTTCCCCTCCTCCCACCCCAAAACACTTTACATTCTGATTGCTGCTTCAACCAATGTGTCCTCCCTATTAACATCCCTCCCTTCTCTTTTGACTATCTTCTCTTTTGTCCTGTAGGGCAAGGTAAATTTCTGTACCTCATTACATGTATTTCTTATTTCCCAGTTGTATGCAAAAATAATAGCAAGAAATTTGAGGAATTTAAAGTAACCCTTACCTCTAAAAGGAAGGACAGAATTGTACCTCTCTCCTGCTTCTGTATCAATGAAGATTTTCTTAGTGAGCACATCTGATTTATCAAGAGAAGCCTAATAAATGCCACCCTCTGTCCACTCTGTTTCTTAGTTCTGTCAGTGACAAGGAAATTGATGTGCTAAAGGGCATATGATGTGGATCTTCCTAAGGACTCAATACCAGGGAAATAATGGACACCTTAAGCTAGTCCTAGCTAACTCACTGACCCTAACGGGCAAGTCCTGTGAACCTCAGAGCTGTGTTAAGGGGCATATCAAATGGACTGTCCTAAGGTCAAGCTACCAAGGAAGCAATGGACAATGGAAGCTATTCTGGGACAATTTCCTGACGCTACCTGGGAAATTTTGTGAGCCTCACAACCAGGTGTCTTACATTCTAAAACTAAATTAGTCTTAAACTACACTTTTTCATGACACAATAAACTATCATAATTTATTTTACAGACAGAAAACACAAAAACAACATTTATATCTAAGAACATAATATGAAGAATACCAAGAGAATGTGAAGGAAGTTGAAATGGCTTCCCGACATCTAAAACTGTATTTTGAAGTAGCATTTATCAAAACAATCTTTCACTTCTTAGAATGCAGTGGTGGATGAATAGAATAGATTAGGTACAAAAGACATTGCAGTAAATGATGACCATAATGTAGGATCTCATAAATTCAAAGATCTACCATATAGGAACAAAAAAAGTCATTATTTCCCTGGAAATATAAATCATACAAGGGTATTTAAAATTTTTTAAAATATTTTTTCCAATTACATGTGAAAACATTTATGTGTTTTCTTTTTTAAGTTTTGAATTCCAAATTTTATTCCTCCCTGTATCCCTGCAACCCTCCTTATGATGGTACCTGATTCAATGCAAGTTATATATGGTCAATCATATAAATATTGTCATATTAGTAACTTGTGCAAGAATACTTGAACAAAGCACTTAAAGAAAGAATGGAAGAAAAAAGAATGAAAGAGAGAAAGAACAAAGCAATGGAGAACTAAAAAAGGAAGGAAAACTGCAAAACAGCATGTCAAAAGCTGGCCATAGAGGACCATCTCAGCCTATACCAAGATAAGGTCAAAATATACACACGATCAAGAAATAAAAGGTGAGGAGGGCAGAGCCAATATGTTAGAATAGAAAGACACATATGCTTTAGGACATCCCCCACAGGCCACAAAATGTCTGTAAAAAAATGACTCTCAACAAATTCTAAAGCATCAGAAACTACAGAACAACAGAGAGAAAAAAATTTCCAGCCAAAGGTAACCTGGAAGGATGACAGGAAAGCTCTATTCCACGGGACGCTGACCGAGTTCTGGCCACGCAGCACAGGGAGGAACAGGACCAGAACAAGCCTCTCAGGCAGAATTCAGATCTCTCAACACACAAGACACAAAGAAATATTCATAGGTCAGTGAGGGAGGGCTTTTCCAGCTGGGCTAAAGGGGAGCAGAGTCCCCCCAGCACTGGCCCCTTGCAATGGCAGAGGAGGCAGCAACAGCAGCTGGGGGCGGCTGGCGGCTACTGTGGACAAATTTCAGAGCTCCCAACTCAAGGGGAAAATATTGCAAACAGCTAGAAAGAAACAATTCGAGTATTGGGGAAATACAATTAGGATAACATAAGATGTAGCAGCTTCAACATTAAGCAATCAAATGGCTTGAAATAGGATATTCCAGAAGTCAAAGGAGCTGGGTTTAAAACCAAGAATCACCTACTCAGCAAAACTGAATCTAATACTTGAAGGGAAAAATGGTCATTCGATGATGGAGAGGACTTTCAAGTATTATTGATGAAAAAAAACAGAACTGAAAAGAAAATTTGACTGTCAAACACAAGAAGCAAGAGAAGCATGAAAAGGTAAACGAAAAAGAGAAATCAAAAAGGACTTTCTAAAGCAGAACTGCTTACATTCCTGCATGGAAAAATAATATTTGTAACTCTTGAGACTTTTCTCAGTATTTGAGTAGGTGGAGAGACTACACACACACACACACACACACACACACACACACACACACACACTCACACACACACACTCACACACATATATAGACAGAGAGTGCAGGTTGAGTCAAATCAGAAGAGATGATATCCATAAAAATATAAAATTAAGCGTTTAGAGAGAAAAATATTGGGAGGAGAAACAGAGAAATGGAATGGGGCAGACTATCACTCATAAAAGAGATAAGAAAAATCTTTTTCAATGCAAGAGAAAAGGGAGGAAGTGAGAGGGGAGAAGTGAAGCCTACTCTCTTCACATATGTTTTAAGGAGGGAATATCATGCTCAGTAAATTTGGTATGAAAATCTTTCTTACACTACAGTAAAGTAGGAGAAAAGGGGACATGTGGACTGAGGGGGATGTTAGAAGGGAAGGGAAATGGGAGAAGGGAGTAACTAGAAGTAAACACTTTTGGGAAGGGACAAGGTCAAATGAGAAAACAGAAAACAAGTGGGGACAGGGCAGGATCGAGGGCAATATAGTTAGTCTTACACAGCATGACTATTATGGAAGTGTTTTGCAAAACGACACATATATAGCCTGTGTTAGATTGCTTGCCTTCTCAGTGCAGATGGGTGGGGACGGAAGAGAGGAGACAAGTTGGAATTCAAAGTAGTAGAAACAAATATTGAGAATTGTTATTGCATATAACTGGGAAATACGAAATACATGTAATGGGGTATCTAATACATCCTGCCCTACAAGAAAAGAGAAAAGATGGGGATAAGGGAACTGTGGGGTGTGATAGAAGGAAGGGCTCGTTGAGAGAACGGTAATCAGAAAGCAAGGTGTCATGGGGCAAGGGAAGGGGAGAAAAGGAGAGAAAAATTGGAACTCCGAATTTTGTGGAAGTGAATGTTGAAATCTAAAAATAAATAAATAAAACCAAAAAAACGAAATAAAGGGTGATGACATAAACTAATCAGGAGAACAAGAAAGAGTTTACCTTTCAGATCAATGGTTCAAGGAAGAACTTAGGATCAGATCAGAAATAAATAGCATTGTGAAATATAAAATGGATAATTTTGATTATATAAAATGAAAATTTTCACACAGATGAAACCAAAGCAACTACGAGTAGACGAAAAGGAGAAAGTTGTGGCATAAAAATTAATAAATATCAGTGATAAAGACTTCACTTCTCAACCATGTAGAAATTTGAGTCAAATTTACAATACGTATCATTCCCTGGTTGATAAATGAACAAAGGATTTGAAAAGGCTGTTTCCAAATGAAAATATTTAACAAAAAGCAATATTTAATCATATGAAAAAATGATCTAAATCACTATTGATTGGAAAAATGCATGTTTAAAAAACTCTGTGGTACCATCTCACATCTATCAGATTAGTGGTTATGACAGAAAAGTAGAATGATAAATGTCAGGGAAAATATGGGGAAACTGAAACACAAATGCATTGTCAGTGGAAATGTAAACTCATTCAACAAATTGTATGTATGGTTCATAGGATGTAAGATCTTCTCCATCCATTAATAAGCCTCACATGGACCCTTGGAGCAGAGCCAATTAAGCTCTGGGCCACAGGGATTCCCACACCTTTCCAAGTAAGTGCTGATTTCCAAGCTTCTCAACATGAAGCCAATCAGATGAAAAGTGTTCACTGGAAAAAAATTGCTTGTTGCATTGCTTAGAGGGAAAGATGTGGGTGGAGAAGAAAGCAGGCAGAGAAAAATAGGCAGAGTTGGCATGGAGGAACTTGCTTACAATGTAAGTGCTCCCTGGATTCTTTACTAAATCTTGCCTTCTGGTATCCTAACAGCAATGTCCCAAAGAAATATTTTGACTTTGTCTTGCAAGAGGAGAGTTTATTATATTTTGAGATCAAACCCGGGGAATATGTATGCATATTCATATCAGCTTCTATGGGTAGTTCATGCTATTCCATTGGGGAGAGCAATTTCAAACTATGTGCAAAGAGCAATCAAACTGTGTATATCCTTTCTCTGGTAATACCACTACTTGGTGTATATCTGAAAGAGCATAAAAAAGGGAAAAGGACTTACATGTACAAAAACATTTATAGAAGCTAAGAATGTGGTGGCTAAGAATTGGAAATCAAAGGGAAGCCACTCATTAGGGAAGGGGTGGGGAACCTGCAGGCTCAAGGCTACATCTGGTCCTCTAGATCCTCAAGTGAAGTTTGCATTCAGTCAAAGCTCCTCACTTGGGAATCAAGAGGGCCAAATGTGGTCCCGATGCTGCAGGTTCCCCATGACTGCATTAAGGAAATGGTTGAACAAGTTGTGGCATATTCTTTTAAAGGAATATTTATGCATTGTAAGAAATGGCAAGCAGGATTCTTTCAGAAAAACCTGAAAAGACTTACATCAGTTCATACAAAGTGAAGTGAAGAGAACCAGGAGAATATTGCACATAGTGGCAGCAGTACTGAATGATGAAGAGCTGTGAATGGTGTAGCTAATCTCATGGATACAATACTCCAAGACATCGACAAGGGACCTATGATGAAAAATGCTACCAGAAATAGAACTGATACTGTTTTAATAGAGACTGAAGTATACTATTTTTTCATTTACCCTATTTTCTTCCTTCCTTTTTCTTTCTTTTTTCTTTCTTGCTTTATTTGTTAAAGTCCATTTGAACAAAATTACTAATATGGCAATGCATTACATGATTGTACATGTGTAACCCATATTAGATTACTAACCATCACATGGAAAGGTGGGGAAGTTAGAGAACAGCGTGATATGTAGCCAAGAGCAAAGAGGAAGAAAAAAATGCAGGGAAGCTGAAAGGCAAAGAGACATTTTGGACATCGCCAAGAGCTCGGTGATTCACTAGCAAAGAGCTGAAGATGATTTACTTGAGGGTAAGTCTTGCTTCACAGGTTCCTGTGAAGAGTTTTATGCTTATGGACCTCAATGTCTCCTCAAACTAAAAGTATAGAGAAAGTAAGGTTATTGTGATTTCTGAGATGAGGATCTGAAGTACACAGAGGTATATCCAGTCAAAAGAAGATGATCATTTATTGAGGGAAATGAATATAATTTTGATATTATGAGAAGTCTGAATGAAAAGAAGCTTCATATTCCCTCAAATTGTGGTGTTATGATCCTATGATTTGTGTATAAATACATACATACACACACACACATATATATATATATATCACGTGTGTCTGTGTGTGTATGTGTGTGTGTGTGTGTGTGTAGATCTGTATGAATATCCATTGGGAGGATCATATACATAAAGACAAACACATATATGTATATTGAATGTACCCATAGGTAGAAAGGATTTCCACTTGCACAGTGTATACAAAAATGCTATGGGATGAACATAGTGAATGTTCAATAATTCCTGATTTGCCTCATGTTTGAAAACTACAAAGAAATTACTCATCATGGACAAAACATGCAAGCTATCCGAAGAATATATCTTGTCTCTATACCTGCAGGCATCAGAACAGGAAAGAGTCTCAGGGAAACAAAGGAGATTAGAAGATAGATAGATAGATAGATAGATAGATAGATAGATAGATAGATAGACAGACAGACAGATAGGTAGATAGATTGATAGATGACAGATACTTAGATGGATGAAAGGGAAGAAGGGTGGGTGGGATAGATTTCATTGTGAATTTGGAAGAAATCATATACCTTGAAAATTTTTCAGCCTCACACTTCACCTGTTATTCTAAGTGGTCTCTTTCTGCTCAATATTCTTGACTTCCCTCTCCAAGTCATTCTGCACATGGCCGATCTGATTCAGTAGTTTTATGTCTGGTCTCATATGTTTTTTTCTCACTGTGTCTCTTGCACAGAAATAGGTGCCTGAGTCCTCAGCTTTTAGGGAATTCATTTGCAGGTACAGCATGTTGTTGCTGCTGTCCACGGAGATGGTGAATCGGCCTTTCACAGAGTCTGCATAATTTGTGTTTCCTCCATCACCCCTAATGTATGAGAGCCACTCCAGCCCCTTCCCTGGAGCCTGGCGGATCCAGTGCATGTAAACGTTGCTGCTGAAGGTGAATCCAGAAGCTTTGCAGGAAAGGCGAAGAGATCCTCCAGGCTGTCTCACATCACCCCCAGACTCTACCAGTTGAACATCACAATGGACACCTGCAAATAGTCATAAAAGACAAAA
>CM053214.1:348891929-348918322 GCA_028583105.1 Macropus fuliginosus | reverse complement strand
GGGCTGCTATTCAGTATGGGATTATGTTCAGGTGCTGAGGTCGGGGCAGGGCTGCCTCTCAGGCTCAGTTCCCTCAGGGAGTTTATGCACAGACCTTCCACAATGGATTCAGGCTCCCGCCCGCTTGGGGAGCCCCTGTCTGCAGCCGCCTCTCAGCTTCTACCTCCCGGGGGGGGCCTGAATTATGTGGGCACCCCCCTCCCCTCTCGACCCGCCAAAGATACTCTCTCACCTACCCCTGTCACCTGTGGGTGGAGCGACTTGTGCGGCCACTGGAGATCCCATCCCTGAAGCCTGCTCGGATCTGTACCTCTTGGTGCTGCGGCCATGGCCGCGGCAGGTCTGGGCTGGGCTCCGCGTCTGCAGCGCGATGGACCTTTTGCGAGAGGTTTGCAGGTCCCTCTGGAACAGAAATCTCCTTCGCTCCACTGTTCTGTGGCGTCACTGCTCCAGAATTCGCCGTGAGTTACTTTTTACAGATGTTGTATGGGTTGTGGGTTCGGAGTTATGTGTATTTGCGTCTTCCTACTCTGCCATCTTGGCTCCACACCGCAACATTTATATTTAGTTTGTTTATTTGGAAAATATTGCCTTCATTGCCTTATAGAAACCCAACATGCTTATAAATATTTGCATATTTTTCATAAATATTCTGTGTCAATAGACTTATTCCTTTTTCTGTTATTTTACAAATGATAAAAAATTTAAGAATTCCAGAAGATTTTGATCACATGAAGAAACCAATGTCACTTTTAAATTCCTTGAGTGTATGTTAATATTGGCCTTCCAAGATTATTAAATATCCTGCACTTGAAAGTGTATTTTAACAATTTGAATACACTTCAGTAAAGTATAACACCTCCCCCCAGGATGTGTACCAAAAAAACAAAGTTTTTCTGTGAGTAATATCTAGACATACCATGTAGACACACCTAACCACGTGGAGACACCTAATCAAAGTAAGTAAATCAGTAATACCCCTCCCCCCCCACACACATACAATGCACTTCTGCTTTTCAATACTTATTATTCTGAATGACCAAATTCAGCATACAAGGAGATCAATATCTTCTAAAATTGAGCTTGCAAAGAGATAACGTGAAAATATGGAATACAGTTTAACTAAATGTCTTTCACTCCTAAAACTGCCTCTCCTTATAATAATATATTTTTGCAAAATACTTCAGAACAACTACTCAAAGATGTTTTTTTTAATTTTGCACGATTACAATAAGATAAGAAAAATTTTGCCCAGATAAATTTCCAGTGCAATGTTTTATATATACACAAGCACAGTTAAAATAGAACTCCAGTTTTCGATTTTGCTCACACATTCAGGAAATGCAAGGCACTTTTTTTTTTTTTGCAAATATACGGACATACAGACTTTTAAAAAATTGATTATATTAAATTCCAGGAGCTTCCCCCCTGCCCCCAAACCACTTTTCTTTCATATCATTTGAATCTCTAGAGAATAATAAATCATTCAGGTACTGGAATTTCTTTAACTGTTGAACACATACAGAGATAAAGAGAGAAGATACACAAAAGATATCATTGCTAAATTATTGGTGAGTTCAGTTCCCCTGCAGTTATGAAGGTTCTACTGATCTGAGATGGATACAAAATAGACAGACAAAAAAGTCAGAGGCACAAAGTGAGAAAAGGAAACACACAAATATCAAGTACATGATAGCTTGAAAGTCTGACTAAAGTTTTGGAGACAGAATCTTATAGAACATAAATCCGTGGAAATATCTTATGCATAATTAAAGGGACAAGTTATTCCATAACATTTAATGGAATAATAAAAAAAATCAATTTTGAAAGATTGCGGAGTCTTGTTGGTACAAAGCAAAGAGGTGTATTCTAGTCAAAGGAAACAAGCAGAGCAACATAACAAGAACAAAAGTTTTTATTTTTATTTCTTTTATATATCACACAGGTTTTATTTTGAATATAAGGATGATAACAGTATAGAATAATTGTTTTTCCCAAATAATACATGTTATATCTTTTCCATTTACATGTAAAGATAGTTTTCAACATTCATTTTTGTAAGATTTTGAGCTCCAATATTTGTTCTTCCATCCCCTACGCCACTCCAAGACAGCGTACAATCTCATATAGGTTATTCATGTACAATCATATTGAACATATTTCCACATTAGTTATACATTAAAAGAAGAATCAAAAGAAAGGGGAAAACTGCGAGATAGAAAAGAGAAACCAAAAAAAGAGGAAAAATAGAATGCTTCGATCTCTTTTCTTACTCCATGCTTCTTTCTCTGGATGTGGATAGCATTTTCCATCAAGAGTCCTTTGGAAATGACTTACATCTTTGAATTGCTCAGAAGAGTTAAGTCTATCAAACGTAATCATCATACAACATTGCTGTTACTGTGTACAATGCTCTCCTGGTTCTGCTCATTTCACTTTGCATCAGTTCTGGTAAGTCTTTCCAAGTTGTTCTGATATCCACTTGCCCATTATTTCTTATAGCACAATAGTATCCCATTACATTTGTATACCACAACTTGTTCAACCATTTCCCAATTGACAGGCATCTCCTCAATCTCCAATTCTTGGCCACCACAATATAAGTATTTTTGAACATATAAGTCCTTTTTCTTTTTTTTTTTAAAATGATCTCTTTGAGATACAGACCTAGAAGTGGCATTGCTGGATAAAAGTGTATATTCACAGTATTATAGTCTTTTGATCATCCTTCCAATCTGCCCTCCAGAATGCTTAGAATCTCTTCCCAACTCCACCAACAATGCTTCTTTCGCTTTAGTTTTCCTGCTTTCCTACATCTTCTCCAACATTCACGATTTTCCTTTTTTCATCATATTAGCCAATTTGATAGGTGTGATTTGGTACCTCAGAGTTGTTTTAATTTGCATTTCTCTTCGTAGTGTTAGAGCATTTTTATATGACTATATATAGATAGCTTCAATTTCTTCATCTGAAAACTGACTGTTCATATCCTTTGATAATTTATCAAATGGGAAGTGACTTCTATTCTTGCAAATTTGACTCAGTTCTCTATGTCTTTTATAAATTAGGACTTTATCAGAAACAGTAGTTGTAAACATTCTTTCCCAGTTTTCAGCTTCCCTCCCAATTTTCATCGCATTGGTTTTCTTTGTGCAAAAATTCTAATGTAACATAATCAGAATTGACCATTTTGTATTTCAGAAAATTCTCCATCTCTTGTTTGGAGAAAAATTCTTCATTTTTCCATAGGTCTAATGGGTGATCTATTTCTTGCTCTCTGTTTCCTTATGTTTTCATCCTTTATATCTACATGCTATACCCATTTTTACCTTATCTTGACATATAGTATGATTCCCATATTCCCTGGAACATTCATTTTTTCAGATGAATTTTGTTATTATTTTTTAGCTCTAAAAATATTTTTTGTTAGTTAGATTGATGTGGTACTGAATAAGTAAAATAATTTAGGTAGAATCGTCAGTTTTATTATATTACCTCAGCCTGCTCATGAGTAAATAATACTTTCCAAGTTGTTTAGATCTGACTTTATTTGGGTGAAAAATTATTTTGTAATTCTGTTCTTAACTGTGTTCACCAGCAGGAAGAGTTTGTCTTGGGAGATAGACTCCAAAATATTTTATGGTGTCTACAATTACTTTAAACAGAATTTCTCTGTCTCTTGCTGTTGGGTATTGTTAGTGATATATAGGAATGCCAATGATTTATATGGGTTCATTTTATATCCTGCAACTTTGCTAACATTGTTAATTATTTCAAGTAGGTTTTAGTTGATGCTCTAGGTTTCTTTAAGTATACGACCATATCATCCACATCAAATGCTAGCTTTGCTTCTTTGTGCACTGTAATTCTTCAATTTTATTTTCATCCTTATTCCTAAAACTAACATTTCTAGTACTTTATTGAATGATAGTGGTGATAATAGTAATCCTTGCTTAATCTTTCATCTTACTGGGAATACTTGCCTCTCTTATATATAATGCTTGCTGCTGGTTTTAGATAGATGCCATGAGTAAACCTGAAATAAATAAACAGACGGAAAAATCACGGAGGAAAGGCAAGTCCAAGTCTTAGAAAGATGTGGAATCCACAAGTAGAAATTTTCTGTAGCACATTAAGAAAATTCAAAACAATCTTTCTTACCTCGTATCTAATACCAGGAAAAGGAATGGGGGACATAAGTGGACACAATTTTGTCTTAAAAAATAAACTTATATTGCTATGTCTTACTTTACAATTTCTCTCAGTGTCTCTTTCCTTCTAGCTCTCATAGAACCATCAAACATAACAAGTAATACACTTTTCTATTTACTTGTTTTTGGTTTTCAACATTCACTTCAACAACTTTTAAATTTTCTGCTCCTCCAATTGCCTTCCCTCCCTAAAATGGCATGCAATCTTATATGGCTTCTACACATACTTTCCTATCAAACACATTTGGACATTAGTCATGTTTCGAAGAACATTTATAATGAATGGGAGAGACCATGAGAAAGAAAAACAAATATCTGCTTTGCTCTGCATTCCCATTCTATACTTCTTTCTCTGGATGTGGATCTCATTTTCCATCATGATTCCTTTTGAATTTTTTATGTCCTTGCATTGCTAAGAATGGCTAAGTCTATCAAAATCAGTCATCATAACACTGTGGCTGTTACTGTGTACAATGTTGTTTTTCCGTTCACTTCAAATCTATACCAGTATTCTTGGGTGTTTATGCATGAATTCCCATGTTTGTTTTTATTCATGAGTACATAAGCCATGGTAAGGAGAAAATTTAAACAAAGCAAGAAATAATAGAAGAATACTGCACAGAGCTTCTGAACCAAGGAAATGCTGCCACTTTAACACATTCATGTATCACCTTTAGAAAGAAAAGAAGAAACCAAGAGACAATTACAACAAAACTTTCGCTCTTCTCTTAAACCCTCCTGGGAAATTTGTTTCATTGCTTAGAGTTGTCTTCTTATTTATTTCTTGCTTTTTGAAGTTCAGCTTTACAAATTCATCTAGAATTTTATTTTTCCCAATTACATGTAAAAATAATTGTTGCAATCATTTTAAAAACTTTGAGTTCCTAACTCTCTTCCTTTCTCATTTCTCACCTCCCCTCATTAAGAAGGCAAACCGTTTGATGTACGTTATACATGACTAGTCATGCAAAACATTTCCGTAACAATAATGATCTGAAAGGATAAAGAAAGAGATAAAAAAAAAAACTCTCAAGAAAAAGTAAAGAAAGTGAAAAAAGGCAAGGTTCAATATGCTTTCAGACACCATCACTTCCTCCCTGGGGATGGAGAGTATATTTCGTTATCAGTCTCCGAGTGCTGTCTTAGATAATTTCATTCCTGAGAATAGCTAAATCATTCATAGCTGATCATTTTGCAATATTATTCTTACTGTGTACATAGTTCATTTCACTTTGCATTAGCTCGTGTAAGTGTTTCCATGTTATTTTTTTTTGAGATTATCTTGCTCATCATTCCTTTAGCACAATACTATTCCTTTATAAGTTCATCAGTTCCCCAATTGATGGGCATCCCCTCAATTTTCTGTTCTTTGCCCCCAGGAAAGAGCTGCTGCAAATAGTTTTGCACATATACTTATTTTTTTCTTTGTGTTCATATATACACACATATATATGTATATATGAATACACACACACACACACACACACACACACACACATATATATATAATGTATATGTATCTTTTGGTAATACAGACTCAGTAGTGGCATTGCTAGGTCAAAGAGTATACTTGACTTTATAACCCTTGGGAGATAGTTTCAAATACTCTATAGAATGGTTTAAAACTCTAAAAACAGTGTTTCGCTTTGCCCACATCCTCTCCACCATTTGTGATTTTGCTTTTCTATTCTATTGATCAACCTCATAGGTATGACATAGAACTCATAATTGTTGTAATTTGCATTTACTTAATCAATAGTAAGTTAAATCATTTTTTCATATGAGTATAGGTAGCTTTGAGTACTTTGGGAAATTACTCTCATTTTAATAAATTTGACTCAGTTCTCTACATATTTGAGAAATGAAGTCTTGTCAGAGAAACTTTGTTAATTTTTTTTCACAGTTACCATTGCTAAGTCTTTCCCCCTTTATTCTGTCCCTCCCATTCATTCTCTTTTCTTTCTCCTTTCTCCCTGTCTGTCCTCAGATATGCTTAACTTCTGACTGTCTTCTCCCCCATTCTGCCCTCCCTTCTCTTAAACCCTTCCTCTCCTACTTTCCTGTTGGGCTAGGGAGATTTGTATACCAAATTGAATATGTATTTTATTCGCTCTTTGAGTCAGTTCTGATGGAAGTAAGTTCACTCATGTCTCTCCATTTCCCCAATACTCTCATCAACTGTAGCTCTTTTCAACCTCATTTATGTGAGATAGTTTACTCCATTCTATCTCTCCCTTTCCCTTTCTCCCAGTACATGACTCTCTTAACCTTAATTTTATTGTTTTAGTTATCATCCCTTTATGTTCAGCTCACACCTGCACCTTCTTTCTAAATATGCTCCTAACCACCCTAAGTCATAAAGTTTGTTATGAATTAGAAGCATGATCATTGCATGGAGGAATGTACACATTTAAATCTTACTAAATCTCTTATGATTTCTGCTTCCTGTTCACCTTTTTATATTTCTCCCAAGTCTTGTAACTGGAAGTAAATTTTCTATTCACCTCTGGTCTTATAAGGAATGCTTGAAAGCCCTCGATTTTATTGAATATTCCCCCAAAGAGATTATATTTAAATATTCTGGGTAGGTGATTCTTGTTTGTAATCTGTAAGGTCTGTAGTTTCTCCACGTAGGGAATCCTGAATCTCTTCTCCTTCCCCCATACAGTTATGTAAACCAAAGGAACCAAAAGCAAGGAGATATAGATTGAATATAGGGGTCGCAATTTGATTAGCTTGATTGCTTATATTGGGGCAGTATGACAAATACCTGCTAAGAGTTTCAATCTGGGGTAGCTGCCAGATGAGTTAGTGAATTCTCACAAAACAAAACAAAGCAAAAAGAAACAAACAAAAACCAAATCTTCATACTGATTCTAAAAAAAACAAAAACAAAAACAGGCAACTGGAAGAGGACCTAGAGAGTGTGTCACTACTGACTGCTGGATGTTGGGGTTCTTTTGCTTAGATGTGAGCTGGTTTCTAAATTTGGGCTTTAACCCAATGTTATGAGATCAAAGTCTAAATATAAGAATTAATACTGGCCCAAATGACCCTAAAGAGGTTCACATATTTTTCTTATGGCTTTAACATTACTCATCTGGATTATGACTTTATATTTCTGCATCTAACCTATGATATTTAATTGGTAACTCTCTGAGGTTCCACCTTTCAGGAAGTTTAAGTTAATGGCTTTTCATTTTATTCAAGTATTATGGCTTTTCCTCATTTGGAATTCCACATACCCTTACCTCCTTTGCCCTCTGGATTATCATATTCCAAGTCTTGTGGTGCTTTAATGTGGAAGCTGATAAACAACTAATGAGCCCAAAGCACTTGACACAGTCAGTTCAACGTGAAGTAAAACTAAAGACAAAAATCACAGAATGAACCCTTCATCTATAAATATGAGGCACACTTTCACACAAATACGCACAGTCAATGGGAAGAGTGGGAATATGCAAAGTGTGCTAGTGGAAAGATACGTATCAGTAATACACGTGGCCATGACAATTCAAATTTGTGCCACTTCAAGACCTTGATTCTCTTTTTCTTGTTATGGAATTTCCATGTTGCTTTAAAAAAAAATCATTTCTAATTCTAGCATCATTATGTGTGTATATGTGTGTATATATATGTATGTATATGTTTATTTAAATAGATAAATTAAGATTTATGTATATATTTATACATACATATATAATTTTTATTTTCATTTTGTTTCTGAATGAGACTGTCCTCCTTTAAAATAGTTACTACATTTTGCTTTCCTTTATATCCCATTACTTAGCATAGCAACATACCTGGCACAAAGTAAGTACTGAATAAATGAATACTTGTAGCTGATTGGACTATCTCTTCCTTTCTGATTGAGACTCTCACATGCTGATGAAATGTGTTCTATTCATGATTTCCATTTTTATGTATGTAAGGAGTAAATTTGCTGGCATTTTAACATATTAAGCACAGAAGTATCCATTTGAAGTATAACAAAGTATTGTCTATTGCTGCTAGTTAAATTGTAAATTAAGGCACATTCATCTAAGTAAGATAACACTCCATTATTAGGTCTAGTAATCTGAGAATAAAATGGGTGAGTGACTGCCTCATTCTCCAGTCAAAGACCCCAAGCAAAAGGCAGCACGCCTTTCATAGATTTTGAAGACCACAGAACAAAGAATTAAACAAGATAAGTGATATCAAGGACGTGAGGTTAACGAGAGTGCTTATACATCTGCAGCAGGGGGAACAACATGATTATTTAGAAGTTGGGAATGGAGCCTAAGAGCATTAGCATTTGTGACTAAGAAGTGGTTATAAATTGAATCCACTTGCAAGTTCTGAAATAAATGGATTAGACTTCTTGGGAAAGCAAACCAGATATTTTTGAGGGATAGTTTGGTGGTGTACAGTTATTAGGCCCAATTTCCTTATGGCAAGCCATATTTCCTCAAGCTTTGTAAAATCGCTGAGACAGAAATAGAGTAGTGGTTAACAAGAGAAAGAAATTTCAAAACTTCACGCATTGTAGTCAGCTGAATTCTGAACTAAGTTCAGAGACCTAAAACCAAAACTAAGTAGTCAGTTAGACACATTATCAATTAATTGTAAGAAAAGGATACAGGATTTTAATTTTTTTGTTTTAATGTTCTCAGTATTATATGCATACAGCAATGTTACATTGCAATATAATTAAAATTGGGGGATAGTTCCCATTCATTAATAGGCCTATGTGACCACCTGGGTGACATGGAATCCTGAGTCACATGAGACTGAGTCACATGGAACCTGTAGTAGAACTAATTTACTGAACAGATAGAATAGGAGGAGGCAGAGCTAAAGCAGACCTGAGAGGAAATTGGCCAGAGTCCAGTCAGAGTCCAGGATGCAAGCAACTGGCTACCACGAATGAAAGAGTTTGTTTGTGATTTTGTTTAACGGAGCTGGTTTGTGGGAAGCCTAGTGGGGGAAAAGCTTGGGGAAGGTGTTATTCTCTGCATTGTTATTGTGTGCAGATTTTTGTTACTATGATGGATTTGGCTTTCTGGTGTCTGAATAAATACTTTGATTCTGTCTTCCATGTGGAGAGTTTGTTGATCTTCACGATTCAGAATTGGGCCAGGATATTCATGGTCCCTGTAGGGGTGGTAAATATCATATTGGGCTACACACATGCATTATGCCCAGATTAAACATGCCTTTACATAGGGTCAAAGAGTGTCCGTTCACAAATTGTCAGGAAGTGTAAAGAAATGTTTATATCTTTAACTGATGTAAGGAATTTCATTAAACAATTTGACAGGTTTTTTGGGCCTTGAAGTATGACAGTAATTGGCCCTACATGAGAAGCATTTAGTGACTGACTGAACTACACAGTTCCAAAATTATTTTTTAAATGTATTGATTTATTTTTAGTTTTCAACATTCATTTTCATAAGATTTTGAGTTCCAAATTTTCTCCTCGTCTCTCCCCTTCCCCCACCACAAGACACCATATATTTTGATTACCGCTTGCCTCAATCTGACCTCCCTTTTATCAAACCCCTCCATTTCCTTATCCCCATCTCCTCCACCTTCTAGTAGAGCAAGATAGATTTCTATACCCAATTACCTGTATTTCTTATTTCACAGTTGCATGCAAAAACACTTCTCAAAATTCATTCCTAAAACTTTGAATTCCAACTATTTTCTCTTCCTCCCTCCTATCCCAACTGAGAAGGCAAGCAATTCAATATAGGCCATACATGAGTAGTCATGTAAAACCTTCCATAATAGTTATGTTGTGAAAGACAAACTATATTTCCCTCCAAGGAGCCTTTCCCCATTTATTCTATTTTGTCTTTTGATTTTGTCCCTCCCCAAAAGTGTTTATTTCTAATTACTCCCTCCTCTTATTTGCTCTCCCTTCTATGATCTCTCACACACTTATTCCCTTCTCCCCAGCTTTCCTGTAGTGTAAGATAGATTTTCACATGAAATTGAGTGTGCATGTTTTTCCCTTCTTAAGAGAAATGTGATGAGAGTAAGCTTCCCTTTTTGCTCTCTCACCTCCTCCCACTTTCCCTCTATTGAGAAAGTTTTTTCTTGCCTCTTTTATGAGACAAAATTTACCACATTCGATTTCTCCCTTTCTCTTCCCAATGTATTCCTCTCTTACCCTTCAATTATATTTTTAGATATCATCTCTTCCTATTCAACTTACCCTGTGCCTCTGTCTCTATGTATATGTATATAATCCCTCCAACTACCTAAATACTGAGAAAAGTTTCAAGAATTTCCTTGTAGGAATGTAAGCAGTTCAACTTTAGTAAGTCCTTTATGATTTCTCTTTACTGTTTCCCTTTTTGTGTTTCTCTTAATTCTTGTATTTGCAAGTACAATTTTCTGTGCAACTTTAATCTTTTGATCAAGAATGCTTGAAAGTTCTTTATTTCATTGAATGATCACATTTTCCCCTGTTGTATTATACTCAGCTTTGCTAAATAGGAGATTCTTATTTTTAATCTAAGTTCATTATGCTTCTGGAATATCATATTCCAAGACCTCAGATCCATTAATGTAGAATCAGCTAGATCTTATGTTTTCCTGATTATATTTCTTCAGTAATCAAATTGTTTCGTTCTGGCTGCTTGCAATGTATTTTCTCCTTAGCCTTGGAACTCTGGAATTTGACTACAATATTCCTAGGAAATTTCCTTTTGGGGTCTCCCTCAGGAGGTAATCTGCAGATTCTTCCAACATTGTTTTTACCCTCTGGTTCTAGAATATCATGGCAGTTTTCCTTGACAATTTCATGAAAGATGATGTCTAGGCTCTTTTTTTGATCATGGCTTTCAAGTAGTCCAGTAATTTTAAAATTGTCTGTCCTGGATCTATTTTCCAGGTCACTAGTTTTTCCAATGAGATATTTAACATTGTTTACTATTTCTTCATTCTTTTGGTTTTTGTTTGCTAATTTCTTGGTTTCTCATAAAGTCTTTAACTTCCATCTGCTCCAATCTAATTTTTAAAGAACTATTTTCTTCAGTGAACTTGTGACCCTCCTTTTCCTTTTGGTTAATTCTTCTTTTACAGCATTTTTCTCCTCACAGGTTTTTTGGATCTCTTTTGCCATTTTAGTTACTCTATTTTTAAAGGCGTTACTTTCTTCAGCACTTTTTGGGTCTCCTTTAGCAATCTGTTGACTCAGTTTTCATGATTTTCTTGCATTCCTGCATTTCTCTTCCCAATTTTTCCTCCACCTGTCTTATTTAATTTTCAAATTTTATTTTGACTTTTTTCATGCCCTAAGACCATTGCATATTTTGAGCAGGTTTGTATGTAGAATCCTTGACTTTGATGTCTTCCTCTGATGTAATGCATTATTCTTCGTCATCTGAAAGAATGGAAGAAAATACCTGTTCTCCAGGAAAGTAACCTTCTTTTATCTTACTGTTTTTCTCTTTTTTAGACATTTTTCTTTTAGTTGATTTTGAGTCCTTTGTCAAGTGGAGGTTATACTCTAGGGACCTGTAAATTCTGAGTTGCTCCAAGATGACACAATAAAGGGAGAGGAGTTTACTTCTTGTCTGTCCTGTGCTCTGGTCTGGAAGCAACCACAAGTTTTTCTGTTCAGAGCAGAATTCCATCTTTAGCGACTCCATCAGACAGTGCTCCTCCTCATCCAAGGGCCACCTCTCAGAGCTGACATCTAGATCAGTAGCTCAATTCCCCCAGGGTCTTTAGCCAAAGGCTCCAAAAAAAGATTCTGCTGCTTCCACTTCCCGGTACAGGGTATAAGGAGGACCCTGCTTCGTCATCACTCAGGTGAAAGAGTTATCTCACTGACATTGAAGGCTGTCTTTGGAGTTCGTGTGTTGAGAAATCTGGGAACTGCAGCTGTTGCCTGTGATTCCATGCCCTGAAGACTGCTCTGATCCTGGTCATGCTGCACAGCAAGGCCAAGGCTGGGTTGAGCTCCGTGGGCTGTGCTCTACTCCGAGCCTTGTGCAAGAGACCTTTGCTGTCAGCATTCCACGTTGTCTTGGACTGGAAATGTTTTTCACATTGTAGTTTTGTGATTTCCATTGCTCTAGGATTTGTTAAAAGACATTTTTACAGGTATTTTATGGGCTCTGGGTGTAGAGCTAGGGCAGATCTCTTCTTCTGCTCTGCGATCTTTGGTCTGCCTCCCATCTTAAAACTTACCCTCTCCATAACACTGGTTTGAAGAACCAATAATGTTCATGATGACAAAGTCCTTTATAAATTTAATTATTATCCTTCAGTTGTCCTTGGTGATATTTTTGTCCTTATTGAGTAGTCTGACCAAATTGCTGAAAGGTTCATGTCAAGAAGCTCTGCTTTACTCCATTTTGACTAGAAAAGTGCAACTACATTGTACTTTGTCCAGTTCTTGTGCAAGTACGCTGTCCTGAAAGTGACCTGTAATATTGAAGAATTTCTCTGGGCAACTAAATTTTGTCACAGACTCTCCTGTCTCACCTTGGTCAAAGGCCTTGATCTGGATGAAAAAAGAAATATGTACAGATTTCTGTTCTGCTCTTGTCATTGCTTCTGGTTTTGGCTGACAGCAAGCACTATATGGTCTATATATCATTTCTCACGCCTTTTTGAAGTCACACTGAATCTTGGGTACATGACCGGGCTCCAGGTAAAGGATCAGTCTATTAAGTGGGTCCTTGGCAAGAATCTTGACAGCAGGGACTAAGAGAGAGACTTCATCTTCCTCCATAATTGTCAAAGGACAATTCATTTTCTTTACCTTTATGAAAATGGACATGGAGGAGTATTTGAACTTCTGGAGGGTAGCCTCCTCTTTCCATATAATCCAGAAGATTTCTTTCAATGATTTCCTGCCTTGTAAATCTCTGCTGAAATGGAATCAGTATTAGGCACTTTGTCACAGGAGAGGAGCCTAATGGCATTCAATAAATTTTCTTCAGTTGGAAATTCAGCTAGAAGAGAGATTGACTTCAATCTGAGGTATATGATCAATGGCTTCAGCAGTGATGAACGTCTGTTGAGAATGCTATGGAAGGATTCAACTTACCTCTCCAGGAGCATGCCCTTACCCTAATCAATGTGACTCTATTAATGCTTAGTAGCTGAGATGCCCCATAGGTCTTTTCCTCATATATAGTCTTCAGAGAATCATAAAAGCTACTTGGATTGTTACTATCAGTGTAAAACTGAATTTCATCTGTGTTCCTGCTGTGCCATGAATTTTACTTCTCTCTAAGCTTTGTTTTCATTTTACTTTTGGTGGAGTTAAATGCCACGTTCTTGAGGAAAGATGAACTCCTGCTGGTAAGCCCTATGGAATTCTCATTTTTCATTTAGCACCTTCTGAATTTCCCCTTCATTTTCATCAAACAGTTTTGCTTTTTGAAAATGTTCTGGCCCAAATGAGTAAATGCAATTATGTACACCAAATCTCTCAAAGCTGTTCACTCCTTTTCTGTTCCCCTGTTGCCAACTGTATGTTGGCTCAGTTTGTCTATGAATGGAGAAGTGTTGCATTCTGTTGATATTAAGGCTTCCATTAGTCATCTTGTTTTGGGCTCCCACTCTTGTTACCGCAAGTGTTTAGTTTGGAGAGGATAATCATAGACTTGGTCCACCACATTGTGCCACACATCACTTTTGTCACTCTCATTCTTTGCAACAGAGAATAGTTTATTAAATGACATTGTTTTCTCGGAGGATGCATCCACAAAATGTTGTTGCACTTAAATAAATGGAAAACAGTATTGGTGATGAGAAGGTTATGAAATGCCAAAGTCTTCAGTTGTAAGTGCCTGTTGTTGTTTCTTCTCTATTCTCTCCAACGGCTCTATGCCACGCCTGATAGGAAGCTTAGCACAGATTTATCCTCTTGTCCTCTTTTGGCACATTGATGATGGGGATGTTCAGTTATTCATAAAATTCTTCTTTGCCTTGACCAGTGCTGTTATGGTGGGAGCATGCACAGTGGTGATGATGGCAGGGAACTTTTCTTCAAATGACAATCATCTTGTCATCAACCTGTTTTTGACTCCTTTTTGGAGGTGAATAAATGTGTAGACTATATTAGATTTGATTGAAAAACTTGTATCAGCTTCATAACACTTGTTGTTACAGTGACCTCTCCAGAAAAATACAGCTCCAAATTTGGAAAGTGTTTTTTTTTTTTTTTTCCTTTTATCATATCAAGCCTTCTCTCGCTCAAGGCTGCTATTTCTACACGATAATTGCTGACTTCTTTCAGAACAGAAGACTTTTGAAATCTGTTGAATTTCTTGTTGTTCATACCAGGGAAAACATTCATGTGACTCATCTTGGCCAAAGTTTTTGTATTTTTTCTGTTTATGTTTTGACTAGAAGGTAGGATCCTTACGTACTTTAGTAAGCAGACCAGGATTAGGTTAGTTGAAGCAGACAATTTTTAGGGTACCTGTTTTATCCTCTTTCTCATTCCAGTAGATGAGAAGTGAATTTCTTAAAAAAAGAAAAACAAAAACAAAAAAACAAAAAAACCCTTGTGTAGACACCTACAGGCCTTCTGAATCCCACTGCTGCTTCAGTTCAGTGAGAAGTAAACTCTAGAGTCAGTGCTCACTTTGATGATTACCACTCCCTGTATCTATTACCCCTTACCTATCACCATAGGATTTTGAGGCAGGCAAAATTGGTATGGTTGTTGTCTTTTGACTTGTGCACAAACTGGATTTAAATGAGGTACAGTTGCAAGAACTCATCATCCTCACTCTGCTTTTCAGTCATCGAATTCCAATGGCAAGCCCAAAGTCAAGATGACTGATGATGTCTGACAATTTAGTTGATGACCTTAGCACCCTCACTGTCTACCCAAGCTCTGAGTGCTGTACAGCACTTGCTTTCATTGCCTTCATGGTCTCTTGGAACAAACTGTTCACATCTGCCCCTTTGACTAGGGACAGTCTTCTGCTTGGGGTAGACACCTTTTCCCCAAAGGAAAAGAAAAAAAGTGAAATATGGTATGCTTTGATCTGCGTTTAGACTCCATTATTTCTTTGTCTGGTGGCTATTTAGCACTTTTTTTCCATCTTAGTCTTGGGAATTGTTTTGGATTATTGAATTGTTAAGAATACCTAAGTTATATGCAGTTGTTCATCATTTGTTATTCATATTGTCTTATACAATGTTCTCCTGGTTCTTTTCACTTCATTTTCCACCAATTCACCTAAGTCTTTTCAGGTTTATTTGGAAACAATTCTACTGATCATTTCTTAGAGGTATCCAATAGTATGTCAGTATAATCATATACCATATATTCTTCAGTTATTGCCCAATTGATAGAATATTCTGAATTTCATATTCTTTGGCACCACAAAAATACCAGCTATAAATATTTTTGTACATATAAGTATTTTTCCAAATTTAAAAAAAAAATCTGTTTGGGACACAGATCGAGAAGCAAACCAAAGGTTATGCATAATTTTATAGCTGTTGGGGGCTAGTTCCAAATTATTCTCCAAAGTGTTTGGATTACTACACAGTTTCACCAACAGTACATTCGTGTCTCAAGTTTCCCACATTCCTTCAGTATTTGTCATTTTTCTTCTTTTGTCATATTTGCTAATCTGATAAGTGTGATGTTGTACCTCAGAGTTATTTTACATTTTTCCTCATTAATACCTGCTTTGAAAATTTTTTCATTTGATGTAGATTGTTTTGATTTCTTCATCTGAAAATTGCCCATTCATATCTTCTGACCATTTATCAACTGAGTAGTAATTTGTATACTCATAAATTTGAATCTGTTCTCAGAAATTTGAGAAATGAGGCCTTTATCAGTGACACTTAATATAAAAATATTCTAAAAGCTCTCAGTTCTCCTTCTGACCTTGCTGTATTGGTTTCCGTGGCATATAAGTTTAAGTTAACATAATGAAAATTATGCATTTTACATCCTTTAATCTTGTCTTTCCCTTGTTTGGTCATACATTTATGTGTTATTCATAGAAGTGACAGTTAAGCTATTCCGTGCTTCCCTAATTTACCCATGGTATCACCTTCTACATCTAAATGATGTACTCATTTTGATCTTATCTTGGTACACAGTGTGAGGTTTTGGTTTACATCTTTTTATTTTCTGCCAAACTGTTTTTCAGTTGTCTCAGTAGTTTTGGTGAAATACTATATTTTTGTCCCCAAAACATGTGTCTTTGGTTTATTACACACTAGATTATTATAGGAATTTACCACTCTGTGTTGTGTACAAAGGGCAGCTATGTGAAGAAAGTGAATGAGTTGATGGGTCTGGAAAACACATCATCGTGAATTCAAATTATACACTTACTAGCTGTGTGACTGTGGGCAAGATACTCAATCCTCTTTGCCTTAGTTTATTCACCTGTAAAATAAATTGACCAAGATTAGTGGAAACCATTCCAGCATTGTTGTCAAGAAAACCCCAGACTTGTCAGAAAAAGTCAGACACAAGTGAAACGACTTAGCAATAGCATTTTGGCTGAGTGTAAAACTCCAGTATTGTGGGAAAGGAGTTGAGCCTTTGTTACATATCTTGGGCCAGACGTGGGGAACCTGTGACTTCACGGTGACATGTGGTCTTCCAGGCCCTTCCCTGTGACCTCTTCTCTGAATCAAAATTTTACAGAAAAAAAATCTTTTTAAGTTCAGCTAGTACCTAGAATTGATCTTCCTTAGACTAATAATATTTGGGAGGTAGGATATATGAAATTTTAGCTTGCTAAGCCCTGTTTGATTACCCCAGAGCCAGGACACTCTCTTATGTTCCTTTCTAGATAGGAATTACAGTCCCTCATAGAGAAGGGTGGAGGCAAAATACTACAGAGGTGTGTAATTGTGCCTCCCTATCAGTCACACTTATGTAGATGCATGGGAAGTATAAGACACATTGGTAAAATGCAGTACCACATTTCTCTTACACACACTTCCTTGCAGTACTTCTTTGTTCTCATTCCATGTTCACAACTTGGATTTAACAGAGATCGTGGCAGGTCCTGGGCAAAGTCCACTGTATCTAATTAAAGTGAAATTTTGATTATAACATGAAGCCTTGTTTTCACTTGTTCTTCTGTATCACCTATTGTCATCTTACTGTTATTTCTTATTCTGAGTGAATAATAAATCAAATCAAACTAAAGTTTAGGTGAGGTTTTTCTACTTAACTACTTGAAAATTCTTTCCATGTTATTGAAGATTGTGTATATTCTGAAAATGATAACTGAAGATTTTATGGTGTGATGGGAAAAAGAGGAGAAAACCACCTCTAAAGAAAGACACCACCACACAGAGATGCCAACTAAGGAAAAAGGACAGATGCCAGTGGAAAACAACATGGAGGCAACTTTTCTCCTCGTAATTATGACTTAAATGTACTTCATCTTTATTTCTAATGCATAAAATGTCCCTTCTTTCGAAATGTGTGTCTGACACCACCTTCTACATGATTCCTTTGCTGAGCCTGTCAAATGCTAGTTCCCTTCTTCGCAAACTACCTTCTTTTGAACTACTTTACATTCTATATGTCCTTATGTGCTTTTCTTCACTTCCTCCCCTCCTCCTTGTAAGCAGGAATTATTTCATTCATTCTATTTTTGTATCTAGTCCTGCCTCATAAACAATGATTACAAACGTTTATTGACTTGACTATGAATTCAGGGAACCATAGAATGTGCTCACTGAAGCTTACAGTCAGTGCCAGTAAGAATTAAATGAGACTGCTGTAGTCCTGGAAAAAGCAATATTAGATCTCCCAGGACCTCAGTTTTCTTATTTCTGAAATCAAAATTTCACATAACAGTGAACCCTTTAAGCCTTTTTTAACTTCTCCTTGCAGCATTATTGTTTACTGTAATGATTTTTGCTCCAAACCATCCCAAGCCATCTTCCTCAAGGCTTATTGAATACTGTGTGAAGCAACAACTGGTCATAGCATCTAGTTATCAAGTATAATCATTTTAAGTAGGAACATAATAGTTTGATTCCTCTGTGATGGAACTGAGTCTGATTCTATTGTTATATGATAGGAGGATGGGCTGTTAGGTCGCTCTTCTTTCTCTATGTTTCCACTTTTTATTTCCCCCTCCCTCAACTCTCATGTACAGTAAAATCTTAACTATAGGGGAGGAATTAGTTAACCTAACATAGCCTAGCTCCAATATAGCTCCCGGTGATGTCTTAAGGCAGATCTTACAGCAGAAAGAGGTCCCAAAATCCCATCACAAGAGATAGCCCCAAGTAGGTCCTAGTAAGACAAAGACCAGTCTGGTCCAAAACACTCAGTACCATCGAGGCCTAGGTCATACTAGTCTGTTGTAGAGTTTGACCAATGTACAGGTGCCCTCAGTACTTTTCATAACCCCAACCCTTATCTCACTGAATGAACAAGGAAGATTGTGAACAACACGAAGCAATCCCTTGATGTGGGGGACATCCACAAAAGCAATAATACCAGTTCATGCAGTCATAAACAAAAATAATTTTCTGTTCTTCAGAAACTGTGCATGGATCTGTTGCAAATGAAACAAGGGACACAAAATGGAAAAAACATTCGCAAAAAAAAGTCAAGGAAAATTGTTATCTTGAAATAGAAAACAGGAAACCCAATTAAATAACTGAATGCCTTAATAATTAGAATGAACTAGAGAGAAGAAAATGACTCAATTATAAAGGAAGAAACAGAAAAAAATAAGAACAAAAAGAAAATCTGAGAAATAATATCAAAACCAAAGGTTATATGGAGAATTCCAAGAATCCTCAGATTGTACAATGTATGATCAGAAAAAAAGTTTTAGGAAACTATAATGAAAATTGACAAGCTGTCTTAGAATTGGAAGGTAGCATGAAAAAAAATTACTGGAGATGTCAGGGAAACACACTGTCTAGAAAGAAATGGTATATTTCAACTCTGGTAAAGAATCTGATGGAAAAATAAGTATAAAAAACCTCAGAGACTCCCTTTAGGAATGAAATTGAAACACATCAGGCCTCAGTTGGACGAATTCTCTTACAGCTTACAAATGGATGATTTTCCATTTGTAAAATTTTTAAAGTTCTGCAAAAACAAATCAAATAGGGGAAAGATTAAAGGGAAACAATGAGGAGAAGAATCTTTACAACAAGTTTCTGTGATAAAGCTCTTGACTCCCAGATGTATGAAGTAATTCAAATTAATGAGTAATTCTCCAATTGAAAAAATCTCCATAAGTATGAATAGGTAGTACACAAGGGAAAAGATTCAAACTATCTTTATTTATATGTATTTTCTAGTAATATATGTATGTACATATGCGTGTATATATATACATATATGTATATATACGTGAAAATATGCTAATGTCATATCACTAATAATTAGAGAGATGAAAAGAAAGCACTTTTGAGATTCTACCTCATACCAGATGGACAAAAAAGGAAAATGTTAAATGTTGAAGGTGCTATGATCGAATGGACACATTGATGCACTATTGGTGAATCTCTGAATGGGGACAACTATTGTGGAAACAATTTAGAATTATACCACTAAAAGTTGCTAAAAGGGTGCCTTTTGACCCAACTGTCCCCGTGTTAGGCCTATACCCAAAACAGATGAAACAAAGAGGGAAAGGGGCTTTTATATAAAAATATTGATAGCAGTTGTTTTTATGGTGTTAAAAACAAAAAACTGAAAATAGAATATGTTTAACAATTGAGGTGAATAAGTTGTGGTATATGAATGTGACAGAATGCTATTGTGCTGTGTTTTTGTTAGACTTCAAAGAGCACCAAAATGACATCACTGTGTTAAAGGTACAGTGTGTCTGACTGTGACTGATCAGACCAATATGAGCTTGGAAGACTCTACCACAGATGTGCCAAAATAGTCCATATGGAAATTAGGAGTATAGACATCTCTAAATATGCATATAAAGTATATACTTTTCCCAGGAGTTATTGAAAGGGAAATAATATAGAAAGATAACTTGAAGATAAAATAAGTTCAATGAGACTTTTTATGTTTGGGAGGCCAAATTTCTTTTTTTGTAGGACCAGAAATTTAGCTGTATGTCATAAGCTACTTTGAAATGTTCTTTCTATCTATAGATTGTGTAGCAATGACAGAACAATGGAAATGTAAGACCTGAACCAGACAAAGGAAAAACAGAGAGACAAACTGACCCAGTTTAGGCTTTACAGTATACAAAATTCCACAGTTCCAAAGGCTGATGGGAGAATAATTAGCGTTTTTGCTTGCATTCTATTGGTCCCTGATGAGATCTACCTTATAATGTAGACATGAACCAGAAAAATATTGTCTCTCTCTCTTAATGCCACTGTGTACAGTATGTGGCAGCAGACTTGGCTGCTCTGGAATGCAGGTTACCTACACATGGAGGCTCAGATTATGCCTTTTTCCAGATACTCCAAAAGATATCCACATTCTTCAGAGGATATTGTGTCACTGTTCAACTATATACAATGAGTTTAACTAAGATACAAAACATAGGACATTTTAGAGGAGATTTCAGGAGATTCAGCAGATTTTATTATGTCCTGTACATTTTGTGCCTCAATTCCTGCAGCTAAACAGTGGTATGATTTTGGATGTTATTGTCAGTTTTGAGCAACCAGCTCTGAAGGGGAAAAATACACTTTTTACTTTGAACTGCTTTACTAATAGTTCTTCTCTCCCTTTGTTAAAGTCTAAAGAACTAAAAAACCCTGTATATATGGCCATAATGTTCAGTGTCCATTGATTTCTGCAGTATACCGCTCACACTGAAAACTTAACAATCACCTCTCTCATGCCAATAGAGCATACCCTGTATATAAGGGACAATGAATGGAATTTGGGGCATCTAATCCACATGAAATCTGATTCCAAAAAGAATGAGCAAAAAACCAGCTCTATAAGCAAGCCAAAGTACTTAGGAGCATGCTGAGAAATTGTTGCTTTCCTCTTTCCCTGCCAATAAAATAAAAGAAAAAAGTATTCATAAAGCAGATTCTATGTCTGGTGAAGATCAAGAATGCAAAGACTTGGGGTACCTTTCTAATTAGAAAAGGCACTGGGAAAATATCAGACCAACAGAAAAGTCTTACGAGCATTTCCTTGGAAGTGAAAGTAGATTGGATTTTCAGTGTCACTAACGTTCCTCAGGCATTGAGAGCCAATTCTGGGGAAACTTCTATGAAGCTCAGGGAAGGTACTCATTCTGGTGGGAGACAGTTGTTATTAGTAATACTGAACAGAGAAAAACATGCAATTTGGGCTCCTCCATGTAGAGAAGAAAACCAGCAAAACTTGTGTCTGCAGCTCTGGGAAAGGAGCTTTTCCTTTGTGTGTCCTTTCTCTCCAAAAGCCTGGCATTGTAGAGCATGAAAAATGGGTTTTGGACAGAATGGAATTTTCATTCTGATTATTTTACAAGGTAGATTTGTTTTCTGACTAAGGAAACACTCATTGAAGTGATGTATTTGTGGGACTCTTGTCTTAAATGACTCTGTTTGCAGGTGTCCATTGTGATGTTCAACTGGTAGAGGCCGGTGAGGATGTGAGATAATCTGGAGGATCTCTTTGCCTTTCCTGCAAAGCTTCTCAATTCACCTTAAGTGGCTATAGTAGGTTGGTTGTTGTCTTTGTCTTCGAAGACGACCAAAATGACATCACCATTGTAAAGTGACATATCAGTGTGTCCAACTGTGGCAGATCAGACCAATACGAGCTCAGAATGCTCTACCACAGGTTGGGCACAGGTAGCCTATATAAATATTTGGGGTGGATATTCCAAATTTGCGCATCCTGCGTTTACTTTGTGCTGTCTCAATTTCACTTTGCTCAGAGGACAGCACGTTTTCCTATGTGGTCATGTCACGCTGAGCGATCCTGTGCCAATGTCTCCCATGTTTCACAGTTAAATCTAAAGTTCTCGAGAAAGACCTTGAGAGCGTGCTTGGATTGTTTCTTCTGGGCACCATGTGATCACTTGCCCCGTGCAATTTCTCCACAAGAGAGTCCTTTTGGCAAGCATACATTTTGCATTCGAACACCGTGGCCACCCAATTAGAGTTGCTTTCTCTGAAGTTCAGTTCAGTTCAGTCTGAGCAAGGACTTCAGTGTCTGGTAGCTTATCTGGCCAGGTGATCCATAGAACCCTCCTGAGACAGTTCAAATGGAAGCCATTCAGTTTCCTGGCATGGTGCTGGTAGACTGTCCATGTTTCACAAGCATATGACAATGAGGTCAGCACAACCGCTCTGTAGACCTTCAATTTCGTAATCAGTCTAATACCTCTTCTCTCCCAAACGTTTTTTTCGGAGCCTCCCAAACACTGAGCTAGCTGTGGCTATACGTGCATCACACTCATTTTCAATGTGCACATCCCTGGAAAGTACACTACCAAGGTAAGTGAACTTATTCACAGCAATCAAAACTTCTCCTTTTGTTGTAACAGATGGTTCCACTTATGGATAGTGTGGTGGTGGCTGATGGAGCATTTGTGGTTTTTTTGTGTTAATTATTAGGCCAAAATTAGCACAGTCAGCAGAGGATTGATGCATACTGTGTTGCATCTCAGTTTCAGAGGCTGCATTAAGTGCACAATCATCTTCAAATAGAAAATCATGCACCAACACTCCCTGTACTTTGGTCTTGGCTTGTAAACTTTTCAAATTGAAGAACTTACCATCAGTATGGTAGTTGGTCTTGATGCTGTGTTCAAACTTGTTGAAAGCATTTGTCAACATGGTTGAAAACATCATGATAAAAAGCATGGGAACAAACACACAGCCCTGTTTCACTCCATTGGTGACTGAGAAGGTACGAGAGCTTTGTTCATTATCCAGAACTTGGGCAAACGTCATCATGAAACTGACATAAAATGTTGTTGAACTTCTCTGGGCAAGCAAATTTTCACATAATTTTCCATAATCCCTCATGACTAATAGTGTCAAAGGCCTTGGTCAGACCTACAAACGTTGCATACAAACTTCTGTTCTGCTCCTGGCATTTCTCCTGGAGTAGTGCAGCAAACACCATATCAACAGTTCCTCAGCCCATTCTGAAGCCACACTGCCTCTCAGGTATATGCCCATCTTCTGAGTGAAGGATCAGCCTAGTAAGGAGGACTCCAGCAAGAATTTTGTCAGCAATGACTAAGAGAGAGATCGCCCTGTGATTATCGCAGGACAATCTGTTCCTTTACGCATATGGAGATGGACAATGCAGGCGTTCTTGAACTCATGGGGGATAACCTCCTCTTGCCATATAACCTGGAAAATTTCAGTCAGCTTTTGTATGAGCAATGATCCCTCTACCCTGTAAATCTTAGCTGGAATGGAATCAGCACCAGCTTTTTGCCACATGAAAGGAGTCTAATGGCCCTAAAAACCTCTTCTCCAGTTGGAAGTTCAGCTAAGAAAGGATTGACTTCAACCTGAGGTAAATGGTCAGTATCTTCACCATTGATTGACGACGATCTGTTGAGAACACTATGAAAGTGTTCAACCTGTCTCTCTAGGATCATGTCCTTATCAGGAATCAATGTGGCTTCATCAGCACTGAGTAGTTTCGATGCACCATAGGTTTTTGGTTAATAAATAGCTTTCAGGGAATCATCAAAGCTCTTTGGACTGTTACTATCAGCATAAAACTGAATTTCATATGCCTTCTTACTGAGCCAGGAATCCTGCATCTTTGGAAGCTTTGTTTGCACTTTGTTTTTGATGGAATTAAATGCTGCCTTCTTAGAGGTGGATGAACTATCCTGCTGGTAAATCCTGTGGAGTGCTCCTTTTTCACTTAGAAGCTTCTGAATTTCCCCATCATTTTTATCAAACCAGCCTTGGTGGTTGCTAGTGCTCTGACACAGGTGAGCAAATGTAGTGCCATACACCAAATCTCTGAGAGCTGCCTACTCCTTTTTTGCTCCATTGTTGTCAATTGGAAGTTAGCTTAACTTTCCCTCCAAGTCAGCTGCAAACTTTTCACTCTCAGGTAAGAGCTCCAATTTCTTGACATTAATTTTTCTGGCAGTCATATTGCCTTGGGGGTGGCACTTTTGATGAATGAAAATATTTAGCTTGGAAAGGATAAGTCTATGATCAGTGTAGCACTCTGCATCACACATTGCCTCTTTCACTGTCACATTTTGTCTGTCTCTTCTTACAATTACATAAGCTATTAGATGCCAGTGTTTGCTGTGAGGCTCCATCCATGAAGTTTTATTGTGTTTAGATAAATTGAAGAGAGCGTTGGTGATGAAAAGGTCTTGTGATGGTCACGTCTTCAGTAGTAAATGACCATTGCTGTTGCTGTTTCCAACTCCATTTCTCCATAGGATTCCCTACCATATCTGGTAGGTTGAGCCTACTCTAGCATTAAAGTCACCCAAAACTATAAGCTTGTCCTCTTTTGGGACATTGACAATAAGGGTCTCTAGGTCTTCACAAATTTTTTCTTTCACTCCATCAGGGATTTTCGTGGTGGAAGCATAGGCACTGATGATGGTGCCATGGCGTTTTCCTGTGAGTGACAATCACATTGTCATGAACATGTCGTTCACTCCTTTTGGCAGGCATAGCAACTTGCTGGTTAGATTAGTTTTGATTGCAAAACCCATGCCAGCCTCACGGCATTGCCCTTCATTGTGCCCACTCCTGAAAAAGGTGATCCAGCTCCAACTTCAGTAACCTGGTCTTCATTTGCCAACCTTGTTTCACTCAGGGCTGAAATTTGGATGTGATACCTATCGAGTTCTCTTGCAACAAGAGCAGTTCTTCTTTCAGATCTACTGGATTTTGTGTTGTCTATTAGTGTGAGCATGTTCCATGTGCCAATGATGAGTGGAATCATCTTTGCAGATGTTTTCGTACATTTTTTGTGGGATTCCCTGCCTGCTGCAGTAACCAGGCCGGGGTTGGATAAGCACACAATGTTTAGGGCACCTTTTGCAGCCCCCTTCCTCACACCAAGAGGTGAACAGTGAGACCCTTAAAAGGCTGTTCAGACACCCAGGGGGCTGTCGAGTCTCATTGCTGCTTCCAGTGAGAAAAGACCCTATGGCCTAGGCCACCTGTGTGCAGGGTTGTGATTACAGCTCGCTGTGTATCTGCTCCTGCTGTTACATCAGTTGCCTCTACCCCAGGACTTTGAGGCATAATAGTGAAATGGTATGAGCGATGTCTTTTAATATACGCGTAAATTGGATTTAAGTAAGGCGAAGGTGTATGAAGTCGTCAGCCTCACTCTCTCCTTCAGTCATGATAGGCCAGTGGCAGGACAGAGTCAAGATGGCTGGCAATAGATCAGGATGCAGTGGATGACCTTGACATCTTCAGGGTTCAACCAAGCTCTTAGCACTCCACATTGCCTGCTTCATCTGCCTTCATGGCCATTGGAACAAATTGCTCTCATCTGCCCATTCCACCAGATGAAGTCTTCATGTGTTTGGGATAGACACCCCCTAACTGACCAATGGATTTGAGAACCCTTGGTTACCCTCAATCTGGTTTGGCCTATCTGCGGAAGTGGTTTACCAGGGTGTGGCCAGTGGGCATGCTGCAGCTTCTTGTAGCCGCAGGTGAGAGTTTGGAGGAACAGGTGGACATCAAAGGTGGAACAAGTCTCGAAAATGGCTCAGCAGTCAATTCATCTTCTCAGTTCACCTACAGTGACTATAGCATGCACTGGGTTCACCAGAGTCCAGGGAGAGGGCTGGGATTTCTATTAGCTATTTGGTATGGTGGTAATACATACTATGCAGAATCTGTGAAAGGTCAATTCATGGCCTCTAGGGACAAAAAGAAGAGCACACCACATCCGCAAATGAATTTCCTTAAGGCAGAGGACAAAACCTCATATTACTGTTCAAGAGAAACAGTGAGAAAAAGGAATATGAGTTCAGACGTAAACCTACTCACATAGAAAGAGTATGTGGAAAATGAATTAGATAGGAAACTCAATAACACTGACCACAAGGACACCACTTGCAATAAGAAGAGAAGAATCAAACAGACAAAATTTGCAAGATCTGTGGTTCCTTCCCAAATACCACTTACCCTAGCCTACTACTTCTTTCTTTCTTTCTTTCTTTCTTTCTTTCTTTCTTTCTTTCTTCCTTTCTTTCTTCTTTCCTTTCTTTCTTTCTTTCTTTCTTTCTTTCTTTCTTTCTTTCTTTCTTTCTTTCTTTCTTT
>CM053214.1:348871074-348891829 GCA_028583105.1 Macropus fuliginosus | reverse complement strand
TTCTTTCTTTCTTTCTTTCTTTCTTTCTTTCTTTCTTTCTTTCTTTCTTTCTTTCTTTCTTTCTTTCTTTCTTTCTTTCTTTCTTTCTTCCTTCCTTCCTTCCTTCCTTCCTTTCTTTCTTCCTTCCTTCCTTCCTTCCTTCCTTCCTTCCTTCCTTCCTTCCTTCCTTCCTTCCTTCCTTCCTTCCTTCCTTCCTTCCTTCCTTTCTTCCTTCTTTCTTTCTTTCCTCCTTTCCTTCTTCCTTCTTACCTTATTTCTATCTTTCCTTCTGTCTTTCTTTCTTTCATCATCTATCTATCCATCTATCTACCTGATCTTGCCATATGTTTATATTGATATATTTTTATATGTTCATATATAACCTATATGTTTATATATGTATCACTATACTTATATTGGAGAATTGTGATACTATTATAGGAGGGAGCATGAAGTTTGTTTTTAATTTTAGTTTTAACAGTCGCTTCCATAAAATATATTCCAAATTTTCTTCCCATCTATCCTTTCCTCCTACCCCAAGAGGGCCTGCATTCTGATTAACTCTTCCCCAATGTGCTCTTCCTTCTATCACCACCCTCCCTTTATTTCATCTCCTTCCCTTACACTTTTCTGTATAGCAAGATAAATTTCTATACTTTATTACCTGTATAACTGATTTTCCACTTGTATGTAAAACATTTAACATTCATTTTTAAGACTTGGAATTCCTAATTCTCTCCCTTCCTCCCTCCCCTTCAACCCTCACTGTAACGGGAAGCAATTCAATATATATGATACACGTGTAGTCATGTAAAACACTTCCATAATTGTCATGTTGTGAACGACTAACCCTATTTCCCTCTATTCTTTCCAACCTTCCATTTATTCCATTTTCCTTTTTGACCCTGTTTCTCCTCAAAAATCTATGCTTCTTTCTCCCCAAATCTGTTCTCTTTTTTATCGTTACATCCTGTTTTATCCCCTTACCCCCTGCCTTCCTGTAGTTAGGATAGATTTTCATACCTTACTGAGCATGTATGTTATTCCCTCCAAATCTGATGAGAGTCAAGTCCACTAGTTTCCTCTAACCTCCCCCTTCTTCCACTCCACTTTAAATGCTTTTTCTTGCCTCTTCTATGTGAGATAATTTACCCCATTCTATCTCTCTCTTTCTCCCTCTCTCAGCAAATTCCTCTCTCACTCCTCAAATTTCCTTTTTAGATGTCATCTCTTCATATTCAATTCACCCTGTGTCCTCCAACTACATTAATACTGAAAAGGTCTCATGAATTACTAATATCTTTCCAGAGAGGAATGTAAGCACTTCAACTTTAATAAGACCTTTGGATTTCTCTTTCCGTTTAGCTTTTCATTCTTCTCTTGAGTCTTCTATCTGAAAGTCAAATTTGGTACTCAGCTCTGGTCTTTTCATCGAAGTGCTTCAAAGTCCTTTATTTTATTGAATATCCATTTATTTCCTAGAAGAATTATATTGTGTTTTCCTGAGTAGTTGGTTCGTGTTTATAATCCTAGCTTCTTTTACCTGTGAAATGTCTTATCTCAAGCATCCAATCCCGTAGCATAGAAGCTTCCATTTCTTGTGTTATCCTGATCATGTTTCTATAATACTTGAATTGTTTCTTTGTAGCTGTTTGCAAATTTTTTTTTTTTGATCTGGGAACTCAGAAATTTGGCTATAATATTCCAAGGAATTTTCCTTTTGGGATCTCTTTCAAGAGGTGATAGGTGGATCATTTCAGTTTCTATTTTGCCCTCTGGTTCTAGAATATCAAGGTAGTAGTCCATATAAATTTCATTAATTGTGATATTTAAGGTTTTTTTTTTTATCCCGGCTGTCAGGTAGTTCAATTATTTTAAAATTATATCTCCCATATCTGTTTTCTAGGTCAATTTTTTCAACTGAGATAATTCACATTTTTTTTCATTCTGTAGGTTTTCTTTAATAATTTCTGGATTTCTACAGTAATTTCATAGATTTCTATATTTCATAGATCCATTAGCTTCAATTTCCTCCATTCTAATTTTTAAAGAATTATTTTCTTCAGTGAGCTTTCGTACCTCCTTTTCCATTTGGCCACTATTTTAAAGCATTCATCTCCTCATTGTTTTTTTTTAGATCTGTTTTGACTTTGGGGTTACTCCACTTTTTAGGGTGCTATTTTCCCCAGGTTTTATTGGGTCCTCTTTAACAAGCTGTTGACTTGTTTTTCATAATATTCTTACATCACTTGTATTTCTTTTCCCAATTTTTCCTCTGCTTCTCTTATTTAATTTTCAGAATCCGTTTTGAACTCTTCCATGGTCTGTAATCAATTCATATTTTTCATAGAGGTTTTAGATGTAGGAGTTTGGACTTGGTTGTATTCTCAGTGTATGTTTTGATCTTCCAGCATTTCTCTGGCTTGTGTCCTGAGCCATCACCAGCCATCTTGACTCTGTCCTGGCACTCGACTATCATGACTCTGGAGAACTGAATGAACCTGAAAACTTTGTGCAACTCTGACTCACTTAAATCCAGTTTACACATGAATCAAAAGAGATCATCCATACCATTTGACTATTAAGCCTGAAAGTCCTGATACACTGGGAGTCACAACCCTGCACACAGGTGGCCTAGGTCATAGGGTTGTTTCTCACTGGAAGCAGCAGCAAGACTCGGCAGCCCCCTGGGCATCTTAGCAACCTTTTCAGGATTGCAATACTCACCTCCTGGTGTGAGGAAGGGGACTAAAAATGATGCCCTAAATGCCGCGTTCTTGTCCAACCCTGGCCTGATTACTGCAGCAGACAGGGAATCCCAAAATGCAGTAAGAAAACACAAAAAAGTAAGAAAACATCTGCAAAGATGATTCCATTCACCATCAGCACATGAACTGTACTCACACTAAGAGACAAAACAAAAACAACTGCTCTTGTTGCAAGTGAACTCAACAGGTATCGCATCCATATTGTAGTGCTGAGAGAATCAAAGTTGGCAAATGAAGGTCAGGTTACTGAATTTGCAGCCGGATTCACCTTTTTCTAGAGTGGGTGCAGTGAAGGACAATGCCATGAGGTTGGCATGGGTTTTGCAATCAAAACTGTTCTAATCAGCAAACTGGTATGCTTGTCAAAAGTAGTGAATGACAGGCTCATGAGAATGTGATGTCCACTTGCAGGAAAACACCATGCCACCATCACCAGTATCTATGATCCCACCATGACAAACCCGAATGATATCAAAGAAAAATTTTGTGAAGGCCTAGAGACACTTTTTGTCAATGTCCCAAAAGAGGACAAGATTATAATTCTGGGTGACGTTAATGTTAGAGAAGACTCAGACTACTAGACGTGGCAGGAATTCCTAGGGAGGAATGGAGTTGGAAACAGCAACCTGAGTGGTTATTTATTGCTGAACACTTGAGCATCGCATGATCTTCTCATCACCAATACTGTTTTTTGCTTACCTAAATGCAATCAATTTTCATGGATGTACCCTCGAGGCAACCACTGGCATCTAACAAACTATGTGGGTGTAAGGAGAAGAGACAGACTAGATGTGACAGGGACAAAGGGAATGTGTGATGCAGAGTGCTGGACTGATCATAGACTTATCCTTTCCAGGCTAAATATTTGCATTCATCAAAAGCGCCACCCCCAAGGCAAAATGACTACCAGAAGAATTAATATCAACAAATTAGAGCTCTTTTCTGAGAGTGAACAGTTTGCAACTGACTTGGAGGTAAAGTTGAGCCAACACACAGTTGGCAACAGTGGAGCAGAAAAGGACTGGGCAGCTCTGAGATTTGATGTACGGCACTGCATTTGCTCCTCTATGTCAGACCACTTGCAAACTTCAAGAGTGGTTTCATGAAAATGATGAGGAAAGTCACACGCTGCTTAGTGAAAAAGGAGCACATCACAGGATTTACCAGCAGGATAGTTCATCCTCCTCTAAGGAGGCAACAATTATTTCCATCAAAAACAAAGTACAAGTAGGGCTTAGAGAGACACAGAATTACTGGCTCAGTAAGAAGGCAGATGAAAATCAGTTTTATGCTGATAGCAGCAATCCAAAGGGCTTTTATGATTCTCTGAAAGCTATTTATGGACCAAAGTCCTATGATCCATCACAACTACTTACTGCTGTTGGAGACACATTGATCAACGATAAGGACATGATCCTAGTGAGATGGGCTGAACACTTCCGAAGTTTTCTCAATAGACTATCACCAATCAATGCTCAGGCCATTCATCTTTGACCTCAGGTTGAAGTCCATCCCTTCTTAGCTGAACTTCCAATTAAAGAAAGATTTTGAGGGCCATTTGGCTCATTTCGTGTAGCAAAGCACCTGGTGTTGATTATATTCCAGATGAGATTTACAAGGTAGGGGAACCATTGCTCATACAAAATTTGGCTGAAATTTTCCAGGTTATATGGCAAGAGGAGGTTATCCCCTATGAGTTCAAGAATGCCTCCGTTGTCCATCTTTATAAAGGTAAAGGGAATAGATTGTCCTGCGACAATCACAGGGGGATCTCTCTCTTAGTCATTGCTGTAAAAATTCTTGCTAGAGTCCTGCTAAATAGGGTGATCCTTCACTTGGAAGATGGACTTATAACTGAGAGCCAGTGTGGTATTTGCTGCCTGACAACTCCACAAAAAATGCCAGGAGCAGAACAGAGGTCTGCACACAATTCTTGTAGATCTGACCAAGGCCTTTGATACTGTTAGTCTTGAGGGCTCATGGAAAATTATATCAAAATTTGGTTGCCTGGAGAATTTCATCAATATTTTACGTCAGTTTCATGATAACATGTTTCCCTGGGTTCCAGGTAATGGACAATGCTCTCTTGCCTTCCCAGTCACCAGTGGAATGAAACAGGGCTGTGTGCTTGCTCTCATGCTTTTTAGCATGAAGTTTTGAACCATTGTGACAAGCGCTTTCAATGAACATGAACACAGCATCAAGGTCAACTACCATACTGATGGTAAGTTCTTCAATTTGAAAAGGCTGCCAACTAAGACCAAAGTGTAGGGAGTGATGGTGCATGATTTTCTGTTTGCAGATGATTTTCTCTTCTGCCTGTGCTAATTTTGGCCTAATAATCAACACCAAGAAAATACAGGTGCTCCATCAGCTACCACCACACCATCCATTTATGAAACCATTGGTTACAAGAAACGGAGAAGTTTTGGATACTGTGGATAACTTCACTTACCTTGGTAGTGTACTTTTCAAGGATGTAGATATTGACAGTGAGGTTGAGGCATGCATTACCAGAGGTAGCTCAGCGTTCGTGAGGCTCCAAAGAAAACTTTGCAGACAACAGGCATTATACTCATTAACAAACTGAATGTCTACAGAGAGGTTGTGCTGCTTTCATTGTTATATTCTTGTGAAACGTGGGCAGTCTACCAGCACATTGCCAGGAAACTGAAACGCTTTCATTTGAACTGTCTTAGGAAGATTCTGAAGATCACCTGGCAGGATAAGGTATCAGACACTGCAGTCTTTGCTGGTACTGAACTGCCAAGTGTTCAAACTGTGCTTCAGAGAGGGCAACTCTGATGGACTGGCCACGTTGTTCGAATGCGAAATATATGATTGCCAAAAAGACTATTTCATGCAGAGCCCGCACTGGGCAGACGATTACATGGTGGCCCGAAGAAGCAATATAAGGACACTCTGAAAATCTCTCTCAAGAATTTTGTATTCCACTTTGCCACATGGGAGATTATGGCACAGGACTGTTCAGCATGGCGTGCCCATATCAGAATTGGGGCTGCGCTCTTTGAGCAAAGCAGAACTGAGACAGCACAAAGTAAACACAGGATGCCCAAATTGTGTTTTTCCACCCCAAAATATTCACACAGAATATTTGTGCCCAACCTGTAATAAAGCATTCCAAGCTTGTATTGGTCTGATCAGCCACAGTCAGACACATTGAAATTTCACTTTATCATGGTGATGTCATTTTGGTCCTCTGAAGATGAAGGACAACAACCAAACAACAAACCTTTAAGATTAGGTAAGTTAGTTTCTTCTTGTTAATCTTTCTATTGTCCCTTATTGAATGTAATTTTTCTTTCACTATGATCTGAAAGGAATGTATTTAGTGTATGTTCTTTTCTACATTCTTTATGAAGTTTTTGTGCTCTAATATATGGCCTGGTTTTTTTATAGATGCTTAAAAAAACGTATATTCCTTTCTGTTTCAATTTAATTTTTCCCAGAGTTTTACCATATCTAAGTTTTCTAAAATTGAGTGTGCATGTTGTTCCTTCCTTGAGTCAAATACGAGAGTAAGCTTCACATTTCCCTCTCACCTTCCCTCTTTTCCCTTCCATTGAAAAAGCTTTTTCTTGTCTTTTTCATGAGACATAATTTGCCCCATTCCATTTCTCCCTTTCTCCTCCCAATATATTCCTCTCTTACCCCTTTATTTTTTTTTAGATATCATCCCTTCATATTCAACTCACCATTTTTCCTCTGAAGTATTATACTGAGTTTTACTGCATAGGTGATTTTTGGATTTAATCTTAGATCCTTTGACTTTTGGAATATCATATTCCAATCTGATCCCTCTGATCCTCTAGAAGCTGCTAAATCTTGCTTATCCTGATTGTGTTTCCACAATATTCAAATTGTTTCTTTCTGTCTGCTTGAAATATATTCTTCTTCACTGGGAACTCTGAAATTTGATTAAAATATTCCTAAGAGTTATTATTTTTTTTGAGATCACTTTCAGGAAGAGACTGGTTGATTCTTTCAATATTTATTTTACCTTCTGTTTCTAGATCATCGAGGTAGTTTTCCTAGATAATTTTATGAAAGATGATATCTAGGTCTGTTTTTGATCATGGCTTTTGGTCATCCCACAATTTTGAAGTTGTCTCTTCTGGATCTATTTTACACGGCAATTGTTTTTCCAATGAGATATTAAAATTTTTTTGCTATATTTCCATTCCTTTGGTTTTGTTTTACACTTTCTTGATTTACCACAAAGTCATTAGTTTCCATCTGCTCCATTCTAACCTTTAAGGTGTTATTTTCTTCAGTGAGCTTTTGGGTCTCCTGTAGCAAGCTGTTGACCTGTTTTTCATAGTTTTCTTGCATCACTCTCATTTCTCTTCTCAATTTTTGCTCTACTCTCTTACTTGATTTTCAAAACCCTTTTTGAGCTCTTCCATGGCCTGAGACCAATTCATATATTTCTTTGAGGTTTTGGATAGAAGAGCTTTGACTTTGTTTTCTTCTGTTTGCATGCATTGGTCTTCCTTATCACTAAAGTAAAATTCGATAGTCTGATTCTTTTTCTGGTTTTTGTTCATTTCCCCAGACGTTTACTTGACTTTTGAGCTTTGTGTAATGGTAGATCTCTGCTTCCTGTGGGGATGGGTAATATACTGCTAGCTGCTCGATTCCCCCATAATCTGTGGGCCTAGAGCTCCAGAAGCTGTGGCTGCAGCTGCCTCTGCTGTTTCTGTGGCTGCAGCACATTCCTTTGCCCTCTTTCATTTCTGTTGCCTTTCGGTTTCCTTTCTGTTTCCTTTCTGAGGCTAGATCCCTCCACTCTTTCACACTGATTCCACAGGCTTTTTCCACTGACCTTCCAATTTGTCCTCAGTATTTTGGGGTCCTGAAATCTGAAAGTGCCACAGATGTGAGAGATTCAGTCTCCCTAATGCCTGCTCAGGTCTCCTCTGTGCCAGGCAAGGTCCACTTCCCCCTGCATCATGCAATAGACACTTCCCAGCAACTTTCCAGGCTGTCTTAGGCTGAAGGTTTGGTTCTCTCAGTCATCCTGTGGGTTCCACAGCTCGAGAATTTGTTTGGAGCCATTTTTTCCGGTATTTGAATGGGATTTGGGGCAGTACTCTAGAGAGTGTATCTTGTCACTCTGCTGTCTTGCCTCCATCTCCTGCTTTCTTTTTTTACTTCAGCTGAAGTATGCAATAGTTTCTCCTTCAATCCCTCCAATCTCTATCTTTTTCTCTCCCTTCCTCCCTCCCTCCCTCTCTCTCTCTCTCTCTCTCTCTCTCTCTCTCTCTCTCTCTCTCTCTCTCTCTCCTTGTGTGTGTGTTTGTGTGTGTTTGCGTGTGTGTGTGTACTTGAAAAATCTTTCTTGTTAACACATTATTATAAAATTCAGGAAATCCAGTATTTCTTAAATTATTTTTCCTTAATCTACTATCCAGGGCAGTTGCTTTTCTGATGAAATACTTCACATTTTATTCTATTTTTTCAGTCTTTTGATTTTGTTTTATTGCTGTTACATCTCTCATGGAATCTCATGGACTTTTGAGAGTCCCTTGCATGGCAAGGAAGTTAAATCAATCAATATTTAACGATATAAATTTGGAATATTTCCAGTTGGTTTCAATACAAAAGCTGATGCTTAAATGGTTGGGACACATGATGAAAAGGTGGTACTCATCAGAAAAGACCCAGATTTCAAAAAAAAAAAAAAAAGATTCAAGGAAAATGCAGTAGGGGGTAGCAGAGGATGAGGTGAATGTAATCTCATGTAAAATGTAATTACCAGCTTGGAGAGACTTTGAAAGTTAGCAGATAATAATCTGTTCTATGCCCATGACGTTGTGAAGTGTTGGACATGACTAAACAGCTGAATAGTAGTTGAATCAGTGAGAGTTGATTTTTGTGTTATTGTGTTTTTCCTTTGTTCTCGAAGAGGATCATGACATCAAGATGATGACATGACTTACAGTTGACTTTGATTTGACTGAGGGAGGGTGCAAGGTTAACATCCTCACTTTCATCTCCTGATCCATCTGGGTCCAGGTGCCTGATATTCATCAGGACAACTGGAGATGGCACAGGATACGATGTGATACCCTGGCCCTTTCAGGGTAAGATCTTATCACATTCTCACGTTCAGTGAGTTACACCCATTCAATGAATAGTCTTCTTTAAGTAGTTGCTCAATGGATGGTCCCTTTAATAAAAAAAAAAAATAAAGTGTGAAGGGAACCCCCTCAGGTGTATAAAGGGATATAAAAAACAGGAATAAATAAAATATTATAATTAAATAAAAATTTCATGTATACCAAATAAATTTTCATCAAAGAATATATTATAGAGAAAGAAGAGAAAAGGACTTAGGAAAGAAATCCATGCAATTCCTCTGATAAGAGAGTATGCTCTGGATAATGATCCAGCAAAGGAGGAAGAAAAAGAGAATTAAGATATCTAGGATAAGAACAAAGAGTGTGGTGTCCCATAAACGTAGAAAGAAGAAAGTAACAAGGAAAAAAGAGTGGTCAGTAGCGTCAAAGCAACGGAGAAGTCAAGGAGAATGAGTTCTGAGAGAAGTCCTCTTCATCATGTGAGACTGCAGTAAAGGAGACAATTTTCAATGGCATATTAATACTATTAAATGAACAAGAGAGGAGAAGAGAGAGGTAACAGAAAATGTCCTCAATTTTTGTTTGTTTTGTTGTTGACTTTTAAGACTAAAGAAAGTGATAAGAAAAATATTAGTAATGCTGATTAAACAGAAAACAGTGTCCTGAGGGCATATATTTTTGGGAAGGCAGAAAGATGATTGTTAAAACATTTACCAGGATATCATTTATCCTTAATTTTCGCAGTCTGTGTTCAGAACCTCATAGATTCAATTAGAATTTGGGCTCACCTAGGTGCACAGTAGATAGAGTGTTCAGCCTGGAGTTAGGAAGACCTGAATTCAAATGTGGGCTCAATCACTTACTACCTGTGTCATCCTTGAATTAACTTCTGTTTACTTTGGGTGTCTTATCTGTGCAATAGAGATAGTAGCACCTACCTTCTAGACTTGTTCCGAAGAATAAATGAAATTATACTTGTCAACTCCTTGCCGTAGTGCCTGTACACAATAAGATTTATGTAAAGGTCAGTTATTATTATTGTTATTATTACCTGTATTTTTATACTAGTATGAAGTGTCAGCTCTGTAAACAAATGACCAAAGCATCATACAGGTTTTGCAACTGCTATTAATACTAAAAATACTAAAGAGCTTACACAGATTATCACATTCGCAGTTAATTCTGAAAAATAAAATAAAATAAAATCAAAGAGGTAATAGTGTTCCTAAGCAAAAAGCTATCTATATTCCATTGGAAGATGGAAACTACGTACATGAGCTAGGATCTCTTCTAATAGGAGACCCAAGGAAGTGATGAGAAACCTTGATACACACACACACACATACACACACACATACACACATATATGTACACACCCACATGTAGTTCTGGCTAGATAAAGAATCAGACAATGTGGTGGAGCAACAGTGGTGAGGTATAACAGCAAAAATGAGGTAAATACATTCACAGTAGTGCTTAGTGCGTGGGTCTGTTGGTGCTTGTCTGAACTTAGGGACAATCCGTTCTGGTAATTAGAAGAATTCATCCAGAAGGCGAGCACAAAGGATTATTGTTATCACAAGTTTGAGATGCAGCTTTCTTGACTGGTCATAGATCTGGAAATCAGGGTTTCTCCTAATAGTAAAAAGAGAAAACTAAAGGAAGGAGGGTATTTGCATGGACAGCAGGAGGAAAACCAATAAATCTGTTTCCTTTGAATCTTGCTGAAAGTGACCGTGAGAGTGACCCGATGCATACCGTAATGTGCACTTTCTTGTTTCTTTCATTAACTTTTATAACTTAAGAAGGGGCTTATTTCCAAGAATTTTCATAATTAAAAGTGTTATTTTTGTTTTGGTGGTTATTGGAGAATGTATACATGCATTTACACTAATTATATTTATTTTCCCAAACTTGACAGAAATTATTGTCAAATAAGAAATTATTTGGTGTGATCATGGATTTTTTCTCTCCTTCATTGGGAGATTAGGTTAAAGTTTAATTCTTTGAAGGGGAACGTGGATGATGAGAGGAAATCTTGGAACTCCTACCCCACTCAAATAGAGAACTTTACAACGAATTTAATATAAGATGAATTCGAGCCCATTGTGTTCCACTAAGCTGAGCTTGAGTAGAGGTGGATCCGTTTTTTCCTAGATTGCTCTATTGGGGGTAGTTTGAATGAAAGATGAATCTCTTAGTCCAGCACTGAGTGATCATAGCCATGTCCTGCCAATCCCTCATTAGAATAATCCAGAGATTATAGTATTCTTTCCTGTCATCAATTATTAACGAAGTGAAGATGATTGCCACACTGAGCAACACCCACTCTTGCAAAGGTAGGTAAATGTGGAGTGGGTTCCCTGATGGATCTTTGGCATTTGAGAGTTCCACTGACCTTTTTCATTAATTATATGCTAGCATGATTACTAGAATGACTAACTACCCACATATTATGTCTTTCAAAGTTTTTATATGTAACTTGAAAGATCCAAACTGTTCCCACCCATCTAGGTCTTCATTATTCTTTTGCTTGAATTGTTGTTAAATATTGTTGACTCTATTTGGGGTTTTCTTGACAAAGATATTGGAGTGGTTTGCTATTCTCCTTCATTTTAGTGATGAAGAAACTGAGGCAAACAGGTTCACACAACGAGGGAGTGTTTGACATCGGATTTGAACTCATGAAAATGAGACTTCCTGACTTCAGACCAGATGCTCTATCCACTGTGTTGTCCCTAAAATTTCTCTAGACTAACTTATCTAGGTTACCATTCAAATTTAGGATCTCAAGAGAAAGTTGCAAACTTTGTTGAGAAAAGGCACTGTTATTCTTTCATTAGGGTTGTTCCTTAAAGCCATTTTCTTTGGAAAGATAAAATATGAATTAAAAGATAAAGGCAACTCCTTAGAATACTTTGGTGCTTTGTGTAAGCTCCCATTCTGTCCCAGGTGATTTTGTTCCTGTCTTTAGTTTCCCTTCGCTCCCTAAACTGTTGAGTATTCCTGTAGTTTTCAAAATAAAAAAACAAAAAACAAAAAAAAAACCCCAACAATAATTATAATTAGAAATGATAGCATTAATAACAAGCAATAAGCAAGACATAAAGATTTGAAAAACACTTTCTTTGATCCTCCCAGCAAACCCATGGAGTCACACTGTAGTCACTTTTCCTATCTTCATTTTACACATTACAAAATTGACTAAGGGACAGTGACTGTCCCACTAACTAACTAAATGCAAAAAGGAAGAACTCAAACAAATATTTTCCTTATTCCAAGTCTAGTACTCTAAACATTGCCACACCAATTAACCTTATGCACAATTATGATAAACTTAAAAGAAATGGAGTTTTTTTTTATTTGATTTGAATTGAATTTTTTTAGCGCCTGGTTCTAGGATGTTCAAATGACAAATTCAGATGTACTGAGGGCATTCTCATCATCTGCTTCCTATCCCATTTATCAATCATTACCTTTCTAATCCTGGGAACTAGAAAAAATGAAATATCATAGGCACAGATTAGGATTGGAACCTTTTCAGTGTATACTGAGATCTCTTTAACACTGGCACGCTATCTAAAGTATTGCCACCCTCACTCAATTTTGGATTTCATACTAAGAATATGGAGACTTCTTATCTTCCAATCTGAAACTGAGGGCTTCTTTTTATCCAAGAGCTGGTGGTTTTTGTGGTGAAAATAATGTTAGTTTAGCATATCTAATTAACTTTTTTTATGCAACTATGTTGTGATTGAATAAGTTTCATAATTGTTTTTTATCTTTAGCAGTCACACATGTCATAAGATTTGGTAAATAACATGTGCGTGCTTCTAAATAAGTAATAAAAATTTCTCAATATTTATGTGAAAAGACAATAGGAAAATAACTATTAATATAACGTCAACAATGGAATAATAATTTTAATAATAATATGTCATCAATGGCTTCTTTCAAAGATCTGCAAACCATTTACTGATAGTAAAAATTAGAGGATATAGAAAAAACTGTGATTAGAGGAAAATTCATATCTCAAAATGCTTACACCAATAAATAGAGGAAAGAGTAGACGTGAGTAAAATTGGGTATGTCAGTAAAATTAGCTAGAAAAACAATAAGATAAATGTCTCCCATTAAACATACCATTGGATATTCTAAAAATTAAAAGTGAGTTGAATTAAACATACGAAAAACCATTTAATTAGTAAAGAAAAAGTAAGACTTGGTTTTAGAAATAAAAATGAAATAAAAATATTTTTACTTTGATTTAAAAAAGAGAGAAGCCAACCAAATTATTAGTATCAAAGTGAAAAGAGTGCATACACCACTAACGAAGATGAAATTAGAGCAATTTTAAGGAATTATTTTGCCCAAATATATGTCAAGAAAGTTAACAATTGCAATGAAATAGCATATTTACAAAAATATAAGTTATCCAGATTAGCAGAAGATGAAATACGATATCTAAATGGACCTATTAAAAAAAAAGAAATTTAACAGGGCACAAATGAGCTTCCTAAGAAAATAAAGCATCAAGAATAAATGAATTTACAAATGAATTCTAACATTCATTTAAAGAGAGACCATGGAGGAGAAAGATGGAACTGCTCTAGCTCTTTCCCAATAGTCCATAAAATACCTGTAAAAAATGACTCCAAACAAATTCTAGATGAGCAGAAGCTACAACGTGACAGAATGAAAGATATTTCCAGCCCAAGACAGCCTGGAAGACCAACAGGAAATGTCTATCGCACAGGGCTCAGAGGAGAGAACAGCCCAGCCTTGGTCATGTGGCACAGAAAGGACTAGTACAGGCTTCAGTGTGTGGAAACACGGGGAGTAGCAGGAGTTCCCAGATTTCTCAACCCACAAACGCCAAAGACAGCTTCAAAAATCAGTAAGAAAGCTCTTTCACCTGGGTGAGAGTAGAGTGCCATCTGGCCCCATGCCTGGTTCCAGGGTGGAAGCAGCCACTGTTGCAGCAGTGTCCACTTTTGAACCCCTCCCCCTAAAGACCTTTGCGGAATCTTGTAGCTCATCTGAGTCTCAGTTCTGAGTGGCAGACCTGGGGTGAGGAAGAGTGCTGGTACTGGCTTGGTGGAGCTGTTATTGACGGTGGAGAGGGAATCCTATTCACAGATTTAGGGCAGAAAATTGTACTTGTGGTTGGTCACAGATCAGAGCACAGGGTAGGAGAGGAGCACACTCCTCTCCCTTGATTCTTCCTGCCACTTTGGAGGAACAGAGAACATAGAGGTCTCTAAAGGATACCTTCCACTTGACAAAGGAATCAAAAGTCAAGTAACTGGCTGAGAATACGTCCAAAAAAGGGAAAAAATAAGACCATAAAATCTCACTTTTTTCATTTTCTGGTATTATCTTCCATACTTTCAAATTAGGAAGACCAAAGCATAGCATCAGAGGAAGACATCAAAGTCAATACTTCTACATCGAAAACGTCTGAAAAAATGTGCAATAGTCTCATGCTATTGAAGAACTCAAAAAGGATTTTGAAAATCAAGTAAGAGAGGTGGAAGAGAAATTGGGAAGAGAAATGAGAGAGATGCAAGAAAATAATGAAAAGCAAGCCTACAGTTTGCTAAAGGAGATCCAAAGAAATACTGAAGAAAATAACATCTATAAAAATAGACAAAGCCAAATGACAAAAGAGGTCCAAAAACGCAATGAGGGGAAGAATGCCTTAAATAGCAGAATTGGCCACATGGAAAAGGAAGTTCAAAAGCTCACTGAAGAAAATAGTTCTTTCAAAATTATAATGAAGCAGATGGAAGTTAATGACTTTATGAGAAACAAAGAAATTACAAAACCAAACCAAAAGAATGAAAAAATAGAAGACAATGTGAAATATCTCATTGGAAAAACAATTGACCTGGAAAACAGATACAGGATAGATGATTTAAAAATTATAGTTCTACCTGAAAACCACGATAAAAGAAGCCTTGACTTCATCTTAAAAGAAATTTTCAAGGAAAACTGCCTCTATATTCTTGGACCAGAGGGTAAAAGAGAATTAGAAAGAATTCATGAATCACCTCCTGAAAGAGATCCCCAAAGGAAAACTCCTAGGAATATTGTAGCCAAATTCCAGAGTTCCCAGGCTGGGGAGAAAACATTAAAAGCAGACAGAAAGAACCAATTCACGTATTTTGGAAATACAATCAGGATAACACAGAGTTTAGTAGCTTCTACACTAAGGGACAGAAGGGTTTGGAATATAATATTCCAGAGGTTGAAGGAGATAGGATTAAAACCAAGAAGCACCTATCCAGCAAAACTGTGTATGATATTTCAGAAGGAAAATGAAATTTCAATGAAATAGAGGACTTCCAAGCATTCTTGTTGAAAAGACTAGAGCTGAATAAAAAATTTGACTGTGAAATACAAGAATCATGAGAAACATGAAAAGGTAAACAGGAAAAATTAGCCTTAAGGAACTCATTAAAGCTGAGCTGTTTACATTCCTGCATGGAAAGATGTCATTTGTAAGTCATGAGACTTTTTTTAGTATTAGGGTATATATATATATTCCCTAATATATGTAATACATTAGTATATATATATTTATATATATATACATATTTATATATATACATATGTATATATATATATTTATATGTGTGTGTGCGTTTGTGTGTGTATGCATATATGTATGTATATACACATATATGTATATACATGTATATGTATGTGTGTGTGTGTGTGTGTGTGTCAAGTTTATCATCACTTCCTTGGGTCTCCTATTAGAGGAGATCCTAGCTCATGTGTGTAGTTTCCATTTTCCAATGGAATATAGATAGCTTTTGGTTTAGGAACACTATTACCTCTTTGATTTTATTTCATTTTATTTTTCAGAATTAACTGTGAATGTGATAATCTGTGTAAGCTCTTTAGCATTTTTAGTATTAATAGCTGTTACATATATGTATATTATATATGTGTAAATATGTGTATGTACATGAGTGTATGTGTCTATGTATATGCATATATATATATATATGGTGGGAGGGAGGGAGGGAGAGGGAGAGAGAGAGAGAGAGAGACAACTGTCGAGTACTGTTCTTGCTACTAGGAAATAAGAAATGCAGGTAAAGGGTTACAGAAAGCTATCTGGCCCTATAGGACAGAATAGAAGATGGGGACAAGGGAAGGGAGAGGTGATAGAAGAGAGGGGAGATTGGTGATAGGGGCAATTAGAATGCTCAGTGTTTTGGGGTGGGGGAGGGGACAAATGGGGAGAAAATTTGGAACCCAAAATTTTGTGAAAATGAATGTTAAAAATAAATAAATAAATAAATGAACAAATAAAAATTTGGATTGTCTGCCATTTGATGCATATATTTTAATACATTTATTTTTACTTGTTATATATTTTATTATTTTATATTTTATTTATTATTTTATGTTTAATATATTTATGTTTTTGTCTATGGTACATTTTTTCAAAATGAAGTTCCTATGATTCACTCTGTTTATTATGTCTACTTTTTTATTTTGCTTTATCTAAGAAAATGATTTCTACCCTTGCATTTTTACATTTGAGGTGAATTGTAATAGGTTTTGCTCCGGGCTCTTATTGTACCTTTGTGTGTGTGTCTTTCTGTTTCAAGAGTCTCTTGTAAACCACATGATTTTACAATTCATTTTGCTATCTAAATTGTGCTATATGATGTTGATGGAAGACTATTGTGGCATAAATTGTGATGAGTAGGATGCTTTCAGAAAATCTGGGCAAGACAAACATGAATTTATGCAAAGTGAAATACATTGTGTACAAAGTAACAGCAACATTGTGCAATGATCAGCGAAGAATGACAGTCATACTTAACAATGTAAAAATGCAAGAAAACTGTGAAAGACTTATGATGGAAAATGCCGTCCATACCCAGAGAAAGAACTGATGGTGTCAACACAGACTGAATCATATTTTTAACTTCCTTTATTTTTGTTGAGGTTTTCTTTCTTTGTTTCTTTTGTCCATGTTTTCTTTCACAACATGACTAGCATGGAAATCTTTTGAACGACTACACATGTATAACCTTTGCTTGCCTTCTCAATAAGTGGGGAAAGAATGGAGGAAAGCAGAGGACTTGGAACTCAAAGTAAATTCTTCATACATGTGAGTGGGAAAAAGATAATGCTAAAGACATAGAAAAGGACATTAAAGTTATCAATAGTCATATGACTAAAGCTCTCAATCATTATTAGTTTGGGAAATGCAAATTAAAACAATTGCAATATACCATCTCATACCTTTCAGATTGGCTATTTTGAAAGAAATTGAAAGTGATAAATGTTTGACAAGATTAGTGGAAATCATCATTGGTGGAGTTTTGATCTTCTCTAACCGTTCTGGAGAACTCTTTGAAACTACAACGCAAAGTCAATCAAATTATACATGCCTGTCTTGAACTTAACCATATTTTTTAGATATAATCCTTTCATGTTCAACTCACACCTGCACCTTTTGTCTGTATATACTCCCAACTGTTCTAATAATAATAAAGTTCTTATGAGTTACAAGTATCATCTTCCTATAGAGGAATGTAAAGAGTTTAACCTTATTAAATTTATTGTATTTTTTTCTTTCTGTTTCTCGTTTTATGCTTCTCTTGAGTCTTGCATTTTGAAGTGAAATTTTCTATTCAGCCCTAGTACCGTCATAAGAAATGCTTGAAAAGTCCTCTATTTCATTGCATGTCAATTTTCTTCAAGAAGGGATTATATTCAGTTTATCTGGGTAGGTGCATATTGGTTGTAATCTCTCAAGTTTGGAATTCCCCCACACAGGGATTCCTACATCTCCTCCCCTTCCACCAAATACTTATGCAAGTTTCATACCAAAGGAAAAGGCAAAGGAGTTCCTTTAAATCAATTTTATGTAGTAGTTTGAGAAATTGGGTTACTTATATTTAGGATTCTGCTAAGAGTTTCAATCTGTGGTAGCAACCCAACTAAACAGTGAGTCTCTTAAAAAAATTTCCAGAGTAAGTATAAAAAAAACAGAAAATGGGAGGAGAGTGCATCACTACCAATTTGTGGATATTGGAGGTTTTCTCCTTAGTAATGAGCTTGTTTCCAAGCTTTGCTTTTACCCAATGTTATTCAAAAAAAGTTTAAGACAAGATTTTATACTGCTCTAAATGGTCATACACAGGTGCCCATATTCTTGTTATGACTTTTACCTGACACATTATCTCAATTATGACTTAGATACAGAATTTATGATTCTGTATCTAGGCAATGATATTTAACAGGTCACCATGTGTGGGATTCCACCTTTCACAGACTATAAGTCAAGTATTATGGCTTTTCCCCATTTGGAATCCCATATAATCCTAACTCCTTTGTCCTCTAGATTACCATATTCCAATCTCTCATCTCTGATAATGTAGATGCTGCTAAATAACTCATGGGCTCAAACCAGTGAATACAATTAATTCAAAGCAAAGACAACAATTACAGCATGAACATTTCAAATAAAAATATGAGGCACACTTTCCCACAAGCACACAAAGATTCAGTGGAACTGTGAACATATGCAGAGTATGCTAAAATTTATGTATGTATATATGTATGTATATATATGTGTGTGTATTTGTGTGTGTATGTAAATACTTTTGTTTATGTATGTATATATGTGTGTTTGTGTGTGTATATATATGTATATGTGTGTGTGTGTATATGGAATACACATGACCAAGTCAACTGAAGTTCCTGCCACTCACTTCAAGATATTGATTTCCTTTCTCTTATTATGAAATTTCCATGTCATTTTTAAATAATTAAATTTTAGTTTTTTTAAAATTTATAGAATAAAACAAACATTTCCATAATATAGCATAGCAACAATATTGCAGGAAAAATTGCAAGTCTGTCATGTATGGCTTACTATTCCTTTTAAATTAGTTCAAATTAATTTTAAAAGGTTATCATGTCGATATCTTTATTGTATTCCATCCACCCCAGAGATGGCCATTAGACAAATATGTATACAGGAAAAGTCTTTTTATACATGCTTCTGTGTATCAGTTCTTTCTCTTTAGGCAGATAATATCTTCCTTCATAGGCTTTTGTACTTAATTTGCATATTCATAACAGCGAAAATGTAGCTTTTTATGGCAACAGTGTCTTTGCTGGGTAGTTCTTACAATCGTATTCCCTGGAGATTCTTTTCTCCTTACCTCCTGATGGAAGAGCTAACTCTCCCTCCATTTAATTTAGAGTTTTCTAGATTGCCTCATATCAATCCAAGGGACACAGCAAGTTTAGATATTTCCTACATGGCATCAATTGCCTTAATCGTATGAGAAAGGATACCAAATCCTCTCAGGATGATTAAAATTGTTCATGTTAAGTAAGGATGTTAAAAACGTAACCATTTCTTTAAATTTCCTTTATAAATAGTTAATGGGACACTCCCACGTTTTGTAACCTTTGCTGTCTATGAATAGGAAACATAGAAATTTAATATCTGAAGTGGGAAAAGTCTAAAAGCCTAAGACATTTTTACTAGCATAATTGAAACAATGGCTTATGGACTCAGCACCTAAAGTACCAATTTTAGCTTTTCTCTTCTATAGTCATTGAACTCTGTTCACAACTCTGCTTTATTGTGTTATGTTTAATTTGGTAAATAATAGAGAAACAAGGATCCACCTAAAATTAATTAACAATAACAGGGGAGATAAGCAAATAGACATGAATCATACTCTCTACTTTACGATAAAGATACCATAGATATAATGGTGATTAAGGGACGGATTGTTGGGTTTTTAACTTTTTTTTCCACCACTAAGTTCAGTCATCAAAGAAAATGATGATCTCAGAAAGTATTCTAGATGTAGATTTCTTTTTCTTTCGTTTTTTTTTTTTTTTTGGTATTTAAATTTATTTATTTAAGTTTTCAACATTGATTTCCACAAAATTTTGGGTTCCAAATTTTCTCCCCATTTCTCCACTCTCCCGACCCCAAAAGGTGGAGCATTCTAATTACCCTTATCACTAATGTGTCCTCCCCTCTAACATCCCCCCCTTCCCTTATCCCCATCTTCGCTCTTGTCCTGAAGGGCAAGATAAATTTCCATACCCCATTACCTGTATTTCTTATTTCCTCAATACTCAACTGAACAATACTGAACAATACTCAATAGTTGTTACTAAAACTTTGAGTTCCAGCTTCTCTTCATCACTTCCTCCCCACCCATTGCCATTGGGAAGGCAAGCAATTCAATATAGGCCATATCTGTGTAGTTTTGCAAATGACTTCCATAATAGTTGTGCTGTGTGAGACTAACTATATTTCCCTCCATCCTATCCTGCCCTCTGTTTCTTCTATTCTCTCTTTTGATCTTATCTCTCCCCAAGAGTGCTCCCTCCTCCCACCGCCCTCCCTTCCATTATCCCCCACCCAACCCTGCCTATCCCCTTCTTCCCCACTATCCTGTATTGTAAGATACGTTTTTGTACCAAAATGAGTGTGCATTTTTTTTATTTAACTTTTAACTTTTATTTTCACAAAATTTTGGGTTACAGATTTTCTCCCCTTTTCTCCCCTCCCCCCCAAACCCAAGCATTCTAATTGCCTCTGTTACCAATCTGCTCTCTCTTCTATCCTCCCTCTCTGCCCTTGTCTCCGTCTTCTCTTTTGTCCTGTAGGGCCAGATAGCTTTCTTTACCCCTTAACCTGTATTTCTTAATTCCTAGTGGTAAGAACATTACAGTTGATCCTAACACTTTCGGTTCCAACTTCTTTAGCTCCCTCCCTCTCCACCCCTTCCATTTGGAAGACAAGCAATTCAATATAGGCCAAATCTGTGTAGTTTTGCAAATGATTTCCATACTAGTTCTGTTGTATAGGACTAACTATATTTCCCTCCATCCTAT
>CM053214.1:348859306-348870574 GCA_028583105.1 Macropus fuliginosus | reverse complement strand
GGCTGGGCTGGGCTCCGCGTCCGCAGCGCGGCGGACCCTCCGCGAGAGGTTTGCAGGTCCCTCCGTGGGTGGAGGGACCCGCGTGGCTGCTGGAGATCCCGTCCCCGTAGCCCGCTTGGATCTTTTCCTCAGGGTGTCGCGGCCGCTGCAGGGCCGCCCTCCGCTCCCAGTCCTGGCGCCCAGTCTGCAGCGCGAAGGACCCCCCGCGCCAGGTTTGCAGGTCTCTCCGGAACAGAAATCTCCCTCGCTCCAACACTCCGTGGCCTCTGGGTGCAGAATTCACCGTGGGTTGGTCCCCTCTGGCCATTCTGTGGGTTATGGGTTCGGAGCTATGTGTATGTGCGTCTTTCTACTCCGCCATCTTCATGAGTTTGCATTTTATTGCTTCCTTTAGAAGAATGTGATGAGAGTAAGCTTCATGTTTTTTCTCTCCCCTCCCCTCTTTATCCCTCCACTGAAAAGTCTTTTACTTGCTTCTTTTATGAAAGATAATTTGACCCATTCCATTTCTCCCTTTCTCCTTCCAATATATTTCTTTCTCACTGCTTCTTTTCATTATATAAACATATGATCCCATCCTATTCAATTCACCCTGCGCTCTCTGTCTCTTTCTACGTGTGTGTGCGTGTGTGTATGTAATCCCACCAACTACCCAGATACTGAAGAAAGTCTCATGAGTTACCAATATTGTCTTTCCACGTAGGAATGTATGCAGCTCAGCTTTAGTAAGTCTCTTATGACTTCTCTTTGCTGTTTACCTTTTCATGCTTTGCTTTTCTTCATTCTTGTGTTTGAAAGTCAAATTTTCTTTTCAGCTCTGCTCTTTTCATCAAGAATGCTTGAAAGTCCTCCATTTCATTGAAAGACCATTTTTACCCCTGATGTATTATACTCAGTTTTGCTGGGTAGGTGATTCTTGGTTTTAGTCCTAGTTCCTTTGACTTCTGGAATATCATATTCCACTCTCTTCAATGCCTTAATGTAGAAGCCTGCTAGATCTAGTGTTATCCTGGTTGCAGTTCCACAATACTTGAATTGTTTCTTTCTAGCTGCTTGCAATATTTTCTCCTTGACCAGAGAATGCTGGAATTTGGCCACAATGTTCCTAGGAGTTTCTCTTTTTGGATCTCTTTGAGGAGATGATGGGTGCATTCTTTCAATATTTATTTTGCCCCCTGATTCTAGAATTTCAGGGCAGTTTTCCTTGATAATTTCATGAAATATGATGGTCTAGGCTCTTATTTTGATCTTGGCTTTCAGGTAGGCCCATAATTTTTTAATTGTCTCTCCTGGATCTATTTTCCAGGTCAGTTATTTTTCTAATGAGATACTTCACATTATCTTCCATTTTTTCATTGTTTTGTTTTTGTTTTGTGATTTCTTCATTTCTCATAAAGTCATTAGGCTCCACCTGTTGCAATCTAATTTTGAAAGAATTGTTTTCTTCATTGAGCTTTTGAACCTCTTTTTCTATTTGGCTAATTCTGCTTTTTAAAGCATTCTTCTCCTCACTGGGTTTTTTAAATCTCTTTTGCTAATTGAGTTAGCCTATTTTTCAAAGTGTTATTTTCTTCAACATTTTTTTGGATCTCCTTTAGGAAGGTGTTCAGCCGCTTTTCATGCTTTTCTTCCATCTCTCTCCTTTATTTTCCCAGTTTTCCTCCCACCTCTCTAACTGGATTTTCCAAATTCTTTTTGAGCTATTCCATGGCCTGAGCCCATTGAGTATTTATTTTGGATGTTTGGGATACAGAAGCCTTGACTTTTATGTCTTTCCCTGGTGGTAAGCATTATTCTTCCTCATCTGAAAGGATGGGAGGACATACCTATTCACCAAGAAAGTAACCTTCTATAGCCTTATTTTTTTCCCTTTTTTGGCCATTTTTCCCAACCAGTTACCTGACTTTTTGGTCCTTTTTTAAAAGTAGGACACACTCTCAGAATCTGTGAGATCTCAGTTCCTCCATGGTGGCACGATCAAGCGTATACTGGTCTGGAACCAGAGAGTGATTTTTTGTGCCCAGAGTCTTAGCAGTTACCTCTCCACAGCCACCTGGCCTCCAGTTCTGCCAGGTCAGCACTGGGGGCTGATTTTCAGATAAGCTGGATGGGCAGGGCTACCATTCAGTGTGAGACAAAGACCAGCTCGCCCAGGGCCTCCACACAGGGTGGAGGCAAGACTTAATTCTTCAGTGCCCCCAGGGGTTTCATGCTCCAACAATGTATGCAGCTGCTATGCTTGACAATGTGGCCTCTGTGGGCCCTGCCTGCTGCCAGAGCTTTGGAAAGGCCGTTCTCCCTTCCTGGGCAGCTGAAAAAAAACCCGTCACTGACCTTTGGTGCCTGTGGGTTGAAGGATCTGGGAACCCACTGCTGCTGGGACTGGGGATTCCGTGAGTGGAGATTCTGCCTCCGAGGGCTGTTCGCGAGTCGTGCCAAGGGACCAGGCCTAGGCTGGGCTCTGCTCCATGTCCAGTGCAATAGATATTTCACGTGGAATTTTCAGGTCACCCTGGGCTGGAAATCTCCTCTTCTCCACTTCTGCTGCTCCAAAATTTCTTGAGAGTCCCTCTCTACAGGTATTTTATGGGCTGCATGGGGAGACCCTGCCTATGTTTGTCTTTCTATTCCACCATCTTAACTTCGCCCCCTAGATGTAGATTTCTAAAAGCATAAGGGCCTTGAAATTACAAAATTCTTTTCTTAAAGAAAAGAAAAAAGAATATAGAATGAAATCATGTTCTTGAGTACACAATTAAATGTTCAGTAGGTGGCAGCAGAGGTAAATATTCTGGGTGATGAGACTGGTATTTCATAAATGAGGATGTTCTCATAGAAATCTGAGCCATATTTGCTCCATAAATCAGATTTTTAGGTGAGTGTCACAGAGGATAATAATTGCTCTGTCCCTTCAAACAGGATGTGCCTTTGTGAGAGTAAGGTATTTGTTGGAAGAGATTTTCAATTTTCTTATTGTGAAATGTGACTTTCATATTTCAGTTTCTTCACCTAGCAGAGTACCACAAGGAGTATGAGATACTTCTAGAAAGTCAATGAGTGAGCATAAGTGGAACTATGGGAAAATAATTTAGGGAAAATGTAATCCCAGTTAAAGGGAGGTAAAAAGTTGACTAAGGAAGCAGTAGAGTGGCAGCAATCAGGACTAGAGACTCTGAGAAGAAAGTGATAGGCAAAAAAAATATTCCATCTCTTACTCATTGGAATTGGAAGGTGGTGAAGAGCTTGGACTATCAGAAATGTGAATAACATTGATTAGAAGTTTATTAGGAACTCAGAAAGCACTACTCCATGTGGTCCACTTGTTGAAGTGATGTGGGAAGATTGATACTGAGTGAAAACGAGCAGTTCAGGGAGTCTCAGTGTCACCAACATTCTCAGATGCTTTGGAACAAGCTCTCGGAAAACTTTCCTGTTGAAGTTCGGGAAAGAAACTTCTAATTGAGAGGAAGAAGAAGTTCTTCCCCTTTTTGAATAGAAGAAGACATGCAAATTAGGTCCCTCCCTACTGGGATGAAAAGCAGCTCCAAACCTGTATCTGTATCTCTGGTAGACAAGCTCAAGCTCTTTGTGCCCTAGAAGACTATCCTAGAAACTTACCATGAAATTTAGATTGAACTGGATTTTACTTCTGAACATTTTCCAAGGTGGTTTTCTGGAGAAGGGTGGACAATAAGGAAATGGTGACTTAATGTGATTATTGACTTTAATGCAGTGTCTCTGTGTTTCAGGAGTCCAATGTGATGTGCATCTGGTGGAGTATGATGGAGATGTGAGACAGCCTGGAGGTTCTCTGTGTCTCTCCTACAAAGCTTCTGGGTTTACCTTCAACAATTACTAAATGAGCTGGGTCCACAAGGCTCCAGGGAAGGGACTGTAATGGGTTGAAGAAATTAGCACTGATGGAAGTACTATACTATGCAGATTCCGTGAAAGGTCGATTCACCATCTCCAGAGATAATGCAAAAATGTGTTATATTTACAGATGAATTCCCTTAACCCTGGGGATACAGCTCTGTATTATTGTACAAGAGGCACAGGGAGGAAAAGCGTTTTGAGACCAGACAGAAACTTCTCCAGTCAGGAGGTGAGGTGCCAGTGAGTCTAGAAGGGGGCTGAGCTCATGATGCACAGAGTACAAGATGCCTAGATTCACTAACAGGTGTAGAGCGATTCTGAAATATTGCTATTTATGGCCTGTGTTGTTTTTCCTTCTGTCCCAGGAGAAAGAAACTTTTCCAGTAGCTACATATCATTTTCAATGCCTCACTCTCATTCCTACCACCATCCAATATTCAGTCAGTTGTTACGTCATATCACTTCTACTCACATTACATGTCTAGTATGTTCTCTTTTCTCTCCTCAGGTACTGCAACCCTTCTGACCAGTCCAAAATGGATTATTGTGCTAGCTTGCTCTTTGTTCTCCAAGCCTCAGTACTCTCTTCACTCCACTTCATACTAAACCCAGTTATCAAGACTATTTCCTAAAGCACAGGTCTGAGCATTTCCCCCAAATTCCAGATACTCTATTACCTCCAGGAAAAAAATATGCAATGCCATTTGGATTTTAAATCCTTCCATGTCGTGGTTTCTGCCAATCTTATTCTACCTAGCTCCTTTCCACGTACTCAGCAATCCAGTGACACCGACCTTCTTGCTGTTATTTTCACAAAAGTGTCGATCCCACTATTGTTTGTGTCATTAATGGTTGGAATTCTCCTCCTCCTCATCCCTTCCTCATGGCCCTTTTGTCTCCCTTTGCATCTCACCTAAAACATTTCCCCCTTCTACTTTCCACATCTTCTCTAATTCTAGTACCCTTGCACTGCATATACAGAAAATTGTAACTATTACTTTCATATCGTCTCTGTGAACGCATCTGACCTCCTAAAAAACAGGTACTATTTTTTGCCTTCCTTTTTATCCCCAGCACTTAGCATAGTACTGTGCCTGGTACAAGGTATGTGCTTAGTAAATAAATACTTCTTGCTGATTTGACCTTCTGTTCCTTTGTGAATGAAGCACTCTCATATTGCTGAGATGTATTCTATTTGTGATTTCCATTAAATGTAATATGCAACAATATAAAATATCAGACATTTTAATACAATCAGCACAAAAGTATATGTATGAATTATAAATTATGCATTCTTTTAAGTTAAATTTAAGAATAATGTAAATTAGGCATATTTCTCTAAGTAAGAAAGCATTCTATTATCAGGGCTGGTAACCTGAGAATAAAAAGGGTCGGTAACTGATTGATTCCACAGCCAAAGATCCCAAGCTAAAGACAACTCTCATTTTATAGATTTTGGCGAGTACTGAAAAAAGAACAGAGCAAATATGTGGCACTAAGGGTTTAAGGTCAACAGGACCGATTACATAGGTGAGTCTTGGGGAAAAACTTCATAATCTGGAAGTTGGGAATGGGGTCTAAGAAAACTCCCATCTATGATTAAGAAGTGATTATTAATTGAGTCCTCTTGCAAGTTCCCAGATAATGGCCTGCAATTCTGCGGAGGCCAAACTAAATATTCTTGAAGAATAGTTTGGTGGTGTAAAGATACTAGTTTTAATGCCTTTATGGGAAGTCATACTCATTGAATATTAGCAGAATTGCATGAGACAAGTATAGAGACGTGGTTGGCAAGAAAACTGGATTTCAAAATTTAACCCATTACAGGTGAGCTGAATTCTGAATTAAGTTCACAGATATAGAACCATAATTTAGTAGTAAGCTACAGAACATAATCAATTAATTGTAAATAGGATCAAGAGGAATATGTTACAGGACCCTTTTTAATCTTCTCAGTACTGTGTGGACACAGCAACATCACATTCACTATGATTAGGTTAAACATGTCTTTACATATAGTCAAAAGAGTATCCCATTCACAACTTGTAAGCAATTTTAAAGAAATCTTTGTTACTTTAGTTGATGTAAGAAATTTCATTAATCAACCTGAGAAGAGTTTTGAGCCTTAAAGTATGAAGTATGAAGGGAACTGTCACTGCCTAAAGAACTTGGAGTGACCGACTTACCAATAGCATTCCCAAACTATAAAATTAAATGAGTCATCATTGCTAGAATGACTCATTAAAAAGGATTTCAGTGCCTTTTTAAAAGTACGGAAATTCTAGTTGTTTCTTTCTGGTGCTCTCCCATCCTGGTACCTGGGTTTCCTGCACTCAAGAGCAATAAGGTACTTCCTCCCCATTAATGTTGATCCTACTAGCACCGTAATAGGAATGTTTAGAAACGATTTTCAATGTAGTCATGAGAGTCCATATATTTTAAAGTTCGGATTCAACTTATCTAACCTATGAAAATATTGAACTGAGGTTCATGTTTACCAATCTCCATTCCTTTTCACCAATTCATCATTCAAAATGTTTGTTCATGAATGTAAGTATTCTATTAGTGACAAATATTGATGAGCTTTAACCATTTTTTATTATATTTTGAATTTAATTGTATTTTTTTCCAATAACATGTAGTTATCAAATTCATTTTCCAAGACTTTTTTTTCCAATTTTTTCTCACTCCCTCTCTTACTTTGCATCTCAGAAGGACATCAAAGAATCTCATAAAAGTTATACATGTAGTATCATGTTAAATACATATTCATATTAGTCATGTTGAGAAAGAAGAGTCAGAACACAAGTGAAAGGCCAAAAGAAAGAAAAAATTAAAAAAAAATGAAAATATTGAGCTTTGATCTGCATTCAGATTCTATAGTTCTTTCTCAATAGATGGATGCCATGTTTCAGTATTAGTCCTTTGTGAATGTATTGGATCAGGATACTGCTGAGAAAAGCTGTCTATTGCAGTTGATCATCACACAATATTGCTGTTACTGTGTAAAATTTTCTTCTAGTTTTGCTCACTTCACTTTGCATTAGTTCAACTGATCAGGTTCATCTGAAATAATCCAGTTAGTTATTTCTTATAGCACAATAAAATTCCATCACAATCATATATCATAGTTTGTTCCGTCATACCCCAATTGATGGGAATCACTTCAGTTTCCAGTTCTTGGCCACCACAAAATCATACCCTTTGATGAAGCAATAGCATTGCTAGATCTGTCTTCCAAAGAAAATTTAAAGGGGGAAAATTTAATTAATGTAATTAATTTTCTACATTGAAAAAATGTAATTATTTTAATTAATATAATTTCTATCATGCAATTTGCATTAATATTTCATTATATTCCATATAATGTATTAAATTCTTTTTTTTAAGAGATTATGAAGCAATGACAGAAAAATAAAAATACAGGTTCCATGCCTGGAAAGGAAAAAAAACACACAGAATTGACACATTTCATATTCTATGCATTACACAAGATTTCCCAAACCTAATGGCTGATAAGCAAATAATTTGTATTTTGGAAAGTTCCCAATGGATTTCATAAACCATCACCCTTTCCTTCCCGTCTTCTCCCCTATCCATCGTGGAATAAGGACACTGACTTAACTCATTTCTTGGTCAGTAGCAAAGATAGCTAAAGTAGATAAAAGCAGGGATAAGATGTTGTTTTTTCTTAAGGACATAGAGATGGCAGACTTGGGAGCTCTAAGTAAGGAGAGTGGTGCCTCCACTTGGAAGTTCATTCCAATATGTTCTACCCCTGACAATGGAGAAGACAAACTTATGCCCATCAAAGACAAGTGTGTCACTGCCCTGCTATATAAAAGGGGCCTATATTAGAAACAGTATATGGTGCTAGATATGCAATGGGAACTTTCTTCACAATTTCAGTCCATTTCATGCCTCATTTCCTCTAACTGAAAGAGAGACATGAGTGAAAATGATTGGTACTGGGGGGAATAACAGGTGGATTCAAATTCTAAAATTAAGGAAAGTCTCTAGAAGGAAACATAGGAGCCAAGAGGCATGGACAGAGATAATGAGGAAAAAATTAACCCATGAGCAGATTCACTTCAACATCAAGGATAAAGGAAAATTAGACCACTTCCTTCATCAGAAATAGGAGGGGATTGACTCAGAAAACATCAGGAATAGAGAAAATGCATTCTTTTAGTTCTTTGAACAGTTGGAGAGATGGGAAGAAAAGACACTGTCTTCTTCATTATCAATGTTTCATATTCTTAGTGTCATGAAATGTTCTCCAAGGGTTTAGAACCAATTCTGGAGGATCCATGTCTTTGCACCTGAGAGCAATGAATAATCCCAAAGAGGTCGCATGTATTCTTCCTTTTATTGAAGGTAGGGTTGGGGGAATACCTACAGTCATCCTAATACACAACTTGCCACTGAACCCAGATGGCTCCAGAAGAGAAAGGGAATCTGATAACTTTGGACAGCCCTACATCACTTCAATCCCATTAACTTGTATGTCATGGAATTACATTTCTGATGCCATGGCCCTCTTTGAGAATGAAGTATAATCAACAACAGTGAAAGAAGGAGGGCAAGCAAACTTTCCCCTACCCTTGATATGAAAATCAGCACAAACCTTTAGCTCTGGGAGAGGAATTTCAGTCTGGTATGAGCTCGTCCAGCTGGTCCATTTTATTGTTTCTTGATGTTGCATGGAGTGATAAACTTGCACTAACAGAAATCTAATTTTCTTGGAATTATTTTCTTCACTGAACTTTTGCACTGCCTCTTTCAATTCCTCAGTTCCACTTTTAAAGGACCTATTTTCTTATGTAAATTTTTGTGCATTTTTTTGATTTGTCAAATTCTCCAGAAAGTACTTGTTTTTTGTAAAAGCAGCAATTGCTGAAGCTCTCCCCATAAACCCCTCCAAATACTCATAAAAATGCCTAGAAAAATTCTTCAGCTTCAGAATCCACAAAAATGATGTAAAGAAACCAGTGCAAGACAGCCTTCCAGGAAGCATCCACTGCACCACACTGAGAACTGAGCACAACACAGTGCAGCGTGAACCTCACCAGAACAGAAAGGGCGGGAGCAGCCCTCAGGGGACTGAATCACTAGCACCTGTGGCAGTTTCCAGACTTCTCAACTCATAAGCACCAAAGGTAGCATAGAAGGTTACTGGGAAAATTCTGTGGGATCTGATCAGGCATTGATCTGGCCACAAACCTGGGGTAGAGAAGGAGGAGGTGGCATTGGCAACAGCAGCCACCACAGCAACACTGGTGGTGGCTGTGTACAGAACTCTGTGCTGACAGAGAGTGGGGGATTGAGCAGGTGACAGAAAACCCCTAAAACCTGGGACAGCATACACACACACACAGACACACACACACACACATACACCCCTTCTGGAAACAGAGTCATACCTTGACAAGGAGTTAGAAAATCAAGTATTTTGCTGGGAACGTGTGGAAACAGTTTAAAAAAATACTCAAATTTGAGAATCTTATTTTGGTGACTAAAAAAATAAAAACATACAACTAGAAGACAACATAGCTTAAGCTCCTACATCTAAAAACTCCAAGAAAAACATGAATTTGTCTGAGACTATAGAAGAACTGAAAAAGATTTTGAAAATTAAGTAAGAGAATTAGAGGAAAATTTGGGAAGAGAAATGTGAGTAATGGAAGAAAATCAGGAAAAATGAGTCAAGAGATTGCTAAGGGGGACCCAAGAAAATACTGTAGAAAATAACACCAAGGGGGTGGAGCCATGATGTTGGAGTAGAAAGACACACATGTTCGAGCTCTTCCCTCACATCCCATAAAATACTTGTGAAGAGAAACCCTGAATGCATTCTGGAGCAGCAGATGCTGCAGAGCAAGAGAGTGGAGAAGATTTTCAGCGTGGGGTGACCTGCAGGACCAGGGTGAGGATTCTGTCATGCTGGATGCTGGACAGAGCACAGACCAGCCAGGGCAGAATCCCCAGCAGCAGTGGTTCCCAAACATCCAAAATAAATATGAAATTGTCTCAGACCATGGAAGAAACCAAAAAGGACTTTGGAAATCAGGTAAGAAAGGTGGAGGAAAAATTGGGAAGAGAAATGAGAGCAATTCAAGAAAATCATGAAAAGCCAGTCAACAGCTCGATAAAGGAGACTCAAAAAAATGCTGAAGAAAATAAAACATTTGAAAATAGGCTAACTTAATTGGAAAAAGAGGTTCAAAAAGCCAACGAGAAGAATACTTTAAAAAGGTGAACTAGTCAAATGGAAAAGGATGTTCAAAAATTCACTGAAGGGAACAGTTCTTTACAACATAGAATGGAACAGGTGGAAGCTTATAATTTTATGAGAAACCAAGAAATTACAAAACAAAACCAAAAGAATGAAAAAATGGAAGACAATGTGAAATATCTCATTGGAGAACAACTGACCTGGAAAATAGATTCAGGACAGACAATTTTAAAATTATGTGACTTTCTGAAAGTCATGATCAAAAGAAGAGTCTAGACATCATCTTTCATGAAATTATCAAGGAAAACTGCCCTGATATTCTGGAACCAGTGGGCAAAATAAATATTGAAAAATTTCACCCATCACTTCCTGAAAGAGACTCAAAAAGAGAAACACCTAAGGATATTTTAACCAAATTACAGATTTCCTAGGTCAAGGAGAAAATATTCCAGACATATAGGAAGAAACAATTCCAGTATTAAGGGATCAAAGGGCTTGGAATATGATTTTCCATAAGTCAAAGGAACTAGGATTAAAACCAAGAATCACCTACCCAGAAAAAGTGAGTATAATACTTAAAGGGGAAAAACGGTCATTCAGTGAAATGGAGGACTTTCAAGCATTCTTGATGAAAGAATTAGAACGGAATAGAAAATTTTACTTTCAAACATAAGAATGAAGAGAAACATAACAAGGTAAACAGGAAAGAGGAATCATAAAGGACTTTCTAAAGTTGAACTGTTTGCATTCCTACACGGAAAGATAATATTTGTAAGTCTTGAGACTTTTCTCAGAATCTGGGTCACTGGAGGGATTACACACACACACACACACAGACACACACACACACACACACACACACAGAAAGAGAGAGAGAGAGAGAGAGAGAGAGAGAGAGAGAGAGAGAGAGAGAGAGAGAGAGAGAGATCACACAGCGTAAGTTGAATAGACAGGGATCATATATAAAACAATAAAATTAAAGTGTGAGAGAGGAATACATTGAGAGTAGAAAGGCAGAAATGGAAAGGGGACCAATTGTATCTCCTAGAAGAGGCAAGAAAAAGCTTTCCCAGTGGAGGGGAAAGGAGGGAGGTGAGAGGGAAAAAGTGAAGCTTACTCTAATTTCATTTGTCTCATGGAAGGAATAGCATGCATAC
>CM053214.1:348832202-348853665 GCA_028583105.1 Macropus fuliginosus | reverse complement strand
AGGGGTATAGAAAGTTATCTGGCCCTATAGGACAAAAGAGAAGATGGAGACAAGGGCAGAGAGGGACGATAGAAGAGAGAGCAGATTGGTGATAGGGGCAATTAGAATGCTCGGTGTTTTGGCATGGGGGGAGGGGATAAAAGGGGAGGAAATTTGGAAACCAAAATTTTGTTAAAATGAATGTTAAAAGGTAAATAAATAAATAAAAGAAAAATAAAGATCAAAATTTTAAAAAAAAAGAAGTGAGGTAAAATTCGGGGAGCAGTTTGCAAGAAAGGATATCAGCATATTGGGATTTGTGGGCTGACAAGGGGTGGCTACTGTTAGAAAAGAAAAGAAAAGAAAAGAAAAGAGAATGAGATATAGCATCAAACCATTTTGAAAGATACGGAAGGAAGACATGACTTGGTGAATGGCCTTATATGATGAATATTTAAAGTCTTCCCTGACCTTAACTGAGATATTCTGAGATAACATTGGCACTAATTATCTATGAGATTGGGCAAATGTGACAATCTCACTTAAGAAAACAATTCAACGGATAAATGACAAGGACTGTTAGAGATAACAATCAAAAATGTTAGCCTGATAAACTGTGAATTTATAAAAGGGAAATAAATTCACGACCAGAAGAATTCAAAGAAAAACATGGCAAGAATTGTTCTGATGAATTAAGAATGTCAATTTCTTCATTTACTATTTAAAAGCATTCTAATTAATTGTCATCAAAAAAATGAAAGCATTAATTTAGGAGAGCCTCAACTGCATGAGGTACAAAATGTCATTGGTGTATCAAGTATGATGTTCTCAGTTTGTTCAAAAATCTCAGTTATAGCGATAACACTTCTCAGGCAGGGTAGTAGGTTCCTGGCTACTGCATCCAGTTGTTTGCTATTGTGTGCTACTGCTCTGTAACGCTCCCCGTGTTTCTGTGCTAAAACTCCCTCTGCATTCCCTCCTTTTTCCATAGCAAAAAGCACAAAAGGCAGGGAGTAATTAGGAAGACCCAATGCGGAGGGTTCTAAAAGGGAAGTCTTTATGGATTCTGTAGCCAGGTGCTGTTCTTTCTATAAGCAAATGGAGTCAGGATTTTGGTGTCACAGGGCTTCATACAAAGGGCAGGAGAGTCCAGAGAATTAGGGAATCCAAGACTGACAGTATCTAGCCAGACCCAAAAAGGCCTGAGGTTGCCTTTTGCATGTTGAGATGGGAAAATCACAGATAGCCCAAATTCGTGAGTAATCCCGGAAACACTGCCCTGAGAAATGACATGTCCGAGGAATTTTACAGAGTAATGGCAAACCTGAAGTTTATCTCAGGAAGTCTTATGGCCATTTAAAGCTGGAAATATAAGCATCACCCCTGCATCACCCTTCCCTGCAGTCAGGTCAGGGGAACAGAGCAACAGATGAACCACATACTGGAGGAGTACATAGCTGTGGGGAAGGAGAAGAGAGGTGAGATTGTCATGCAGGGTTTGACTCAAATAGGATGAAGATTCAGTGAAGCCCTGAGGAAGGATAGTCCAAGTATACTGTTGTCTCCACCAAGTAAAAGCAAAAAGGTATTGGCTGGAGGGGTGCACAGGTATAGAAAAGGAGACACTACAGAGATAAATAGCAGTGAGCACAGTGTCACATGGGGGGAATACGGGATAAGAGTATGGGGATTGGGGACCACCAGCGAGTGGGGGAGAACAAGGGTATTAACAGCACGGAGGTCCTGCATGAGGTGCCAACCTTGGTTACCAGGCTTCTTAAAAGGGAAAATGGGAGTGTTGCAAGGAAAGATACAGGGGACTATCAGTCCTTTGGAAAAGAACCTTTGGAGGAGAGGCCTCGCACCTTCAATAAGGGCAGAAGGAAGGGGATACTGATAGAGGCATGGAAGTGGATGGGAAGGGTCAATCTGAACCTGTATGGGGCGACTGTGAAAATGCACCCAATATGTTCTGTGGCCCATAACTAGGGCAGAACCTTGGCCAGGGATAGTTCTTTGTCAGGGGTGCCAAGTATCTCAGACTGAGGTAGGAGAGATAGTATTGTTATAGGTGCTGGGGAAGAGGAACAGTTGGGGTAAAGTTTAATACAGCAGAAAGGTAGGATAGGATGTCTTGCCCAAGAAGATGACAAGGGGCCCCAGGGACAAGACAGAAGGTGTGTTGAAAATTGTCCTGTCGAGAATGATTGAGACTGGATTAGTTCAGAAAGCCCAGAGAGGCTTAATAGAAATCCCCACCACTAGTAGACCTTCATTACACCGAGGAAGGGGGGTGGGAAATTTGCAGGGATCCAAAACTGTCAGAGTTGTGCCGGTGTCAACCAGGGCTAGAATGGGGTGGCCTTGTACTACCATAAACCATTCCCCTAATTGAGAAAGAGATAGAGATGGGTAGATAGAAATCAGATCCTGCTCGCAGTACCCCTATGATTGTTGGGTGGAGGGGTCTTGACGACCCCTGCTCTTTTGAATTTCTATAACCTTGAGATAGGATCTATATTCAGATTTCCAATGTCTTGGTTTCTTACAGTAGTGGCAATTACTACGTATGTGATCCTGTGCCAGAATGGAAGTGGGGTGTGAAGTTGGGATAGGAGCTGTCAGTTGCTGAAACAGCATAGTGTAAACCTGACCCTTTTTAGTTTGAAGTTCCCTTTCTGCTTCTGAGTCCTCCTCAGCCTATATTGGTAGGGTCTGGCCAAGCTGGGAGGTAAGTTTAGCTATAAATTGTAGATGTTTAGACTGCCACTCTGGCTGAGTGATTTTGATATTTCGTTAGAGGGAAAGTTGGAGGTTATTAACAAAGTAGGAGAGAAACTGAGTTTGTCCCTTACCTTCTCAATCATGGACTAAGCCAAAGTCAGCATCAAAAATCTCAGCTAGGTGAGTATAAAATTGAAACACAGTCTCTTCAGAGGGTGGTACACTTAATTATAGAAAAGTTTACAAGTCAGGGAAAGGCTGCTGGGATAGCTTCAACTACAGCTTCCCCTAGGACTTTAGCCTCCTGATAGTGCTCTTCCTGCTTCTTATAAGCAACATAATCTATTTTTTGCGTTTCCTCAATTTTTGCTTCTGTGTCTACCTTTTTCCACCAATTCCTGACTTCAGCTTTCCCAACCAGGATCACCACACAGAGGCAAATGTCAGGGATCCCTGGGCTATAAGATTGGACGGTGACCTTGAATTGATCAGTAAAACATTTAGGGTATTGGAAAGGATCAGGCAAGTCCTTTCTTATGGCCTGCAATTTGCCCCATTCCCAAGGCTTGGAATTATACTGAGTGGTGGAAACGAGTGAGACAGTTGGTTTGACATAGCCCTCTTCATCCACAATAGATACAGTCTCGGGGCTCTGCCTACTGATTACCTTAAAAGGATAGGTTCTGATGGAATTATGTTCATATCTCTGGTCCATAGACAGAGAGTAATTATTCAACTCAGGACTAGACTCTTTAAGGGGAAGGGAAGGGGGAGGAAGCAATTATTGAGGAACAGTTACCCTCCTCAGGATTAGAAGAGGCAAGGGAAAGCAGTGAGGGAGAGAGTAACCACAAAGTCCAGTTATCCTTCCCAGGGTCAGAGCCCTCAGGGGAAGGAGGGGAGGAAGGAGGTATGGAATAATGTGGAGGGAGGGAAGGAGAAGAGACAGCTGGAGAGGAAGGACAATCTGGGACTGTCAGGCAAGAAGGTAGGATAGGGTAAAGGGAGTTAGCAGGTGTTGAGGAAGGGGGGTGTGGCACTGGAACAACTTCTCAAGCATTGAAGGAAGAGGCCTCTTTCTCACTCAGCCATTTCAACAAACTAACAATTCAAGCATTCCCACTCCTGGTTAGGTGTTTTGTTGGCCTTTCAACTTAATTTGGTTTTGAAATAAAGTAACTTTGACTGGTCAAAAGAGGCCCATTGTGGTCAACATAATTTAGGGCTATCTTAAGTTAACTGACAGCAGCCCTGGCAATACCTGTGATCATCAGGCTGATAATCGCTGGACATATAAGAAGCAACGGTCTTGTAAGCCGGATTTCTAATTTCCCTAGCTACTTTTCTTAGGTCTATCTTTAATTCTAGGGGATCTATATAGGGAACATTTGACTGCAGAGTTGATTCCTGCCCCATGAGCTACCTTTATATTGTTTTTAACAGGAGATCTATACTTGATCCCTGCCTTCTGAGCTAGCTTTTAGTCTTTGCAGGAGATACTTGATCCCTTCCCCCGAGCTAACTTTAAATTTTTATTTTTTTTTATTTTTAATTAACTCATTTTTACATCACTACATTGATTTCTGTGAAATTTTGAGTTCCAATTTTTCTCACCATCTCTCCCCTTCCCCTACCCCATAACATCTTGCATCTGATTATCCCTTCCTTGAATGTCCCCTCCCTTCTATCACACCCCACTCCTCCTGTATCCCCATCTTCTCACGTTTCTGGTAGGGTAAGATAGATTTCTATACCCCATTATCCGTTTTTCTTATTTCCCAATTATATGCAGTAACAGTTCTCAAAATTTGTTGCTAATACTTTGAATTCCAACTTCTCTCCCTTCCTCCCTCCCCACCCATCCCCACTGAGAAGGCAACCAATTAAATATAGGTTATATATGTGTTGGTTTGCTAAAGACTTCCATAATAGTTATGTTGCATGAGACTCACTATATTTCCCTCCATCCTACTCTGTCCCCCTTTTATACTGTTCTCTCATTTGACCTTGTCCCTTCCCAAAAGTGTTTACTTCTAGTTACTCCCTTCCCCCATTTGCCCTCCCTTCTATCATTCCCCTCATCCCACTTGTCCCCTTCTCCCCTCCTTTCCTGCAATATAAAATAGATTTTCATACCAAATTTAGTGAGCATGTTATTTCCTCCTTAAACCAAATGTGAAAAGAGTAAACTTCACTTTTCTCCTCTCATCTCCTCCTTTTTCTTCTCCATTGAAAAAGATTTTTCTTATCTCTTTTATGAGTGATAATTTGACCCATTCCATTTCTCCCTTTCTCCTTCCAGTATATTCCTCTCTCATCCCTTAATTTTTTTGTAGATATCATCCCTTCTGAATCAACTCAACCTGTACTCTCTGTCTATATGTGTGTGTGTGTGTGCATGCGTGTGTGTTTATAATCTCTCTACCTACCCAAATACTGAGAAAAGCTGCAAGAGTTACAAATATTATCTATCCATGTAGGAATGCAAACAGTTCAGCTTTAGAAAGTCCTTTATGATTTCTCTTTCCTCTTTTTCTCTTCATGCTTCTCTTGATTCTTGTGTTTGCAAATCAAATTTTCCCTTCAGTTCTGGTCTTTTCATCAAGAATGCTTGAAAGTCCACTGTTTCATTGAATAACCATTTTTCCCCTTGATGTATTATAGTCAGTTTTGCTGGGTAGGTGATTCTGGGTTTTAATTCGAGTCCCTTTGACTTCTGGAATATCTTATTCCAAGCCCTTTCATCTCTTAATGTAGAAGCTGCCAGATCCTCTGCTATCCTGATTGTATTTCCAAAATACTAGAAGTGTTTCTTTATAGTTCCTTGCAATATTTTCTCCTTGACTTGGGAACTCTGAAATTTGGCCACAATATTCCTAGGAGTTCCTCTTTTGGGGTCTCTTTCAGGAAGTGATGGATGGATTCTTTCAATATTTATTTTACCCTCTGCTTCTAGAATATTAAGGCATTTTTTCTAGATAATTTCTTGAAAGATAATATCTAGGTTCTTTTTTTTGGTCATGGCTTTCGAATAATCCCATACTTTTTAAATTGTCTCTCTTGGATCTCTTTTCCAGGTCAGTTGTTTTTCCCATGAGACATTTCACATTTTGTTCTATTTTTTCTTTTTTTTGGTTTTGTTTTGTAATTCCTTTGTTTATCATACAATTATTAACTTCCTGCAACACCACTCTCATTTTTAAAGTACTATTGTCTTCAGTGAACTTTTGAACCTCCTTTTCCATTTGGCTGATTATGTTTTTTAAAGCCTTCCTCACCTTATTGGCTTTTTGGACCTCCTTTTTCAATTGTGTTTGCCTATTTTAAAGGTGTTATTTCTTCAGCAATTTTGGATCTCCTTTAGCAAGCTGTTGACTTGCTTTTCAATTCTTCCATGGCCTTAGCCCATTGCATACTAATTTTGGAGGTAATGGATGCAGAAGCCTTAACTTCCTCTTACACTATGCATTGTTCTCCCTCACCTTAAAGGCTGGAAGGAAATACCTGTTCACCAAGAAAGCAACCTTCTTTTGTCTTAGTTTTCCCCCTTTTTTGTGCATTTTCCCAGTCAGTTACCTGACTTCTGAATCCTTTGTCAAGAGGATAGTCCTAGGGCTCCTTCTCACTCCAGGACTGTGCTCAGGACTGAGATTTAGATCAGTTGCTCAATTCCCCCAGAAACTTCAAGCTGAGCCACTCCAGCAATGAAAGCTGCTGAACAACTCAGCCATTGTCATGCTCTACTGCTGCTGCTGGTGCTTCTGCCTGGGGGCCCGTGCTGGGGGGTACTCTGCTCCCCTCTCACCCACCTGGGAAATCCCTCTCACTGACATTTTAATTTTTCTTTGGCACTTGTGGGGTGAGGGATCAGAGACCCTCCTTGCTGGGGATTCTCCCCTGAATGCCTCTTCTGGTCCTGTTCCTCCCAGTGCCATATGGCCAGGTCTGGGATCTCTTCCACTCAGTGTCCCATGGGATAGACTTTTCCTGTCAGCCTTCCAGGTTCCCTTTGGCTGTAAATCTCTTTCACTATGTCTTTCTTTGGCTTCTGCTGCTCTAGAATTTCTTGAGAGCCACTTTTTACAAGTATTTTATAGACTGTGGGAAAGAGCTGTAGTATGTGCATCTTTGTACACCAGCATCTTGACTCTGCCTCCACAACTTGTAATTTTTGTAGGATGTACTTGATCCCTGCCCCCTGAGCTAGTTTTTAAGTTTTACAGGAGATCTATTGATCCCTGCCCCATGAGACAACTTTTAATTTTTCCTTAGTCTGATCATCAAAGGAGACCTAAGTAATACAAAGTGATTTAATGAGACTTGGTCCCAGCCCCAAAGATAGCTTAAAGGGAATTTGTGGACTTCACCCAAACTATTGGGAGTCCTTTGGGAACTGGGAATTGAAGGACTTACCCTGGCCCCATCAAGGGAAAGACTTCAGGAAAAACGGATCCTGAAGTGCCTGAGTCTTGGCGTTGGCCAGGTGAGGAATTGTACTTTCTAGTCCATCAGTTGCAATCTGCATGTCATGGCACCATAACTGGTGACCTGAAAGTTTTGTTAAGAAAAAGTAAACAGGCTAAACACATACAATTTATTCCCTTAATGCTAGTGGTCACGTGACCACCGAGCCAGAAATGCTTCTGACAGCCTGATGGAAAAATGACCAGATTTAAATACACGTTTCCATAAGAAAGGGACTTTCTGAGTTGAATAAGTTGTAAATTCAGTGAGATAAGACAATTAGCAAAGTAGGGTGAGGTGTAATTTATGATTCCAGGATGTGTAAATTTCCTCTGTATGGCATATGTCTCTGTGATACAAGATAAGGAAAAATCCCACCACTCTGGTTGCAGGCATCGTGTCATAAATAGGTCTTTGAAATTGCTGACACAGGAAAGGGCATTTTTAGAGCAATGTAAAGCAGTCTGATTGATTAGTTCAGGTGGGGCTTCTTATTAAATTTCAAAATTTATATTAAGTGATTTTCAGGGGTAAAGGAAGAAAGTCTCAGCTTGTGAAACTGCTTCCTGCTGGCAAGGGGTTTAGAGATGTCCCTGCCTGGATGGGTACTGTTCAAGGACCAGTTTTCTGGAAGTTGATGACTTGTGCTTTGGAAAAGAGAAACCTAGCAAGGAGGTTAGACAAAGACCAAATAGGCAAAAAGGGAGTACAAAGAAAAGACAATTTCTCTGGCATAAAAGATAATTTCTCTGGAGAGAATTAAAAATGAATATAACAAGGCCAAAAAATAGAAGTGTATGTTTGATAGGGGTATTTTTGGCTGTCAGATATCCCCTTTCTTTCTAAATTGCTCCATGGGCATATAGAAAAATTAAAGCATATTTTGAGTAAATAAAAACATCATTTGGTCTGGGGTCAAGTCCTAAGACATGGATTAAGACTCTCAAAGCCTGTCCTCTCCTTTAATCAACTTACAGAGTGAACAGTTTTTCTAGATTAATCTTAGTTTTCAAAGCCTCAAAAGACTAGTCTGAGTCAGGGCCTTGAGTAGAGTCATAAAGGGGTTTAACAATAAAGCCAAAATCAGTAATCCAGAGTCTACAAAATCCTGCCATGCCTAAAAAGACTAAAAGCTGTTTCTTAGTGGTTGCATCAGGGATAGTGCTTTTGCTGTCAAAGGTAATGGAGAGTGAGAGGGGGGCATGAGTTTATGGCACAGGTACTTTATGAATTAGCATGCTATCTGGACTTTGTTCAAAGAGACCCTATTGTTTAGAGTATCCAAGAAATTAAGGGCTTCTGTGGTAGCAGCCAAAGACCCAGCCTGGGTGGGACTACGAACAGGAGTATCATTCACACACTGAATTAAGCTACTCCCTAGTAGTTTCAAGTCCCTTAAATCCTTTCCAAAAGCCTGGCCAAATACATGAGGGTTATCTCAAAACCCTTGGGGCAAGACTGTCCATGTTAGCTGATATAGACTTGATTCCCCAGGAAGAGTCCATACAAAGGCAACAATAAATTGTGAGTATTCTCCATTAGGCTTTTTTGTGGGAAGGATTGCAGAGTTACATGGAGATGAACAAATGACAAGGATTTTACACTTGAGGAATTTTTCAATTAAACGTTATAGTCCTTCCCAGACCTCAGGCTTTGTCAGATACTGGCTGTGAAGAGGGAACACTTTAGAGTCTGGAAGAGTAACAACAACTGGGGTGGCAGAAGTAGCTTGCTCTGGAATTCCAGGATCCCCAACAATTGGCTTGACTGTCTCCCACACTTTCAAGCAAACGTGGGGAGATCTAGTGAACAGAGGCAAATGGGAGATGGGAGGTTTAACTAGAGAAAATTGGCTCCCTAATTTCACCATCGGGTCCCTTCCCAACAAGGGGATAGGGCAAGAGGAGATCATAGGGAAGGAGCATTTAAAGACATCCTCAAGTAGATTGGGGAAGGGATATGTCTAGAGACAGCCCTTAATATCCCCTTCCATGTCTATCAACTGATGGGTCCATGGGTGGGTAAGGCCAGAGCAACTGGCTAAAGCAGAGAACTAAGCCATGTTAACGTGGGTAATCTTACCTCCAACCTCTGATTTTGCCCAGGGCATGGCAAGAGAGGTGGAGAAAGTGGGAGCATTGCCAGAACCCAGGCTTTCCTGTTGTTCCAAGACTTGAGAAGACTGGAGTACAAGGTACTGGGAAGTAGCTGCACCACTTTTTCAACCTGAGGGAAAATCTTTCCTCCAATGTGCCTCCTGGTCACTTGGCCATGGTTTCACACGTGTTGGTTTCTGGGCTCCCTCTTAGGGAGAGGAGCCCTGGAGGGTCTCTTCTTGGACCAGTGACCCTCCGTGTGGCATCGAAAGCAAGTTTCCCCACTGCCCAAGTAGCCAGCCTTCTTCCAAGGGGTGCCCTGGAGGGGTGCTTCCTGGGTATTTTCCTGGCTGTGGAATTAACCGGGAATTGAGCATCTTTTCCGACTCTGAGCGCTATTTCCTCTGCTTTGACTAGGTCTCTGTTGCTGAAGACTCCAAAGGCCATCTCCCAAAATTGGGCCTGAGGTGTTTGGGGTCCCATTGCCAATTTCTGCAGTTTCCTCCTAATATCTTGGGCAGACTCATTAGTGAAACACATGCTAAGGATTGCCGCACCTTCAGTGGAATCAGGTTCCAAGTTTTTTGCTTTTTAATAGCTGCTAGTAGCCAGTCTTGAAAAAGGGCAAGGTTTTCCTTTTCTGCCTGAGTAGTTTCCCTCGCGTTTTGAAAACTTACTTGTTTTGGTAGTACAGGTTTTAGGCCATCTAACGGGCAAATTACCATATGGTCTCTTCTTTCCTCTATCCTTACTCTTTTGACAATCCCATCCTGATTCATCAGTGGGAACAGCAGCTGCTCCTGGTGGGTATTTTATGGGATCATTGCTAGCCATACAATCCCCAAACTTTTGGGCATGTTCCCAAATTCTCCCCTTCTCCCCAGTGATACAACAGGCAGAGAAAAGAATAAGCAGATCATTTCAAGAAAGTTCAAATTGTAGGAATATATCCCTAAAACCTTCAGTAAACTTAGTGGGGTCTTGCCAGTATCTTCCTAGTTTCTCTTTAACCTAAATGAAGTCTGAGATGGAGAACAGGACATGAACTCTAATAGTCCCACTAGAGGCAGACACTTCCCTCAGGGGAAAAATTTTTGAAGGTACTGTGGGGTCAGGGGCTCATTTAGAAAGATAGAAAGTCTCACTTTTTCTTAGGGAGGTGCTGGGGAATGTTGACTGAACTGTATTGCCCTGCAAGGTCAAGGGATTGGTCTGGCAAGGGGAAAGATCAGCTGGTACCTGAGGAAGGGAAGGGGTCAGAGCAGGAGATGCCACAGATCAGGGCCTGAGGCCAGAGTGGATGTTGTCCCAGGGAGAGGGGCTGCAGAGGGAGGCACCTAAGCACGACCCACGCCTAGGGTCTGAGCCAGGATCGCCAAGGGGGGAGAGGACAAGGGAGGAGATGCAAGGTAGGAGACATGGAAGGTAAATGAGGCTGCAAATGAGAGGGGTTGGGGTAGAGAAAAAGGCAAGGGAAACCAAGGGAAAAAAAGGGATGGCCAAGGAAGGAGAAGAATGGGAAACTAGGAGGGTTGAGGAATCTTAGGTAAAAGCAGGAGGGCCTAGGGGAGATTGGGGTGAAGATAGGAGTTGGGATGGTGGGAATGGAGGTCGGGATGGAGAGAGAGCTAAAACCCTGGCGGCCTTAAAATGGGGGTCATCCAAAACGCCCAGTTCATCACAATTGCCCCTTTGTGGGGTGGTTGTAGCTACAAATATCTTACAATCTTTTTTAAGAATGGGGTTCTCATAGAGCTTAACAAAGGCCCTTATGTAAGGTATTTCTATCCATTTTTCCTTTTGGCCACAATATAATTAAACTATAAAAGAGTATTACATTATATGGCCCGAAAATGGGCCATACTTTGTGATCCTCCAGGTAATACTGAGGCCAAACTACGTTGCAAAAGAACACCAAATATTTCTTTTTAAGTTCTTTAGAGAAGCTAATTTTTTCCCCAATTTTGTAAAAGGCAACCCAAAGGCGAATTTTTGGGGATTTAAGAGGATTGACCCATTACTGGCATGGAGTTGGAAGTCCCTTCCTCCGTAAAGGGGGATGTGAGAATAACCCTTGAAAAAAATACATGGGTAAAAGTAACTGATGTTTTCCCAAGTCCCTAGCATCGAGGAAATTCAGAGTTGAGTACACACTTCCCAACAGGGCATCTGTCTTTGTCTATGCTTTGGAGGGTGTGCCCAGGTTCATGACCTGGAACACAGCAGCTGGATCAACCAACCTGAGATCATCAGGCTGAGTGCAAGACAGCCTTCTAGCTGTCTGACCTACTGGGAACTGAGCCAAGGTCCAGAAACTCTTTCCAAGGTGCTTGGAGAGTGAAACTGGGATAGGGAGAGGGTGAGGTTTATATGCCTTCCAGTCTTGGCAGAAGAACTTGGGATTAGCAGTTCTTCTCAGTCAGGGAACCATATGTTGAAGGTCAGGGTTGCTGGTGACCCCAACATACTGAAATGCTGGATTCTGCTTGAATGAATTCAACACAGGCCTTCTTAAAGACAAAGAAAAACAAAGTCTATTAGATTTGCCATATTGAGTCGGCTCTTAAAGAGCTTAAGCATTTGTAATACTTGTATTCACAAGTAGGCCAGATACAATCTCAGCTAGACAGAGTCAGAGCTGGATTGAATCTGAGCCAATTTTTCACTTTTTAAACAGTTTTTAGCTCCAAATTTTATAACTCCCTCCAAACCTACCCCTTTCCATGTGACAGTGAGCATTCTAATTATAGGATTTCCGTGTTTGGTGGGGCCCTTTGACTCAATCCAAATTTCACGTGAGGATCCTAGAGGACCAGAGTTGGTCTTGAGGCCACTGGTTCCCCATCCCTGCCTAATGAGTGGCATCCCTTTGAATTCCAATTCTCAGTCATCACCAAAAGAGTTGCCACAAATGTTTCTGTACAGGTAAGTCCTCTTCCGTTTTTTATGATCTCTTTGGGATAGAGACCAAATAATGATATTGCTGGAACAAAGAATATGCACAATTTCATTTCCCTTTGGACATACTTTCAAATTACTCTCCAGAATGGAGTAACACCAATGAGATTCCCATAGCAACTGCTATAAATATGCACATGCATTTCCAGCATTTGTTTAAAAATGTGAAAATATGTTGTCCTTCAAGATAAAACCAAAAAATTTGTTCGGAATATTGCTATTAGGATACCAGAAAGCAAGTTTTGGTGAGGTACTCATTACTAATTCAGGGAGCAAAGACATTGGAAGCAAGTTCCCCTAGGTAAGTTGTTCCCTCTGTCTGTATATCTGCCTGTTTAATTCTCCCTGCTTACACCTTTCCCTGCAATCAATAGCAGATGCATAATGTTTCCAATCAAAGATTCAGCACTTGATTGTCTTAGTGTCAAGAAGCTTGAAAATCAGCACTTAATTGGAAAGGTGTGGGAATCCATGTGGCCCAGATCCTGATTGGCTCTCCTCCAAGGTTCCATGTGAGGCCTATTAATGGGTAGGGGGATCTTATATCTCAGTAACTTAACAGATAGTTGGATAAGTTTACAACTCCACTGGCAGTGCATTTGTGCTCAAATTTTCCAATATCTTCTCCAACATTTGTCATTTTAATTTTCTGTTATATTCGCTAATCTGATAGGTCAGAGCTGGTATCTAAGAGTGGTTTTAATATGTATTTCTCTAATCAATAGTGATGTGGTTCATTTTTTTATAAGTCTAAAGTTAACTTTGATATTTTCATTTGAAAACAGACTCTTCAAACGCTTTCATCATTTATCAATTAGGGAAGGACTTGTATTATAAATTTGACTCAAATGTCTGCATATTTGAGAAGTGAGATTTTTGTCAAAGACATTTATTAAATATTTTCCCTACAGCGTTGTGCTTTACTTTCAATCTTGGTTGCCTTAGTTTTATTTGTATGAAAGCTTTAATATGAGATAATCAAAACTATCCATTTTATATTTTATAATGCTTTTTATTTCTGGCCTAATCCTAAGTTCTTCCTTTAGTCATTGATCTTAAAGGTAAACTAGTCGTTGTTCTCCTAATTTCTTTATGGTATCACTCTTTGTTCCTAAAACATGTCAAAGATTTCTGACTTTATCCTGGTATACTCTGACATGGTGGACCTAGTTTTTGTCATGCTATTGTGCAGTTTTCCTTCCTTCCTTCTTCTTTTCCTTCCTTCCATCTTTTCTTCCTTCCTTCCTTTCTTGCTTTCTTTCTTCTTTCGTTTCTTTCCTTTATTCATGTCTTCTTGCACAGAATTACGAATATGACAATGTTTTATATGATTGCAGGTGTATAACTTGTACTAGATTGGTTACCATCATAAGAAAGGATGCAGGGCAGCAGGGAGGGATAAAACTTAAAACTCAAAATTAAAAAAAAAAACAGTTACAATGTTTTTACATGTGATTGGGAAAAATGTTTTTTTATAAAAGATATGGCTATATGGTTTACATTTCTAGTCAAATAATGGGTTTTTGTGCGTAAGTGTTGGTCTTTCAGTTTATCAAACACTAGATTACTGTGGTCATTTACTACAATGTCTTCTGCAAGTAATCTATTCCATTCACCCACCACTGTATTCTGGAAAGTGCCAGATTATGTTAATAATTACAACTTTATAAGACAGTTTTATGTCTCATTCAGCTAGTTCACCTTCTTTCAAATTCTCTTGATATTCTTCACTTTTTGTTCTTGTGTACAAATTTGTTTTATTTTATATTTTCTAGCTCTATAAAATAATTCTAGGTAATTTGATTATTATGTCATTGAAAAACGTGTAGTGCAAGAATAATTTAGAGTCAGAATTATTTAAATAAAATTGCCGTTTTTATTTTATTGATCCAACCTACACGTAAGCAATGAATATTTTTCCAATTATTTGATCTCATTTTGTGTATGTGTGTGTGTGTGTGTGTGTGTGTGTGTGTAAAAAGTATTTTATAATTGTGTTCCTACAGTTTTTTGGTTTGTCTTGATAGATAGACTCTCATACATTTTATATTATGCATAGTTATTTCTAATGGAATTTCTCTTTGTATGTATTGCTGTTGAACTTTGTAGGTAATATTTAGAAATACTGATGATTTGTGTAGTTTTATTTGGTATGCAGAAACTTTACTAAAGTTGTTAATTAATTCGACTAGGTTTTAGTTGATTCTCTTCGATTATCATGATATCATCTGCCAAGAGTGATAGTTTTGTTTCCTCATTGGTTATTTTAGTTCCTTCAATTTCTTCTTCTCTTCTTGTTATAGCTAACCTTTTTGGACACTATTGAACAATAATAGTAAAAATGGGCATGCTTGCTTTACCCAGATCTTATTGGGAAGGTTTCTACTTTATCCCCATTACAGATAAGGCTTGCTGATGGTTTTAGATGGATACTACTTATCATTTTAAGGTAAACTGCATTTATTCCTCTCCTTTCTAGTGTTTTTAATAGGAGTGGGTGCTGGATTTGTTCAAAAGCTTCTCCTCCCTTTGTATCTATTGAGGTAATCACGTGACACGTTGATTTTGTTTCTGTTATGGTCAAAACTATGGTGATGTTGGATATATTCTCCATTCCCAATATGAATCCCACCTGAACATAGTGAATGATCCTTGTGATAGATTACTATAATCTCCTTGCTAGTATTTTATTTAACATTTTTCATCACTGTAATTAGGGAAATCAGTCTATACTGTGCTTTTTGGTGTTGTTTTTCCTCTTTCTTATTTAGGTTTGATATTTTTGTCAATAAAAAGAATTTGTTAGGATTCCTTCTTTGCCAATATTTTTAAAGGGGCAATATGGCTTTGGAATTAATACTGCCATAAATTTTTGGTAGAATTCACTTGTGAGTTCATCTGGAATTTTTCTTAAAATGTTGATTGATGTGTTGTTCAATTTCTTTTTTCTAAGACAATGACATTTAAGTATAAACTTTTCCTTTTTTTTCTGGGCAATTTATATTTTTCGTGAAGGTTTTATTTTCGATATTGCCTAGATTTTCAGATTTCTTGACATATAATTGGATGAAATAACATGAAATCATTGCTTTAATTTTCTCTTCTTTAGTGATGAAATCAACCCTTCGATTTTACATGCTAGTAATTTGTTTATCTGTCTTTTTAAAAAAGAAATTCAAATTAATCAATAATTCATTTATTTTATTATTTTCTTTTCCCATAAAACCATAAAGTAGTTTTCCCATAAATAGTTCAGTGGCTTTCCTATGTTTAATTACATTAATCTTTTTTGATTTTGAAATTTCTGATTTCCTATTTAGTTGGGGATTTTTAATCCATTCTTCTACTTTCTTAATCTGCATATCCAATTATTTGATCTCCTTTTCTCTCTTTTTTGATTTAAGCATTTTGGTATAAATTTTTTTCCCCTAAATACTGCTTTGGCTACATTCTGTCAACTTTTGTAGGTTTTCTCATTATTCTCATTCTGCTTAATTTCATTACTGATATTTTACTTGGTTTTTTTTTTTGAATCACTTATTTTTTAAATACTTAATTGTTTATTTTTCCAGTTTTCTACCTTCACTTCCACATGACTTTTAATTTCAGAATTTCTCCCCATCTCTCCTATTCCCCATTCCAGGCAGCATGCATCACATTCACCTCTTTCCTCTTGGCCGCCAGGCTGTCTTGGGTTAACAATCTGTTTCACTCTGTCATTTTGTGGCTTCTTCTACTCTAGAATTTGTTTAGAATCATTTTTAAACAGATCTGTGTTTCTACTCCCCCATCTTGGTTCTACCCTCACTGAATCATCTATTCTTTTGGATTAGATAATTTAGTTTCCAATTAATTATTTTTATGTTTCTTAATACTGTTCCTTATTGAGTGTATTTTTAATGCATTACGACCTGATAAGGATTCATTTTATATTTCTGGCTTTCTATATTTGGTTTTGAAGGTTTTATGCCTAATACATGCATATGTTTTGTTTAATTCCATTATGCTGAGAAAATACATATTTCTTTCCATTCTCTTTCAGTTTTCTCCAGAGATATTACATATTTAACTTTTCTACAATTCTATTTACCTACTTGTTTATTTTGTGGATAAATATAACTAGTTCTGTCAGGGGAAAGTTGGGGCTTCCAGTAGTATAGTTATACAGTCTATTTTCTCTAGACTAGTCTATTTCAACTAGAGAAAGTATACAACAATATATTGCAAATATACATTTGGATCATGTGAGATTTATAATTAAATGCAAAGTTATTTCAACATAAGGAAACCTATTAATGTAATTGATTATATAAATATTAAAGGTTTCAAAAATTTCATGATTATATCAGCAGATGCAGAGAAAAAAAACTTTTCCTAAAGCACAGCACAAATGTCTATTAAAGCACTTGAAAATATTGCTAGTAAATGATTTTTTCCTTAAAATGATAAAAAGCATTTATCTAAAGCAATCAGCGAGCATTACTTGTAATGGGGTTAAAATGGAAAACGCAATTCCAGAAAAATAGTACGTGAAAAAGGATGACGAACATCATCAATATTATTCAACACTGTATTGAATATTATAGCAATAGGGAATTTCTTTTTGCATACAGTATGATGATATGCTGGGAAAATCTGAAAGATTCAACTGAAAAGTAAACTGAAACAGTCATTTTAACAAAGTAGCAGGATAAATCCACATAAATCATCAGCATTACTTCATATCATAAATAAAATCTTCCAAGAAGATATACCGAAAAGTATGTAGCTTAAAATTATTTTATATAGTATAAAATACGTGTGAGCATACCAGCCAAAACAAATCCAGGATCTATATAAGCAAAATTATAAAAAAAACCATACAAATATAATCAGACTTATATTAATGGAGCAATATTCATTGAATGAAAATTTTACTTAAAACAATTCACATATTTAACGCCAATTAAATTATGAAAATTTATTTTACTGAATTAGAAAAAGCAGTAAAATTCATTTGGAAAAACCAAGTGAAGAATATAAAAATAATGAATGAAAAAAATTGTACCAAGCAGGTATAGCAGTATCAGACCTTAAACTATATTATAAGGCAGTAATGATCAAAACTGTCTGTTACTGGATAAGGAATAGAAAGGTAGATCAATAGAACAGTGTAGCCATAAAATTTATAGCAACAAATAAATATGGTAATCATTTATTTGACAAGTGGAAAGACTTAAGATTTAAGACTAAGGACCAAATATTTGTTAAAAGAATAATTGTTCAGAAAACTGAAAAAAGTATTGCAGAAATTGGACACAGACTAAAATTTTGCATCATTTACCAAGATAAGGTCAAAATGGATACATGACCTAGATATTGAAGAAAGATATTATGTAAAAATTTGAAGAATATGGAATACATTGTTTATCAGACTTATGAATAAGTGAATAACTTTTGAATAAACAAGAGACAGAGAGGACAGTTAGATATAAAATGGATAATTTACATTATATATAAAAAAGTTTTTGTACCAATAACACAAATGTAGCTAGGATCAGAAGGAAAGCAGAAAATAAATATTTTGTACATGTAGGTTGTTTCTCCTTTTTGTTGATCTCTTTGGGATATGGATTAGTAGTGATGTTCCTGAATCAAAGAATATGAACTGTCTCATAGTCCTTTGGGAAAAGTTCCAAACTGTTCCCTAAAATGGTTGGATCATCTCACAACTGCAACTACAACTCACCAATGCTCCAATTTTCCCACATTTTATCCAACAATTCTTATTTTCCTGTTCTGACATATTAGAGAGTCTGATAGGTGTGAAGTGGTATCTCAGGCACTTTGATCTCTAATCAATAGCTATTTAGAGCATTTTTTTATTATGGTTATAGATAACTTTAGTTTCTTCCTCTGAAAACTCCCTGTTCATATCCTCTGACAATTTACCAATTGAGAATGATTATATATACCAATTATATTCTCTTACATTTAAGTCCCTTCTCCACATATTTTTAGAAATGAGACCTTAATAATTTCTAACATATATAGAGGTGATTCAAATTTACAAGAATAATTTCTCAACTGATAAATGGTCAAATGACATGAACAAGCAGATTTCAGAAGAAGAAATTAAAGGTCAATAGTCATATGAAAAAATGCTCTAAATCACTACTGATTGGAGACATGCAACTCAAAGTAAGCCTTACGTATGACATCACACCTCTCAGATTGGCTAACATGACAGGACAGGGAAATGTAAAGTTTGGGGAAGAGGCAAATTTGAAACACTAAGTCATTGTTGCTGTAGTTGTGAACTGATCCAACCATTCTAGAGAGCAATTTGGAACTATAGTCAAAGGTCTATAAAAATGGCTATGAAAATGTGCGTACTCCTTAACCCAGCAATATGTCTATACATTTGGGCTGTATCTCAAAGAGATAATAAAAATGGGAAAAGGATCCACATGTACGAAACTATTTATAGCAGCTCTTTTTATGATGGCAAAGAACTGGAAATTGAGTGGATATCCATGAATTGGGGAATGACTGAACAAGTTGTGGTACGTGACTGTAATGGAATACTGTTTTGTCATAAGAAATGATGAATAGATGGACTTCATAAAAACCTGAAAAGACTTATATTAACTTATACTGAGTGAAGTGAGCAGAACTTGGAGAATATTATGTATAGTAACAGTTACATAGTTGGATGACTAACTTTAATTGACTTAGCACTTCTTGGCCATGCAAGGACCTAAAACAATTCCAAAGGATTCATGATGGAAAATATCATCCATATCCTGAGAAACATCTATGGATACCGAATACAGAGTAAAGCTTATTATTTTATTTTGTTCTTTATTTCTCATTGTTCCTTCACTTGTTCTCATTCTTCTCTACAACATGACTAACGTGAAGCTATGTTTAATAGGAAAGGACATAGAGAGGCTATGTAAGTTTGCACACTGCCTTTTTGAGGGAGAAGAGGATGGAGGGGGAATATTTAAAGTTATGGAATTGAATGTTGAAAATCAAAAATAGATAAATTAACTAAAAAAAAAAGAAATGAGGTCTTTATCAGTCACTTCCTCTAAAGATTGTTACCCACTTTTCAAATCCTGGTTGCATTGGCTTTGTGCAAAACTTTTTAATGTTTCATAATGTTCTCTATTTTTCATTTGGTCACAAATTCTTCCCCTTCACAGATCTCACAGGTAAAGTATTTCTTGCTCTCCTAATTTGCTTATCATATCATCCATTATGTCTAAATTGTGTACCGATTTCAATCTTATCCTGGTATATGGTGTGCAGTGTCAGTCTACACTAGATTCTGCCATACTATTTACCAGTCTTCCCAGGAGTTTTTGACAAATAGCTCACACTTATCCAAGAAGCTGAAGCCTTTGGGTTTATCAAACAGTAGATTATTATAGTCACTGCTTACTGTGTCTGGCATAATTAGTCACTGATTTCCCTGAACTAGCATTCTATTTTTCAGTCAGTAGCAAATAGTTTTGATGACTGCTGCTTAATAATATAGTTTTACACCTGGTACAACTAGGCCACATGCCTGGTATTTTTTAAATTATTGACCCTTGTTTTTCCAAATTAATTTTATGATTATTTTTTCTTCCTGTGTGAAGTAATTTTTTGGTAGTTTGATATGACACTGAATAAGTAAATTAATTTAGGTAGAATGGTCATTTATATTATATTAACTTGACCTACCCATGAGCAACTCATATTTTTCCGGTTGTTTACATCTGACTTAGTGAGAGAAGTGTTCTGTAATTTTGTTCATATATTTCCTTTGTTTGCCTTGGCACGTAGACTCCGAAATATTTTGCGTTGTCTACAGATACTTTAAAAGGACTTAAAAAAAATCTATCTTGCTGCTTTGATTGGTTTGTAATATATAGAAATGTCAACAGTTTATGTCGGTTTGTATAATAACCTGCAAATTTGCTAGAGTTGTTAATTATTTCAAGTAGTTTTTGGTTGACTCTCTACGTATACCACCATACTCATGACAAAGAGTTTTAGTTATATTTCCTCATTTTCTATTCCTATTCCTTCATTTTTTCCTTTTATTATTGTTAAATCTAGTATTTCTAGTACAATTTGATAATGGACATCTTTTTTTCACCCCTGGTTTTATTGGGAAAGCTTCTAGATTGTCTCCATTACATGTAGTGTTTGCTAATAGCTTTCTGTGTGTTGATATGATCAGTTTTTCTGGTAGTTTTTCTAATGCTGAAATATCTCAGCATTCCAAGTATAAATCTCATCTGGCCATAGTGTATTCAACCTGTGATAAATTACTGTAAACAGTTTGTTAATATTTCATTTAAATTTATCCACCAGTGTTCCTTAGAGAAATTGGTTCATAATTGTCACTCTCTATTTTGCTTCTCCTTGGTTTGGATACCATGTTTATGTCATACATAGAATGTGGCAGAACTCCTTTTTTAAACTATTTTTCAAACTAATTTATATAGTATTGGAATTAATTTTTCTTTCAATATGTGGTAGAAATCACTTATAAATTCATCTGTGTTTTTCTCCTTAGGGATTTCATTGATGGATTTTCCAATTTCTTTTTCTAAATTGTGCTGAATTTTTAAATTTATTTTTGTATCAATTTGGGTATTTTATATTTTTGGAAGTATTCATTAATTTCAATTATATTATCAACTTTATTGGCTGTATTTAGGCAATTGTTTTCTTTTTCTCTTTGTTGGTAGTGAATTCAAACTTTTTGTTTTGGTATTCATATTTTGAATTAATGTATTTTTGCTTATTGGGCAGTTGCTTCTCAAATATTAATTGGTCCATGAGACCCACTTGAGTCACATGGAATACTGAGTTACATCAGTCTGTGGTTGAAAGGGCTTCTTGAATTGGTGAAGCGGAAAGGGGTGTATCAGGAAGTGTGAAGCAGAGCTAAGAAGAAGTTGATCAAAGCAATTACAACTGAAGGAGAGAGAGAAAGGAGGCAGTGAGCTGTGAGTTATCATTTGTGGCAAGACTCTACCAGGTAGAAGGCTTGGGAAGGTGGTGTCCCCTACATTATTATTGTTTGTAGATTTCTTTGTTGCTATGATGAATTTCATATGTGGTGTTTGGATGAATGTTTTGATTCTTCTTTCCATGTGAAAAGTCTGTTATATTTTGTGATTCAGAATTATGTTGACTTAGTCATAGCCATCATAGGCACTGTGAATGTCACATTGGTGCTATAGTAGGTTATCAGAATT
>CM053214.1:348719517-348832102 GCA_028583105.1 Macropus fuliginosus | reverse complement strand
TATATATATATATATATATATATATATATATATATATATATATATATATATATATATATATATATATATAAAAAAAAATTCTGTCCTTATTGAATCCCTTGCAATAAGTCTTTGGTATGTACCTTACATATCTCTTGACTCTTGCATGGCAAATTTTCTATTAATTCCAGGTTGCTTTTTAACAAAGTCTTTAAAGTCTGATAATTAATCAGGTGTCCATTTTTTCTATTCAGACAAATACTTCAACTGGGTGGATATAAAATTGTTGGAGGGAGCCCCAGTTGTTTGGCTCTTTGTTATCTAGTATTTCAAGACCTACAGGCCTTTATTGTCTCCACTGCTAGGGCTTCTGTGATTGTAATTGTGGCACTATTATATTTTAATTGATTTTTTCTTGTTTGTTTTAACATTTTTTTCTTGAGATAGAGGTTTCTGCATTTCCCAATAATTTTCCTACGAGTTATCTTTCCGGGATCTCCTTGAACTGGTCAATGATGGGTTTTTTTCACCTTGTTCTAAAGTTTCACGTCAATTTTTCTTTAATTATTTTTTGTATTATTGCATCAAGATTCTTTTTTTTATCATAACTTGTGGATAGTCCAATTATTCTTATCTTTTGTCTTCATAATCCACAACAATTTGTTTTTCTCATGTTTTATTTTTTCTTCCATTTTTTCATTCTTCATATGTTGTTTAATTATTTCTTGATTTCTTATAACTTTGCTGACTTCACCATTCCCACTTCTACTTTTAAGGTATCATTTTCTTCCTTAAGATTCTGAATCTCCTTTTCTAAGTGGTTCACTTTTTTAAAATCATCTTCTTGTTTTTCTTGAATTATTCCTGTTTTTTTTTTTTTTTAGTTTTCCCTTCATCTCTCTCCGTTGATAATGAAAGTCTCTTTTAAATTATTCCATGAATTCTTTCTGAACAGATGAGCATTTGATGTTAGTCTTTCGGGGTACAAGATGCTTTATTTTTTCAATATCCTCCGGTGAAGATGAATCTTAATCTTCTCCATTCCAATTGTAACTTTTAGGATTATATTCTTTCACCTCCACCTGTACTTTTTTCTTTGTAGGAATAGCAGATCTCCCAGCTCATACACAGTGTGAGGACTGAGAGGGTGAATAGACACCAACTGCAAGGATTACAGTCTTTGTTGGCACTGAGGCAGGATTCTCTACCTTTGCCTTGCTTGGATATGAGGAGCAGTATTGGGTTGAGGAGGATCATTCAAGGTGGATCTTGTGATATACAGGAGAAGGAATATTCCTTGCTGTTCCAAGGTGGAAAAGAATTCTTACTGTTACACACACATCAGAGCACAAGCCAGGAAAGAAAGAAACATGGCTTCTTCCATGATAGCACACTGGAAAACTGAAAATTTACAGGCTCCTGGATGTATCTCTGAAAAGAGTTGCATAAAATTCCTGAAGGTTGGGAGAGTACACCATTGCTCCCCCACTGAAAGCAGAGTCCTACTTTGACAACGAGTTAGAAAATGAAGTATACGACTAGGAAAATCATCAAATAGTTTTAAAAAGTTCATATATAATCTCACTTTTGTGATAAACAAAACTGAAACGTACCACCATTTGAAGACAACAAAGTCAAATTTCCTACATTTAAAGCATTCAAGAAAAATAAGAATTGGTCTCAGGCTACAGAAAAGCTGAAAAAGGATTTTGAGAAGAGAAGTAAAAAGTTGAAGAACCACCATGGAGGAGTAGAAAGACGTATATACTCTACCTCTTCCCCTACAGCCCATAAAATACCTGTGAAGAATGACTGTCAACAAATTCTAGAGCAGCAGAAGCCACAGAACGGCTGAGTGCAGGAGACTTCCAGCCCAGGGTGACTTGGAAGTTTGGCGGGAAGATCTGTCCCATGGGATGCAGAGCAGAGTCCAGCCCAGACTTGACATCTTGGCACAGGGAGGAGGACCAGAGTAGGCCTCAGGCTCAAAATTCCCAGTAGCAGAGGTTCACATATCCCTCAATTCACGGGCACTAAAGGTCAATGAACGGGCTTTTTCAGCTGGCAGAGAAGGCAGCAGGGTACCCCCTATAGCTCCAGCCCCAGGTGGAGGCAGAGACCTCAGCAGACAGCAGGGGCTCCCACAGCAGGTAGCAACCCACATCCATTGTTAGAGGCCTCATTATATATAAAGCTCCGGGGGGATTTGATGAGCTTATCTGAAACTCAGCCCTGATTGGTGACCCTATCCCCACCTAAAGCCCTTGAGGCAATTGAGCAGCTGATCTGAACCTCAGCTCTGAGTGCTGGTGTGGACGAAATGGAGGTGAGGCTGGTATGGAGAGGAAATTCTGCTGCTCGAAGATTCTGGGCACAAGAGTTTCTGGTTGCTCCAAAATCAGTGTGCAGGTTTGAGTGTGCCACCTTGGAGGAACTGAGATCTTACATGTCCCCAGAGTAAAACCTACTCTTGACAAAGAATCCAAAAGTCAAGTAACTGGTTAAGAAAATGCTCAGAAAAGGGAAAAATAAGTCTACAGCAGGTTACTTTGTTGGTGAACAGGTATTTTCTCCTATCATTTCAGATGAGGAAGAACAATGCTTACCATCAGGGAAAGACATAAGAGTCAAGGCTTCTTTATCCCAAACATGCAAAATAAATATTCAATGGTCTAAGACCATAGAAAAGGTCAAAAAGGATGTTGAAATCAAATAAGAGAAATGGAGGAAAAATTGGGAAGAGAAATAAGAGAGATGCAAGAAAATCATGAAAAACCACTCACCAGTTTGCAAAAGGAGACTCAAAAAATGCTGAAGAAAATAACACCTTTAAAAAATAGGATAACTCAATTGGCAAAAGAGGTTCAAAAAGTCAATGAGGAGAAGAATGCTTTAAAAAGCAGCATGAGCCAAATGGAAAAGGAGGTTCAAAAGCTCACTGAAGAAAATAGTTCTTTCAAAATTAGAATGGAATAGATGGAAGCTAATGACTTTATGAGAAATCAAGAAATCACAAAACAAAACCAAAGAATGAAAAAATGGAAGATAATGTGAAATATCTCATTGCAAAAACAACTGACCTTCAAAATATATCTAGGAGAGACAATTTAAAAATCATAGGACTACCTGAAACCATGATTAAAAAAAGAACCTAGAAATCATCTTTCCTGAAATTATCAAGGAAAGCTGCCATGATATTCTAGAACCAGAAGGTAAAATAAATATTAAAAGAATCCACCAAACACCTCCTGAAAGAGATCCAAAAAGAGAAACTCTCAGGAGCATTGCAGCCAAATTCCAGAGTTCCTAGGTGAAGGAGAAAATACTGCAAACAGCTAGAAAGAAACAATTATAGTATTGTGGAAGTACAATCAGGATAACACAAGATCAACATCTTCTACATTAAGGGATCAAAGACTGTGCAATATTATATTCCAGAATTCAAAGGAACCAGAATTACAACCAAGAATCACCTACTCAGCAAAACTGAGTATAGTACTTCAGGGAAAAAAATGATCTTTCAGTGAAGTAGAGGACTTTCAAACGTTCTTCATGAAAAGTCCAGAGCTGAAATGAAAATTTTACTTTAAAATACAAGAATCAAGAGAAGCATGAGAAGGTAAACAGGAAAGAGAAATCATAAGGAACTTGCTAAAGTTGAATTGTTTACATTCCTACATGGAAAGATAGTATTTCTAACTCTTGAAACTTTTCTCAGTGTCTGGGTAGTTGATGGGATTACACACTCACATGCACACACACATACACACATCTCGAGAGAGACAGAGCATAGGGTGAGTGAACAGGAAGGGATCATATCTAAAAAATAAAATTAAGAGGTGATAGAGGAATATATTGGGAGTAGAAAGGGAGAAGTGGAATGGGGAAATTATCTCTCATAAAAGAGGCAAGAAAAAGCCTTTTCAATGGATGGAAGAAGGGGGAAGGTGAGAGGAAAAAAGGGAAGCTTACTCTCATCTCGTTTCAGTAAAAGAAGGAAAAATATGCACACTCAATTTGGTATGAAAACCTATCTTACAGTACAAGAAAGTAGGGGAGAAGGAGATAAGCAGGTTGGGGGGGAGATGACGGAAGGGAGGGCAAATGGGAGGAGGGAGCAAGTAGAAGTAAACACTCTTGAGGAGGGAGAAGGTCAAGAGAGAAAATAGAAAAAATGGGGGGAAGGATAGGACAGAGGGAAATATAGTTAGTCTTATACAAGGTGACTGTTATGGAAGTCATTCGCAATACTACACATATATAGCCTATGATGAATTGCTTGCCTTCTCAGTGGGGATGGGTGGGGAGGGAGGAAGAAAGAGAAATTGGAACTCATAGTTTTAGGAAGAACTGTTGAGTAATGTTCCTGCATACAACTGAGAAATAAGAAATACAAATAACGGGGTATAGAATGTTGTTTTCCCCTACAGGTCCAAAGAGTACATGGGGATTAGGGAAGGGAGGAATGTTAGAAGGGAGTGCTTGGTGTTTTGGGGTGGGGGGAGGGGAGAGATGGGGAAAAAATTTGGAGCACAATATTTAGTGGAAACAACTGTTGAAAACTTAAATTAAATATATCAATGAATAATTTTTAAAAAAGAGAAGTAAAAGAAAAATTGAAGATAACTGAGAGTGGTACATGAAAATCATGAAAACTGAATCAACGACTTGCTAAAGCAGACCCGTCAAAATACTGATGTAAATAACACCTAAAACAATCGACTAATCCAAAAGGCAAAAGAGGTTCAAAAAGTCAATGACGAGAAGAATGGCTTAAAAAGAAGAATTGCCCAAATGTAAAAGGATGTTCAAAAGCTCATTGAAGAAAATAATTCCTGAAAAAATGAGTGGAGAAAATGGAAGCTAATGACTTTATGAGAAATCAATAAATCGTAACACAGAACAAGAAGAATGAAAAAATAGAAGACAATGTGAAATATTTCATTGGAAAAAGCAGTGACTTTGAAAATAGATCCAGGAGCAATAATTTTAAGTATTATTGTATTATTTGAAAGCCAGGATCAAAAAATGAGCCTATAAAAGATAATTCAAGAAATTATCAAGAAAAACCGTTCTGAACTTCTAGAACCAGAGGGCAAAATAGAAATGGATGTCTCAGAAGGAAATATCCCAGGATTATTGTAGGGTAATCCAGAGTTCTTAGGTCAAGGAGAAAATATTGAGAGCAGCCAGAAAGGAACAAATTGAGTTCTGTGGAAACACAATAAGGACAGTATAAGATTTGGCACATTCAACATTAAGGGATCAGAGGGTTTGGAATATGATATTCCAGAGTTTAAAGAAGGTAAGATTAAAACAAAGAATCACCTACCCAGAAAATCTGAATATACTCCTGCCAGAGAAAAATGGAACTTCAGTGAAATAGAGGATTGTCAATAATTCTTCATGAAAAGACCAGAACTGAATAAAAAATTGAACTTTCATATACAAGACTCAAGAGGAGCTTGAAAAGGTAAACAGAAAAGGAAAATCATAAAGGACTTATGAAAGTTGAACTGTTTACATTTTTACCTAGAAGGATCACATTTGTAATTCATGAAACCATCCTCAGCATTAGGGTATTTGGAGAGAACATATACACACACATTTACACATGCATACATGTATGTGTGTGTATATATGTATGTATCTGTATAAACACACACTCACACACAAAGGGTACAGAGGAAGCTGAATATGATGGGACGATATTTAGATAATAAAAAACAGGTAAGAGGAAAATATTGGGAAAAGGCGAGAGGTAGATATAGAATAGTGTATATAATTTCATATAAAAGAGGTAAGAAAAGCTTTTAGAATGAAGGGGAATACAAACCATTTGAGAGGGAATCTGAAACTTACTCTCATCAGATTTGGTTTAAGGAAGGAATAACATACATACTCAATTGGATATCATGCCCTACAAGAAAGTACGCGGAAGGGGATACCAGAAGGAATGATTATTGAAGAAAGACATTTTGGGCTAGAGGCTACTTAGAAATAAATATTTTTGGAAAAGGCCAGAGTCAAAGGAGAAAATAGAATGAATGCAAGGTGGGATAGGGAAGGAAAATGTAGTTAGTCTTTCCAGTATGACTGTTATAAAGGTGTTTTACACAACTACACAAGTATAAGCTCATGGAATCCTGATAAAGCTGCCCCCTGCCACAATGTTCTCACTTCATTACAGGCTCACTGTTCCTACCTAGTCCCCCTGGCAATATAGTAACTTCTTCATGCATACCTCATTGTTGAGTAGAAAAACAGGTATGTCCCTAAATGCTTAGGTAACACAGCAAAAATCGGTATATCCATGTGATGGAAATACAGCCACTGCCTCTACCTAGCAACGGTCCCCAGAAGCATTCCCACCTATCTGAAGAGGTTTCTTGTATTCAGTCACAATCACACCATCCATGTAGCCCCAAACAGGCCCACAATACCTAACTATCTATCTTAACCCGACAAGACCACAATAGCTAGCCAGTTGAAGGTCAGCTAGGCCAGAATGGTTAATTTACACACCATATATGGGACCTCTCCTCCATAACCTAATCCCTTAAAAAAACTTCTCTTGCCTTTATAATATTAATCATATTCTTATATTCTATGTAAATGTTGATTGTTTAAGTATAACTTTACCCTATAAAAATCCAACTGGCTGTGTCTGAAGTTGCTAGTTTCTCCTGGAATTTATCCTGCTTCGTGAGAGACATCAATCTCAACAGATGCCTACACTTGGTTTGGATTCAGTGGTCTGACTGAATTGTTTGAGACAGTTCCACTCCAACACATCATGAAGCCCTGGAAGTTTTTAGTATCCCAGGTATGAACAACCACATACCCTAAGTTGAACTGCTTGCTTTCTCAATGAGGATGGGTGGAGAGGATATAAGAGAGAGAATTTGGAACTCAAGGTTTTAAAAACAAGTGTGAAAAATTATTTTTACATGTGTAATTGCAATCAAAATAAGATCTTTTGCCATTTTTGTTTTACTAAAAGTGCCTCTGATTGAATAATGTGATTAAAGAAAATCTTTCCCACTCATTGATTGGCCTGACCACTGTGGGAAGCTTGATTAGGGGAATTGTTTTGGATTAGGGCGCCAAGTACCTTTTCTTTTTTTCTATTGAATCACTGAGTCAAAGGGTTGTGATGCGCTCTGGCTTTGTAAAAGGTACAAGTATTATGAGTTGAGGTTTTGCTTTATAACTTTGTTTTTGAAAGATGCTTTCAGTACCAGATAAGGATTCTGGAAAGCTGCTAAGAATCCTACTGGCTTTGAGAACATAGATGTTGTATTACCCTCTCTGGTAACTATGGTCAGACAGATATACCTGTCTGTGGAATTATGGTCAAGCAGAGGAAGCTATGTCTGCTGATTACTTTGGGGCTTACTGACTGGAAGTGTTTGTTTCACCAGATGAGGTCTCTGGGAAGCTGCTAAAAGAAACTTCCCCCTTTGAAATTCCAGATGTGAGTGGTTCCATCTCTGATAACTATGGTCAGATTGTTGTGGTCCAATTGTCTGTTGATATCAGGCAGAGGAAGCCATGTCTGTGGATCTTTTGATTTCTTTGTAATTTTTTTTGAAGTTCAGTGTGTTGACTCCCCTGAATTAGGCGAATAAAATATATACTTGGTTAAAGGAATGATAAATGTGCTTGAATAAAGTGATTGTGAAGCACTCAAACATTGCCTTTCCTTTTATGAATGCAGATCTAAGAACCTGTGATAGCACACCAGGGTGTGAATGTTGAGGTGCTTACTGATACAACATACAACTGGAAAATAAGATATAAAGGCAATAGAATATAGAAATCTCTCTTGCCCAACAAGAAACAAGGGGAGGGGATTGGGAAGGAGGGGTGTTAGATGGAAGGGCAGAATGGGGGAAGGAGTCATCAGAACCCAAACCATGATGGGGTTGGGGGAGGGGAGAGATGGGGAGAAAATTTAGAACTCAAAATTTTGTGGAAATAAATGTTAACTAAATGTTGATTAAAAATAAAATGATTTATGGTATCAGATGCAGAGTAAAGTAAGCAGAGCCAAGAAAATAGCATACACAATGATTAATGAAAGTAGCCACAAATTGATCAAAAGTATATGTTGTAAATCTACAAAGAACAAACATGGTCCCAAATAGGACATATAAAATATGAAATTATAACTTCACTCTATTCCTTTGCAGAGGTGGAGCATCAAAGGGTGTTTTATGCTGAACATGTTTTCAGATTTTTTCTGTGTATTGATTCATTTTGCTGGAGGAGATGCACTGGAAGAAAATTTCAAGGTGTATAAAAGCAAAAAAGTATTAATAAAATGTATACAATTACTTTCAAAACCCTTGGGAAAATTAAAAAAAAAACAGATAATGGAAACCACCTTTAAGGTTTTTAACAATAAGTGTAAGACTGATGCAAGAATGCATATCTCTTGGTTACTATTATCTAAGAATTTCCAGGCTCTGGGAGATGGAGTAATATTTGGTATAAATAACTGGGCCACTGATCCAAAGATTGTCCCTAAAAGGGATCAACAGCCATCTACCTCCTGAATCATGCCTTTTCTTCTACCAGAAAGGCCATTGGAAATGAAACTTTCCACAAAGTAGCTAGGCCACAACACTGAAACTTAGCATTCTGGGCCACTTTACATTTGGAATGAAAGGTCTCTGGGGCTAGTCTGGCTCTTTCTTTTCACATATCTAAGATTCAGTCCAAAATAAAAAAAATTTAAAAAAATCTGTAAGGTAAGTCACTTCATTTTTAAATTGACACTGGAACCACCCATTCTCTCCTCATGCATTATTCAGGCCCTTATCCACAGACTTTACCCTTAAAGGGGACTGATGGCAGACCTAGGAAAAGCAGGGAAACAGAAACCATTTCTTTGTATTTATTAGTGTCAGACTTTCATTAATACTTTCCTTGCCCCAACCACTTGTCATTCCTCTACTGGGTTGGGACCTCATGTTAAAACTAGGATCCTGATTTTCCTTGTTCCTGAACTCCATAACAATATTAGTCATAACAGGCAGATCCCTCTCCTCCAACACAACCCAAAAGAGGTCTAGACTAAGGTTATCCTGACAGCCAGGGACAAAGGAGTCCCTGGGAGGTCTGCATAGGCCACCCCTGTTTAGATCCATCTGAAGGACTCAGCCTAACACCCACACTGATGACAATACCTTGTTAGACAGGAAGCATGCTTCATGTTATTTTCTTTTATTGCTAAGTTTTTATAACAAGGCTTGCTGGTTCCCTGTCAATCACCTTGTAACACTCCTGTACTCTCTGCTCTTAATGCAAATGGATAGTTTGTCATGGTTCACAAAATGCACACTGTGAATGATGCTGTTATCCACATTCATCTTTTTCTCCCAAAGCATTATCCTATTTTAGTTCAGGTTCCAGGAGAGAACTGCTAGTTTACTACTTTAGAACTTAAAGATGCCACTTTACAAACACTCCCAATATATCTTTGCTTTAGAATGGACAAAACCTGGGGAGAAAACTCCCTTGGCACTCACCTGGACAGTCTTCCCACAGGGTTTTCAGGATAGCCTTCACCATCTGGAGTAGGCACTGGGCAAAGATCTCAGAGCTTCATTTCAGCATGATGGTCCTATGTATTGATGATATCTCTATACATATGAATACACCTTATCTGTAGTTCCTCCTTCCGAACAGACCTTGAGGCTACAAACTGGACCCTGAATATTCTAGGTCAGAGGGGCACAAGGTCTACCAAAGACCCAAATTCTCAGTGCAGTCTGTAAAGTTCCTGGATTGTCAATTAATCCCCACTTCCTGGGTATTTCTTAATAATAGAATGAAAACAAGCAATTTTGATCTGTCTGACCACTTACCATAAATGGGAACTCTGGACTTTTCTTGGTCTGGCATTGTTTTGTGGAATTTGATTCCTAACTTGGGCCTCATTCTCTAACCCTTCTATGATTCCACAAAGGGTCCTGTCACCTTACTCTTCCATTGGGAACATAAAGAACATAAAGCATTTAAAAATTTTGTAAGCAAATTGACCTCTGCTACCACACTAGCTTTAGTGCACTTAAGGAAAACCTTCACCTTGTATGTAGATCAAAAATGCTGTTTGACCAAGAGTATACTTAGTCAGACCCTAGGGCCTGATCCACACCCCACAGCATCTTTCTCTAAACAGCTGAATACAACAGCCCCCAGCTGGCAGCCCTGTCCCTGAGTAGTAGCAACCACTGCCTTCAGGTTGGGGAACCTGCTAAGATCTTAGTCACGTTGCCCCAAATTATCCTGACACACACTGTTATATCCAGAGTATTTTGTAAATGAAAAGACACTATTGTTTGGCTAGTAGCTGCCTGAACAAATATCAGGCTCTCCTCCTTAATACCCTTGGTTTAACTTTATGCATATGCTCCATCCTGCTCCCTTCCACTGGGGATCCCAAATATCCCTTCCATGCCTGTTACTAGGTTCTCCAAGTGATGCCCTCCATTCACCTTGAAGTGATATACATTCCCTTAGAACACCCTGATCACAATTAGCACACTGGGTACTAGAGCTTCGTGGAGGAGGGAATCAGGAGAGGAAGACAAGCAGGAGAAATCTTTTGGGAAAAATGGTGAAGATCATTATCTTCAGTAGATATTTCCTGCTGAATAGGGGCCCAGAGTCCATTTCAGGGTCCTAGAATGTTTTTAGGAGGGGTCATCAACATGGGGTGTGGAATGTGGTGTATATTGATTCCTGGGTGTAGAGAAGTGAACCACAAAAGAACATCAAGGGCAGTGGCTGGTATCCTTGCCGCATGAACATCTGCAAATGGACCACAGGTAGTCTAGAAGTCACAAATCTTACTAATATATTAAGTAGGCAGGGCCCAAAGATCAAGAGGATGAATTAATCAAAAGGAGTGTAAGAATGGGAGAACCCATGAATCTTAAGAACTGTACCCTCATCCAGAGGAAAGAAGCTGGCTATAAACTCTTCTTTCATTGAGCCTTTTTAACCATGTTTGCAACTCAGACCTGGATTTTCCTTGAGTTATTAATGTAAGCACAGTATGACATGTTAACAAGAGCACAGACTCCTTCTTAGGAGGGAAAGTAGTAATGAAGAGATGTCTGATCATCCATTACAATATTAACAAGGAAGTTTAAGGACTCCTGTGGATCCAGAAGTTAGCTAGTTCTTGAACACCAACAGTTCGATTAGTTAAGATTGTTTCATGCTGTATGTAACCACCAGGTAAGATTTTTCTGAGCCACCACAATGATCCTGGAAATTCCTTGTAACTCTCACATACAATTTGGAAGGAGATATGGCATAAAAGATTTCAACTGGGAGTCCAATCATTCCCAGGGAGTACCTACCATCTAAGGTGTAGGTGTTAAGGCTCTGAGAGATCAGGATAATTGAGCCTTCGAGCAATTCATCAGGATATGATGTTAACTTGTCTGCTAAATAAATTGGAATAATAACAAATCTGCATATGAATGTGTGCTGAGGGTGTGCTGAGGGGATTCTAGGAGCTGTTCAAGAGTGTGCTCAAACTCCCAGGAACTAACGTTCGGTCCCAGTCCGGCAGGTTTTATAATCCTAGCTACAGAAGGGATCCCCCAGGATGTCAGTAGCAAAGTCCACCATAGCATAGAGGGTCATGGTAAGGGCATGAAAGCAGAATAGGAGGAAGAGTTAGTGTGAGTAGCATTGGGGGGCCTTGTAAGAAAGAGTTAATAGCCTCATGCAGAAAGTATACCTTCCCCACTAAGAGAAGCCATAGTGTTGTAATACTGGGAGAATTTCATGGAATAGGGAATAAGTATATCCCAGATGATGAAGTCCATGATCCATGAAGAATCAATACGGGAGTCATATTGACCAGTGCCCCAGAGAGGGATACTTAAACCGAAAGCTAATGACCTGCCAGATAAGTGGGTAGTTCCCTTGTGGAAGAGAGAAAGAATAAATCATACCTTGGTTATGCCTTGGGGGCCCCTAGTGGGATTGACATACCCAGCAATCACTAACCTGCATTAGTCAAGGCCTCACCTAAGCAGATTAGGGAGTTTCTGCTCCTTGGGTAAAGAAAACATTTAATGAAAGGGGAAGAAACAGAGTAGAAGAAACTGGGGTGTAAGGGAGAATATGTTGAAAAAATAAAAATGATCAGGAGGACCATAGCAGAGAAAAAAATTATAGAGAGTTTAACTTATGGGACAACTGTTTGCTCCCTTCAGGTTACCTCACGGCTTTCTTTTTTTATATTCAGGAAAAGCAAATTCAGATCCTCCAAAAACTCACAAATAACTGAGGTGCATCTGAAAGGAAATCAGAAGAGGGACACAGCTTTATCCTATAAACATGGATCTAGCTGGAGGAGCCTTTAAGCTTAGCATTGGTAGGCGTGGTTAGGATGATCTCATATGGCCCCTTCCACTTTTCTTCCAAGGGATCCATACCTTGATTTCCACAATTTAAGATAGACCAAGTCTCTTGGGATAAGTATTAGGAATGAGCTAGGGACTGATTTATGAGGTGTGGGGGAAGGGTGTGAATCAACATAATGAGATAAGGTCTTTTGCACTTACTCTAGAGCCAGGCAGTATTTTGCCAAGATTGTTTTTCTAAAAGTATAAGTGATAAGTGGTCAGAAAAGGTCTAAGAAACATTCCATCAAAGGGACTGAGTTTAATATCAGTGCAGGAGGCCACCCTGACCTAGAGGAGGGACACTGGGAGGAGACATACCCAACCTTCATGAACTTCCTGAGTCAACTTATTCAAGGTTCTTTTCAGGGTATGGTTCACCTTTCAACCTTTTCTGAAGAAACAATGGAGGCTGTAGGTTACACCAAGGGTGTAGGAAACCTTCTGGATTATTTGGGACGTAAAAGCTGGTCCATTATTGCTCTGTCAGTAGTGTGGCAGTCTGTATCTGGGAATAATTTCCTTTAGAAGTGTTTTAGTTCCTTCCACAGGTTTTTCAGAGGTACAAGGGAAGGCCTCTACCCAATTAGTGAAAGTGTCAATCAATGCTTAGAGGAATTTGAATCCTCTATAAGAGGTGTGTGTGTGTGCGCGCGCGTGTGTATATGTGTGTGTGTGTGTGTGTGTGAAATCTATCTTCCAGTCTTCCCCAGGAAAAGTGCCCCTGTACTGAAAAAAGATTTGAGGAAAGGACAGGGCCTAACAGCAGCCCACTCTCAGGATTGGCTCTGTTGCAGATGGGGCATGCCCTGCAGTGTGTGCAGTAGTCTTGTTTGCAGTAGTCTTGGTTCTGAGAAAAGGGGCTTCAGAAAATTGTGGTGTGTAATTTGGAAGTCAAATTTTCTATCCAGCTCCAGTCTTGTTGTAAGGAATGCTTGAAAGTCCTGTGCTTAATTTAATATCCACATTCCTCATAAATGATTTATATTCAGTTTATCTGGGTAGGTGGATCTTGGTTGTAAGCTCTAAAGTCTGAAATTCCCCAACCCAAGGAATCCTGCATCTCCTCCCCTTCCAAAAATAGCTATGTAGTTGATGCCAAAGAAAAGGCCAATGAGCTCCTTTAAATCTAGGATAGGTAGGTGCTTGATAAATTAGGTTACTTATGTTGAGACAGTATGAAGAATCCATGCTAAGAGTTTCATTTTGTGGTAGCAACCAGACTGATTGGTGAATCTCTAAAAAAACAATTTTCAGAGTGAGTACAAAAAACAGAAAAAGGGAGGAGAATGCATCAGTACTAATTTGTGAATATTTGGATTTTTCTGCTTAGTAATGAGCTAATATCCAGGCTTGAGCTTTTACATAATATTATCCAATAATAGCTTAAAGACAAGATTATATATTGGTCCAAATAGTCATAAACAGGTCCCCATATTCTTGTTATGGCTTTTACCTAACACATTATCTGAATTATTACTTAGATGTAGAATTTATGATTCAGTTTCTAAGCTATGATTTTTAATAGGTCACCATGTCTGGGATTCCATCTTACACAGATTATAAGTTAATGGTTTCTCATTTCAATCAAGTATTATCATTTTTCCCCATTTGGGACACCACATAATCCTAGTTACTTTGCCATCTGGATTATCATATTCCAGTCTCTCTGCTCCAATAATACAGAAGTTGCTAAACAACTCATGGGCCCAAACCACTTGACTCAATTAGTTCAAAGCAAAGACAACAATTAGAGCATGAACCTTTAAATATAAATATGAGGCACACTCTCTTACAAATATAGACAGATTCAGTGGAAGAGTGAACATATGCAGAGTATACTAGTGGATATACGTAAATATTTATACATATATGTGAATATATGTGTATGTATATATGTATATATGCGTGTGTATACATGTATGTATGTGTATACGTATATATGCATATATATGGAATGCACATGGACAAGTGAACTCAAGTTTCTGCCACTTCAAAACACTGACTTCCTTTCTCTATTGTGAAATTTCCATGTTGCTTTTAAAAATATATATTTAATTTTTTTGTTTATGGAATAAAACAATCATTTCCATAATACAAGAAAATAAAAACATTGCACAAGGAAATGCAAATCTATCATGTACAGCTTACTATTCCTTTCAATTAATTTAAATAAACTCTTAAAAAGATATCATGGAAATATCTTTGTTCTATTCCATCCAAACTAGAAATGGCTATTAGGCACAATTATGTATATATGTAAAATCATTCTATTCATCCTTCTATTTATGAGTTCATTCTTTTTTGGCAGATGATATCTTCCTTTATAGGTTCTTGCACTTATGTTGCATGTTCATAATAGTGAAAATGTAACTTTTTATGGAAACAGTGACTTTGATGGGCAGCTTTAAAATTGTGTTCCCTGGAGCTATTTTTCTCCTTATCTCTTGAGAGCAGAGTTAACTCTCCCTCATTTGAAAATACAGCTCACTAGATTGCCTTTTATATCAATTCAAAGGACATAGCAAATCTAGATAATGCCCACGTGGCTTCAGTTGCCTTAATTATATGAGAAAGGATGCCAAATATTCTCAGGGTGATTAAAATTGTTCATATTATCTAAGGGAGTTAAAAATGTAAATATTTCTTTAAATTTGCTTTATGAACAGTTAATGGGACACTTCCTTGTTTTGTAACATTTGCTGTGTATGAATAGGACACATAGACATTTAATATCTGATATGGGAAAACTCTAAAAGCCTAAGACTCTTTTTACTAGCACATCTGAAACGATGAATTGTGGACTCAGCACTTGGAGCACAAATCGTGCCTTTTCTTTTATATAGACATTGAACTCTATTCACGGCTTTAATGTATTATGTTATGCTTAATTTGGTAAGTTATAGAGAAACAAGGAACTACCTAAAATGAAATAATAATAACAGGGGAGAGATAACAAATAGACATGGTTCATCCTCCCTGCTCTGTGATGAAGACGCCATAGATGTGATGGTGGTTAAGAGAGGGATTGATGTCTTTTTATGTTTTTTTTTTTCCACCATTGAGTTGAGTCATCAAAAAATATGATGATCTCAGAAAGAGCTCTAGATGCAGGTCTCTTAAAGCATAAGGGTCTTTAAATTACCAAATTTTTTTCTTAATAAAAAGAATGCAGAAGTGAGAATGAAAACATTCCTGAGTATCCAATTAAATGTTCAGCAGGGGGCAGTAGAGGTAGATATTCTGGGTGATGAGGCTGGTACTTAAAATATGAGGATCTTGTCATAGAAATCTGAGTCATACTTGCTCGATAAATCAGACTATTAGATCAGTGTCACAGAGGATAAAAATTTCTCTGACCCTTCAAACAGGATAGGCCTTCGAGAGAGACTAGGCATTTGATGGAGGAGATTTTCAATTTTCTTATTGTGAACTGTAAATTTCATAACTCAGTTTCTTCACCTAGTGGAGTAAAACAAGGAATATGAGATATTCCTAGAAAGCCAGTGGTTGACCATAAATGGGCTACGGGGAAATAATTTAGGTGAAATGTAATCCCAGGTAAAAGCAGGTAAAAAGCTGGCTCAGGAAGCAGAAGAGTGGCAAGGATCAGGACAAGAGACGCTGATAAGAAAAAGATTATTTATAAAAAAGGTTCTATCCATTACTCATTGGAATTGGAAGATAATTGAGGAGTTTGTACAATCAGAAATATGAATAAGATTGATTAAAAGTGCATTAGGAACACATAAAGGACTACAACATGCGGTTTACTTGTTGAAGTGATGTGGGATAATTGATATTGGGTGAGAATCAGGAGTTCTGGGAGTTTCAGTGTCACCAACATTGGTTGGAACAAGCTGTAGAAAAACTTTCCTACTGAAGTTCAAGAAAGAAACTTCTTACAGGGAGGAAGAAGATGTTCTTCTTCTTTTTGAATAGAGTAAGCTATGCAATTTAGCTCTGTCCCTACTGGGATGAAAAACAGCCCAAAACCTGTACTTGCATCTCTGGCAGACAAGTTCAAGCTGTTTGTGTCCTAGAGGACTAACCTAGAAGCTTACCAAGAAATTTAGACTGAACTGGATTTTCCTTTTGAGTATTTTCCAAGATAGTTTTATAGAGAAGGTTGGAAAATATGAAATAATGACTTACTGTGATTTCTGACTTCAAAGCAATCTCTCTGTGTTGCAGGTGTCCAGTGTGATGTGCAGCTGGTAGAATCTGGAGGAGATGTGAGACAGCTTGGAGGTTCTCTGTGTCTCTCTTGCAAAGCTTCTGGATTTACCTTCAGTAGCTACTGGATGAACTGGGTCCAGCAGGCTCCAGGGAAGGGACTGGAATGGGTTGCAAGAATTAGCACAGGTGGAAGTAGTACATACTCTGCAGATTCCGTGAAAGGTTGATTCACCATCTCCAGAGAAGATGGCAACAGCATGTTACATTTACAGATCAATACCCTTAATACCGCGGATGCAGCTCTGTATTATTGTGCAAGAGACACAGCGAGAAAACGGATTCTGAAACCAGACAGAAACTTCCCCTGCTAGGAGGTGAGGTGCCAGTGTGTGCGGAAGGGGGTTGAGCTCATGATTCACAGAGTACAAGATGCCTATATACAATAATAGATATAGAGCAACTCTGAACTATTTCTATTTATGGCCTGTGGTCTTTTTCCTTCTTTCCCAGGAGAAAGAAATTGTTCCAATAGTTAGCTATCATTCTCAATGCCTCACGCTCACTCCTACTCCCATCCCATGTTCAATCAGTAGTTATGTCATGGCAATTCCACTTTCATCACATGTCTGTTATCCTCTCTCTTCTCTCCTCAGGTACTGCAACCTCTCTGAGGTAGTCTCTTACCACCTCAGCTTGAATCATTGTGCTAGCCTCCTGTTTGTTCTGCAAGCCTCAGTACTCTCTTCCCTCCAGTTCATATTAAATCAAGCTATCAAAATTGTCTTCCTAATGTCGATATCTCAGCATTTCCCCCAAATTCCAGATACTTTATTACATCCAGAAATAAAAAAAATGTACAATCGTATTTGGCTTTTAAATCATTCCATAGCATCCATAGCATGGTTTCTTCCTATCTTATTCTACCTTGCTCCTTTCCATATACTCAGCAATCCAGTGACACTGACCTCCTTGCCACTACTTTCACAAAAGGTTCCATCTCACTACTGCTTGTGTTATTAATGGCTGGAATTTTTCTTCTACTCATGTCTGCCTAGTGGGCCATTTGTTCTCCTTCCCATCTCATCTAAAATCTTCCCCCCTTCTACTTTCCCCATCTTCTGTAATTCTAGTACCTGTGCCTGGCACATAAATAAGTAAATAAGTAAATAAATAAATAAGTAAATAAATAAATAAATAAGTGAATAAATATATGTGTGTATGTATGTATACACATATATACACATATATACATATGTATGTGTGTATATATATATATACATCATATATATGTATATATATATATATATATATATATATATATATATGGAATCATGAATATTTTTTCATGTTGTCTCTGTGAATGAGACTGACCTCCTAAAAACCAGGTACTATTTTTTGCCTTCCTTTATATCCCCAGTACTTAGCATAAAAAATGTGCCTGGTACAAAATACGTGCTTAATAAATAAATACTTGTTGCTGATTTGACCTTCTCTTCCTTTCTGAATGAGACTCTCCCATATTGCTGAGATGTATTGCATTTGTGATTTTCATATTATATATGTGATGAGTAAATTTTCTCTCATGTTAGTATATTAAGTATGAAAATCCATAGGAATTTTTATCAAGTATTCATTTTTTTAAGTGTGTTTTGCAATAGCGTAAATTAAGACAAATTTCTCTAAGCAAGACAACATTCTCTTATCAGGACTGGTAACCTGAAAATAAAAAGTGTCAGTGATTGGCTCATTCTGCAACCAAAGACCCAAAGCAAATGACAGGTCTCCTTTTATAGATTTTGGTGAGTACAGAACAAAGAACAGAATAATACAGGTGACATTAAGGGCTTAAAGACAACAGGACTGATTATATAGCTGAGTCATGGGGAACAATACAATTATCTGGAAGTTGGAAATGGGGACTAAGAACACGCCTATCTGTGACTAAGCAGTGGTAATTAATTGAGTCCACTTGCAAGTTCCAAGATAATGGTCTAGACTTATTTTGAAAGCAAATCAGATTTTTTTTTTCACATTAAACTGCTTTAATGGTCTCAAAATTCTGTGACAGAATTTTGATCAAGTTGTTTCCATTTAAAAATTACTGAATTTAAAAACTAATAACTTAAAACTGCCACCAAACAAATACTCCAAAAAACACTCCTTTCCTCCTGAATCTTTTATGCTGCATTGTAAATATTAACAAGTCTTTTACTATTAAACTTAAATGACCAACGGAGACAAACAGTTCTGAGACCATTCTTCCACCACTGATTGAAACTTGGGTGGCAGGTGTTTTACAGAATATTCATTCAGCCTTTTGGACCTTCTGGGCAGATTTTGTGACCTTGCCAGCTCCAGCAGCCTTCTTGTCAACTGCCTTTATGACACCAACTGCAACAGTGTGCATCATATCAGGAAGAGCAAAACGACCCAGAGAAGGAAAATCAGAAACTCTCCACACACGGGCTTGCCTGGAACCATGTGAACGATGGTGGCATTACCAGATTTCAAGAACTTAGGACAATCTTCCAGCTTCTTACCAGAACGATGATCAATCTTCTCCTTCAGTTCAGCAAAGTTGCAAGCAATGTGAGCAGTGTGACAATCCAAACCAGGTGCATAGCCAGGACTGATTTGGCCTGGATGGCTCAGGATAATAATCTCTGCCGTGACACCAGCTGCTTCCATAGGTGAGTCGTTCTTGCTATCACCAGCCACAATACCATGATGGGCATCTTTGACAGACACATTCTTGACATTGAAACCAACATTATCCCTTGACAGAGCCTCACTCAAAGCTTCATGGTGCATTCTGACAGAATTTCCTTCAGTTGTAATACTGACTGCGGGGAAGGTGAGCACCATGCCTAGAACACCAGTTTCCACTCTGCCAACAGATACCGTACTAATACTGTCAATCTTGTAGACATCTTGGAGGGGTAGACGAAAGGACTTGTCAGTTGGATGAGCTGGTGGCAGAATGCAATCCAAAGTTTCAAGCTGTGTAGTTCCATTGGCATTGCCACCCTTACGACTGACTTTCCATCTCTTGAACCAGGACATATTAGAGTTAGACTCCAGCATGTTGACATCATTTCAACCTGAAATTGGCACAAAAGCTACTGTATCAGGGTTGTAGCCAGTTTTCTTAATATAGGTACTGACTTCCTTGAGAATTTCCTCATATCTCTTCTGACTGTAGGGAGGCTCTGTGGAATCCAATTTGTTTTCACCAATAGTCAGTTGTTTTACACCTAGTGTGTAGGCCAGAAGGGCATGCTCATGGGTCTGGCCATTCTCTGAGATACGAGATTCAAATTCACCAACACCAGCAGCAACAATCAGGAGAGCACTGTCCTCCTGAGATGTGCCTGTAATCATGTTCTTGATGAAGTCTCTGTGACCTGGAACATCAATAATGGTCACATAGTACTTGCTGGTCTTAAATTTGCACAGGGAGATATCAATAGTGATACCACCCTCACATTCAGCCTTCTGTTTATCCAAGACCCAGGCATATTTAAAGGAGCCCTTTCCCATCTCAGTAGCCTTCTTCTAGAGTTTCTCAATAGTTCTCTAATCAATTCCACCACATTTGTAGATGAGGCGGCTAGTAGTGGTGGACTTGCCAGAGTCTACATGTCCAATGACGACAATGTTAATGTGAATCTTTTCCTTGTCCATTTTTGTGGAAGTTTAGCGATGGTATTCACACCACCTGTGTTCTGGTAGTGAACCCGTTTCAAAAAAGCCAAATCAGATATTCTTGAAGGAAAGTTTGGTGGTGTAAAGATAGTAGGTCTAATTGTCTTATGTCAAGTCATATTTGCTGAAGATTAGCTAAATTGTTTGAGACAAGAAAAGATCAGTGGTTTGCAAGAGAATTGGATTTCAAAATTTAGACCATTACAGGTCAGCTGAATTCTGAACTAAGTTCAGAGATGTAGAACCATAACCATCTAGTCAGTTACAGAACATAATAAATTAATTGTAAGTAGAATCAATAAGAAAGTGTTACAGGACCCATTCTAATTTTCCCAGTATTACATGGACACAGTAATATCACATGCATAATTCATAGATTAAACATGCCTTTACATAGGGACTAAAGAGTATCTCTTTCACAAATTGTAAGCATGTGTAAAGAAATGTTTGTTGCTTTGGCTGATGTGAAGAATTTGGTTAATCAAGGTGAGAGGAATTTTTGGCCTTGAAGTATGAAGGGAAGTGACACTGTATGAGGAACATCTACTGACGGACTGACAAGAGTGTTTCCAAACGATTAAAGCAAATCAGTCAACATTGCTAAATGATGTATTCAAATTGATATAAATTCCTTTTTAAAAGTAAGGAATTTCTAGTTATTCCTTTCAGGTGCCCTCTCAGTCTGTACCTGGGTTTCCTGCACTCAATTGCGATAAAGCACTTCCTCCCCAGTAATGTTGACCCCACTAGCACCATAATACAAATGTTTAGAAAAAATTTTCAATACGGTCATGAGAGTTCACATCTTTTAAAGTGAGGCTGCAACTTACCTAATCTTAATGGAAAGAACTGTACTGAGGTCAGTGTTTACCAAACTACTCATCTGGTCAGCAATCCATTATTCAAAATTAATGTTCATCAATGTAAATATTCTGGTACTGACAAATACTGACGAACTTTAAATGTTTTTTTATAATTTCTTGCATTGAATTATATTTCTTTTTCCAATAACGTGCAGTTATCAACATTCATTTTTACAAGATTTTGAGTTCCAAAGTTTTCTCCCTCCCTCCTTTCCTTTCCACCTCTCAAAGATAGCAAGAAATCTCATAAAGGTTATACACATCTCATGATGTTAAACATATATTCATATTAGTTACGTTGAGAGAGAAGAATCAGAACAGAAGGAAAAAGACAGGAGAAAGAAAAAAACAAAAAAAATGAAAATATTAAGCTTTGATCTGCATTCAGTCTCTATAGGTCTTTCTCAGTAGATGGATATCGTGCTTCAGCATGAGTCCTTTGTGAATGTATTGGATCGTTATATTGCTGAGAAGAGCTAAGGCTATCATAGCTGATCATCACACAATGTTGCTGTTTCTGTGTACAACTTCCTTCTGGTTTTGCTCACTTCACTTTGCATTAGTTCAAGTGAATCTTTCAGGTTTTTCTGAAATAATCCAGCTTGTTATTGCTTAGAGCACAATAAAATTACATCACAATCATTCATCACGGTTTGATCAGCCTTTCCCCAATTGATGGGTATCTCCTCAATTTCCAGTGCTTGGACACCACAAAAGGATTGACCCAGCAGCATCCCTCCTAGAGCTATCTCACAAAGAAAATAAAAAAGGGGATAATTAAATTTAAATTATAAAATTAACATAATGTATATAATTAATCCATTATATTTAAAAATATAATTATTTTAATTAATACAATTTATATAATGCAATTTTCATTAAAATTTAATTCTATTCAACACAGTGTATGGAATTCTCATTTTTTATGTAATGATCGTGAAGCAATGAAAGAAAAATTAAAATACAAGTTCTGTGATTGTAAAGGAAAAAAAATACAAACTGACACATTTCAGATTCTATGCAATGCACACGGTTTCCTAAACCTAATGACGGATAAAAAAATAATTTGTAATTTGGAAAGTTCCTAATGGATCTCATAAATTCCCACCCTTATTTTCTCCTCTTCACCCCATATCCTTCCTGGAATAAGAACACTGACCTACCTCATTTTTGGTCAGTGGAAAAGAAAGAGAAAGTAGAAAAAAGCAGGGATAAGATACTGCTTTTTCTTAAGGACATAGTGATGGCAGACTTGGGAGCTCTGAGTACGGAGAGTGGTGCCTCCACTTGGAAATTCAGTCCAAAATGTTCTGCCCCTGTCAATCGGAAAGACAAAGTCACGCCCCTCAAAGAAAACTGTGTCACTGCTCCACTACACACAAGAGATTATATTAGAAACAGAAAGCATTGACTTGGCCCCTCCCTTTCACCTCATTCGCTAAACTAGCTTTTTCATGCCTCTTTAATGTGATATAGATTGCCCTTTTTTATCTCCCCTTTCTCTCTTCTCCCAGTACAGTCTTCTTTCTCACCCCTTAATTTTGATGCTTTTTGTCGTGGATCACTGTCATCTCATACCTACACCATCTATCTATCTATCTATCTATCTATCTATCTATCTATCTATCTATCTATCTATCTATCTATCTATCTATCTATGTATCTATCTATGTATCTATCTATGTATCTATGTATCTATGTATCTATCTATCTATCTATCTATCTATCTATCTATCTATCTATCTATCTATCTATCTATCTATCTATCTATCTATCTACCTACCTACCTATCTATCTATCCTCCTTCAAATTGCCCTTAGCAGTTTGGTTTTTATATCACTAAATGAGCAAGTTAACTAAAGTAGAAATGCTTTCATTACATTGCTCTGGCCTACTCAGGTGCAACTGATATTTTTCCAATGTTTCAGATCTGACTTGATTTGTGTGAAAAGTGTTTTGTAATTGTGTTAACAGAGTTCCTGGGTCTGTCTTGGCAGGTAGAGTCCCACGTATTTTACATTGTCTGCAGTTATTTTAAATAAAAATTATCTGTCTCTTACTGTTGGACTTCGTGAATAATATATAGAAATGCTCATGAATTATGTTGGTTTATCTGATATCCTGCAACTTTGGTAGAGTTGATAAATATTATTTTTATATAATTTAGGTTAATTTATTTATCATTTATCTATTTTCTGACCATTCTACTTTTTCTTGTTTACTTTTTAAAAAAATATAATTTACTCATTTCTCAGCTCTCAACATTCACGTCCACAATAATTTGATTTCAAAATTTTGTCCCCATTTCTCCCCACCCACAAACCCAGGACACCATGCACTCTATCCATCCCTTCCTTCAGTCTATCTTCTCTTCTGTTGACGTATCTTCTTCCATCTCCCTCCCCTATATTTTCCTGTAGGGCAAAATACATTGGTATACTCCATTGCCTGTACATCTTATTTCCCAACTGCAAGCTAAAACAATAGTAAACATTAATCATTAAAGTTTTAAGTTCCATATTCTCTCCCTTTCTCTCTCCCCACCCACCCTCATTGGAAAGCAAGCAATTCAATACAGCTCATACAGGTGTAGCCATGCAAACACTTACATGATAGTATGTTGGGAAAGAATAATCGTATTTCCCTCGGTCCTATCCTGCCATCCATTTCTTCCATTCTCTCTCTTGATCTGTTCTCTCACAATAGTATTTAGTTCTGATCATCCTTTTCCTTAATTTGCTGTGGCTTTTATTATCTTCCCTCCCTATCCCCTTCTCCCTTGCCTTCCTGTAGGGTAAAATGGATTTCCATTTCCAATAGTGTGTGTGTTACTCCATCCTTAAGCCAAATCCCGTGAGAGTAAGACTCACTTATTTAATTTCATTTCTTCCCTCTTCCCCTCCATTGTAAAAGTCCTGTCTTGCTTCTTTTATGTGAGATGATTTGTGACATTCTACCTCTCCCTTTCTCTTATTCCTAGTACATTCCACTCAACAGTAAATTTTATTTTTATTCTCCCTTCAAATTGAACTTACTCTATGCCCTCTGTCTATGCATATACATGCATATATATATATATACATATATATGTGCCCCCAGGTACATGCACATACTTACACATGTACGATATATACATACCTTCATATAAGCATATATATATACATACGTACACATATGTTTGTGTGTGTGTGCGTACGTATATTAATATATAAAAGTAAATTTATGTGTATATAAAGGCACACACAGATAAATATACTTATGTATACACACAAATATATGTGTGTGTGTGTATATATATATACATATATATATATATATATATATTCCCTCTGACATAAGTCTTGTGAGTTACAAATATCTTTCCATGTAGAAATGAAAACATTTTAAGTTTAATATGTCCCTTATGGCTTCTCTTTTAAGTTTGTCTGTTCATCTTTCTCTGGATTCTTGTATTTGCAAGTCAAATTTTCTGTTCAGCTTACATCTTTCCTTTTCTTATTATATAATTCATTTATTTGTGCTAAAAGTGTTTTGTAATTGTGTTCATATAGTCCCCAGGTTTGTTTGGGCAGGTGGACTCTAAAATATTTTATACTATCTACCTTAGCTTTAAATGGGATTTCTCTTTCTATCACTTGCTGTTTGGCTTTGTAATTAATTTGTAGAAATGAAGATTTGTGGGGATTTATTTTGTAACCTGCAACTTTGCCAAAGTAGTTTATTATTTCAAATAGTTTTGCACTTGATTCTCTGGGATTCTCTAAGTATATCACCATATGACCTGCAAAGAGTGATAACTCAGTTTTTTCTTTGCCTATTCTAATTCCTTCAATTTCTCTTTCTTCTCTTATTGCTACAGCTAACATTTTTAGTACCATACCGAATAATCATGGTGACAGTGGACATCCTTGTTTCACCCCGTCTTACTGGAAATGCATGTAGCTTATCCATACTGCATATAATGATTACTGAAGGTTTTAGATAGACACTGCATGTTGTTTTATGAAAAGTTCCATATATTCCTATGTACTCCAGTGTTTTCAATAGGAATGGGTGTTGTATTTTGTCAAAAGCTTTTTCTGCATCTATTGGGATTATCATGTGGTTTCGTTTAGTTTTGTTGTTTATATGATCAACAATGTAAATAGTTTTCCTAATATTGAACCAGCCTTGCCTTCCTGGCATGAATTCTCCCTGTCACAATGTTTTGTTCTCGTGATAAGTTTCTGTGTTGTTTTTCCTAATATCTTACTTAAAATTTTTGCATCTACATTCATTTTAGAAATTGGTCTATAAATTTTTTCTGTTTTGGCTCTTCCTGCCTCGGTATCAAAACCATATTTGTATAATAAAAAGAATTTCGAAGGACTCCCTCCTCCCTAATTTTCCCAAATTGTCTATCTCGTACTAGAATTAACTGTTCTTTAAATGTTTGCTGGAATTCACTTGGGAATCCATCTGGCCCTTGAGATTTTTTTCCTAGGGACTTAATTGATGGCTTCTTCATTTTCTTGTTCTGAGATGGGGTTATTTAAGTCTGTAACTTCCTCTTCTGTTAGTCTGGCCAATTTATGTCTTTTAAAATAATCATCCATCTCATTTAGATCGTCATATTTATGAGCATACAGTTAGACAAAGTAATTTCTTATTATTGTTTCAATTTCCTCCTCATTGGACCTGAGTTTACCTTTTTCCTTGGGATAATTTGGTTTCCTTCTTTCTTTTTTCTTTATCAAATTTCCCAAAGGTTTATCAATTTTATTATTTTTTAATGAGACCAACTCCTAGTTTTAGTTATTGGTTCAATGGTTTTCATAATTTCAATTTTATTAATCTCTCCTTTGATTTGCAGTATTTCTAATTTGGTATTTATTTGGGAATTTTCATTCTGTTCTTTTTCGAGTTTTTTCAGCGGTATGCCCAATTCATTGACCTCCTCTTTCTCTATTTTATTCAAGTAAGCACTCAAAGACATAAAACTTCCCCTAAGAAATGTTTTTGCAGTATTCCATAAAATTTTTTAGGTTGTCTCATTATTGTCATTCTCTTGAATGAAGTTGCTGATTGTTTCTATAATTTGTTGTTTAATCAACTCATTCTTCAGGATTAGATTGTTTAGTTTTTAATTAGGTTTTCGATAATGTTTCCATGGCTCTTGATTACATTAATTTTTGTTGCATTATGGTCTGAGAAGATGCAGTGATTATCTTTGCCTTTCTCCACTAGATTGTGAGGTTTTTATGACATAGTATATGTGCCATGTTCCTGCTGAGAAAAAGGTATATTCCTTTCTATTCCCATTCACTTTTCTCCAGAGATCTATCATATTTACCTTATCCAGAGTTCTAGTCACCTTAACTTCTTTCTTGTTTATTTTGAGGCTAGATTTATCAAATGCAGAGAGGGTGAGTTTGATGGGCCCCACTACTATACTTTTGCTCTCTATTTCTTCCTGTATCTCCCTTAACTTCTCCTCTTAGAATCTGGATGCTATACCACTGGGAGCATATATGTTTAGTGATGATATTGCTTCGTTGTCTATGGTACCTTTTAGCAGAATATACTTTCCTTCCTTATCTCTTTGATTAGATATATTTCTGCTTTTGCTTTGTCTGAGATTTGGATTGCTACCCCTGCTTTTTATACATCAGTAGTAGCACAATATATTCTTCTTCAACCTTTTACCTTTACCCTGTAAATATCTCCCCATTTCAATTGTGTATCTTGTAAGCAACATGTTGTTGGATTATGGTTTTTAATTTATTCTGTTCTCCTCTGCTTTATGGGAGAGTTCATCCCATTCTCATTCACAATTATTATTATTATCTGTGTCTTTCCCTCCATCCCTTTTCTCCTTGTTCATGCTTTTATTTCTCCCTTCTCCCTTCCCCTGCACAGGAGAGTTTTAATTTTTGACCACTGCCTCTCTCAGTCTTTTCTCCCTTCTTTCAGCCCTGCTCCCTTTTAATCCCCTTTCCCTTACTACTTCTTCCCTCCTTTTTAACCTCACGTTCCTTTTCTTCCCCCTTTCCCCTCCTAATGCCTATACAACTGCTTGTATTTCTATACTTAACTGAGTTTGTTGTACCCTGCTTGAATCCAACTAGATGAGAGTACCTCTCAAACAATGCTCATCTCCCTCGCCTCTCTCCCACTATTATAATGTATTTTTGTACCTATTCCTCTGGTGGAATCCATTTTGTTTCCTCCTCCTCCTTTTCATATTTTCCATTACAATCCTGTCGCACCCTTGATTTACAGATGGCAGAGTGATTAGCAGTTGCTATCTCCCTCCCTTGTTGACTTTGACGAACACAGAGGATATCTCCCAGGGAAAACCATTCAACAGAGGGAGCAGCAGAAGGGGTAAACTGACTCATAGACTGTGAGGCTAGTAAGAGCATCAAAGAGGGTTCCTCTTGTTGAGGCCCAAGGTGTCCAGTGTAGGATAAGAGCTGTCCCAGATAGCCCTCTCTCAGAGAACCAGGAGAGGATACTGAACATCAGCAGGGTGAAGCCAGCAACTGCCAACATCAGGACTCCAGGTGTGCCCCAGCACCCCAGTGGAATCCTGGAAGAAAGTAGCACAGACAGCTGAGCTTGCCTGTGTTCTAGCTCAGCAGAAGTGCCTCCAGCATCCAGAATACCCCTCTTCCACACTTAGGGAGCTAGATCTAAGGTAACTGTGGAGAAAATCCAACAAGACCTCACCTGACCTTTGCTTTCAAACACCACCCAGCTCAGAAACAGGTAAGCTGCAGCATTTTAGTGTCTAGCTGAAAGAACCAGAGGCCACAACACACAAACCTTCAAGTTTTAGGCACAAGAACTGTGGGACAGAACTCCCTGTGCCACAAACTCAGAAATGTGATTTAAAAGCCAGTAAATGAGTTATTATCATGAGTAAGAAACAAAGTAGAAAATAGACCACAGAATATTTCTGTGGGGAAAAGGACCAAAACACAAATACCAAAGAGGTCAGCATTGAGACTGTACACCCATCTGCAAAGTCAGAAGGAAATATGAACTGATGTGAAGCACAAAGAACCTTCTTGGAAGAGCTTTGGAAGAATTTTAAAACCTAAATTAGATAAATAGAAGAAGCACTGACCAATGATTTTAAGAATATGAAAAAATAATTCACTGAAGAGAACAGCTCCTCAAAACAGAACAGTGGATGAATGAAAAAGAAGGTACAAAACCTAACTGGTGAAAATTACTCCTTAAAAGGAACAATTGGAGAAATGGAAAAGAAGACGGACAAGTCAACTGAAGAAAATAATTTAATAAAAAACAAAATCCAGCAAGTAGAATTTAATGAATGTATGAGATGTCAAGGATCAGTCAAACAGAATCCAAAGAATGAAAAGATAGAAGAGAACTTAAAATATCTAATTGGAACAGCAATTCACCTGGAAAATAGATCCAGGACAGAAAATCTAAGGATTTTTGGTGTACCAGAAAACCATGATAAAAAAAAGATCCTGGAAAATATCATCCAAGAAATCACCCAGGAAAATTGCTCAGAAGTTCTAGACCCAGAGGGCAAAATATTCATCAAAAGAATCCACCATTCACCTCCTGAAAGGAACTCCAAACTAAAAACACCAAGGAATATCATTACGAAATTACAGAACTATCAAATGAAGGAGAAAATGCTGCAGGCAGCCAGATAGAAACCATTCAGATATTAAGGAGCTACAATCAGGATCACACAGGACCTTGTAGCTTCTACATTAAAAGATCGAAGGAATTGGAGTACAATATTCTGAAAGGCAAAGGAGCTGAGGCAACAACCAAGGATTAATTACCCAGCAAAGTATAGAATAATATTTCAGGCAAGGAGATGGACATTGGGATTTCCAGACCTTCCTGATGTAAAGGGCAGAACTCAGTAGAAAATTTAATTTTCAAACACAGTTCTCAAGAGAGACATAAACAGGTTAACAGATGGAAAAATTGTTACACAATATGGACAAACTGTTTACATTCCCATAAGGAAGATGATACTCTTTAATTTTGAGAATTTTATATTTATTATGAAATGAGAAAGGGATATACATAGATAGATTAATTGGTTATAAATTAAATGGTGGGTTAGTCTATTTTTAAAGGTGCTAATTTCTTCAAAATTTTTGTTACTCCTTTAGCAAGCAGTTGATATGCTTTTCAAGATTTTCTTGCATCACTTTCATTTCTTTTTCCAATTTTTCCTCCATCTCCTTTACTTGATTTTGAAAATAGTTTTTTAGCTCTTCCATGGCCTGAGACCACTGCATATTTTTGGGAGGCTTTGGATGAAGGAGGCTTGACCCTGCTGTCTACCTCCAGTTGTATGCTTTGCTCCTCCTTATCTGAAAGGATGGATGAAAGTACCTTTTTCACCAAGAAAGTCACCTTCTATAGTCTTATTTCCCCCCCTCCTGTGTCATTTTCCCAGCCAATTGATCAAGTTTAGAGTCCTTTGTCAAGTGTACTGTATAGTACCCTGGGTTTCAGATGATTTGTGCACCTGTTCCTCCGAGATGTCGTTAGGAACGTGTAAGTTTTGAGTTCCTCTGAAGTGGCATTGTCAAAGGAGAAGTGTTTATTCCTTTCCTGGTTTGCGCTCTCGTCTTTGAGCAACCAAAATATTATTTTCTCTCCTGGAACTGCTAGTACGATTCCATCTCCACGGCTGCCACCAACTCTGCCACACTAGCCCTCCTCCTCACCCAGGTTCTGCCACTCAGAACTGAGATCCAGATCAGCTGCCCTATTCCCCTAGAGTATGTAGGCTGAGAACTCTAGAATTGAACACTTCTGGTGCCCTGGGACTGGGGTCTAACCACAATCCCCTCTCACCCAGATGTAAGAGCTTTCTCACTGATCTTTGAAGCTGTCTTTGGCATTTGTCTTTTGAGCAATTTGGAAATTGTGGAAGCTGTTCATGGCTCCACGCCCTGAAATCTTCTCCAGCCCTGTCTGTGCTTCATGGCACACTTTGGGCTGTGCTTACCTCCAAGCCTGGTGCAATGGACCATTCTAGTCTGCCTTCCAGGCTGTCCTGCCCTGGAAATCTGTTTCATTCTATCTTTTTGTCACTTCTGATGCTCTAGAATTTGTTTACCGTCTTTTAAAAGGTATTTAAAAGGTTTTGGTGGGGGGAACTGGAGCAGGACTGTACTTTTACGTGGTCATCTTGACTTCACCCCCAGATGATTCTCTGGAATTGCTAAGTATATTAACTAACTTTCTAATTACTAATCTCATATTCTCTATGTATATCATCAAATCATCTGTAAAGAGGGGTGGTTTTGTTTCCTTTTTGTCTGTTCCAATTTCTTCCATTTCTTTTCCGTCTCTCATACCTATAGCTAGCATTTCTAGGGCAATAATATGCACCCCATAATATTAGTAATGTAATTGGAACCCTTGTTTAACCTCAGTCTTATTGGGACTGTTTCCAGCTTTTTCAAATTGGAAATAATATCTCCTAATGCTTTTAAATACTTAATATTTATCATTTCAACAGAATATCAGTTCATTCCTATGCTCACTAGTGCTTTTAATATATATAGATTTGTATTTTGTGAAACACTTTTTATAAAAATCTATTGAGATAATCATATGATTTCTTTTGGTTTTGTTATTGATAGTTAATTATGCTGACAATTTATCCTATATTGAAGCTTCTTTATAATTTTTTTTTTATGAATTTCACCTTATCACAATGTATGATCCTTTTGATATGGTGTCATACAAAAATTTGTAGGTTTTAGTCAAAGCAGTGATCACTGAAATGTTTTCCTTTATTTTTTTAATGATTAAGTAATAAACAAAGACAAACTGCAGATCAATGAATTGGGTGTGTAATTTTAATAACTAGAAAAAATGGAAATGTTCAATTAAACACTAAAGTAAAAATCCTGTGGAACAATAATTCGGAAAATTGAAAGCAAACATTGAGAGACTAATAAAATTTAAGGTAAAACACATTGAACCGATAAAATCAATGGTTAATGTGATATTAAAATCCAAATTGTCAGTATTGAAAATTAAAATGCTGAATGTACCTGCAATGAGAACAAAAATGAAGAAATCACCGGAATGTATTTTGACCGACTATGTGCCTTTAAAACTATCTAAGTTAATCGGATGAATATATATACACACACACACACACACACACACACACATATATATATATATATGTGTGTGTATATATATATATATATGTATGTATATATGTGTGTGTGTGTGTGTGTGTGTGTGTGTATACGTATAAATGGCGAAGAAATAGAATAATTAGATATCTTCATCTTAGAAAAGAATAGTGACCAAGGCAAACTATGAGCTCCATAAGAAGAAAAAATCCTTACAACCCAAAACTTTTAAAGATCAATCAATCCCAGTACTGTAAAAATAATTTGAAAAAATTAAAGGAATCCTACCAAATAAATTTTATAACTAAATATGATTGTGATACTTGAAGGATGGAAAGCAAAAACACAGAGAAAACTAAGAGCCAATATCTCTAGTGAATATTGATGCAAGGATTTTAAACAAAATGCTAGCAGGGTATTTCATCAATATACCACAAAGATCATGCATCAGGGACTTATGTAGAAATTAATCAATATGTTTTAAAATATGAACATAATTGACTCAATCAATATGGAAAATAATCAAAACAATAGAATCACACGAAAAAATCCACAGTTTTTTGAAAAAATTTAATACCTATTCTTTCTAAAACACTTGAAATATAGGAATGAGTGTAACCTTTCTTAAAATCATAAATAGTACTTATTTCAAACTAAGAAAAAGCATTATCTGTGATGGTGACAACCTAGGAACTTCTTAATAGATTAAGAGTGAAAAAAGATGTCTATTATTTATTATTCAATATTGCAATTCAAATGTTAGGTACATCAATAAAACAAGAAAACAAAGTGAAAAAATAGCAATGGGGAAATAAAGCTCTTTGAATATGATAAGATGAACATAGAGAACTTAGGAGGAAAACTATAAAGACTAGTTATAACAACTTTAGGAAAATCATAAGATACAAAATAAGCCCAGATTATCAGCATTTGTGTATATTACCAACAAAACTCATCAGGAAAATATGGGGAGAGAAATATATTTAAAATTTATGTAAAAATTAAACCCTTTGCAATCCACCTACCACGATAAATCCAGGGAATTCATTAACACAACTGTAGAATACTTTTCACACATGGCCAAATGTAAACCACTGAAAAAATATTAGCTGCTCATAGATGTAGAATTGTGATTCCTACTTATTAGCTCGGTCTATCCGTGAACTACATTTGTTTTCCCAGTTGCTGCATCTCACTGTGTGTGAAAAGTGCTTTGTAATTCCATTCCTATAGTTCCTAAGATTTGTCTTGGCAGGTAGACTCCCAAATATTTTGTATTGTCTACAGTAATTTGAAATGCAATTTCTCCATCTGTTGCTGCTGGACTTTGTTATATATAGAAATGCTAATAATTTTGGTAGTGTTTTTATATTCTTGAATTTTTAAGAGATGGAAGTGATTTCTTGCTTGCTCTGCCATTTTGGTTCCCAGAAGTCTTGGAATGGCTCTTATTTTAGTAAATTTCACTTAATTGCTTGTACATGTGAGATATTCATCTCATATCGGAGAAGTACCATGAAAAAAGATTTTTCTCCTAATTTTATGTTTTCCTCCTAATTTTGCTTCTTCTGGTGGTGTTGTTCAAAACAGTTAAAATTTTGTTATCAAAATTAATGACTTCTTACTGTGATCTTTCTATTTCTTTTGGGTCCAGACTCATCACTTATTCATTGACCTGTCAGATAAATTTTCCAGTGCTGTTATAATTTACTTATGATATCACCCTTTCTATCTTAAAAACAATTCAAAAAGTTCTAGCATTTTATATTCATTTTCACATATAAACAATAATGTCTTAATACATGTAAATACATTTTAAACTGTTCTGTTTTACAATTTTTTTGTTTCTGATTCTCTTTTACCTTCCCTACTCTCATCCTTCATTGAGAAAACAAACAATTTAATAAAAGTCATGCACACCTATCCAAAATGCATTTCTTGTTAGTTGTGTTGTAAAAGAAAGCAGAGATGAAAGGAAAAGAAAGTTAAAAAAAAAAGAAAACCAGTATGTTTTGATCTGAATTTAGATTTCATCAGTTGTTTCTTTGGAGGTCGATAGCATTTTCCATCATAGATTCTTCAAAGTTGTCTTGGATCCTTGTAGCCAAGTCCTTCACTGCTGTTGATCTCATTATCTGCAATATTTTTCTGCTTCTGCTCAGTTCACTTTCCATCAATGCACCTCTTTCCAGGTTTTTCTGAATTCTTTCTGCTAATCATTTCTTAAATTATGATAGTATTCCATTACAATAATATATGACAACTCTTTCAGTCATTCCCCAGTTTTTGAACATCTCCTCAATTTCCAAAGCTTTGAGACCACAAAAGAATTATTTACAAATATTTTACTTTTGTGGGAACTCTTTAGGATACAGATTTAGTAGTGATATTATTGGATCAAAGAGTATCCACAGTTTTATAGCCCTTTGGTCATAGTACCTATTTGCTCTCCAGAATGCATGAATCAGTTCACAACTCCATCAACAACTTCTGGGAGTTGAGACAGGAGAGCAATCAATAAATCATTAAAACTCTTTCATATATACCTCTGTGCAATCATCAAAGAGAGCCACCAAACATGTACTGGCTCAGCAGAACCATCAAAAATTTCAGGTGAAACAATCCGTTAGGGCAAGGAACTTGACAGATCAGCAAGAGAGGTGTGTCTCACTCAAGCAAAAGGAGAACACAGTCTAAGACAGATAGCTTTCCAGTAAGCCTCAGCAAATTAACTGGGCATCCTAAAACCTGGTGAACAGGCAAATGCCAACACCAGGATCCCCCATGTGCCTCACTATCAAAGGCAACATAAAATATCTCATTGGAAAAGCAAGTGACCTGGAAAATAGATCCAAGAGAAACAACGTCGGAATCATTGAACTACATGAAAGCCATAATCAAAAAGAGGAACTGGACACCATTTTTCAAGAAATTATCTAGGAAAACTGCCCTGATGTTCAAGAAAACAAAAGACATTATTGGCATTGAAAGAATCCCTTCATCACCCCAGGAAAGAGATCACAAAAGAAAATCTCTAACACCAAATTTCAGAACTCTCATGTCAAGGAAAAAAATACTACAAGTACCCAAAAAGACACAATTCAAATATCGAGCAGCCAGAATCTACAACATTGCAGGATCAGGAACCATGGAATATGATATTCTGGAAGACAGAGGAGGCAGGACTGCATCCAAGAATCTCCTATCTAGGGAAATTAAGCGTAACACCTCAAGTGAAAAAGAGGGGAATTATTCAATGAAAGAGTAGGATTTCAAGCTTTCATAAAGAGAAGACCAGAATTGAAGAAAAAATTTGATCTGCAATATAAAAATCCAAGAGAAGCATTAAAAGGTTAGAAGTGAAAAGCACACCGAATTGTTTACATGTCTACATGAGATAATGATACCTGCAATTCTGAAAAATTGTGCCAATAACAGTACAGCTATCAAAGACAGAGGGTACAGGTATAAAGGTGAATTGAGAAGAGTACATAAAATAAAGAATTAGGGGATGAGAAAGAGGAGTACACTGGGTGCAGAAGGAAGGGAGAGGTAGAATGGGGTAAATTATTTCACATGAGGAGTTATGAAAGACCTAATATAGTGAAGCAAGAGATGGCAGGGTGGATGATGGGCGTCACTTGAACCTTCCTTTCATCAGTATTGGTTCAAAGTGAGAATGATAAGGACAATCAGCTAAATATAGAAATCTCTCCTACCTGATAGAATAACAGGAGAGATGCAGTTAAAGAAAGTGTTGACAGAAGAGAGAGGTCAGACTAAGGTGAGGTGGTAAACAGAAGGAAAACATTGTCAAGTGGCTAAAGGGTGAAAGGAAAGACAGGACAAGCAGGCAGGATAATGGTATGGAGGGAAATATAGTAATCATAACCATGCATGGGAATGGGATGAACTCTCCCATAAAATACAAGTGTATAGCAGAGTGGATCAAAAACCAGAATACAACAAAATGTTGTCTGTAAGAAAAACAACTGAAGCAGAGAGACACAGAGTAAAGTTAAATAGGTGGAGGTGAATCTATTATGCTTCAGTTGAATTTTGAAAAGGAAGGAAGCTACTTCTTGCTATATCTAAGTTTTTATCTTTTTAATCTTTTTTTTGCTTTCAGGATGACATGTTGTTCTACATCTAGTTGCTGTCATACTGTTTTGCAGTTGCCCCAACAATTTTTGTCAAAAAGTTAAGTTCTTGTCCCCAAAATTTGGGTTTTTGGGTTTCCTGAAACTGAGATGACTATGGTCATTTATCTTGTACCTAAATTTACTCCACAGATCCACCATTCTTTTTCTTAGTTACTACTACATTCTTTTTGATGATTACCACTGTATAATGCAGTTTGAGATATGGTATTACCTAGGCTATTTTCTTTCAAAGTTTTTGATGCATTTCCCTGATATTTTTGTGCTTCCAGACGATTTCAATTTTTTCCTAGCTCTATAATTTTCTAACCAAATATAAAAAAAGTTCTTGCTTTGTGTATTCTTTTATACTTTAGTTGGTGTGATACCGAATAATTAAATTCATTTAGGTAGGATTGTCATTTTTATTATATTGTCTTGGCCTACCATAAGCAATTGATTTTTTTCAATTACTCATCTGACTTTTCTCTGTAAAAAGTGTTTTCTAATTGTTTTCATACATTTCCTGGGTTTATCTTGGCAGATACACTCAGAAGTATGTTTCATTGTCTACATTCATTTAAAACGGAATTTTTTTCTCTATCCCTTACTGCTTGACTTTCTTGATAACATATAGAAATGTTGATGATTCATGTGTGTGTGTTTTGCATCCTGCTACTTTGCTAAAGTGTTGTTCATTTCAAGTAGTTTTTTAATTGATTTCTGCATTAATCTCTTCTTTCCCTATTTTATTGGTATGAGCATTTAGAGATATAAAACTTCCCAGAAGAACTTGTCTTCCTGCATCCCATAACTTTTAGCATATTTTCTCATTGCCTTCATTCTCTTGAATGAACAAACAATTATTTTAAGGAAAAAAATTAGGAAAAACATTATAGGAAATAATTCTGAAAATGTATGTAATGTGCATCACTCATAAAGCTTAAAATTTTTTAAAGCTTCTAGGTGAGGAAGTCTTCCTTGGGACCACGCTTGCTTTGTGTATTTTTCTAACATCCATTGTGATGGCTTTATTATAAATATTTCATTTTTATTAAATATATACTTATATATTGTTTTCTTGATTCTGTTTATTTCACTCTATGTTTTGTCATGTAAATATTTCCATATAACTCTGGATTCATCACTTGTATTATTTCTTGCCTTGTTCCCTAAGGTTTATATGCCACAATTTATTTAACTTTTCTTTTTCTTCCCCATTTAGAAGATATCTGTAATTTTTCAAATCCCTTTCTGCCATACTTTCATAAATATTTTGGCATTTTTGGAAATTTTTTCTTATCAATGGTATTCTTGAGATAAAAGCTAATAGAATAATTTGTTGTGATGTTTTATTAAGTCATTTTTCAGTTACATCAGACTATCTGTGTCCCTATACAGGGTTTTTTCTTGCAGAGTTCCTGGAATTGCTTGTATTTTCTTTCTGAGCTCATTCAACAAATGAGGAATTGAGACAAATACATCTAAGCAACTTGCCCAAGTTCACACAAGTAGTAAGCATCTGAAGCTAGATTTGAACTCATGAGTATGATTCTGTCTGGTTCCAAGTCCAGTGCTCTATCAACTGTGCCATCTTGCTACCCAAATATACATAAATAAAAACACAAAAAAATGAAATATTTGCTTATATGTACTATATGTAATAGAAGTAATAAAATAAATCAAATTATTTTGTAATTCCATCTTTTGTTACACATTCAAAGCTGATGTTTATATGCTTATCTTTCCATGATCCTTAAAACATGAATTATTTCCATCTTCTTTCATCCTTGCTAGTTCTCAGATGTTTTTTAATGGGCATATCTTCTATTTTTTTTTTTAGTAAATTGATACACTCTTCCACATGATATTCAATAGTTTGTAATTCTTTTGAGAATCGTTTATTCATATTCTTCGACTACTTAACCACTGATGTATAGGGGAATAGGATTTACTACGCATATAAACACACGAGTTGAAGGTGGTCTTCAGGTAGGAACCAGTTATGTTGGTACAGGGGCTGGTGATGCTTTTTCGGGGTCTTTCCACCTTTTGTCACCACCTTTTCCACTCTATTCTCACCACCTTTTCCACTCTATTCTCACCTGTGACTCCAAGAAGCAGCAGTGTGTGTCATGCCCACACACCAGTAAGCTTTTGGCAGATAGGCCAAATCAGGTTGAGGGTAACCAAGAGGCCTCAAATGCATTGGTGAGTTAGGGAGGTGTCTACCCCAAGCATGTGAAGACTTCATCTGAAGTAATGGACAGATGAGAACAATTTGTTCCAACACTCATGAAGTCAGCTGAAGCAGGCAATGTGGAACACTTAGAGCTTGGTTAGACACTCAAGACATGACTGTTATCCACTGCATCCTGACCCATTGCCAGACATCTTGACTCTGTCCTGCCACTGGACTATGATGACTCAGGAGTAGAGAGTGAGGCTGACGATTTCATGCAATTCTGCCTCACTTAAATCCAATTTATGCACACATCAAAAGACTTCACCCATACCATTTCACTATTATGCCTCAACGTCCTGTGGCAATATAAAGTAGTAGGTGAGGATACTTTGGAAGCTGTAGTTACAACCTGGCATGCAGGCACCCCAGGCCATAGGGGAATTTCTCTCTAGAAACAGCTGTGGGCCTAGGCAGCACCCTGGGTGTCTGAGCAGCCTTTTAAGGATTGAACTGCTCACCTTCTGGCATGAGGAAGAAAGTTAGAAAAGGTGCCCTAAAATTGTCTGCTTGCCCAACTCTGGCCTGATTACTGTGACAGGTGGGGAATACCACTCTGGTGTCCACTCCCTTCCCCCAAATGTAAGAAAAGTATGAAAACATCTTCAAAGATGATTTCATTCACCATCAGTACATGGAACTTGTGCACACTTATGGACAATACAAAATCTAGTAGACCTGAAAGACAAACTGCTCCTGTTGCAAGAGAACTCAGGAGGTATCCTGCATGCAAATAGCAGCCCTGAGTGAAGCAAGTCTGACTTAGTGAAGTTGGAGCTGGATACACATTCATCTGGAGTAGCTGCAGTGAAGGGGAGTGCCATGTAGATGATGAAGATTATGCAATGAAAACTAATCTAGTCAGCAAATTGGTATGCCTGCCAAAAGGAGTGAATGACAAGCTCATGAAAATGTGATTGGCACTACCAGGAAAATGCCATAACACCATCATCAGTGACTTTGCTCTCACCATGCAAATCCCTGATGAGGTAAAAAAAAAAATTATGAAGAATTAGAGACCCTTATCGTCAATGTGCCCAAAGAGGACAAGCTTATAATTCTGGGTGACTTTAATGCTAGAGCAGGCTCAGACTACCAGACTTGGGAGGGGGTCCTAGGTAGGAATGAAGTTGGAAACAGCAACAGCTATAGTCATTTACTGCGGAAAAATTGTGCGTCTAAATTAGGTGAAAGACTGCAGGCTTTAGCAGTTCTTTTGATACACTACAGACCAGGCATTGAAGATCTAGAATTAGAAACACTATCTTTATATCAAACCAAAAAAGTGGTTATAGAAGATGCACAAGAAGTCCTCGATAATGAAATATGTGAACCAATGAACACTCAACCTTTTGACAGCATATCAGATGAATTATTTGACCCATCTGAACCTCTGTAGTAGACTGTTTGCCTATTTCACCTTCAAAATAGTTGCGGGAAAAAAATTACACTAGTAAAAATGCATCAGATACACCCCCATTTAAACACCGTTTCAATACGCATGACCTGCTTCTCCACATCTTTGCCCGTCTTAACAACAAAAAAAAAGATAGGTCTCTTTTTCCAGCAGAAAACATGACCATTTGATTTGGCTAAATTGGCTGATTTGGATTGTATTTCAATGGGTTTTGGGGGTTAATACTGGGAATTTATTTTTACTAATTTATTTCTAAATTTTCTATTATGGACATTAACATTTCACGTTGATGGTGTTTTCCTTTTGTTTCTGAATTAGTGTTAAATAGCATATTTTTAGAATTCTTAAAATGTTTTAATTTCCATCATGGTAATAGTTATGAACTTGCTGCATGCCCTAACTGATAACTCAGCAATCATTGAGGCAATAGGTTTTTAAATTTTTGAACATGTTACATTTCTTTTTGTCTCAAATTGGTTGTAAATGTTTTCTTGGTGGGGGTGGGTGGGGGTGGTAAGGGAATAAAGGGTGATTTATGTTGGAGGTGAATTTGGATTGGGTATTTTTAGGGGGACATTTGGCCAAGTATTCCATGAAAGCAAACCCTGTGGCTTTTATTTTGTCTACGATGGTTTAGAAAATATATTGTTATATATGGTGTTGTTTGCTTTCTATGCTTTTGTTTAAAAAAAAATGTTCTTTTCAAAAGTTGTACAGTTGAATTATGACAATGTTCAGTGCTTCCTCTGAAGAGCTTGCACTGCTGAAATACAGAAAGTAACAGATACAAATTAGTGCATTAAAAAAAAAAAGAAAAATTGTGCATCACATGACCTTCTCATCACCAAAACTGCTTTCTATTTACCTAAATGCAATAAAATTTCTTGAATGTATTCTTGCAGCAAACACTGGCATCTAAAAGATTACCTGATTGTAAGGAGAAGAGACAGACCATATGGGAGATTGACAAAGGCAATATGTAGTGCAGAGTGCTGGACTGATGATGAACTTATCCTTTCCAAGCTAAATATTCACATTCATCAAAAATGATACTCCTAAAGCAAAATGACTACCAGAAGAATTAATGGCAACAAATTAGAGCTCTTCTCTGAGAGTGAACAGTTTATTGTTAACTTGGAGGAAAAGTTGAGCCAACACATAGTTGACCACAGTAGCAACTTTCAGAGATTTTGTGTGCAGTACTGCGTTTGCTCACCTGGGTCAGAAGCTTCACAAACACCAAGACTGGTTTGTTAAAAAAAAAGATTGGTATATCCAGAATCTGGTAAGTGAAAAATGAGGACTGCACAGGATTTATCAGCAGGACATTTCCTCCATATCTAAGAAGGCGGTATTTAATTCTATCAAAAGTAAAGTACAAGGAAATCTTAGAGAGATACAGGATTACTGGCTCTGTAAAAAGGCAAATGAGAGTCAGTTTTATGCTAACTCTCCAAAGAGATTTTATTATTCTCTGAAAGCTACTTATGGACCAAAAACCTATGGTGCATCACAACCACTCGGTACTGATGGAGCCACATTGATTAGTGACAAGGACATGATCCTAGAGAGATGGGCAGAACACTTCCATAATTCTTAGTTCAAACCACCAACAATCAATGCCTAGGTCACCGACTGTTTACCTAAGGTTGATGTCAATCCATCCTTAGTTAAACTTTTAATTGAAAAAGAGATTTTCAGTGCCATTAGACCCCTTTCATGTGGCAAAACACCTGGTGCTGATTCTATTCCAGCTGAGATTTACAAGGTAGGACGACTATTGCTCATACAAAAGCTGGCTGAAATATTTCAGATTATATGGCAAGAGGAGATTACCCCCCAGGAGTTCAAAGATGTCTGCATTGCCCATCTCTATAAAGGTAAAGGGAGTAGACTGTCCTGCAAAAATCACAGAAGAGATCTCTCTCTCAGTCATTGCTGGCAAGATTATTGCTAGCGTCCTCCTTGACATGCTGATCCTTCACCTGGAAGATGGTCTTATACCTGAGAGCCAGTGTGGCTTCAGAAACGGCTGAGGAACAGTCCAAATGGTGTTTGCTGCCCAACAACTCCAAGAGATATACAGGAACAGATTAGAGGTCCATACACAACATTTATAAATCTGACCATTGCCTTTGACACTGTTAGTCACGAGGGCTTATGAAAAATTATGTCAAATTTGGTTGCCCAGGGAAGTTCATCGGAATTGTACATCAATTTCATGATGGCATGTTTGCCCGGATTCTGAATAGTGGACAACGCTCTTGTGCTTTCCCAGTAACCAATGGTGTGAAATAGGCCTGTGTGCTAGCTCCCATGCTTTTTGCTATGATGTTTTCAGCCATCTGGTCAAATACTTTCAATGACGATGAACATGACATCAAAGGTAGCTACCATAGTGATAGTAAATTCTTCAATTTGAAAAGGTTACAAGACAAGATGAAAATGGAGGGAATATTGGTGCATGATTATCTGTTTGCAGATGATTGTGCACTCAGTGCAATCTCTGAAGCTGAAATGCAACAAAATGTGGATCAATTCTCTCCTGCCTGTGACAATTTTGGCTTAATAATCAACTCCAAGAATACTCAGGTCCTCCACCATCCACCACCACCTCATCCTTGCATGGAACCATTAGTTACAAATGGAGATGTTTTGAATGCTCTGGTTAAGTTCACTTACCTTGGTAGTGTACTCTCCAGCGATGTGCACTTTGAAAATGAGGTTGATGCACAAATTGACAGAGCTAGTTCAGTGTTTGGGAGGCTATAAAGAAATGTTTGGGAGAGAAGAGGTATTAGACTGACTACCAAACTAAAGGTCTACAGAGCCTTTCTGGTGATCCCATTGTTGTATGTCTGTGAAACATCAACAGTCTACCAGCGTCATGCCAAGCAACTGAATCTCATCAGTTTGAACTGTCTCAGGAAGATTCTGAGGATCACTTGTCAGGATAAGGTACCAGACACTGACGTCCTTGGTTGAACTCAACTGGCAAGCATTCAAACTATGCTTCAGAGAATGCAACTTCGGTGGCCTAGCCATGTTGTTCAAATGCGATACGTATTCATGCCAAAACGACCATTTTATGGAGAACTCACATGGAGCAGGCAGTCACATGGTGGTCAGAAGAAGTGATACAAGGACATTCTCAACATCTCTCTCAAGAATTTCAGTCATCTCCAGTCATCCTGATGAATATCAGGTCTCTGGATTCAGATGGCTCTGGAGGAGAAGTGAGGCTGGCGACCTGCACATCCCTCCTTCACTCAGAACAGTCAAGTGCAAGCCATGTCATCACTTCTCTGATGGTATGGTCTTCTTTGACCACGAAGGACAAATACGATCCTGTGAGTAGATGCAACTAGCTGAATGTTAGCTGAGTACCTCACCTCCTCCTCTCCTGATACCTCTTCCTCCCCTTCCTTCTCCTCCAAAGGAAGGTAAATTTGGATGGCCAAAAGTGGTCCATTGACCTGGTTTTGACTGCATCCTTTCCTTTCCTTCTTTCCCTTTCCTTTCGTTTCCTTTCGTTTCCTTTCGTTTCCTTTCGTTTCCTTTCCTTTCGTTTCCTTTCCTTTCGTTTCCTTTCGTTTCCTTTCGTTTCCTTTCGTTTCCTTTCGTTTCCTTTCGTTTCCTTTCCTTTCCTTTCCTTTCCTTTCCTTTCCTTTCCTTTCCTTTCCTTTCCTTTCCTTTCCTTTCCTTTCCTTTCCTTTCCTTTCCTTTCCCTTTCCTGTGCCCTGTCCTCTTCCAAAACCTTAAATCAACTACACTCCGAAACTGGGACTCGAAGGGACCCCTGCCAGGGGCTCCTGGCCACCATAGCTTTAGAGTGATTATAAAGAGTAACTGTTCCTGTTTCCCACCCGGCCTGATGTCTTTGTTTTCTTGACCTTATTAAAGGCCCATGTCTTGGGTATTTCTTAAACAGGCCTATTCAATGAATGGACATTGCCTCACCCTTAATGAGAACCTGCAAAGACATTGGCCTAAAGACCCCAAGGTCTCCCAGTGCACCCTTGGCCTTCTCCACTCATTTTGACGAACATCAGGTAACTGGATTCAGATGGATCTGGAGGAGAAGTGAGGTTGGTGACTTGCACAGCCCTCCTTAACTCAAAACAAAGTCAAGTGCAAGTCATATGAAAAATGAGATGGAGATGGAAATGACAAACTATTCCTCTATATTTGCCATAAAAATCCCAAAATGGAGTCATAAATAGTAACATATGACTGAACAACAAGAAGATATGTATCGACAATAATATTCATCCATGTCTATGTATGAATTTCCATGCTTTTATTTGCGCATGTATTCATAAGTCATGGAAAGGAGAAATTACAAACAAAGCGAGGAATAGAAGAAAACTGCCAAGAACTTCTGAACCAAGGATATGGTGCCAGTTTAAAGCATTCATGCACCACCTTCAGAAAAGAAAGGAACAAACAAACAAACAAACAAACAATAACAACAAAGCCTGTGCTCTTCAGCTACAAGTTCCAGAGAAGTTTCATTGTTTACACTTTCCTTATTTATTTTTTATGTTTTGATGTTAAGCCTTAAAAAATAGTATTTTACTTTTCCACAGTTGTATGTAAAATCAATTTCTCAGAGTCACTTCTAAAACTTTGAGTTCTAAACTCTCTTCCTTTCTCACTCCCCACATCTCCTCATCAAGAAGGCAAGCAATCTAATATAGGCTATACACCTGTAATCATGCAAAATATTTTCATTACAGTCATGTTGTGAAAGAAAACATAGACCAAAACAATTCTGAAGAAAAACAAAGTAAAAAGAAAACACACACTTCAATGTGTATTCAGACGCCATCAATTCCTTCTCTGAGGATGGATAGTAGCTTTTTTCTGAAGTCTTTCAGGGTGATGTTGGATCCGTTTATGGCTCAGAATAGCTAAGCCAATCATGGCTGATCATTGTACAATATTGCTGTTACTTTGTACGTAGTACATTTCCCATTACATCAGCTCATGTAAGTCCTTCTATGTTATTTTTTAGATTATCCTGCTCATCATTTCTTTTTGCACAATAGTATTCCATCATAAGGGCAGCTATGTGATGCAGTGGATAGAGCATCAGTGCAGGAGTCTGGAGGACTGAGTTCAAATCTCACTTCAAACGCTTGACACTCACTTGCAGGGTGACCTTGGTTCAGTCACTTAACCCCAATTGCCTCATCCTGGGTCATCTCCAACCACCTTGATGAATATCTGGTACTGGATTCAGATGCCTCTGGAGGAGAAGTATGGCTGGCGACCTGCCACAGCCTTCCCTCACTCAAAAGAACTTCTAGTGACTGGATGACCAATACAGCCTAAAAACTATTAAAGCAAATGGGTCAACTTTGCTAGAATGACTTATTAAAAAGTATTTCAAATGGTTTTTTAAAGTAAGGAAATTCAATTGCTCCTCCCACGGACGCTCTCACCATGATACCTAGGCTTTCTGCACTCTACAGCAATCACACACTTGCTCCCCAGTAACGCTGACTCCACTAGCACCATAATAGAAACATTTAGGAAAGATTTTCCAGTCAGTCATCATGGTCAACATCTTTTAAATTGAGGATTCTGTTTATCTAACCTTAATGAAAAGGATTCTGTTGGGTGTTATGTGTACCAAATTTCACTTCTGATCACCAGTTTAAAATGTGTGTTCATGCATGTAGATACTCTTTTACTAAGAAATATTAATGAGTTGTAAGCATTTTTCATTATTTTTTGAACAGTAGTATTTTATTTTTTCCAATTACATGTAAAAATAGTTCTCAATATTAATTTTTACAATATTTATGGTTCCAAATTTTTCTCCTTTCCCTTCCTTTTCATCTCCCTAACACAGCAAGGAATCTTGTAAATGTTATACATGTACCATCATGTTAAACATATTTTCAAATTAGCCTTTTTGTGAAAGAAGAATCAGATCAAAAGGGAAAACCCTGGAGAAAGGGAAAAAAACAAAAAAAGTGAAAATACTAAGCTTTGGTGTGCATTCCTACTCTATAGTACTTATTCTGTAGATGGATGCCATGCTTCATCATCAGTCCTTTGGGAACATCTTAGGTTACTGCACCACCATATATATGGGGCATGTATTAGAAGCAATAACTGATGCCTAGAGATACAATTAGAGCTTTCTTCACATCTCTTGTTCCTTTCACACATTTTTATGAAAAAGAAAAATGAGAGAACATGGTTCGCACTAAAGTTAAATAGCAGGACTCCAATTCTAAAAATTAGCAAGGGACCTAAAAGGAAATATAATAGCCAAGGGACAGGGACAGAGGGACTGAGAAAAAAAGCAAGTGATGAGAAGACTCAATTCAAAATCAAGGATGAGAGAGAGTTATGGTGCTTCCTTGATCAGAAATAGGGGGGACTGGCTCAGAAAATATCAGGAACAGAGAAAAAGCATCTTCGTAGTACTGAGAACTGAGCTTTTGTACTGCCTTTTACATTTCACCAATTTCATTTTTGAAAGGACCTATTTTCTTCAGTAATTCCGTGTACATTTTTTTGCATTTGGCCAATTTTTCTTCCAACGAGATTTTACATTCTGTAAAAGCACAGATTTGCTTAAACTTCTCCCCCAAAACTCCTTCAAATACCTGTAAAACATTACTCTAAACAAATTCTGGAACTGTAAGTTCCACGAAATGATGGAGAGAAACAAATCTTTTATTAAAAAGAGACTAGAGAGTCAAAAAGAAGTGTCTATTGCAGCACACTTGTAGGGGAGTAGAGTTCAGCTTGGGCTACAACAGTACCAACAGGGTTGTAGCAGGCTTCAGTGGACTAAATCAGTGGTAGCTGTGACCTCTTCCAGATTTCCCAGTCCACAAATGCCAAAAACAACATAGAATGTCACTGGGCATACTATGTGGGACCTGCTCTGGCTGGAGTCCACCCCAACCCCATGGTGGAGGAGGAGGAAGGTGATGCTGGCTGTGGAAGAAGCAGCAGTAGCTATGTTGGTAGCTGCTTTTGGAACTGTGGGCCTACAAATAGTGGAGAATTGAGAAGCTGATACAAAACACCCACCCTCAATGGAAGTAGAGTTCTACCTTGACAGATAGTTAGAAAATCATGTATTTGATTTGGATGGTATCATGAGCAAGCAGTGTAAAAAAACACCTCAGATTATAAAATCTTACTTTGCTGACAAAGAAGATCCAAACATGCAAGCAGAACACTACAAAATCAAAGCTCCTATGTCAAAAGTCTCCAAGAAAAATATGAATTGTTCTCAGGCCATGGAAGAGCTTAAAAAAGATTGTGAAAATGAAGTGAAAAAGTAGGTGAAAATGGCTACAAGAAAAGAGAGTGATGCAAGAGAATCATGAAAAACGAGTCAACAGCTTGTTAAAGGAGACTCTTCAGAATACTGAAGAAAATAACACCTTAAAAAATAAGCTAATCTGAATGGCAAAAGAGGTTAAAAAAACTAATGAGAAGAATGCCTTAAAAAACAGGATTGGCCAAATGGATAAGGAGGCCCAACAGCTCACTGAAAAAAATAAATTCCTCCAAAATTAGAATGGACAAATAGAAGCTAATGACTTTATGAAAAAATCAAGAAACTATAAAAGAGAGCCAAAAGAATGAAAAAAAATGAAGACAATGTGAAATATCTCTCTGGAATAAACAATGCCCTGGAAAATGGATTCAACAGGGAAAATTTAGAAATTATAGGACTATCTGAAATTCATGATCCAAAAAAAGAGCTTAGGCATGATATTTTAAGAAATTGTTGGGGCGCCCAATCTCAGACCATAATAACTTCAGTGCCCCCAGTCATCTTCTATATGAGAATCCTGGCTTCTTTCTATTGTTGCCCCTATTCTTATTCCTCTACTGGCTATAATCCTTTTATGCTAATTTGGTCCTTGGTTGTTTAACATTCATGCCAGGTTTGTCTCCTCCAGGGTTGAGCAATCGTCTTTCAGATGACAGTCCAACTGCTGAAGAAAACCAAGGTTTCTAGCCCACTGGACCTGGTACCACTCAGGTGATACCCCTTGCACAGGACCCAAAGAGGCAGGGGCAACTCTCCGCCCCTGTCAGCAGGAAGCAGTTTTAGAAGTGGAGACCTTTGCCTCTCAGCACAAAAGTATATGGGTCCCATCTGTTTGAGGGGAGAATAATGAGGTGCAAGGTCCAGCTGAGACCTTTGTACCTTGGACTGGGAGTTTTTTGGTCACATTTTTCTGAAGAGTCCTGGAATGGCAAACAGCTTGAACTATTTACATTCCAACAGGGAAAGATGATATTTGTAACTCATGGTTACCTGCTTAGTTGTTAGGGCAGTTAAATGAGATAGATAGATGATGATAGATAGATAGATGGATAGATGGTGACTAGATAGATAGGTAGATAGAGGGCACACGTAAGTTGAATATGAAGGGATGATATCTAAATATAAAATTGGAGGGAGAGAGGAATATACTGGGAGAAGGAGAAAGGGAAAAATAGAATGGGGTAAAATATTTCACATAAAAGTATCGAGGAAATGCTATTGCAATGGAGGGGAGTACTGATGTGTGAGAGGGAATGAGTGAACCTTACCCTCATTGGATTCAGATTAAGGAGGGAATAGCAGACACAATCAATTGGTTATCTTACCCTACAGGAAAGTAAGGGGGTGAATGGAGGGGAATGATAAAAGGAAGGGTAGATTGGTGAAACGGATGGTAGACACTTCTGAAGCAAATACTTTTGAAAAGGGAAAGGGTCAAAGTTGAAAACAGAATAAGTTTGTGGTGGGTTAGGATGGAGGGAAAGATAAGTCTTTGGCAACATGATTATTATGGAAGTGTCATGCATAACTACACATGCAGTCCATAAATTTAATTCCTTGTTTTCTCAATGACGATCAGTAGAGAGGGATGAGAATTTGGAATTCAAAATTTTAGAAACAAATGTTCAAAATTGTTTTTAAAAGCAACTGAGAAATAAGATAGATAGGCAATGGGATATAGAAATTTATATTGCCCTGCAAAAAAGTGAGAATGAAGGGTATATGAGAAAAGATGAGGATAAAAGAGAGGGCACACTATGGGAAAGGATAATCAGAATGCATGCCATATCTAGGGCAGGGGAGGGGAGACATGAGAAAATCTGGAACTCAAAATCTTGTGGAAATGAAAGTTGAAAACTAAAAATTAATAAGAATTTAAAAAGTTCTCATTTGCATTTGGTATACACACACACAGACACAAGGACACAGGCACATAAACCTCTCACATATATATGTATGTATGCATGCATGTATGTATGTATTTATGTGTGTATTTCATTTGACTAATCTAATTTTTAAGGAGTTCCCTTCTGTATATTGTAGTGCCTCTTAAAATTTGTATATTACGGTTTTTAATCTTATTTGGTTCAGTATTTTTCTGCATCTCCTTTCACCAATCAGTTGATTCTCTTTTCATAATTTTCTCACATCACTTTCACTTCCTTCTCAATTTACCCCTACTTCTCTTAGTTTGTTTTAAACATCATTTTAAGCACTTTCAGGTGTTCTCCTTGGGCTAGAAATGCATTCACATTAACTATTTTGATTTTCCTGTCATTTGAGTTTGTGCTTTGGCCTTCCTTCATTCTAGGAACTTCCTATGTTCCAGATTTTTTTCTTTATTATTTGATCATTTTTCCTATCTCTTTCTTGACTTTTAACATTATTTTAAAGTTAGGATCTATTCCTGGGATGCAGAGTGCTCTGTCCTAGGCTTTAGGTATTTCATTCTGTTTCTTTCACAGCTAGTCCTAATAAGTTTGCAGTTCTCCAAAGGTGGTATTGTCTAAAGCTCTCCTGGCTTGTGCTTTGAAGTTTGAAGTGAGGAATAGGTTCCTGACCTGATATTCTCTTCATGACTGTATTGCTAATATCTCACATAAATTCCCAACATTTAACTTAATTTTCACCATGTGAACTAGTTATTGGAGAAGCAAACTTTAGGATGGTATTCTAAACTGTATTAAGATCTATTTTGCAAAAGGTAAAGAACATCTAAAAATCGGTAGGTGACACAGAATCAGAGAAATAAATATGAAGAGGGGTTTCCTAGTTGTTCTGAGAAAGAAACCTTCTCTATCATGTGAAAGAGAAATATGTTTTCAGGTACCAGAAGACTACATTATCTCTTCCTTACTATTAGAAAGGAAGATCCCTCCCAAGAATACCAGCCCATGATGTGGGAGAGTTTCCCCAACCATATCAAAGGATAAGTACCACTTTTCCAGAATGCATCGAGTCCTCTGAGAAGTCAAGGATCTTGAGGCTCTGTTTCAGGAAAGGAATAAAGAATGTCTTGAGAAGATCAGCCAGAACAATATGCAAAAACACTCCATTATTACCAGGTCAATTTTTCTGGAGATTGAATCCAAGAAATAACCAGACAAAGGATTTTATTTCTCTTTTCCAGGGAGGCATGGACTTGTCATAGACCTAGTTTGCAAGAATTTGTGCCTTGATTTGGGTAGTCAGATGGATAATGACAGAATTGTTCACCAGTATAAGCAACCATCTTACCTTAAGGTGGGAAAAGTCCCATTTTGTCGGTTGGACACAGGTTGGGGCTACTTGGGTTAGGAAAAGCTTCATTTTCCTTAATGAAAGGGAAGATATTAGCACTTGAATGTTTGCATTGGCAGTAGATACACTTCCCAACCTCTGCTACGCATTTATCAGCTCGAATCTGGTTGATTCTTTAACATAAGTTTATATTTAGTGCTTATGTGCCCCACAAACTATATTCAGTGGGAGTAATCAGCAGAATTCCTCCACTGGTGTTGATACTAAGGGCAAGAACCTTTGATTGCTCATTCTTTTTCTCTCCAGAGCTCAGACTTCCTGACCTGATTCAAAGCCACTGGTAAAGATGAAGGTCATCCTTTCTTCATCACATTAGGTGGAATATTAAGGTTCTGTCATATGCCAACCATGCAGCATGGAATTCAGCCAACTGGAAGGAGTTGCCATTGTATCCGTACTCCTTAGGTATCTCCTCTTATCACATTAGTGGGTGTTATATTCCAACTGCATTATGCCTGTCTTGTAGTAAATAGACTTATCATATAACTAGACAAAATGGTATTCCTTAGAAGCCAGGTTCTTGTAGGTTGGGCCAAGAGAGTAGGGAATGTTGGCAGAGCCACAATGGCAGAGTAGAAAGAAGCATATACTGCAGCACTTTCCCCACAGCCCACAAAATGCCTGTAAAATTACTCTCAACAAAAATGAATCTCAACAACACAGCAAAAGAGGTTTCCAGCCAAAGGGAACCTGGAATGCCAACAGGATAAGTGTATCTCAAGGGATCCTGAGTGGAGCTGAACCCAGCCCTGGCTACGTGGCACTAGGAGGAACAAGACTTGAGCAGACCTCTAGGGCAGAGGTCTCAGCAGGAAGGGTCTCAGATCCATCAACCCACAAGCATAAAGAAAGCTCCAAAGGTCAGTGTGGGAGGGCCTTCCCAGTTGGGTGAAAGGGGAATGGGGTCCCTCCAGAAACAGCCCCAGACGATGGCAGAGGCAGTAGCAACAGACTGCAGGCAGCTGAGGTGGCTGGGAAGCAACCTGGGTCCATTGTCCAAGCAACTCAGTTTAAAGCCTATGGCAGCATAAAGAGTTGATCTAAAGCTCAGCCCTGAGGGATGGCCCTAACCCCACCCAAAGCCCCAGGAGAATCGCGCAGCTGAGTCCAAACTCAGCCTTGAACACGATCCTGTTGAGAGGAGGGGAAATAAGGCAATCCTCTAAACAAAGAATTCAGAAATCAAGTAACTGGCTGGCAAAACACCCAAAAAAAGGGGAAAAATAAGACCATGGAAGGTTACTTTCTTGCTGAATAGGTGTCTCCTACCATCCTTTTGGATGAGGAAGAACAAGGCATGCTGGCACAGGAAGTCAAGGCCCCTGCCTGTACTGCTTCCAAAGGGACTTAAACTGAGCTCAGGCAAAAGAAGAGCTTGAAAAACAGGTAAGCAGCTTGCTAAAGGAGAGCTAAAAAAATGCTGAGGAAAATAACATCTTTAAAAGGAGTCTAACTCAATTGGAAAAAGAGGTTCAAAAAGCCAGTGAAGAGAAAGAGGCCTTAAAAAGCAGAGTTAGTCAAAACGATGAGAAGGTTCAAAAGCTCACTGAACAAAATAGCTCTTTCAAAGAGAGAATTGAGTTCAGGGAAATGAATGACTATGAGATAAGCCAAGCAGTTAAAAAAAAAGAAAACCAAAAGTTTGAAAAATAGAAGATAATGTACAACATCTCATTGGAAAAACAAGTGACTTGGAAAAGAGATCCAGGAGAGACAATTTAAAAATTATTTGACTACCTGAAAGTCATGATCAAAAAAAGATCCTAGACATTATCTTCCATGAAATTATCAAGGAAAACTATCCTGATATTCTAGAACCAGAGTGCAAAATAAATATTGAAAGAGCCTACCAAATACCTCCTGAAAGAGACCCAGAGAGAGAGAATCTCCTAGGAATATTGTGGCCAAATTTCAGAGTTCCCACGTCAAGGAGAAAATACTGCAAGCAGCTGGAAATAAACAATTCAACTACTGCAGAAATAAAATCAGGATAATACAGGATCTGCCAACTTTAACATTAAGACACTGAAGGGCTTGGAATAGGATATTCCAAAAGTCAAAGGAATTGGGATTAAAACCATGAATCACCTACCCAACAAAACTGAGTACAATACTTCAAGGGAATAAATGGTCACTCAATGATATAGAGAACTTTCAAGCATTCATGATGGAAAGACCAGAAGTGAAGAGAAAATTTGACTTTCAAACACAAGAATCAAGAGAAGCATGAAAAGGTACACAGGAAGGAGAAATCATAAAAGACTTTCTAAAGCTGAACTGTTCTTACATGGAAATAAAATATTTATAACTCTTGAGATTTTTCTCAATGTTTGGGTGGGTGGAGGCATTATACATACACACGCACACACATAGACAGAGAGTACAGGCTGTGTTGAATCAGAAGAGATGATATCCACAAAAAAAATAAAATAAAAATTAAGGAGTGAGGGAGGAAAATACTGGGAGGAGAAAGGGAAAAATGGAATGAGGCAGGCTATAATTCATAAAAGAGTTAAGAAAATCTTGTTCAATGGAGGAGAAAAAGGAGAAGGGGTGAGGGGAAAAGTGAAGCTACTCTCTCCACATATGACTTAAGGAGGGAATAACATGCTCACTAAATTAGATATGAAAATCTATCTTACACTGCAGGAAAGTAGAGGAAGAGGTGACAAGTGGGGTGAGGGAAATGATAGAAGGGAGGGAAAATAGGAGAAAGCAGTAACTAGAAATAAACACTTTTGGGAAGGGACAAGATCAAATGAGGAAATAAAAAAATAAGGGGGAATAGAGCAGGATAGAAGGCAATATGATTAGTGTTACACAACGTAATTTTTGTGGAAGTTTTTTCAAAACGACAAATATTTATTCTGAATTGAATTGATTACCTTCTCAGTTTGGATGAATAGGGAGGGAGGGAGGGACAGAAGTTGGAATTCTAAGTATCAGAAGCGAATGTTGAGAAGTATTATTGCATATAACTGTGAAATAAGAAACACAGATAATGGGCAATAGAAATTTATTTCACCCTATAAGAAACGAGAGAAGACGGGGATAAGGGAAGGGTGGGATGTGATAGAAGGGAGGGTACATTGAGGGAAGGGAAATCACAATGCAAGGTATTAGGAGGTGGGGGAGGGGAGAGAAGTGGAGAATAATTGAACATATTACAAAGTGATGTAAAAGCAATTCGTATAAAAACAATTGACTGAATTAATTTCTGAGACTAAATCAGGGACATCTTTAGATTGGGGAAAAGAGTTTTAGTCTAAGTTTCCTAGAGTCAGGTAACTTCAGGTAAAATTTTGCATAGATGCAAAAGTTAAGGTTTTAATGGTAAATTTGATTTTATCATTACTATTTAATCAGAAACTACAACATGTATGGAAAGGCGTGTAAGTCAGTTTAGACTTGCCTCAAAAGATGTTCCTTAGCCAATGTGAAATTATAGTCATATCTGAAACCTGGTTATTGGATCTTTCTATTTTAAGATACTATGGGAGCATTAACTGACTGTTCTTCTGAGTCTAATTCCAGGAAAGGAGAGAACTAAAGACGGTCCAAGCCCCCAATACATGATGCCAGTAAGCCTGTGAGATGTTGGTATGAACTTGAAAATGTATCTTATGGAAAAGATGGGAGAACGGCTGTTCAGCCTGGGCTGAGGTAGGATTGTCCTAACTCAATTTCCCCGCTGACAACTGGCAGATTTTAAGCTTGACTGAATGCGGGTTGATAATCTACTCCTGCCTGAAATTGACATGAAACTGGCAAGATATTTTTACCCTGTAATGTCCCCACTCAGTGGCAATTTCCTATACTCAAAAGGTTTGTGATCTTGACACCAGATTTATTAAATTATATATTGGTGGTAGGGAAACATCCAGGATTAAGTCTAAAATTGAGCTGCTAGGCTTAGGACTTTAGATGAACAAAAATAAGTTAGAGTCCTTTAATTTTTACTAATAGTGTGGAGACAATTAGGTCGAGGGCTTGTGAAGTTATCATACATAGCTATTATTTGTGTCTCAGCTGGTTAATGTTAAGAAAAATTCGTTTGTGGTCTATATTCTAAATGCTTTAAAAGAAGTGTCACCTGACCAAAATTTGGAGTTGTTTTATGTGATATGAACAGTATTAAATATGAAAAGTAAAAAAAAATAAAGAATGAAGTAAAAAAATGAATTAAAAAAGTAGGCAATGGAGGAGAGATATAGCAATATAAGTACTCATAGAACTGGAAAATCTACCAATATTTATTATATGGAAATGGAAGACCTAAGTATATTTTAAGAGTTGGTAAAGAAACAACAAAAGAGGAGAGAATGGAGATTGGGAAATGAAGTAAGGGACAGTTGTATGAGCAGTTTGCAAGAAAAGGAATTTAATGTATTAGGTAACCTGGGATGATAAGTGGTGGCTGTTCTTAAAAAGTAAAATAGGAGAAATTGAATTATGAAATCAAACATCTTTGAAATACATGAAAAGAAGACATGACTTCTTGGTGAATGGCCATTTATCACGAATTTGTATTGTCTTCCCAGTTCTTAATTTATGTATCCTGAGATAACATTGGCATTAATTGTCTCCGAGATTGGTCAGGTGTGATGATTACTTAATAAACAAGTCAATGCATTTATGGCAAGGATTTTCAGAGATGAAAATCAAAAAATGAGAGCTTGACAACCTGTGAATTTATAGAAGGCAAGCAAATTCATAACCAGAATAATTCAAACAAAATTGTGACAAAAATTATTCTGATGAATTAAGGAAGTAAATTTCTTAAAGACATTCTAATTAATCATCATCAAAGAAAATTGAAATTTTATTTGGGAAAGGAAGAGAGATATTGAGGCTCCCCTGTGCTCCTGAAATCAGAATACATGGAATCAACACTAGAAAGGAGATTGTATAAACCATGTATCTTTATGTATTTATTGGAAATTCTTTGAAGTATACATTTTTTTAAAATTCATTGAGCATGCACAGGGCAATGAAAGGCCAGTTCTTTACCAGAGGGAAAATATACATAGAGTCGAAGAGACCAGGCTCACAATCCTTCCAGTATAGACTACATAACCCAGAACAGGAGGACACCCTAAAGTCTCCTACTATGTGTTCAGCAGAGAAGATAAGGACAGTAGAGTCCTGAGCATTATTCAAAGAAAGTAAAGTAGGTGAGAAGTCTCCAGGCTCTCCAGGTTACCTCCATAAAAAGACAGAAATTGCCAAGAAATGAACATAGCATAGCAAAAATAAAGGGTAAAGCAATTGTCCTGCTATGACATCTGGAGAGGACCTCAGAAAAGTCACCAGGGCAGGCCTATAAAATATATGGCCTGCAAAAGGATTTCACACAGACATTAAAAATGTAACGCATGTAAAATAGATCTGAACAGCTTACCGTCCCTCATAAGAACTAAGTTTTTCAGGCCTGCTCCAGAGGAAGAGACTTGGTCAGAGTGAAGTATAAACACTTCCAGGCTGATGTCATTGAATCAGAAAACAAGATGCTCAGACAGAAGCAGAGTAGGCCTCCAGAAACTTCACCTCAACTTTCACCTCCCTCATGGTCTCAGTAAATTTTCTCTCATTAATTTTTGCCTCCTAAACTTTCATTTGAAGAATATCAGAAACTAGAATCAGGGCAAAGATGTCAGAGTGAGAGCAACTACTCTCCTAAGCTATTAGACAACTCCTTCAGATACCTCTAAAAAGAGAATCTGACCAAATTTTGGAGGTGTAGAATCCAATAGGAGACAGAATGTGGCAGATTCACGGACCAGGATAGACTGGAAGATCCACAGGAAGAATCTGCTCCGTGAGGGTTAGCCCAAAGCACCCTGGACAGCGCATCCTGCAGTGGAGTGGCCAAGCAGGAAACAGCCAGGGTGGCCTTAGTTACTCCAGGGCAGGAGACCAGCGGAGCTGAATGAGTGACAGCAGCTGAGCCCCAAGTAACAGCTGCAGCAGCTCCCTGAGACTTTTAGTCCACCTACTGGATCTTCCAGGAGCCAAAATGGCAGTGTGATGGATAAATGCTCTCTCTCCCTCCACTTATTGACCTTGAAAGAACCATAAAATATTTCCCCAGAAAAATCCTGGATCAATCGGAACTGAAGTGGCAAACAGTCTAGTAGCACGTGAGGCTTAGAAAAGAGCTAAGGGGGATTCCACTCACTGTGGTGGAGGCTAACAAGAAGGAGAGAAACCCCAAAGGTGTTGAAAACTCACACTAGGATCCAGATGTGCCTCAGCACCAGGAAAGTAGCACCAGGGGTGGTGGAAACTTGCTCTAGGCCCCAGGCGCTAGGACAGGAGCCCCGGTGGATGGGGTGGAACTTCTCACAAAGGCACAGTTGTGCCTGAGCACAAGGTGAGGAACCACAGAGGGGGTGGAAATTCACACTAGGACCCAGACAGCCCGACCTTAGTGAACCAGGAGAGGAACAGAGCTCCAATGGAGTGGAGTCTTGCAGCCATCAACACCAGGACCCTAGACATGCCTCAGCACACCAGGGGAAACACAAAGACACTAGGGCAGCAAGGATCATCAGGTGCTGAGCTTGCCATCTTCCATGACCAGGCCGCCCCTCCCCCATACTTAACAAGCTAGCTCCCAGGCTAAGCCAGGCAATCCAAAACAAAAGGAAAAAAAGGCACCTACCCTTAACTTTCCCACACCAGGACCTCAACAGTAGACTCTACAACTTCTAACTGAAAGAACAAGAGGACAAAACACACAAAACCTCACTATCATGAGCAAGAAGATGCAGAACAAGCAGGAAAAGACCATAGAATCTCTCTGTAGGGACAAGGACCAAAGCACGAATACCAAAGAGATCAGTATTAAAACTACACTCCCACTTGAAACTTCAGAAGGGACTATGAACTGCTCGCATGCACAGAGAGTACTCCTGGAAGAGCTGAAGAAGGAAATAGAAGAAAACAATGGCCAATGATTTTCATAGTGTGAAAGAAGAATTCACTGAAGAGAACAACTCTTTCAAAAGGAAAAATTAACAAATGGAAAAGGAAGTACAAAAACTTAATGGATGAAATAATTCCTTAAAAGGAATAATTGAACAGGTGGAAAAGGAGATGACAATGTTATCTGAAGAAAATAATTTGATGAAAATTAGAATTGGACAGGTGGAAGCTAACGACTTTATGAGACAACAAGAATCAGTCAAACAACATCAAAAGAAAGAAAAGATAGAAGAAAATGCAAAATATCTAATTGGAAAAAGAACTGACCTGGGAAATAGATCCAGGAGAGAAAATTTAAGAATTATTGCCCTACCAGAAAGCCGTGATGAAAAAAAGAGTCTGGACAGTATCTTCCAAGAAATCAACAAGTAAAACTGCCCAGAAGTGCTAGATTCAGAGGGCAAAATAATCATTGAAAGAATCCACCATTCACCTCCTGAAAGGATTACCAAACTAAAAACACCAAGAAATAGTAGCCAAATTCCAGAAATATCAAATGAAGGAGTAAATACTACAGCCAGTCAGAAAGAAATGATTGAAATATCACTTAATTACAGTCAGGGTCATACAGGACCTTGCAGCTTCTACATTAAAAGATTGAGGGAATTGGAATGTGATATTCTGCAATGGAGTTGGGACTAAAACCGAGGATCAATTACCCAGCAAAGTTCAGCATAACATTTCAGGCAAGGAGATGGACATTCAACGAAATTAGGGATTTCCAGACTTTCTGGACAAAAAGGTCAGAACTCAATAGAAAATTCGATCTTCAAACGCAAATCTCAAGACAGCCATAAAAAGTAAACAGGGGAAAAGAAAAACTGGTTATTCGATTTGGGCAAACTGTTTGCCTCTGTATAAGGGAAGATAATACTTGCTAATCTTGAGAATTGTACATCTATTATGAAATACAAGTGGGAAATACATAGGGGGAACAGGTATAAGGTAAATGATGTGGTGATAAAAATACGATTTAAGGTTCTGAAGAGATTTTAACAGGAGACATGAAAAGAAGGAAGCAGAAAATGGTAAATTATATGACAAGAAGTACAATATTATAGTAGAGGGAACGAGAGGAGAGAGATGAGAATTGTCTGAGAAGTACTTTCATCTGATTTGGTTCAAGGAGGGAACAATAAACTTAAGTATATAAATCTAACTATCTCTATAGGCAGTAAGAGGGGAAGGGGGAAGAAAAGGGAGGGGAAGCTAAAAGGGAGGGGAAAAGTAGTAAGAGTAAAGGGGAGTAAAAGGGAGGGGGGCTGAAACAAGAAAGGGAAAACTGCAGGAGGTGGTGGTGAAAAGTGAAACTTAATGCAGGAGGGGAAGGGAGACAGGAGAACTGACAGCAAAAATGGTGGGAAAGAGGATGAAAGGAAAGACATAGATTGTAATCATAACTGTGAATGTGAATGCAATGAACTCTCTCATAAAACGTAGATGTATAGCAGAATGAACTAAAATTCACAATACAACAGTAGGTTTTTTACAAGAAACACATTTAAAACAGAGGGATACACACAGTGTAAAGGTAAAAGGTTGGAGCAGAATATATTGTGCCTCAGTTGATGTAAGAAAAGCAGAGGTAGCAATCCTAATCTCAGACAAAGCAAAAGCAGAAATAGATCTAATCAAAAGAGAAAAGGGAGGAAACTATATGCTGCTAAAAGGCACCACAGACAATGAAGCAATGTCATCACCAAACATGCATGCTCCAAGTGGTATAGCATCCATATACTTAGAGGAGAAATTCGGGGAGTAGAAGGAAGAAAAAGAGAGCAAAATTATACTAGTGGGGATCATCAAACTCGCCCTCTCTGAAAGTGATAAATCTAACCTCAAAATAAACAAGAAAGGGAATAAAGAAGTGAATAAAAACTCTGGTTATGATAGATATGATAGATCTCTGGAGACAATTAAATGGGGATAGAAAGGAATATACCTTTTCTCAGGGGTACATGGCACATGTACAAAAATTGACCTGCTCCTTGGACATAAAGACCTCACAATCCAGTGCAAAGAGGCAGAGATAGTCAGGCCATCCTTCTCGGATAATAATGTAATAAATTATATATAATAAAAGGCCATGGAAAGATAGGCCAAAAATTAATCAGAAACTACATAATCTAATCCTAAAGAAGGAGTACATAAAACAACAAATCATAGAAACAATCAACACCTTCATTCAAGAAAATGGCAATAATGAGCCAATCTACGAAATCTTATGGGGCACTGCAGGAGTAATTCTGAGGAGAAGTTTCATGTGTTTGAATGTCCACATGATTAAAGTAGAGAAACAGGAGATCAATGACTTGGGTATGCAGCTGAAAAAGATAGAAAAAGGACAAATTGAAAATCCCCAATAAATAACAAATTAGAAATACTGAAAATCAGAAGAGACATCAATAAAATTGAAATTAAGAAAACTATTGAGCTAATAAATAAAACTATAGTTGATTTTCTGAAAAATCTAATAAAATTGATAAACTAATTGTCAATTTGATTAAAAAAAAGAAAGAAGAAAACCAAATTACCAATATCAAAAATGAAAGAGGATAAATCACCTCCAATGGTGAGGAAATTAAAATAGCAATCAGAAATTACTTTGTCCAACTTTATGGTCATAAATTTGACAATCAAAATGAGGGTGAGTGTTTAAAAAAAATATAAATTACCCAGATTAACAGAACAGGAAGTTGAATACTTAAACAACCACGTCTCGGAAAAAGAGATTGAAAAAGCCATCAATGAACTCCTTAGGAAAAAATCTCCAGAGCCAGATGGATTTACAAGTGAATTCTATCAAACATAAAAAAAAAAAAACAGTTTATTCCAATATGATACAGACAATTTGACAAAATTGGGGAAGGTGTTCTCCCAAATTCTTTCTATGATATAAATATGTTTTTGATATCTAAAGCAGGAAGGGAGGAAACAGAGAAAGAAACTTATACACCAATTTCTCTAATGAATATAGATGCAAAATTTTTAAGTAATATTTTAGCAGAAAGAATACAGCAACTTATCACGGGAACAATACATTATGCTCAGGTAGGATTGATACCAGAAAAGCAGAGCTGGTTCAAAATTAGAAAAGCAATTGGCATTATCGATCATATCAGCAACAAATGTAACAGAAACCACATGATTATCTCAATACATGCAGAAAAAGCTTTTGACAAAATACAACACCCATTCCTCTTATAGACATTGGAGAGCATAGTAATAAAGGGAACTTTCCACAAAATAATAAGTAGTATCTACATAAAACCTTCAGCGAGCATTATATGCAGTGGAGATAATCTAGATGCATTTCCAGTAAGATCAGGGGTGAAACAAGGATGTCCATTATCACCGCTATTATTCAACATGGTGCTAGAAATATTAGTTTTATCAATTAGAGAAGATAAAGAAATTGAAGGAATTAGAATAGGCAAAGAAGAAACTAAGTTATCACTCTTTGCAGATGATATGATGATAAAATATCCCAGATATTCAAGTAAAAAGTACTTGAAATAATAAACAACTTTGGCAAAGTTGCAGGTTACAAAATAAACCCACACTGATCTCCATTTCTGCATATTAATAACAAAGCCCAATAACAAGAGAGAGAAAGAGAAATCCCATTTAAAGCTAAGGTAGACAATATAAAACATTTCCGAGTTTACCTGCCAAAACAAATCCAGGGACTCTAAGAGCACAACTACAAGACACTTTTCACACAAATAAAGTCACATGTAAGTAAGTTGAAAAACATCAGTTGCTCATGGGTAGGCGAAGCCAATATAATAAAAATGACAATTTTACATAAATTAATTTACTTATTTAGTGCCATATCAACTAACCTATCAGATAAGTATTTTCTAGAGCTGGGAAAAAATCGTATCAAAATTCATCTGAAAGAACAAATGGTCCAGAATATGAAGGAGACTAATGAAAAAAAACTGTAGGGAAGGTGGCCTAGCTCCACCTGATCTCAAATTGTGTTATAAAGCAGCAATTATCAAGAGCACTTGTTTCTGGCTAACAAACAGAAGGGTAGCCAAGTGGAATACTCTAGGTACTCAAGACAGAGTAGTCAATGAATATAGCAATCTACTGTTTGATAAACCCAAGAACCCTAGCTTCTGGGACAAGAACTCACTGTTTGACAAAAATTGCTGGCAAAATTGGCTAAAAGTGTGCCTGAAATCAGGCATAGAGCAATGCCTGACACCCTACAGGAGATGAAAACCCAAATGAGTACACAATCTGGGTATAAAGATTGGTACTGTGGACAAACTGGTGGAGCAAAGAAGAGTGTATTTACCAGATTTATAGAGAAGGGAAGAATTTGTGACAAAAGCAGAGACAGAGAGCATTATGAAGTGCAAGATGGATAATTTTGGTTATGTTAAACTGAAAAGTTTTTACACAACCAAACTCAATGCAACCAAAATTTAGAGGGATGTAGAAAATTGGGAAAGAATTTTACAGCTAAGGTTGATGTTAAAGGCCTCTTTTTTAGAATATATAGAGAACTGAGTCAAATGTACAAAAAGATAAGTCATTCCCCAATTGATAAATAGTTAAAGGATATGATCAGACAATTTTCAGAGGACAAAATTAAAGGTATCTATAATCATAAGAAAAAATGCTCTAAATCACTTTTAATAGAGAGAAGCACATCAAAACAACTTTGAGGCACCACATCACACCTATCAGATTGGCAAACATGACAGAACAGGAAGGTGATATATATTGGAGAGGATGTGGGAGAGTTGGAACACTAATGCATTGTTGGTGGAGCTGTGGGCTGATCTGGCTATTCTGGAGAGCAGTTTGGTAGTATGCCCAAAGGGTTGCAAAAATATGCATATCCTTTCACACAGCAGTATCGCTTCTAGGGCTGTATCCCCAAGACATCATAAAAATGGGAAAGGGTCCCACATGTATAAAAATATTTATAGCAGCACTCTTTGTGGTGGCCAAAAACTAGAAATGAAGGGGATGCCCATTAACTGGGAAATGGCTGAATAAATTATTGTATATGAACGTAATGAAATAGTATTGTGCTATAAGAAATGATGAACACGAAGACTGCAGAGTGGCCTGGAAAGGCGTATATGATCTGATGCTGAGCGAAAGCAACAGAACCAGGAGAACTTTGTGCACAGCAAAGACTATAGTGTGTGAGAGTTTTTTCTGTTAGATGTGGAACTTCGTAGCAACGTAAGGACTTAAAAAAAATTCCGAATGATCTTCTAAGACACAATGCCTTCCACATTCAGAGAAAGAACTATGAAATTCAATCACAGAATATAGCAGATGATTTTTTCTGTATGTGTATTATGTTTTGGTTTGTTATATGAGTTCTCCCATTCAATTTAGTTTTTGTACACAACATGACTATAGTTAAAATGTATTTAATAAGTATGTTTGAGCAGAACCTTTATAAAATTGTGTGCCATCTCGGGGAGGGGGGGAAAGGCAAGGGGGAGGGAGGGAAGGAAAAATAATTATCTAAGTTATATATTAGTGCTTGTAGAACACTGAAAATAAATAAAATTAATTTATAAACAAGAATGGCAGAAACTCAGCAGGAAAAGAATGAAGTAACTCCTGTTGCTTTGGGAAGACAGACTTAGAGGTGTTGACCAGACATTTTATTTTGAATAGAGTAAAAACAGTGTTAGAGGAAAACTTATTTCTTAAATGCTTATATCAACAAAGTAGAGAAAGAATAAACAAATGAATTTGATATGCAATTGAAAAAAAACTAACAAACCATAAAAATCCCCAATTAAACACTGAATTGTAAATTATAAAAAATAGTGATTAGATTAATAAATTTGAAACAAGAAAACAACTAATAAATAAAACTAGGACTTGCTTTTATGTTAAAAAAAGAAATAAAAGAACAAAAAATCTGAAACCACTACCCTCAAAAATGGAAAGGGTGAATATATAACTAGTGAAGACGAACTTAGAACAATTATGTGGAATTATCTTGCCAATTTTAGGCTAATAAACTTAACAATTTAAGGCAAATGGAAGAATATTTGCCAAAATAAAAATGGTCTCAAATGACAGAAGAGGAAATAGACCTAATGTCTCAATAGATCTATTTTTGAAAGAGATTTGACCAAGTCAAAAATGAGTTTCCTAAGAGAAAAGGACCAGGACCAGACATAGTTACAAGTGATTTCTTCCAAACATGTAAGGATCAGCTAATTCCAATATTAAATAAATTATTTAGGATAACATGTATTGAAAGGATTCTAACACATTCCTTTTAGGAAACAAATATGATACTGACACCTAAACCAGGGCAGAATAAAGATCGAGAAAGAAAATTGTTGGCCAATTTTATTAATGAAAATGAATGTAAAAATCCTAAATAAAATGCTAGTTAAAAGGTAAAAATATTATGATCAAGTACGATTTATGCCAGGATTTTAAGCGTGTCTTAACAAAAGGAAATCTATTCATACATGTGAGTATATAAATTTAAAAAGAAAAGGAAATCTTGATTGTATCAATAGATGCAGAAAGAATTTGATAACATTTAACCCTCATATTTATTAAAGACACGTGAATGTATTGTTAAATTGTTGTTTTTTACTTAAATTACTAAAAAGCCTACACCTAAAACTATCAGCAAGCGTTATTTCTAAGAGAATAAACTCGAAGCCTTCCCAGTATGACCACCCTTGAAACAAGACTACCAACTGACATCGCTGTTATTTAAAATACTATTGGAAATCCTAGGAATAGCAAATAAGAGAAGAAAAATAAATTGAAGATGTATGAATAGGTACTAAAGTTATTTCTTTTTGCAGAAGATGTGATGATGTACTTTGAAAATGCCAAAGACTCACTAAAAGTTATTTAAAACAATGATTTTAGCAAATCAGTGTGATATAAATCATCAGGACTCCTATATGTCACTAATGAAACTCTACAGGAAGAGATGATTAAAATACTCCTTTTAAAACAACTCTAGACAATATAAATTATCTGGATCTATACCTGGCCAAAGAAATCTAGGAAGTATATTAAGGAAATTATATAAAAAATTTTATACAAACATAATCAGACTGAAATAATTGGAAATAGTATTTACTGTTTATGGGAAAGCAAGGCCAATATAGCAAAAATAATAATTTTATCCAAAGTATTTACATATTCAAGGTGATAGCAATTAAATTATCAATTTTCTTCTGACTGAATTTGAAAAAAAATAACTATCTTCATTTGAAGAAAAAAGTCAAGAATATCAACAAAAATAATGGAAAATATGTAAAGGAAGGAGATTTAACAGTACTAGATTTTAAAGTATATTGTAAGGCAGTAATTATCAAAAGTATCTGGTTATTACTAAGATATTGAAAGTATATCCATTTAATAATATAAGCATACAATTTACAGGATTAAATAAGAATAATAACCTTCCATTTAATAAGTATAAAGACTTAAGATTTTGAAATAAGACTTTAGGAAAACAATTGAGAAACCTGGAAAATCGCATGTGAGAAACCAGGCACAGATCAATAACTTACAGAATTTACCAAGAAAAAGTGTCAAAATAGACTTGTCACCTTGGAACAACAAGCCTCCTAGCCTATCCAAGCTTTCCTTCTGGCACAATATCTTAGATTTGATTTTTTAAAAGGAAAGCAACTTTTGTGGGATCAGCCACCATCTTTAGTTACATATACCAACAGAAGAAATACAAGCAGAGACATGAAGACCCACAGACAGAGCTTCTGTCTGACCATAGAAAATATATACATAACAGATAGACAGACATATTCAACTGACCATTACATACATTTTTAGTTACTAGAGAGAGAAGCATCAATATCAGGGTTTTCAAAGCACAGGTCCTCTTTAAGGGCTGCTTAGACCTCACCTGGCACATAAACTTTTTTCTAAAGAGTAATCCCTAAGTTAAAATCTTACCTCAGAGTAAATATACACTTTTCAGAGCAATTAACCAAGTTAGTGATTGAGAAAAGATGTGGGATGGAGCCAAAATGGGAGGATTAACAGCACAAACTTTCTAGAGCACTGCCCCTAAGCCCAGGCAAATACCTGCAAAAATGACTCTAAACAAATTCTGGAGCTGCAAAACCCACAGAATGATAGAGTGAAGCAAATGTCCAGCCCAAAACAACGTCACTGGGAAGTGTTTATCATTCCATGCAGAGGGCAAGGGGCAGTCCAGCGTGGGTTATGCTGTCACAGACAGGACCTGAGCAGGCCATAGAAAGACTGACTCCCTCACACTTGTGGCAATTTCTTGACTTCAGGACACCAAAACACCAAGGACAATTTGGAAGGTCGATGGAAAAAGCCTGTGGGACCAGAATGGGAGAGTGGAGTGATCTGGTCCCAATCCCAGGGCAGCAGAGGAGAAGGGGACTGAAGAACCTGTGGCAGCCACAGCAGCAGTGGCAGTGACAGTGACTGTTTCTGGAGATCTAGGCCCAAGTAGATTGTGGAGGAATTGAGTAGCTAATAGTACACCCCCAATCCAACTGCAACCACAGATCTACCTTGGCAAAGAACTCAAAAGTCAAGTAAATGCCTGGAGAAATCAGTAAAAATTGAAAAAATGAATCAGACTACAGAATCTTACTTTGGTGACAAGCAAGACCAAAACATGCAGACAGAAGACAACAAAGTCAAAGCTCCTCCATCCAAAGCCCCTAGAAATATGTGAATTGGTCTCATGTCGTGGAAGAACTCAAAAAGAATTTTGAACATCAAGTAAAAGAAGTAGAGCAAAACTGGGAAGAGAAATAACAGTGATGCAAGAAAGTCATAAAAAACGGGTCAACTACTTGCTAAGGGAGACCAAAAAAAAATGCTGAAGAAAACAATACTAAAAAATAAACTAACCCAAATGACAAAGAAATTCAAAAACCAATGAAAAGAAGTAAAATTGGCCAGATGGAAAAGGAGGTCCAAAAGCTCACTGAAGAAAATAATTCCTTGAACATTACAATGTGGGGGCAGAGCCTAGATGGCAGAGTGAGAGCAACAAGGTCACCTACTTGAACTTCTTGAAGTCAAGACAGCAGAGTGGTCTGCAATTGTTATTATCCTCCCCTTGTCGACCTTAAACAGCCCAGAGAGTATTTCCCCAGGAAAAATCCTGGAAATGTGGGATCAGCTGAAGGGGTAAATAGTCTCTTAGCCTGTGAGGCTAAGAAAATCCCTAAAGAGGGTCTCTCTTGCTGTGGCTGAAGGGAACCAGTGCAGGACCAGGAGCTATCCCAGTCAGCCCCACATCAGCAAACTGGGAGGAGATCTTGAGACCCGGGTGTTTGGAGCCTGCAACAGCCAACACTAGGATGCCAAGTGTGCCTCAGCACCCCAGGGCAATCGGAATGACACTAGTGTAGAGGAGTACACCAGCAGCTGAGCTTGCTAATGGTCTAGCTCAGCAGAGGAGACCTCCTGTGGCCACACCACCCCTTCCCAACAATTAATGCAGCTAGCTCTAGGGTAACTCCAAGGAATCCCAGAAAGACTTCACCTGGCCTCTCTTTTTGAGCATCAACCAGCTCAGCACCAGGTAAGCTGCAGCATTTTACCTTCTAGTTGAAAGAATCAGAGGCCACAACACAAAAAGCCTCAAGTTCAAGGCACAAGAATTGTGAGACAGAGCCCCCTGTCCCCCAGAAGCAGAATTCTACTTTAAAAGTCAGGAAAAGGGTGATCATCATGAGCAAGAAGGAAGCCACAAAAGAAAGGACCACAGACTCTTTCTATGGGGACAAGAACCAAAAGACTAATACTGAACGGGCTCACCATTGAGACTGTACTTTCATCTGAAACTTCAGAAGGGATTATGAATAGGTCTCAAATCCAAAGAGCATTCTTAAAAGAGGTCAAGAAGGATTTTAAAAGCCAAATTAGAGAAATAGAAGAAAAACTGGCCAAAGATTTTAAAAACATAAAAAAAAGAATTCACTGAGGAGAACAGCTCTCTAGAGAGGAAAATGGGACACACAGAAAATGAAGCACAAAACCTAACTGGGAAAATTGGACAAATGGAAAAAGAAGTGCAAAAACTAACTGGAGAAAATAACTGCTTACAAGGCACAATTGGACAGATGGAGAAGGAGATGCAAAAGTTAACTGAAGAAAACAATTTTATGAAAATTAGAATTAGGCAAGTAGTAGCTAATGACTCTATGAGAAATCAAGAATCAGTCAAACAGAATCAACGTAGTGCAAAGATAGAAGAAAATGCAAAATATCTATTTTGAAAAAAAACAACTGAACTGGAAGATAGAACCAAGAGAGAAAATTAAAAATTATGAGACTACCATAAAAGCAACCCAGACATGCTATTTCAAGAAATTATCAAGGAAAATTCCTCTGATGTTCTGTAACCCTAGGGTAAAATGGATATTGAGAGAATCTATGATTGCCTCTGGAAAGAGATTCCAAAAGGAAAACTTCTAGGAATAATGTAGCTAGATTCCATAACTCCCAGATCACGGAGTAAATATTGCAAGTAGCCAAAAGGAAAGAATTTGAATATTGTGGAAATGCAATCAGTATAACACAAGAGCTAGTAGCTTCTGTATTAAGGGATCACAGGACTTGGAATCTGATATTTCAGAACTCAAAGGAAGTAGGATTAAAACCAAGAATCACATACCCAGCAAAACTGAGCATAATACTTCAGGAAAAAGAAGGTCATGCAATGAAAGAGGACTTTCAAGTATTCTTGATGAAAAGACCAGAGTTGAATAGAAAATTAGATTTTTAGACACAAGAATCAAGAGAAGCATGAAAAGATAAACAGTATAAAGTAATCATAAGGGATTTGATAAAGTTAAACTGTTTATATTACTGTATGGCAAGATGATACTTGTAACTCATAAGAACTTTCTCGTTATTAGATCAGTTAGGAGTCTGTATAGACAGAGAATGCAAGTGTGAGTTGAACATGAAAGAATGATATTTAAAATCATCCTAAGTGGTATGAAGAACCAGTTAGATATGCAGAGTGATTTTATGAGACAATTAGAAGGATATGGAATATATTATTAGATTTATGAAGAAGCAAGAGATAGAGAGCAAATTTAGGTGTAAAATGAATCGTTTCAATTACATAAAATGAAAAGGTTTTAGTTCAAAAAACCACATGTGGCCAAGATCAGAAGGAAACAGAAACACTGGGAAAAAATATTTTGTTCCCAGTTTATTAGACAAAAATTTCATATTTTAAATATGTAAAGATCTTTTAAAAATTTATTTGAATATGAGTCACTTCTTAATTGATAAGTGGTCAAAGGATATGAACAGATAATTTCCAAAAAAAGAAATCAAAGTAATTTGTAGTCACATGAAAAAATGCTCTACTCATGGTTGATGGGAAAAATGCAAAATAAAACTACCTGGAGACGTAATTTCACACCAATTAGATTGGCTAAAGAGTTAGACGGGTAAAGTGACAAATGTTGAAGGGGATATGGAAAAAATGCGACACTCATTCTTGGAGGAATTGTGAACTGATCTAACCATTCTGGGGAGCCATCTGGATTTATGTTCAAAGAGTTATTAAACTACTTATAACCTTATATCTGGCAATACCCCTATGTGATCAATTCCTGAAGATAAAATGACTCTATATATTCTAAAATGTTTCTGGTAGCTCTCTTTGTGTTGGCAAAGAAGTGGAAATTGAAGGGGCATTGCTGAACAAATTGTAGTATATGTTTGTGATAGAATACCATTGTGCTATAAAAAATGATGAACTCAATGGTTTTCAGAAAAAGATGAAAAATGTGTAAAATAATGAAGAGTGAAAGGAGCAAATGCAAGAGAAATTTACATACAGTACCATCAATATGTGTTTGAGAACAAAAGTTATTTGGTCTATTGAAAATACTCAAAATAATTATAAAGGATTCATGAGGGAAGATGCCGACATCTAGACATCTAGAGAAAGAACTGAGCAAGAATGTGCCATCTCTAGGTTGTGGAGGAAGAAACAAGGGAAAATTTTGAAAATAAGGAAATTTACCTAACAAAAAATAATCAGAAGGCAAAAATTGAATTGGGAAAAATACATTGGTCATCTCTTGAAAGAAAACTCCAAATTAAAACTTTCAGGAATATAATAGCTAAAATTCAGAGTTTCCAGATCAACTTAAAAATTCTTACAAGTAACAAGAAAGAACTGAAGTACTGAGGAGTGAAAGGAATGATCACATGTGATTTAACAGCTAACACCACTAAGAAGTTGAAAGATTAGAATAAACTATTCTTAAAAGTTTATAACCAAGGACACTTATCAGCAAAACTGAATAAAAATCTAAATTGAAATAAAGTAGGGATTTTTAAACAAATAGAGGACTTTACAGAATTCCTAATTAAAAGACTAGAGCCATGTAGAAATACGGAAGTTCAAAAGCCGTAGTTAAGAGAAACAATGATGCAAGTATGATCCAAAAATCCTGTTTCTCTGAAACCATCTCCTACATACAACCAGTGGCACAGTGGATAAAACATTCGGCCTGGAATAAGGAAAACTTGAGTTAAATTGGCCTCAGACACCAGCTTTGTAAATCTGGAGTGAATTATTTAATCTTAGTTGGCCTTGGCTTTCTTAACTATAAAATTGGGATAAGAATGGTACCCTTATCTTGGGATTCTTGTAAGGATAAGATGAGATATTTGCAAAAAGCAGTAAGCACAATTCTTGGGATGTAGTAGACATTGTATGAATGCATACTACCTATAGTTCCATTCTCCTTTTGTCATGAACATAACAACTAAGCAAGAGTAAAGACCCTACATTCAAATATGGGGAGATTGTGTCCCTATGGAGGAAATCTTAGTACACAGAACGTGAGAGTCGTTTTTCTATGTCTTAATCATACGAAGAGAAGAGTGGAGGGGGGAAGAATAATATTAACACAAAGGGGAAAGTTAAAGAATTATTAGAGAAAATTATGTCATATAATTAGGGAGTGCAAATAAATATATAAACAAAACTACTTCATTATTATCTGAACTAAATAAGGGAAGAAAATTCAAAAACACACACAGACTTGAGGACAAAATTTTAGATGACCTGAGTAAAAAGGCCAGAAAGCTGACTGCAATAGGTTGAGAAGTTCCTTAAAGGAAGGCAACAAGTATGTAATTTTCCTAGGAATCAGTGAAAGAGAAAAGATTTGTAAAGACAGCTTGAAGATGATAATAGGATGAGAAAACCTTTTCAGGCTTGACAATCCAAGATATATTTTGTAGGAACAGAAATTTAACTGTATTTTATGAGATGCCTTGAATTGTTCTTTTTCCTATAGATTATGTAGCAAGGACAGGATAATGTAAATATAAGACTTGGACCAAGGTAAGAAAAATCAGAGAAACAGTGAAAAAAAAAGCCAGTTCAAGCTTTACAATATACAAAATCCCACAATCACAAAGGCTGATTGGAGAATAACTTGTGTTTTTGCTAGCATCCTAATGATCTCTGATGAGAATACTTTTTACCGATAAGTAAGGAATTAATGTTAAATGGACATGAGAGAAAAATGCTTTCAGTTCTGATGTCACTGTGCACAGTAGATGGCAGCAGACTTCCTTGCTCTGGGAAGGAGCAATCTGAGGTTCAGCCTATACCTTTTCCCATATACTCCAGAGGATATGGTGTCACTGTCTTACCAGACGCAATGAGTCCTTCTGAGAAACAAAACATGGAACTTTCTGGAGAATACAGGGGAATCAGCAGACTTTATTTTGCTCTATCAGTTTTGTGCCACTACTCCTCCAACTCAGAGGGATATGAGTTTGAGTGTGATGGAAAGTTGTTTTGTTTTGTTGTTTTTTTTAACACCAGTTCTCCAGGGAAGGAAAAGGAATGCACAATACACTTTTAAGTTTAATCTACATTATTTTCTCTTGCCCTTTGTAAAGTCGAAACAAAAAATACAACAAAGCCAAACTCGGATTTTTAGTGTCTGCTAATTTCTGAAGTATACTGCTCATTTGAAAACTTGATAATGACCTCTCTCATGCCAACAGAGCATACTCTGGATATAAGGGACTTTGAATGGGATTGGGGATACATAATTCACATGAATTCTAGTTATAAAGAGAATGAAGAAAAAAAGCTTTACAAGCCAGCAGAGTTGTCAGGAGTAAGCTCAGAAGTGGAGTCCCTTCCCGCATATAGGTCCAATAACTACTGAAGATGAAAAAAAGACAAAATTTTGGGGTTCCTTCCTAATTAGAAAGGGCAATGGTATAAAAGCCCAAGGAGCATACCCTTAATTTTGAGAGAAGAATGGAATGATAGAGAAGGATAGACACTGAGTCCTCACAAATGATATTTAGATTCTCTGTGTCATTAACCTTCCCTAGTTTAGGGGAAACACCTGTGTGCTGGGACTCATCCCAGTGGGAGGTGGTTGCTCTTACTAATACTGAAGAGAAAAAGAAATGCAAATTGTGCTCCTCCCTGAAGGGATGAAAACCATCAAAATTCTGTGTCTGCAGTCCTGGGAGAGGAATATTTCCTTTGTGTGGCTTTCTCTCCTAAGGACTGACATTGTACAGCCCAAACAATGGGTTTTGGATTGAATGGAATTTTCATTCTGACTATTTTACAAGGTAGTTTGTCTTTCGTTTGCTTCTAGACTAAGAAAAATACTCTTTGAAGTGATGTATTTGTGTGATTTTTGTCTTTTATGACTCTATATGCAGGTGTCCATTGTGATGTTCAACTGGTAGAGTCTGGGGGTGATGTGAGACAGCCTGGAGGATCTCTTCGCCTTTCCTGCAAAGCTTCTGGATTCACTTTCAGCAACGCTTACGTGAACTGGATCCGCCAGGCTCCAGGGAAGGGGCTGGAGTGGCTCTCAGACATTAGTGGTAATGGAGGAAGCACAAATTATGCAGACTCTGTGAAAGGCCGATTCACCATCTCCAGAGACAACAGCAACAGCATGCTGTACCTGCAAATGAGTTCCCTAAAAGCTGAGGACTCAGGCACCTATTACTGTGCAAGTGACACAGTGAGAAAAGAACATATGAGACCAGACATAAAACTAGTGAATCAGATCGGCCATGTGCAGAATGACTTGGAGAGGGAAGTCAAGAATATTGAGCAGAAAGAGACCACTTAGAACAACAGGTGAAGTGTGAGGCTGAAAAATTTTCAAGATATATAATTTCTTCCCAATTCACAATGAAATCTATCCCACCCATCCCTCTGTCCTTCCATCCATCTATGTATCTGTCATCTATCAATCTTTCTACTTATTTACCTGTCTATCTGTGTAGCTATCATCTATCTATCTATCTATCTATCTATCTATCTATCTATCTATCTATCTATCTATCTATCTGTCTGTCTGTCTTCTTATCTCCTTTGTATCCCTGAGACTCTTTCCTGTTCTGATGCCTGCAGGTATACAGAGAACATATGTTCTTTGGATAGCTTGCATGTTTTGTCCATGATGAGTAATTTCTTTGTAGTTTTCAAACATGAGGCAAGTCAAGAATTACTGAACTTTCATTATGTTCATCCGATAGCATTTTTGTATATACTGTGCAAGTGGAAAACCTTTCTACTTATGGGTACATTCAATATACATATATGTGTTTGTCTTTATGTATATGATCCTCCCAATAGATATTTATACAGATCTACACACACACACACACACACACACACACACACACACACATATATATATCACGTGCATATATATGTATGTGTGTGTGTGTGTGTGTGTGTGTGTAGGTATTTATACACAAATCAGAGCATCATAACACTGCAACTGGTGGGAATATGAAGCTTTTTTTCATTTAGACCTCCCATAATATCAAAATTATATTCCTCTCCCTTGATAAATGATCATCTTCTTTTGACTGGATATATCTGTGTGTACTTCAGATCCTCATCTCAGAAATCACAATAACCTTACATTCTCTATACCTTTAGTTTGAGGAGACATTGAGGTCCATAAGGATAAAACTCTTCACAGGAACCTGTGAAGCAAGACTTACTCTCAAGTAAATCTTCTTCACCTATTTGCTAGTGAATCACCGAGCTCTTGGTCATGTCAAAAATGTCCCTTTGCCTCTCAACTTCCCTGGATATTTTTCTTCCTCTTTGCTATTGGGTAAATATCACGCCATACTCTAACTCCCCCCCGCTTTCCATGTGATGGTAAGTAATCTAATATGAGTTACACATGTACAATCATGTAATGCATTACCACATTAGTAATTTTGTTCAAGTGGACTTTAACAAAGAAAATAAGAAAGAAAAAAGAAAGAAGAAAATAGGGAAAGTGAAAAAATAGTATACTTCAGTCTCTATTAAAACAGTATCAGTTCTTTTTCTAGAAACATTTTTCATCATAGGTCCCTTGACGATGTCTTGGAGTATTGTATCCATGAGATTAGCTAAACCATTCACAACTCGCCATCATTCGGTATTGCTGCCACTATGTATGTGCAATATTCTCCTGGTTCTCTTCACTTCATTTTTTATGAATTGATGTAAGTCTTTTCAGCTTTTTCTGAAAGAATCCTGCTTGCCATTTCTTACAATGCATAAATATTCCTTTAAAAGAATATGCCACAACTTGTTCAACCATTTCCTTAATGTAGTCATGGGGAACCTGCAGCATTGAGACCACATTTGGCCCTCTTGATTCTCAAGTGAGGAGCTTTGACTGAATGCAAACTTCACTTGAGGATCTAGAGGACCAGATGTAGCCTTGAGCCTGCAGGTTCCCCACCCCTCCCCTAATGAGTGGCTTCCCTTTGATTTCCAATTCTTAGTCACCACATTCTTAGCTGCTATAAATGTTTTTGTACATGTAAGTTCTTTTCCCTTTTTTATGCTCTTTCAGATATACAGCCATTAGTGGTATTATCAGACAAAGGATATACACAGTTTGATTGCTCTTTGCACATAGTTCGAAATTGCTCTCCCCAATGGAATAACATGAACTACCCATAGAAGCTGATATGAATATGCATACATATTCCCCAGGTTTGTTCTCAAAATATAATAAACTCTCCTCCTCCAAGACAAAGTCAAAATATTTCTTTGGAACATTGCTATTAGGATACCAGAAGGCAAGATTCAGTAAGGAATCCAGGGAGCACTTACATTGCAAGCAAGTTCCTCCATGTCAACTCTACCTGTTTTTCTCTCTCTGCTTTCTTCTCCGCCCACACCTTTCCCTCCAAGTAATGCAACAAGCAATTTGTTTCCGGTTGAACACTTGGCATCTGGTCGGCTTCATGCTGAGAAGCTTGGAAATCAGCACTTACTTGGAATGGTGTGGGAATCCCTGTGGCCCAGAGCCTAATTGGCTCTGCTCCAAGGGTCCATGTGAGGCTTATTAATGGATGGAGAAGATCTTATATCCTATGAACCATACAATTTGTTGAATGAGTTTACTTTTCCACTGACAATGCATTTGTGTTTCAGTTTGCCCTCATTTTCCCTGACATTTATCATTCTACTTTTCTGTCATATCCACTAATTTGACAGATGTGAGATGGTACCACGGAGCTCTTTAAACATGCATTTTTCCAATCAATAGTGATTTAGATCATTTTTTCATATAATTAAATATTGATTTTTATTAAATATTTTCATTTGGAAACAGCCTTTTCAAATCCTTTGTTCATTTCTCAACCGCGGAATGATATGTAATGCAAATTTGACTCAAATGTCTACATGTTTGAGAAGCGAAGTCTTTATCAGTGATATTTATTAATTTTTATGCCACAACTTTCTCTTTTACTTCTACACTTAGTTGCCTTGGTTTTATCTGTGTGAAAATTTTCATTTTATATAATCAAAATTATCCATTTTATATTTCACAATGCTATTTATTTCTGATCTGATCCTAAATTCTTCCTTGAACCATTGATCTGAAAGGTAAACTCTTTCTTGTTCTCCTGAGTTGTTTATGTCATCACCCTTTATTTCTTTTTTTTGGTTTTATTTATTTATTTTTAGATTTCAACATTCACTTCCCCAATATTCTGAGTTCCAATTTTTCTCCCCATCTCTCCCCTCCCCCTGCCCCATGACACCTTGCTTTCTGATTACCCATTCTCTCAATGAGCCCTTCCTTCTCTCACATCCCACTGTTCCCTTATCCCCATCTTCTCTCTTTTCTTGTAGGGAAGGATATATTAGATACCCCATTACATGTAATTCTTATTTCCCAGTTATATGCAATAACAAGTCTCAACATTCATTTCTACTGCTTTGAATTCCAACTTCTCCCCCTTTTCCCTCCCGACCCATCTGCACTGAGAAGGCAAGCAATCCAACACAGGCTATATATGTGTCGTTTTGCAAAACACTTCCATAATAGTCCTCCTGTGTAAGACTAATTATATTGCCCTCCATCCTTCCCTGTCCCCCCTTGTTTTCTGTTTTCTCATTTGACCTTGTCCCTTCCCAAAAGTATTTACTTCTAGTTACTCCCTTCTCCCATTTCCCTTCCCTTCTATCATCCCCCTCACGCCACATGTCCCCTTTTCTCCTACTTTCCTTTAGTGTAAGAAAGATTTTCATACAAAATTTGGTGAGCATGATATTCGCTCCTTAAAACATATGTGAAGAGAGTAAGCTTCACTTTTAACTTCTCGCTTCCTCCCTTTTCTCTGCCACTGAAAAAGATTTTTCTTGTCTCTTTTATGAGTGATAGTTTTCCCCATTCCATTTCTCTCTTTCTCCTCCCAATATTTTCCTCTCTAAACCCTTAATTTTATATATTTATGGATATCATCTCTTCCTATTTCAGTCAACCTGTACTCTCTGTCTATATGTGTGTGTGTGAGTGTGTGTGTATGTGTGTGTGTGTGTGTGTGTGTGTGTGTGTGTGTGTGTGTGTGTGTGTGTGTAATCTCTCCACCTACTCAATTACTGAGAAAAGTCTCAAGAGTTACAAATACTATTTTTCCATGCAGGAATGTAAACAGTTCTGCTTTAGAAAGTCCTTTTCGATTTCTCTTTTTGGTTTACCTTTTCATGCTTCTCTTGCTTCTTGTGTTTGACAGTCAAATTTTCTTTTCAGTTCTTGTTTTTTCATCAATAATACTTGAAAGTCCTCTCCATCACTGAATGACCATTTTTCCCTTCAAGTATTAGCGTCAGTTTTGCTGGGTAGGTGATTCTTGGTTTGAATCCCAGTTCCTTTGACTTCTGGAATATCCTATTACAAGACTTTTGATCCCTTAATGTTGAAGCTGCTACACCTTGTGTTATCCTAATTGTATTTCCACAATACTCGAATTGTTTCTTTCTAGCTGTTTGCAATATTTTCCCCTTGAGCTGGGAGCTCTGAAATTTGTCCACAGTAGCCGCCAGTCGCCCCCAGCTGCTGTTGCTGCCTCCTCTGCCACCGCCTGGGGCCAGTGCTGGGGGGACTTTGCTCCCCTCTAGTACAGCTGGAAAAGCCCTCCCTCACTGACCTATGAATCTTTCTTTGTCGCTTGTGGGTTGAGAGATCTGGATTCTGCCTCAGAAGCTTGTTCTGGTCCTGTTCCTCCCTGTGCTGCGTGGTCAGAACTGGGCTCCACTCTGGTCAGTGTCCCGTGGAATAGAGCTTTCCTGTTATCGTTGTTGGTTACCTCTGGCTGGAAATTTCTGTCACTCTGTTGTTCTGTGGCTTCTGCTGCTTTTCAGATGTGTTGAGAGTCATTTTATTTACAAGTATTTTGTGGCCTGTGGGGGATGTGCTAAAGTATATGTGTCTTTCTATTCTAACATGTTGGCTCTGGCCTCCTCACCTTTTATTTCTTGATCATGTGTATATTTTGACCTTATCTTGGTATAGCCTGACATGGTCCTCTATGCCTAGCTTTTGACATGCTGTTTTGCAGTTTTCCTTCCTTTTTTAATTCTTCATTTCTTTATTCTTTCTCTCTTTCTTTCTTTTTTCTTCCATTCTTTCTTTAAGTGCTTTGTACAAGTATTCTTGCACAAATTACTAATATGAAAATATTTTATATGATTGACCATATATAACTTGAATTACGTCAGTTACCATCATAAGGAGGATTGCAGGCATGCAGGGAGGAAAAAAATTTGGAACTCTAAACTTAAAAAAAAACACATAAATGTTTTCACATGTAATTGGAAAAATATTTTAAAAAAATTTAAATACCCTTGTATGATTTATATTTCCAGGGAAATAATGAACTTTTTGTTCCTATATGGTAGATCTTTGAGTTTATGAGATCCTACATTATGCTCATCATGTACTACAATGTCTTGTGTACCTAATCTACTCTATTCATCCACCACTGCATTCTAATAAGTGAAAGATTGTTTTGATAAATGCTACTTCAAAATACAGTTTTAGATGTCGGGAAGCCAGTTCAACTTCCTTCATATTCTCTTGCTCTTCTTCATATTTTATTCTTAGATATAAATGCTGTTTTTGTGTTTTCTGTCTCTGTAAAATTATGATGGTTTATTATGTCATTGAAAAGCGTAGTTTAAGACTAATTTAGTTTTAGAAAGTAAGACACTTGGTTGTGAGGCTCACAAAATTTCCCAGGTAGGGTCAGGAAATTGTCCCAGAATAGCTTCCACTGTCCACTGCTTCCTTGGTAGATTGACTTTAGGACAGTCCATTTGATATGCCCCTTAACACAGCTCTGAGGTTCACAGGACTTGCCCGTTCGTGTCAGTGGGTTAGCTAGGACTAGCTTAAGCTATCCATTATTTCCCTGGTAGTGAGTCCTTAGAAAGATCCACATCATATGCCCTTTAACACATCAATTCCCTTTTCACTGACAGAACTAAGAAACAGAGTGGACAGAGGGTGGCATTTATTAGGCTTCTCTTGAGAAATCAGATGTGCTCACTAAGAACACCTACATTGATACAGAAGCAGGAGTGAGGTACAATTCTGTCCTTCCTTTTAGAGGTAGAGGTTAGTTGAGATTCCTCAAATTTCTTACTATTATTTTTGCATACATCTGGGAAATAAGAAATACATGCAATGAAGTACGGAAATTTACCTTGCCCTACAGGACAAAAGAGAAGATAGGCAAAAGAGAAGGGAGGGATGTTAATAGGGAGGACACAGTGGTGGAAGCAGCAATCAGAATGTAAAGTGTTTTGGGGTGGGAGGAGGGGAAAGATGGGGAGAGAATTTGGAACTCAAAATTTTGTGGAAATGAATGCGGAAAACTAAAAATAAATAAATGAATTAAAGCATTCATAAACAACAAAAAGAACATGGGTGCTATACCAGTTATGTTCATATATGTTTAATATTGCTCTTACTTCATTGTCTAAGGTACCTTTTCGCAAAATGCAGTTTTCCTGCTTATCTTTTTGAATTAGGTCTATTTTTGCTTTTGCTTTGTCAAAAAGTATGATTATTACCCCTACTGTTTAAAATTTCACTTGAAGCATAATAGATTCTGTCCCAGTCCTTTACCTCTACTCTGCAATTGTCTCTGTGTTTGAAATATATTTCTTGTATTTAGCATATGGAGAGATTCTGCTTTTTAATTCATTCAGTTATCTGTTTTTTTTTTTACTGGTGAACTAATCCCATTCATATTCACAGTTATTGTTAATTATGTACATCTCTCCATCTTATCTTTTCCTTATTTTTTTCTTGCTCTTATCTTTCACGGTGTTCCTCCCTACAAGTATTTTAGTTCTGATCAATTACTCCCTCAATCTGATCTCCTTTCTATCAATCACACCCCCCTTCTCTTCTCCTTCTCACTTTTAGTTCCCTTATGGACAAGACTGGTTTCTATATCCACTTCAGTGTGTATGTTATTCCCTTTGTTAGCCAATGTTTATGAGCTTAAAGTTAAAGTATTGCCTGCTACCTTCCTTTCTCCCCATTCATGGTAATAGCTGTTTCATGATTTGTTATGTGATATTATTTGCCTCCTTCTGTCTCCTCCTTCTCTCTTCACTCAGTACAGTCTTCTTGCTCACTTTTTAATTTTAGGTGTTTTTTTGGACGGGGGATATCATGCCATCACAGTCATCTCTCACCTCCACGTCTCTTTAAGTGCATATCCTTCAAATTTCCGTTATAGTGAAAAACTTGTTAAGAGTCCCTCAGGAATATAAAGTCCAAACTTATTGAATTTCTTTCATTTTCTCTTTTTTATTTCTTTTTTACCCTTTTGCATCCTCTTTAGTCTTCTATTTGAAGAAGAATTTTTTATTCTTCTCTAGTCTTGTGATTAGGGATAATTGAAAATCCTGTATTTCACTAAATGCTTATTCCTCCCCCTCAAGGATTATACTCAGTTTTCCTGGGTATGTAATTCTTGGTTGTAATTCTAATTCCTTTCCCTTGAAGAACATCATATTCCAAATGTTCTTGTTTTTTAATGTATACCTTTCTAAATCTGTGTATTTCTGACTATGATTTCGTGATCTTTGAATTGTCTCTTTGTGATTGTTTGCAATATTTTTCTCTGTGACCTAGAGTTATGGAATTTGTCTGTAATATTCTTGGGTGTTTTCATTTTGAGATCTCTTTCCAGACGTGATTGTATCATTCTTTCAATCTATACTATACCCACTGTTTCTAGGGTATTAGATACATACTTACTTTGATAATTTTTTGAAGTATGATATCCAGGTAATTTTTTTTGATCATGTCTTTTAGGTAGTCCAATAATTCTTATCTCTCTTGCATCTCTTTTCCAGTCAGTTGTTTTTCAATGAGAAATATCACATTCCCTTCTTTTGATTTTGTTTTACCATTTCTTGAAGTCTTGGGAAATCAGTAAATTTCATACAGCCAAATCTAATTTGTAAAGAATTATTTTCTTCAGTTAGCTTTTGGAGGTCTTTGTCCCTTCGACTATTTTTAATTTTTGAGGAATCATTTCTGGCAAATTTTTAAAATCCTTTTCCCATTTTTGTTCTTTTTACCTTTCCGTTAACTCTCTTTTATGGTTCTATCACATTATTCTTATTTGTTTTCCCATTTTTTCCTTCACCTTCTCTTATTTGATTTTAAAAGTCCTTCGCAAGCTTTTCCAGGAGTTTCATTCCTATAAGTCTTTGCAAATACCCATTTTCACAGTGTTGTTCTCTTTTAAGTTTATGCCTTGCTCTTTCCTGTCAACATTGCAACTTTCTATAGTGAAGTTCTTTTTTTTTGGTAATTTTTCTCATTTGTTGTTGTTGTTGTTGTTGTTGTTGTTGTTGTTGTTGTTGTTTTTGGTCTTTATTGGGTCAACCCCAAGTTGAATGTTTGTATTTTTCAAATACTAGATTAATGTGGTCATTTGCTGTCAAGTATTGTGTTCTTAACCCATGCCATTGATTTACCATTTTCTTCCTTAGCCAGTACAAGATTATTGTCCTGATCATTTCTTTGTGTTATACTTTCAAATCCAGTACTATTAGGCATCCTTTCTTCACACTCTTTTTATTGGCATTTCATCCTTTAAGATGAATTACTATTTTTTCTATCTGTATAAAATAATTTTTAGCAATTTTGTTGATGTGGAACTAAATAAGCAAATTAATGTAGGTAGAAATGTTTTCGTTACATTATTTTGATCTTCTCACTGGCAGTTGATCTTTTCCCAATTATTCCCATCTGACTCGATTTGTGTGAAAAGGTTGTATAATTGTGTTAATAGAGTTCCTGGGTTTGTCTTAGCAGGTAGACTCCCAAGTAGTTTATATTGTCTACAGTTATTTTAAATGGAATTTCTCTATCTCTAACTGTTGGGTTTAGGTGATAATATATAGAAATGCTGAAGACATATGGGAGTTTCTTTTATGTCCTGCAAATTTACTACAGTTGCTAATGATTTAAAATTACTTTTTATTTGATAATCTCTGATTTTCTAAGTATATTATCATATCCTCTGTAAACAGTGGCAATTTTGTTGTCTTATTTCCTATTCTGATTTGTTCAATTTATTTTCCTTCTCTCATGTCTATGTCTAGATTTTCTAGTACAAAAAGGCACCCTGAAATAATAATAATAATATAATGCATAAAATTGGTTCACCCCAATCTTATTGGGAATGCTTCTAGTTCGTCCCCATTACACATAATAGTTGCTGATGCTTTTAAGTAGCTACTACTTATCACTCTAAGGAAAAATTCACTTTTCTCCATGCTCACTAGTGCTTTTAATAGGTATAGGTTTGTATTCTGTCAAAATCTTTTTGTGTGAGTTTATTGAGATAATCATACAATATCTGTTCATTTTGTTATTGTTACAGTTATTTATGCTGATGGTTTTCCTGATATTGAACCACCCCTACGTTTCTCTTAAAACTTCACGTCGTCACAGTGTGTGATCCCTGGAATATGCTACTTTAACAAAATTTGTGAAATGCAGTCAAAGCAGTAGTCACAGTAATGTTTTTCTTTTATCTTTTAGTGCTTAAATTAAAAACAATACAGATAAATGAGTTAGGTATGTGATTTTAAGAACTAGAAAAAAACACATTAGAAATTCTTAATAATATCCTAAAGTAAAAATCCTGAGAAGAAAAGATTCATACAATTGAAAGTAGAAATTGAGAGATTAATAAAATTTAAAGTAAAACCCCATTGGATCGATAAACATATCTAGAGGTTTCTTTTACGAAAACAGCAACATAAACGTGATAAAGTAACTGTTAATTTGACCATAAAAATGCAAATTATCAATATAAAAAATTAAAATGCTGATGTACCACCAATAAAGATGAAAATAAACGAATTATTAGGAGCTATTTTGCCCAATTATGTGCCATTAAAACTGAGTAAGAGAAAGGGGTGCATATTTACAAAAATTGAAATTTTGCACATTTGTAAATGCGTAAATGCAGTGACTAAATCACTTTATCTTAAGAAAAAATAGTTACCAAGCTATCAATGAGTTCCGTAAGAAGATAAAATCCCTATAACACAAAATACTCTAGGAAAAATTAACCCCAATATTGTAAATGTAATTAAAAAAAAAACTAAAAAGTTCTACCAAATTCATTTCATGGCAAATATGGTTTTGTTACTTGAAGTAGGGAAAGCAAAACCATAGAGAAAAGCGGAAGTCAATGCCATTAGTGAATATTAATGGAAAAATATTAAACAAAATACTAGCAGGGCGTTACAGTATTATATCATAGTATCATGTTTCACGGATTTATGTAGAAATTATTCAATATTATGAAAAATGTAATCGTAATTGACCACACCAAGAAGAAAAATAAGCACAACAGTATAATTCCATCAATAAATTCACAATTTTTTAGATATAATAGAAAATTCATTATTTATTAAAATGCTAGAAAGCATAAGAATAAATGGAACCTTTCTCAAAACAGTAGATAGTGTTTATCTCAAACTGAAAAGAAGCATTGCATGTAATGGTGATAACCTAGAAAGTAAACATCTCGAATGATGTAGAAATCTTCTGAACATGTAGAGCGGTGAAAAAGCTAGGATGACAGAGCAGGGAAGGGACTTTTAGAGGAGTGTGTGAATTGGGATTTTGGAGGGTTGAGGAGAAAGTGGTGAGGTGGTTAAAGTTATATATGAATTGAGATTTGGGAAGTGGGGAAGTGGAGGAGAGAAACTTTTAGAAGGATGGATGAAGTGGGGGTTACGAGTGTAGGAGGAGTTTTTTTATATAGCAACTTTTATGTTTAATTTGTGTATTTCGAAATATTGCCTTCATTGCCTTTTACTACCCCAAAATGCTTATAAATATTTGCAGATTTTTCATAAATATTCTGTGTGTCAATAGACTTATTTCTTTTTCTGTTATTTTAAAACTGATAAAAAATTTAAGAATTCCAGAAGGCTTTGATCACATGAAGAATCCAATGTCAGTTTTAAATTACTTGAGTGTATGTTAATATTGGCCTCCCAAGATTATTAAATATCCTACACTTGAAAGTGTATTTTAAGAATTTGAATACACTTCAATAAAGCATAACGCCTCCCCGCAAGGATGTGTACCAAAATAACAAAGCTTTTCTGTGAGTGATATGTAGACATAGCATGTAGACATACACAACCACGTAGACACACCGAATCAAAGTACGTAAATCAGTAATACCCCCCCACATACATACAATGCACTTCTGTTTTTCACTCTTTATTATTCTGAATGACCAAATTCAGAATAAAAGGAGATCAATATCTCCTAAAATTGAGCTTACAAAGAGATAATGTGAAAATATGGAATACAGTTTAACTAAAAGTCTTTCACTCCTAAAACTGGCTCTATGTAAAATAATACATTTCTACAAAATACTTCAGAACAACTAGGCACAGTGTTTTATTTTTAAATTTAGGACGACTACACTAAGAAAAATTTTGCCCAGATAAATTTCCAGTGTAACGTTTTATATATACACAAGCACAGTTGAAATAGAACACCAGTTTTCCCATTTTGCTCACAAATTCAGGAAATGCAAGCCACTATTTTTTTGTTGCAAATATACAAATATACACACTTTAAAAAAATTGATTATATTAAATTCTAGGGGGTTCCCTCTGCCCCAAAACCAGTTTTCTTTCATATCATTTGAATCTCTAGAGAATAATAAATCATTCAGTTACTGGAATTTCTTTACTTGTTAAACACATACAGACATACAGAGAGAAGATACACAAAAGATGTCATTGCTACATTATTGGTGAGTTCAGTTCCCCTGCAGTTATGAAGGTTCTACTGATCTGAGATGGACAAAAAATAGACAGACAAGAAAGTCAGAGACACAAAGTGAGAAAAGGAAACACACAAATATCAAGTACATGATAGCTTGAAACTCTGACTAAAGTTTTGGAGACAGAATCTTATAGAACATACATCCGTGGAAGTATCTTATGCATAATTAAACAGACAAGTTATTCCATAACATTTAATGGAGTAATAAAAAAAAAAATCTTTTAAAAGACTCGGGATTTAAGTTGGCACAAAGCCAAGAGGTGTATTCTAGTCAAAGGAGACAAGCAGAGCAACATAACAAGAATGAAGGTTTTTATTTTTATTTCTTTTATATATCACACAGGCTTTATTTTGAATATAAGGGCAATAACAGTATAGAATAATTGTTTTTCCCAAATAATACATGTTATATTTTTTCCATTTACATGTTAAGATAGTTTTCAAAATTCACTTTTGTAAGATTTTGAGCTCCAATATTTCTCCCTCCATCCCCTACCCCACTCCAAGACAGCATACAATATCATATAGGTTATTCATGTACAATCATATTGAACATATTTCCACACTAGTCATACATTGAAAGAAGAATCAAAACAAAGGGAAAAGCTGCGAGATAGAAAATAGAAACCAAAAAAGAAGGAAAAATAGAATGCTTCTATCTCTTTTCATACTCCATGCTTCTTTTTCTGGATGTGGATAGCATTTTCCATCCAGAGTTCTTTGGAAATGTCTTAGATCTTTGAATTGCTCAGAAGAGTTAAGTCTATGAAACATAATCATCATACAATGTTGCTGTTACTGTGTACAATGCTCTCCTGGTTCTGCTCAGTTCACTTTGCATCCGTTCTGGTAAGTCTTCCCAAGTTCTTCTGATATTCACTTGCCCATTATTTCTTATTGCACAATAGTATCCCATTACATTTGTATGCCACAACTTGTTCAACATTTCCCAATTGACAGGCATCTCCTCAATCTCCCATTCTTAGCCACCGCAAAAAAGAGCTGTTATAAGTATTTTTGAACATATGAGTCCTTTTCTTTTTTTTAAAAAAAATGATCTCTTTGATATACAGACCTAGAAGTGGCAATTCTGGATAAAAGTGTATATTCACAGTATTATAGTCTTTTGATCATCCTTCCAAACTGCTCTCCAGACTCCTTAGATTCTGTTCCCAACTCCACCAACAATGCTTCTTTCACTTTAGTTTTCCTGCTTTCCTACATCTTCTCCAACATTCACGATTTTCCTTTTTTCATCATATTAGCCAATTTGATAGGTGTGATTTGGTACCTCAAAGTTGTTTTAATTTGCATTTCTCTTCGTAGTGATTTAGAGTATTTTTATATTTCTATATACAGATAGCTTCAATTTCTTCATCTGAAAACTGACTGTTCATATCCTTTGATTATTTACCAATTGGGAAGTGACTTCTATTCTTGGAAATTTGACTCAGTTCTCTATGTCTTTTATAAATTAGGCCTTTATCGGAGACACTAGTTGTAAACATTCTTTCCCAGTTTTCAGCTTCCCTCCCAATTTTCATGGCATTGGTTTTCTTTATGCAAAAACTCTAATGTAACATAATCAGAATTGACCATTTTGTATTTCAGAAAATTCTGCATCTCTTGTTTGGAGAAAAATTCTTCCTTTCTCCATAGGTCTAATGGGTAATCTATTTCTTGCTCTCTTAGGTTTCTTATATTTTCATGCTTTATGTCTAAATGCTATACCCATTTTTGCCTTATCTTGACATATGGTATGATTGCCATATGCCTTGGAACATTCATTTTTCCAGATGAATTTTGGTATTATTTTTTAGCTCTAAAAATATTTTTTGTTAGTTAGATTGATGTGCTACTGAATAAGTAAAATAATTTAGGTAGAATCGTCAGTTTTATTATATTACCTCAGCCTGCTCATGAGTAAATAATACTTTCCAAGTTGTTTAGATATGACTTTATTTGTGTGAAAAATTATTTTGTAATTCTGTTCTTAGCTGCGTTCACCAACAGGAAGAGTTTGTCTTGGGAGATAGACTCCAAAATGTTTTATGGTGTCTACAATTACTTTAAACAGAATTTCTCTGTCTCTTGCTCTTGAGTATTGTTAGTGATATATAGGAATGCCAATGATACATACGGGTTTATTTTATATCCTGCAACTTTGCTAACATTGTTAATTATTTCAAGTAGATTTTAGTTGATGCTCTAGGTTTCTATAAGTATATGACCATATCATCTGTATCAAATACTACCTTCGCTTCTTTGTGCACTCTAATTCCTTCAATTTTATTTTCATCCTTATTCCTAAAACTAACATTTCTAGTACATTATTGAATGATAGTCGTGATAATAGTAATCCTTGCTTAATCCTTCATCTTACTGGGAATACTTGTCTCTCTTACATATAATGCTTGCAGCTGGTTTTAGATAGATGCCATGAGTAAACCTGAAATAAACAAATAGACTTTAAAAACACAGAGTCAAGGCAAGTCCAAGTCTTAGAAAGCTGTGGCATCCATAATTCGAAATTTTCTGTAGCACATTAAGAAAATTCAGAACAATATTTCTTACCTCGTATCTAATACTAGGAAGAGGAATGGGAGACGTAAGTGTACACAATTTTGTCTTAAAAAATAAACTTAAATTGCTATGTCTTACTTCACAATTTTTCTCAGTGTCTTTTTCCTTCTAGCTCTCATAGAACCATCAAACATAAAAAATACTACATTTTTCTATTTACTTGTTTTTGGTTTTCAACATTCACTTCAATAGCTTTTAAATTTTCTACCCCTCCAATTTCCCTCCCTCTCTAAAATGGCATACAGTCTTTTATGGCTTCTACACACACTTTCCTATCAAACACATTTGCACATTAGTCATCTTTCGAAGAAGATTTATAATGAATGGGAGAGACCATGAGAAAGAAAAACAAATATCTGCTTTACTCTGCATTCTCATTCGATAGTTCTTTCTCTGGATGTGGATCTCATTTTCCATCATGATTTCTTTCGAATTTTTTATGTCCTTGCATTGCTAAGAAAGGCTAAGTCTATCAAAATCAGTCATCATAACACTGTGGCTCTTACTGTGTACAGTGTTCTGGTTCTGTTCACTTCAAATCTATACCAGTATTCTTGGGTGTTTATGCATGAATTCCCATATGTCTTTTTATTCATGAATACATAAGCAATGGTAAGGAGAAATTTTAAACAAAGCAAGAAATAATAGAAGAAAACTGCGCAGAGATTCTGCACCAAGGAAAGGCTGCCAATTTAAAGCATTCATGTATCACCTTTAGAAAGAAAAGAAGAAACCAAGACACAATTACAACAAAACTTTCGCTCTTCTCTTAAACACTCTTGGGAAATTTGTTTCATTGCTCAGAGTTGTCTTCTTATTTATTTCTTGCTCTTTGAAGTTCAACTTTACAAATTCATCTAGTATTTTATTTTTCCCCAATTACATGTAAAAATAATTGTTGCAGTCATTTTAAAAACTTTGAGTTCCTAACTCTCTTCCTTTTTCATTTCTCACCTCCCCTCATTAAGAAGGCAAGCCATTTGATGTAGGTTATACATGACTAGTCATGCAAAACATTTCCCGTACCAATAATGATCTGAAAGGATAAAGAAAGAGATAAAAAACTCTCAAGAAAAATTAAAGAAAGTGAAAAAAGGCAAGTTTCAATACGCTTTCAGACACCATCACTTCCTCCCTGGGGATGGAGAGTATATTTCCTTATAAGTCTCCCAGGGTTGTTTTAGATAATTTTATTCCTGAGAATAGCTAAGTCATTTATAGCTGATCATTTTGCAATATTAATCTTACAGTGTACATAGTTCATTTCACTTTATATTAGCTTGTGTAAGTCTTTCCACGTTATTTTTTTTTGAGATTATCTTGCTCATCATTCCTTTAGCACAATACTATTCCTTTATAAGTTCATCAATTCCCCAACTGATGGGCATCCCCTCAATTTCCTATTCTTTGCCCCCAGGAAAGAGCTGCTGCAAATAGTTTTGCACATATACTTATTTTTTTCTTTGTGTTCATATATATATATATATATATATATATATATATATGTATCTTTTGGTAATGCAGACTCAATAGTGGCATTGCTAGGTCAAAGAATATGCTGACTTTATAACCCTTTGGAGATAGTTCCAAATTACTCTACAGAATGGTTTACAACTATAAAAACAGTGTTTCAGTTTCCCTACATCCTCTCCACCATTTGTGATTTTGATTTCTATTCAATTGATCAACCTCATAGGTGTGACATAGAACGCATAATTGTTGTAATTTGCATTTATCCAATCAATAGTAAGTTAAATCATTTTTTTCATATGAGTATAGGTAGCTTTGAGTACTTTGGGAAATGACTCTCATTTTAATAAATTTTACTCAGTTCTCTATATATTTGAGAAATGAAGTCTTGTCAGAGAAGCTTTGTTAATTTTTTTCACAGTTACCATTGCTAAGTCTTTCCCCCTTTATTCTCTCCCTCCCATTCATTCTCTTTTCTCTCTGCTTTCACCCTGTCTGTCCTCAGATATGCTTAACTTCTGACTGTCTTCTCCCCCATTCTGCCCTTCCTTCTCTTAAACCCTTCCTCTCCTGCTTTCCTGTTGGGCTAGAGAGATTTGTATACCAAACTGAATATGCATTTTATTCCCTCTCTGAGTCAGTTCTGATGGAAGTAAGGTTCACTCATGTCTCTCCATTTCCCCAATCCTCTTATCGATTGTAGCTCTTTTCAGCCTCATTTATGTGAGATAACTTACTCCATTCTATCTGTCCCTTTCCCTTTCTCCCAGTACATGCCTCTCTTAACCTTAATTTCATTGTTTTAGTTATTATCCCTTTATGTTCAGCTCACACCTGCACCTTCTTCCTAAATATGCTCCTAACTACCCTAAGTCATACCGTTGTTATGAATTAGAAGCATGATTATTGCATGGAGGAATGTACACATTTAAATCTTACTAAATCTCTTATGATTTCTGCTTCCTGTTCACCTTTTCATATTTCTCCCAAGTCTGGTAACTGGAAGTAAATTTTCTATTCACGTGTGGTCTTATAAGGAATGCTTGAAAGCCCTCGATTTTATTGAATATTCCCCCAAAGAGATTATATTTAAATATTCTGGGTAGGTGATTCTTGTTTGTAATCTATAAGGTCTGTACTTTCTCCACATAGGAAGTCCTGAATCTCTTCTCCTTCCCCCATACAGTTATGGAAACCAAAGGAACCAAAACCAACGAGATATAGATTGAATATAGGGGTCGCAATTTGATTAGCTTGATTACTTATATTGGGGCAGTATGATGAATTCCTGCTAAAAGTTTCATTCTGGGGTAGCAGCCAGATGAGTTGTTGACTTCTCACACAGCAAAACAAAACAAAAACAAACAAAAACCAAATCTTCATACTGATTCTTAAAAAAAAAAAAAAGAAAAAAAAAAAGACGATGGGAGGAGGACCTAGAGAGTGCGTCACTAATGAGTGCAGGATGTTAGAGTTCTTTTGCTTAGTTGTGAGCTGATTTCTAAATTTGGGCTTTAACCCAATGTTATGCGATCAAAGTCTAAATATAAGAATTAATACTGGTCCAAATGATCCTAAAGAGGTTCCCATATTCTTCTTATGGCTTTAACATTACGCATCTGGATTATGACTTTATATTTCTGTATCTAACCTATGATATTTAATTGGTCACTGTCTGGGGTTCCACCTTTCAGGGAGTTTAAGTTAATGACTTTTCATTTTATTCAAGTATTATGGCTTTTCCTCATTTGGGATCCCACATATCCCTACCTCCTTTGCCCTCTGGATTATCATATTCCAAGACTTCTGGTGCTTTAATGTGGAAGTTGATAAACTCATGAGCCCAAACAACTTGACAAAGTTAGTTCAAAATGAAGTAAAGGTAAAGACAAAAATCAGAGATTGAACCCTTCATCTATAAATATGAGGCACACTTTCACACAAGTATGCACAGTCAGAGGGAAGAGTGGGCATAAGTAAAGTATGCTAGTGGAAAGATACATATAAGCAATACACGTGGCCAAGACAACTGAAATTTGTGCCACTTCAAGACCCTGATTCTCTTTTTCTTGTTATGGAATTTTCACTGTTGCTTTTTTATACAAAAAATTCATTTCTAATTCTAGCATCATTGCACTGCATAAATATATATGTATGTATATATATGCTTATTTATATAGATAAATTAAGATTTATATATATATTTATACATATATATAATTTTTATTTTCATTTTGTCTCTGAATGAGACTGTCCTCCTTTAAAATAGTTACTATATTTTGCTTTCCTTTATATCCCGTTACTCAGCATAGCAACGTTCCTGGCGCAAAGTAAGTACTGAATAAATTAATACTTGTAGCTGATTGGACCGTCTGTTCCTTTCTGATTGAGACTCTCCCATGTTGCTGAAATGTGTTCTATATATGATTTCCATTTTTATGTATGTAAGGAGCAAATTTGCTAACATTTTAATGTATTAAGCACAAAAGTATCCATATGAAGTATAACAAAGTACTGTCTATTGCTGCAAGTTAAATTGTAAATTAAGGCACATTCCTCTAAGTAAGATAACACTCCATTATTAGGGCTGGTAATCTGAGAATAATATGGGTAAGTGACTGCTTCATTCTCCAGTCAAAGACCCCAAGGAAAAGGCAGCACGCCTTTCATAGATTTTGAAGACCACAGAAGAAAGAAAGAATTGTACAAGATGAGTGATATCAAGGATGTGAGGTTAAGGAGAGTGATTATACATCTGCAGCATGGGGAACAACATGATTATTCAGAAGTTGGGAATGGGGCCTAAGAACATCAGCATTTGTGACTAAGAAGTGGCTATAATTTGAATCCACTTGCAAGTTCTGAAATAAATGGCTTAGACTTCTTCGGGAAGCAAACTAGATATTTTTGAGGGATAGTTTGGTGGTGTAAAATTATTAGGCCCAATTCCCTTATGGCAAGCCATATTTCCTCAAGGTTTGTAATATCGCTGAAGCAGAAACAGAGTAGAGGTTAACAAGAGAAAGAAATTTCAAAACTTCACCCATTATAGTAAGCTGAATTCTGAACTAAGTTCAGAGACCTAAAACCAAAACTAAGTAGTCAATTACAGACATTATCAATTAATTGTAAGAAAAGGATACAGGATTTTAATTTTTTTGTTTTAATGTTGTCAGTATTGCATGCATACAGCAATGTTACATTGCAATGTAATTAAAATTGGGGGATAGTTCCCATTCATTAATAAGCCTATGTGACCACCTGGGTGACATGAAAGCCTGACTCACATGAAACTGAGTCACAGGGAGCCTGTAGCGGAACTAATTTACTGAATAGATGCAATAGGAGGAGGCAGAGCTAAAGCAGACTCGAGAAGAAATTGGTCAGAGTCCAGTCAGAGTCCAGGATGCTAGCAGCTGGCTACCACGAATGAAAGAGTTTGTTTGTGATTTTGTTTAATGGACCTGGTTTTTGGGAAGGCTAGCAGGGGAAATCTTGCAGAAGGTGTTATTCTCTGCATTGTTATTGTGTGCAGATTTTTGTTACTATGATGGATTTGGCTTTCTGGTGTCTGAATAAATACTTTGATTCTGTCTTGCATGTGGAGAGTTTGTTGAACTTCACGATTCAGAATTGTTCCAGGATATTCATGGTCGCTGTAGGGGTGGTGAATATCATATTGGGTTGCACACACGCATTATGCCCAGATTAAACATGCCTTTACATAGGGCCAAAGAGTGTCCCTTCACAAATTGTCAGCAAGTGTAAAGAAATGTTTATATCTTTAACTGATGTAAGGAATTTCATTAATCAATTTGACAGGTTTTTGGGGGCCTTGAAAAATGAAAGTGATTGGCCCTAGATGAGAAACATCTAGTGACTGACTGAACTACAAAGTTCCAAAACTATTTTTTAAATGTATTGATTTATTTTTAGTTTTCAACATTCGTTTTCATAAGATTTTGAGTTCCAAATTTTCTCCTCATCTCTCCTCTTCCTCCACCACAAGACACCATACATTTTGATTATCCCTTCAATTAATCTGCCCTCCCTTTTATCAAACCCCTCCCTTCCCTTATCTCCATCTCCTCCACCTTCTTGTAGAGCAAGATAGATTTCTATACTCAATTACTTGAATTTCTTATTTCACAGTTGCATGCAAAAACAATTCTCAACATTTGTTCCTAAAACTTTGAATTCCAACTATTCTCTCTTCCTCCCTCCTATCCCAACGGAGCAGGCAAGCAATTCGATGTGGGCCATACATGAGTAGTCATGTAAAACCTTCCGTAATAGTTATGTTGTGGAAGACAAAGTATATTTCCCTCCAAGGAGCCTGTCCCCATTTATTCTATTATGTCTTCTGACTTTGTCCCTCCCCAAAAGTGATAATTTCTAATTACTCCCTCCTCTTTTTTACCCTCCCTTCTATGACCCCCCACACACTTATTTCCTTCTCTCTAACTTTCCTGTAGTGCAAGATAGATTTTCACATGAAATTGAGTGTGCATGTTTTTCCCTTCTTAAGAGAAATGTTATGAGAGTAAGCTTCACTTTTTACCTTCTCACCTCCTCCCATTTTCCCTCCATTGAGAAAGTTTTCTTGCCTCTTTTATGAGTCAAAATTTACCACATTCGATTTGTCCCATTCTCTTCCCAATGTATTCCTCTCTCACCCCTTAATTATATTTTTAGATATCATCCCTTCCTATTCAACTTACTTTGTGCCTCTGTCTCTATGTATGTGTATATAATTCCTCCAACTACCCAAATACTGAGAAAAGTTTCAAGAATATCCGTGTAGGAATGTAAACAGTTCAACTTTAGTAAGTCTTTTATGATTTCTCTTTCCTGTTTCCCTTTTTTGTGTTTCTCTTGATTCTTGTGTTTGCAAGTGCAATTTTCTGTGCAACTTTGGCCTTTTCAACAAGAATGCTTGAAAGTTCTCTATTTCACTGAGTGATCATATTTTCCCTTGATGTATTATACTCAGTTTTGCTAAATAGGAGATTCTTGTTTTTAATCCTAGTTCATTATACTTCTGGAATATCATATTCCAGGACCTCAGATCCATTAATGTAGAAGCCATTATATCTTGTGTTATCCTGATTATATTTCCTCAATAATCAAATTGTTTCTTTCTGGCTGCTTGCAATGTATTTTCTCCTTGACCTGGGAACTATGGAATTTGGCTACAATATTCCTAGGAATTTTCCTTTTGGAATCTTTTTCAGGAGGTGATCTGCAGATTCTTTCAATATTGTTTTTACCCTCTGCTTCTAGAATATCAGGGTAGTTTTCCTTGATAATTTGACGAAAGATGATGTCTAGGCTCTTTTTTCGATCATGGCTTTCAGGTAGTCCAGTAATTTTAAAATTGTCTCTCCTGGATCTATTTTCCAGGTCCCTTGTTTTTCCAATGAGATATTTAACATTGTTTACTATTTCTTCATTCTTTTGGTTTTGTTTTGTAATTTCTTGGTTTCTAATAAAGTTCTTAACTTCCATCTGCTCCATTCGAATTTTTAAAGAACCATTTTCTTCAGTGTACTTGTGAACCTCCTTTTCCTTTTGATTAATTCTTCTTTTAAAGCATTTTTCTCTTACTGCTTTTGGATCTCTTTTGCATTTGAGTTACTCTATTTTTAAAGGTGTTATTTTCTTTAGTACTTTTTGGGTCTCTTTTAGAACCGTGTTGACTCACTTTTCATGATTTTCTTTCATTCCTGCATTTCTCTTCCCAATTTTTCCTCCACCTGTCTTATTTAATTTTCAGGGTTTTTTTTTTTTTTTTTACTTATTTTATGCCCTAAGACAATTGCATATTTTAGGGGAGTTTTGTATGTAGAATCCTTGACTTTGATGTCTTCCTCTGATGTTATGCATTATTCTTCCTCATCTGAAAGAATGGAAGAAAATATCTGTTCTCCAGGAAAGGAAACTTCTTTTATCTTACTGTTTTTCTCTTTTTTAAGACATTTTTTCTTTTACTTGATTTTGAGTCCTTTGTCAAGTGGAGGTTATACTCTAGGGACCTGTAAATTTTGAGTTGCTCCAAGATGACACAATCAAGGGAGAGGAGTTTACTTCTTGTCTGGCCTGTGCTCTGGTCTGGAAGCAACCACAAGTTTTTCTCTTCAGAGCAGAATTCCATCTTTAGAGCCTCCATCACGGAGTGCTCCTCCTCATCCAAGGGCCACCTCTCAGAGCTGACATCTAGATCAGTAGTTCAATTTCCCTAGGGTCTTTAGTGAAAGGCTCCAAAAAAAGACTCTGTTGCTTCCACTTCCTGAGGAAGGGCCTAGGGAGGACCCTGCTCCATTGTCACTCAGGTGAAAGAGTTTTCTCACTGACATGAAGGCTGTCTTTGGCGTTGGTGTGTTGAGAAATCTGGGAACTGCAGCTCCTGCCTGTGATTCCATGCCCTGAAGACTTCTCTGATCCAGGTCATGCTGCACAACAAGGCCAAGGCTGGGTTGAGCTCCGTGGGCTGTGCTCTACACCAAGCCTTGTGCAAGAGACCTTTACCGTCAGCATTCCAGGTTGTCTTGGACTGGAAATGTTTTTCACGTTGTAGTTTTGTGATTTGCATTGCTCTAGGATTTGTTAAAAGACATTTTTACAGGTATTTTATGGGTCTGGGAGTAGAGCTAGGGCAGATCTCTTCTTCTGCTCTGCCATCTTTCCTCTGCCTCCCATCTTAAAACTTACCCTCTCCATAACACTGGTTTGAAGAACCAATAATGTTCATGATGACAAAGTCCTTTATAAATTTAATTTTTATCCTTCAGTTGTCCTTGGTGCTATTTTTGTGCTTATTGAGTAGTCTGACCAAATTTCCGTAAGTTTCATGTCAAGAAGCTCTGCTTTACTCCATTTTGACTAGAAAGGTGCAACTACATTGTACTTTTTTCCAGTTCCAGTGCAAGTATGCTGTCATGAAAGTGACCTGTAATATTGAAGAATTTCTCTGGGCAGCTAAATTTTGTCACAGACTCTCATGCCTCACCTTGGTCAAAGGCCTTGGTCAGAATGAAAAAAACAATATGTACAGATTTCTGTTCTGCTCCTGTCATTGCTTCTGGTTTTGGCTGACAGCAAGCACTATATGGTCTATAGAACATTTCTCATGCCTTTTTGAAGTCACACTGAATCTCGGGTAGATGACCCGGCTCCAGGTAAAGGATCAGTCTATTAAGGAGGTCTCTAGCAAGAATCTTGTCAGCAGGGACTGAGAGAGACTTCATCTTCCTCCATAATTGTCACAGGACAATTCATTGTCTTTACCTTTATAAAAATGGACAAGGAGGAGTATTTGAACTTCTGGAGGATAGCCTCCTCTTTCTATGTAACCCAGAAGATTCCTTTCCGTGATTTCCTGCCTTGTAAATCTCTGCTGAAATGGAATCAGTAATAGTCACTTTGTCACAGGAGAGGAGCCCAATGACATTCAAGAAATTTTCTTCAGTTGGACATTCAACTAGAAGAGAGATTCCTTCAATCTGAGGTATATGATCAATGTCTTCACCAGTGATGAATGTCTATTGAGAATGCTAAGGAAAGATTCAACTTAACTCTCCAGGAAAATGCCCTTACCCTAATCCATGTGACTCTATCAATGCTTAGTAGTTGAGATCCCCCATAGGTCTTTTCTCCATACATAGTCTTCAGAGAATCATAAAAGCTACTTAGATTGTTACTATCAGTGTAAAACTGAATTTCGTCTGTGTTCCTGCTGTGCCAGGAAAGCTCTCTAAGCTTTATTTTCATTTTACTTTTGGTGGAGTTAAATGCCACCTTCATGAGGACAGATGAACTCCTGCTGGTAAGCCCTATGGAATTCTCATTTTTCATTTAACACCTTCTGAATTTCCCCTTCATTTTCATCAAACGGTTTTGATTTTTGCAAGTGTTCTGGCCCAAATTAGTAAATGCAATTATGTACACCAAATCTCTCAAAGCTATTCACTCCTTTTCTCTTCCCTTGTTGCCAATTGTATGCTGGCTCAGTTTGTCTATGAATGGAGAACTGCTGCATTCTCTTGATATCAAGGCTTCCAGTAGTCATTTTGTTTTGGGCTCCCACTGTTGTTACCCCAAGTGTTTAGTTTGGAGAGGATAATCATAGAATTGGTCCAACACATTGTGCCACACATCACTTTTGTCACTTTGATTCTTTGCAACAGAGAGTAGTTTATTAATGACAATGTTTGCTCTGAGGATGCATCCACAAAATGTTGTTGCACTTAGATAAATGGAAAACAGTATTGGTGATGAGAAGGTTATGAAATGCCGAAGTCTTCAGTTGCCTGTTGCTGTTTCTTCTCTATTCTTTCTGATGAGTCTACGCCACGCCTGATAGGAAGCTTGGCACAGATTTAGATTCTTGTTGTCTTTTGGTACATTGATGATGCAGATGTTCAGTTATTCATAAAATTCTTCTTTGGCTTGACCAGTGCTGTTATGGTGGGAGCATGCACAGTGGTGATGATGGCAGGGAACTTTTCTTCAAATGACAATCATCTTGTCATCAACCTGTAGCTGACTCCTTTTTGGAGGTGAATAAATGTGTAGACTATATTAGATTTGATTGAAAAACCTGTATCAGCTTCATAACACTCCTTGTCACAGTGACCTCTCTAGAAAAATACAGCTCCAAATGTGGAAAGTGTTTATTTTATCATTTATCATATCAAGCCTTCTCTCGCTCAAGGCTGCTATTACTACACGATAATTGCTGAGTTCTTTCACAAGAGAAGATTTCTGAAATCTGCTGAATTTCTTGGTGTTCATGACAGGGCAAACATTCATGTGACTCATCTTGGCAAAAGTTTTTGTATTTTTTTCTGTTTATGTTTTGACTAGAAGGTATGATCCTTACGTACTTTAGTAAGCAGACCAGGATTAGGTTAGCTGAAACAGACAATTTTTAGGGTACCTGTTTTAGCCTCTTTCTCATTCCAGTAGATGAGAAGTGAATTTCTTAAAAAACAAAAAACAAAAAACAAAAACAAAAACAAAAACAAAAAACAAACAAAAAGAAAAAAACTTGTGTAGACACCTAGGGGCCGTCTGAATCCCACTGCTGCTTCAGTTCAGTGAGAAGTGAACTCTATAATCAGTGCTCACTTTGATGATTACCAATCCCTGTATCTATTACCCCTTACCTATCACCACAGGACTTTGAGGCAGGCAAAAATGGTATGGGTGCTGTCTTTTGACTTGTGCAAAAATTGGGTTTAAGTGAGGTACAGTTGCAAGAACTCATCATCCTCACTCTCCTTTTCAGTCATCAGATTCCAATGGCAAGCCCAAAGTCAAGATGACTGGTGATGTCTGACGATTTAGTTGATGACCGTGGCACCCTCACTGTCAACCCAAGCTCCAAGTGCTGTACAGCACTTGCTTTCATTGCCTTCATGGTCTATTGGAACAAAGTGTTCACATCTGCCCCTTTGACTAGGGACAGTCTTCTGCTTGGGTTAGACACCTTCCATTCAAAAGAAAAGAAAGAAAAGTGAAATATGATATGCTTTGATTTGCGTTCAGACTCCATTATTTCTTTGTCTGGTGTCTATTTAGCATTTTTTTCATCTTGAATCCTTGGGAATTGTTTTGGATTATTGAATTGTTTAGAATACCTGAGTTATACACAGTTGTTCATCATATGTTATTCATATTGTCTTATGAAATGTTTTCCTGGTTCTTTTCACTTCATTATCCAACAATTCACGTAACTCTTTTCAGGTTTCTTCTGAAACAGTTCTGCTGATCATTTCTTAGAGGTATACAAGAGTATCCGATTATAATCATATGCCATATATTCTTCAGTTATTGCCCAATTGATAGAATCTTATGAATTTCATATTCTTTGGCACCACAAAAATGCCAGCTATAAATATTTTTGTACATATAAGCCTTTTTCCAAATTAAAAAAAAATATCTGTTTGGGAAACAGATCTAGAAGTAAATCAAAGGTTATGCATAATTTTATAGCTATTGGGACACAGTTCCAAATTATTCTCCAAAGTGTTTGGATTACTACACAGTTTCACCAACAGTACATTCGTGTCTCAATTTTCCCACATTCCTTCAATATTTGTCATTTTTCTTCTTTTGTCATGTTTGCTAATCTGATAGGTGTGATGTTGTACCTCAGAGTTATTTTAAATTTTTTCCTAATTAATAGCTACTTTGAACATTTTTTCTTTTCACTATAGATTGCTTTGATTTCTTCATCTGCAAATTGCCCATTCATATCTTCTGACCATTTACCAACTGAGTAGTAATTTATATACTCATAAATTTGAATCTGTTCTCATAAATTTGAGAAATGAGGCCTTTATCAGTGACACTTAATATAAAAATATTCTGGCAGCTCTCTGTTCTCCTTCTGACCTTGGCTGTATTGGTTTCAGTGGCATATAAGTTTAAGTTAATATAATGAAAATTATCCATTTTGCATCCTGTAATCTTGTCTTTCCCTTGTTTGGTCACACATTTATGTGTTATTCATTGAAGTGACAGTTAAGCTATTCCATGCTTCCCCAATTTACTCATGGTATCACCTTCTACATCTAAATGATGTATTCATTTTGATCTTATCTTGGTACACTGTGTGAGCTCTTGGTTTACATCTTTTTTTTTTTTTCTGCCAAACTGTTTTTCAGTTGTCTCAATAGTTTTGGTGAAATACTACATTTTTGTCCCCAAAACATGTGTCTTTTGTTTATCACACATTAGATTATTATGGGAATTTACTACTTTGTGTTGTGTATGTAAGGCAGCTATGTGAAGAAAGTGAATGAGTTGATGGCCTGGAAAACACATCATCGTGAATTCAAATTATACACTTACTAGCTGTGTGACTGTGGGCAAGATATTCAATTCTATTTGCCTTAGTTTATTCATCTCTAAAACAAACTGACAAAGATTAGTGCAAACCATTCCAGCATTTTTGTCAAGAAAACCCAAGACTTGTAAGAAAAAGTCATATACAAGTGAAATAACTTTGCAATAATATTTCGGCTGAGTGTAAAACTCCACTATTGTGGGAAAGGACTTGAACCTTTGTTATATATCTTGGGCCAGAGGTGGGGAACCTGTGACTTCAAGGTGACATGTGGTCTTGCAGGCCCTTCCCTGTGACTTCTTCTCTGAATCCAAATTTTACAGAAAAAAATCTTTTTAAGTTCAGCTAGTACCTAGAATTGATTTTCCTTAGACTAATAATATTTGGGAGGTAGTATAGATAAAATTTGAGCTTGCTAATCCCTCTTTGATTACACCAGAGCGTGGATACTCTCTTATGTTCCTTTCTAGATAGGAATTAAAGTCTCTCATAGAGAAGGGTACAGGCAAAACACTCCAGAGATATCTAATTGTGCCTCCCTATCCGTCACACTTACGTAGGTGCCTGGGAAGTATAACACACATTGGTAAAACGGAGAACCACATTTCTCTTACACACACTTCCTTGCAGTACTTCCTTGTTGTCATTCCATGCTCAGAACTTGGATTTAATGGAGGTCGTGGCAGGTCCTGGGCAAAATCCACTATGTCTAATTAAAGTGAAATTTTGATTATTACATGAAGCCTTGTTTCCACTTGTTCTTCTATATCACCTATTGTCATCTTGCTTTTATTTCTTATTCTGGGTGAATAATAAATTAAACCAAACTAAAGTTTAGGTGAAGTTTTCCTACTTAACTCCTTGAAAATTCTTTCCATGTTACTGAAGATTGTGTATATTCTGAAAATGATAACGGAAGATGTTATGATGTGATGAGAAAAAGAGAAGAAAACCACTTCTAAAGAATGACACCAGCACACAGATGCCAGCCAAGGATAAAGGACAGATGCCAGAGGAAAACAGAAGAGAGGGAACTTTTCTCCTCTTATTAATTATGCCTTAAATGCACTTCATCTTTATTTTTAATGCATAAAATTTCCCTTCTTTCAAAATGTGTGTCTGACACGACCTTCTACATGATTCCTCTGCCGAGCCTCTCAAATGCTTGTTCCCTTCCTCCCAAACTGCCTTCTTTTGAACTACTTTACATTCTATATGTCCTTATGTGCTTTTCTTCACTTCCTCCCCTCCTCCTTGTAAGAGGGAGTTATTTCATTCATTCTATTATTGTATCTAGTCCTGCCTCATAACCAATGATTACGAAATGTTTGTTGACTTGACTATGAATTCAGGGAGCCATAGAATGTGCTCACTGAAGCTTACAGTCAGTGTCAGTAAGAATTAAATGAGACTGCTGTAGTCCAGGAAAAGCAATATTAGATCTCCAGGACCTCAGTTTTCTTATTTCTGAAATCAAGATTTCACAGAATACTGTTGCCTTTAAGCCCTTTTTAACTTCTTCTCCTTGCAGCATTATTGTTTACTGTAATGGTTTTTGCTCCAAACCATCCCAAACCATCTTCCTCAAGGCTTTTTGAATACTGTGTGAAGCAACAACTGGTCATAGCATCTAGTTATCAAGTACAATCATTTTAAGTAGGAACATAATAGTTTGATTCCTCTGTGATGAAACTGAGTCTGATTCTACTGTTATATAATAGGAGGATGGGCTGTTAGGTCGCTCTTTTTTCTCTATGTTTCCACTTTTTATTTCCCCCTCCCTCAACTCTCATGTACAGTAAAATCTTAACTATAGGGGAGGAATTAGTTAACCTAACATAGCCTAGTTCCAATATAGCTCCTAGTGATGTCTTAAGGCAGATCTTACAGCAGAAAGAGGTCCCAAAGTCCCGTGAGAAGAGATAGCCCCAAGTAGATCCTAGTAATACAACGACCAGTCTCGTCCAAAACACTCAGTACCATGGAGGCCTAGGTCATACTAATCTGTAGTAGAGTTACGCCAACGTACAGGTTCCCTCAGTACTTTTCATAACCCCACCCTTACCTCAATGAATGAACAAGAAAGATTGTGAACAACACGAAGCAATCCCTTGATGTGGGGGACATCCATAAAAGCAATAATACCAGTTCATGCAAAGTCATATACAAAAATAATTTTCTATTCTTCAGAAACTGTGCATGGATCTGTTTCAAATGAAACAAGGGACACAAAATGGAAAAAAATATTCGCAAAAAAATGTCAAGGAAAATTGTTATCTTGAAACAGAAAACAGGAAATCCAATTAAATAACTGAATGCCTTAATAATTAGAGTGAACCAGAGAGAAAAAATGACCCAATTATAAAGGAAGAAATAGAAAAAAAAAACAAAAAGAAAATCTAAGAAATAACGTCAAAACCAAAGGTTATATAGAGAGTTTCAAGAACCCTCAGACTGGACAATGTATGATAAGAAAAAAAGTTTTAGGACACCATAATGAAAATTGACAAGCTATCTTAGAATTGGAAGGTAGCATGAAAAAAAATCACTGGAGATGTCAGAGAAACACACTGTCTAGAAAGAAATGGTATAGTTCAACTCTGTTAAACAATCTGATGGAAAAATAAAAATGAAAAACTTCAGAGACTCCCCTTAGGAATGAAATTGAAACACATCAGGCCTCAGTTGGAAGAATTCTCTTACGGCTTACAAATGGATAATTTTGCATTTGTAAAATTTTTAAAGTTCTGCAAAAAGAAATCAAATAGGTGTAAGATAAAAAGGGAAACAATGAGGAAAAGTGTCTTTACAACAAGTTTCTGTGATAAAGCTCTTGATTCCCAGATATATGAAGTAATTCAAATTAATAAGTAATTCTCCAATTGAAAAAATCTCCATAAGTATGAATAGGCAGTTCACAAGGGAAAAGATTCAAACTATCTTTATTTATGTGCATTTTCTGGTAATATGTGTATGTACATATGTATGTGTGTGTGTGTATATATATATATACATGAAAATATGCTAATGTCATATTACTAACAATTAGAGATATGAAAACAAAGCACTTTTGATATTCTGCCTCATATCAGAGGGACCAAAAAGAAAAATGATAAATGTTGAAGGTGCTATGGTCGAATGGACACATTGATGCACTATTGGTGAATCTCAGAATGGGGACAACTATTGTGGAAACAATTTAGAATTATACCACTCAAAGTTGCTAAAAGGGTGCCTTTTAATGCACCTGTGCCCGTGTTAGGCCTATACCGAAAAAAGATTATACAAAGAGGGAAAGAGGCTTTTATATAAAAATATTGATAGCAGTTCTTTTTATGGTGGTAAAAACAAAAAACTGAAAACAGAATATGTTCAACAATTGAGGTGAATAAGTTGTGGTATACGAATATGATAGAATGCTACTGTGCTGTGCCTGTCTCTCTTAATGCCACTGTGTACAGTATATCGCAATTTTTCCTCTGCTTCTCTTATTTGACTTTCAAAATCCTTTTTGAACTCTTCCATGGTCTGTAATCAATTCATATTTTTCATAGAGGTTTTAGATGTAAGAGTTTTGACTTGGTTGTATTCTCAGTGTGTGTTTTGATCTTCCAGCATTTCTCTGGCTTGCGTCCTGAGCCATTGCTAGCCATCATGACTCTGTCCTGCCACTGGACTATCATGACTCTGGAGAATAGAGTGAGCCTGAAAACTTTGTGCACCTCTGCCTCACTTAAATCCAATTTACACATGAATCAAAAGAGATCATCCACACCATTTGACTATTAAGCCTGAAAGTCCTGATACACTGGGAGTAACAACCCTGCGCACAGCTGGCCTAGGTCATAGGGTCGTTTCTCACTGGAAGCAGCAGCAAGACTCGGCAGCCCCCTGGGTATCTGAGCAACCTTTTAAGGATTGCACTACTCACCTCCTGGTGTGAAGAAAGGGAGTAAAAAAAGGTGCCCTAAACGCTGCGTTCTTATCCAACCCTGGCCTGATTACTGAAGCAGACATGGAATCCCAAAATGCAGTAAGAAAGCACAAAAAAGTAAGAAAACATGTGCAAACATGATTCCACTCACCATCAGCACATGAAGTGTACTCACACTAACAGACAACACAAAAACACAAAAACAACTCCTCTTGTTGCAAGATAACTCAACAGATATCACATGCATATTGTAGCGCTGAGTGAAACAAAGTTGGCAAATGAAGGTCAGGTTACTGAATTTGGAGCAGGATACACCTTTCTCTAGAGTGGGTGCAGTGAAGGGCAATGCCGTGAGGCTGGCATGGGTTTTGCAATCAAAACTAGTCTAATCAGCAAGCTGGTATACTTGTCAAAAGTAGTGAATGACAGGCTCATGAGAATGTGATGGCCACTTGCAGGAAAACACCATGCCACCATCACCAGTGCCTATGATCCCACCATGACAAACCCCAATGATATCAAAGAAAAATTTTGTGAATGCCTAGAGACACTTATTGTCAATGTCCCAAAAGAGGACATGATTATAATTCTGGGTGACTTTAATGTTAGAGTAGACTCAGACTTCTAGACCTGGCAGGAATTCCTAGGGAGGAATGGAGTTGGAAACAGCAACCTGAGTGGTCATTTATTGCTGAAGACTTGAGCATCGCATGATCTTCTCATCACCAATACTGTTTTTTGCTTACCTAAATGCAATCAATCTTCATGGATGGACCCTCGAGGCAACCATTGGCATCTAACAAACTATGTGAGTGTAAGGAGAAGATACAGACTAGATGTGACAGGGACAAAGGGAATGTGTGATGCAGATTGCTGGACTGATCATAGACTTATCCTTTCCAAGCTAAATATTTGCATTCATCAAAAGTGCCACCCCAAGGCAAGATGACTACCGGAAGAATTAATATCAACAAATTAGAGCTCTTTTCTGAGAGTGAACAGTTTGCAACTGACTTGGAGGTAAAGTTGAGCCAACACACAGTTGGCAGCAGTGAAGCAGAAAAGGAGTAGGCAGCTCTCAGAGATTTGATGTACAGAACTGCATTTGCTCCTCTGTGTCAACACTCGCAAACTCCAAGTGTGGTTTGATGAAAATGATGGGGAAAGTCACACCGTACTTAGTGAAAAAGGAGCACTCCACAGGATTTACCAGCAGGAGAGTTCATCGTCCTCTAAGGAGGCAACATTTATTTCCATCAAAACCAAAATACAAGTACAGCTTAGAGAGACACAGAATTACTGTTTCAGTAAGAAGGAAGATGAAAATCAGTTTTGTGCTGATAGTAACAATCCAAATGGCTTTTATGATTCTCTGAAAGCTATTTATGGACCAAAGTCCTATAGTCCATCACAACTACTTACTGTTGATGGAGCCACATTGATCAATGACAAGGACATGGTCCTAGTGAGATTGACTGAACACTTTCAAAACTTTCTCCACAGACTATCATCAATCAAGACTCAGGCCATTCATCGTTGACCTCAGGCTGAAGTCCATCCCTTCTTATCTGAACTTCCAATTGAAGAAAGATTTTGAGGGCCATTTGGCTTATTTGATGTAGCAAAGCAGCTAGTGTTGATTATATTCCAGATGAGATTTACAAGGTAGGAGAACCATTCCTCATACAAAATTTGGGTGAAATTTTCCAGGTTATATGGCAAGAGGAGGTTATCCCCCATGAGTTCAAGAATGCCTCCGTTGTCCATATCTATAAAGGTAAAGGGAATAGATTGTCCTGCGACAATCACAGGGGGAATCTCTCTCAGTCATTGCTGTAAAAATTCTTCCTATAGTCCTCCTAAATAGGCTGATCTTTCACTTGGAAGATGGACTTATAATTGAGAACCAGTGTGGTGTTTGCTGCCTAACAACTCCACAAAAAATTCCAGGAGCAGAACAGAGGTCTGTACATAATTCTTGTAGATCTGACCAAGGCCTTTGATACTGTTAGTCTTGAGGGCTCATGGAAAATTATGTCAATATTTGGTTGCCTGGGGAATTTCATCAATATTTTATGTCAGTTTCATGATAGCAAGTTTCCCTAGGTTCTACGTAATGGACAATGCTCTCGTGCCTTCCCAGTCACCAGTGGAATGCAACAGGGCTGTGTGCTTGCTCTCATGCTTTTTAGCATGACCTTTTGAACCTTTGTGACAAGTGCTTTCAATGAACATGAACACAGCATCAAGGTCAAGTACCATACTGATGGTAAGTTCTTCAATTTGAAAAGGCTGCCAACCAAGACCAAAGTGTAGGGAGTGATGGTGCATGATTTTCTGTTTGCAGATGATTTTCTCTTCTGCCTGTGCTAATTTTGGCCTAATAATCAACACCAAGAAAACACAGGTGCTCCATCAGCTACCACCACACCATCCACTTATGAAACCATTGGTTACAAGAAATGGAGAAGTTTTGGATACTGTGGATAACTTCACTTATCTTGGTAGTGTACTTTTCAGGGATGTAGACATTGACCGTGAGGTTGAGGCATGCATTACCAGGGCTAGCTCAGTGCTTGTGAGGTTCCAAAGAAAAGTTTGCAGAGAAGAGGCATTAGACCCACTAACAAACTGAATGTCTACAGAGAGGTTGTGCTGCTGTCATTGTTATATGCTTGTGAAATGTGGGCAGTCTACCAGCACATTGCCAGGAAACTGAAACGTTTTCATTTGAACTGTCTTAGGAAGATTCTGAAGATCACCTGGCAGGATAAGGTATCAGACACTGCAGTCTTTGATCAAACTGAACTGCCAAGTATTCAAACTGTGCTTCAGAGAGGGCAACTGTGATGGACTGGCCAACTTGTTTGAATAGGAAATGTATGATTTGCAAAAAGACTATTTTATGCAGAGCCCGCATTGGGCAGGCGATTACATGGTGGCCTGAAGAAGAGATATAAGGACACTCTGAAAATCTCTCTCAAGAATTTTGGATTCCACTGTGCCACATGGGAGAGTATGGCACAGGACTGTTCAGCATGGCGTGCCCATATCAGAATTGGGGCTGCGCTCTTTGAGTAAAGCAGAACTGAGACAATACAAAGTAAAGACAGGATGTGCAAATTGTGTTTTTCCACCCCAAATATTCACACAGAATATCTGTGCCCAACCTGTAATAAAGCATTCCAAGCTTGTATTGGTCTGATCAGCCACAGTCAGACACATTGAAATTTCACTTTATCGTGGTGATGTCATTTTGGTCCTCTGAAGATGAAGGACAACAACCAGCCAACAAACCTTTAACATTAGGTAAGTTAGTTTCTTCTTGTTAATCTTTCTATTGTCCCTTATTGAATGTAGTTTTTCTTTCATTATGACCCGAAAGGAATGTATTTAGTATATATTCTTTTCTACATTCTTTATGAAGTTTTTGTGCTCTAATATATGGCCTGCTTTTTTTATAGATGCTGAATAAAAGGTACATTCCTTCATATTTCAATTCAATTTTCCCCAGAGTTTTACCATATCTAAGTTTTCTAAAATTGAGTGTGCATGTTATTCCTTCCTTGAGTCAAATATGAGAGTAACCTTCACTTTTTCCTCTCACCTTCCCCCTTTTCCCTGCCATTGAAAAAGCTTTTTCTTGTCTCTTTTATGAGAGATAATTTGCCCCATTCCATTTCTCCCTTTCTCCTCCCAATATATTCTTCTCTTACCCCTTAATTTTTTTTAGATAAAATCCCTTCATATTCAACTCCCCATTTTTCTTCTGAAGTATTATACTGAGTTTCACTGAGTAGGTGAGTCTTGGTTTTAATCCTAGTTCCTTTGAATTTTGGAATATCATGTTTGAAGCCCTCTGATCCCTCTGATCCTCTATAATCTGCTAGATCTTGTCTTATCCTGATTGTGTTTCCGCAGTATTCAAATTGTTTCTTTCTGTCTGCTTGCAATATTTTCTCCTTCACTGGGAACTCTGAAATTTGACTAAAATATTCCTAGGAGTTTTTTTTTTTTTGAGATTACTTTTAGAAAGAGACTGATCGATTCTTTCAATATTTATTTTATCCTCTGTTTCTAGAATATCGAGATAGTTTTCTTTGATAATTTTATGAAAGATGCTGTCTAGGTCTGTTTTTGATCATGGCTTTTGGTCGTCCCACAATTTTCAAATTGTCTCTTCTGGATCCATTTTACACGGCAATTGTTTTTCCAATGAGATATTAAAAATTGTTTGCTATTTTTCCATTCCTTTGGTTTTGTTTTACAGTTTCTTGATTTACCACAAAGTCATTAGTTTCCATCTGCTCCATTCTAACCTTTAAGGTGTTATTTTCTTCAGTGAGCTTTTGGGTCTCCTATAACAAGCAGTTGACCCGTTTTTCATAGTTTTCTTGCATCACTCTCATTTCTCTTCTCAATTTTTGCTCTAATCTCTTACTTGATTTTCAAAACCCTTTTTGAGCTCTTCCATGGCCTGAGACCAATTCATATATTTCTTTGAGGCTTTGGATAGAAGAGCTTTGACTTTGTTTTGTTCTGTTTGCATGCATTAGTCTTCCTTATCACCGAAGTAAAATTCGATAGTCTGATTCTTTTTCTGGTTTTTGTTCATTTCCCCAGACATTTATTTGACTTTTGAGCTTTGTGTAATGGTAGATCTCTGCTTCCTGTGGGGATGGGTAATATGCTGATAGCTGCTCGATTCCCTCCCAATCTGTGGGCTTAGAGCTCCAGAAGCTGTGACTGCAGCTGCCTCTGCTGTTTTTGTGGCTGCAGCACATTCCTTTGCCCTCTTTCGTTTCTGTTGCCTTTCGGTTTCCTTTCTGTTTCCTTTCTGAGGCTAGATCCCTCCACTCTTTCACAATGATTCCACAGGCTTTTTCCACTGACCTTCCAATTTGTCCTCTGTGTTTTGGGGTCCTGAAATCTGGAAAGTGCCACAGATGTGAGAGATTCAGTCTCCCTAATGCCTGCTCTGGTCTCCTCTGTGCCAGGCAAGGTGCACAGTGTGCTGTGCTCTGCTCCCTGCATCGTGCAATAGACACTTCCCAGCAACTTTCCAGGCTGTCTTAGGCTGAAGGTTTGTTTCTCTGTCATCCTGTGGGTTCTGCAGCTCCAAAATTTGTTTAGAGCTATTTTTTTCAGTCATTTGGATGGGATTTGGGGCAGTACTCTAGAGAGTGTACTTCCTTACTCTGCTACCTTGCCTCCACCTCCCGCTTCCTTTTTTTTTCTTCAGCTGAAGTATGCAGTAGTTTCTCCTCCAATCCCTTCAATCTCTGTCTTTTTCTCTCTTTTCCTCTCTCTCTCTCTCTCTCTCTCTCTCTCTCTCTCTCTCTCTCTCTCTCTCTCTGTGTGTGTGTTTGTGTGTGTGTACTTCAAAAGTCTTTCTTGTAAACACGTTATTATAAAATTCAAGAAATCCAGTACTTCTTAAATTATTTTTCCTCAATCTACTATCCAGGGTAGTTGCTTTTCTGATTAAATACTTCGCATTTTATTCTATTTTAAGAGTCCCTTGAATAGCAAGGAAGTCAAATAAATCAATATTTAACGATATAAATTTAGTATATTTCCAGTTCGATCTAACGCAAAAGCTGATGCTTAAGTGGTTGGGCCACATGATGAAAAGATGGTACTCATCAGAAAAGACCAAGATTTTAAAAAAAAGATTGAAGGAAAATGCGGTAGGGGGTAGCAGAGGATGAGATGAATATAATCTCATGTAAATTGTAATTATCAGCTTGGAGAGACTTTGAAAGTAAGCAGATAACAATCTGTTCTTTGCCCATAACGTTGTGAAGTGTTGGACAAGACTAAACAGCTGAACAGTAGTTCAATCAGTGAGAGTTGATTTTTGTGTTGTTGTTATGCTTGTCCTTTGTTCTCGAATAGGATCATGACATCAAGATGATGACATGACTTACAGTTGACTTTGAGTTGACTCAGGGAGGGTGCGAGGTCAACACCCTCACTTTCATCTCCTGATCCATCTGGGTCCAGGTGCCTGATATTCATCAGGACAACTGGAGATGGCACAGGATACGATGTGATACCCTGGCCCTTTCAGGGTAAGGTCTTATCATATTCTCACGTTGAGTGAGACATACCCATTCAATGAATAGACTTCTTTAAGTAGTTTCTCAATGGATGGTCCCTTTAATAAAAAAAAAAAAATCAGAGTGTGAAGGGAACCCCCTCAGCTGTATAAAGTGATATAGGAAACAGGATTAAATAAAATATTAAAATTAAATACAAATTTCATTTATATCAAATAAATTTTCATCAAAGAAAATATTAGAGAGAAAGAAGGGAAAAGGACTTAGGAAAGAAATCCATGCAATTCCTCTGATAAGAGAGTATGCTCTGGATAATGATCCAGGAAAGGAGGGAGAAAAATGGAATTCAGATATGTAGGATAAGAACAAGGGGTGTGGTGTCGCATAAACCTAGAAAGAAGAAAGTAACAAGGAAAAAAGAGTGGTCAGTAGTGTCAAAGCAACAGAGAAGTCAAAGGGAATGAGTACTGAGAGAAGTCCTCTTCATCATGTGAGACTGCAGTAAAGAAGATAGTTTTCAATGGCATATTAATACTATTAAATGAACAAAAGAGGAGAAGAGAGAATTAACAGAAAATGTCCTCAATTTTTGTTTATTTTGTTGTTGACTTTTAAAACTAAAGAAAGTGATAAGAAAAATATTAGGAATGCTGATTAAACAGAAAACAGTGTCCTGAGGACATATATTTTTGGCAAGGCAGAAAGATGATTGTTGAAACATTTACCAGGATATCATTTATCCTTAATTTTCTCATTCTGTGTTCAGAACCTCATAGTTTCAATAAGAATTTGGGCTCACCGAGGTGCACAGTAGACAGAGTGCTCAGCCTGCAGTTAGGAAGACTTGAATTCAAATGTGGGCTCAATCACTTACTACCTGTGTGATCCTTGAATTAACTCCTGTTTACTTTGGGTGTCTTATCTGTGTAATAGAAATAGTAACACCTACCTTCTAGGCTTGTCTAGGCTTGTTCCGAAGAATAAATGAAATAATACTTGCAAACTCCTTACCGTAGTGCCTGTACACAATAAGTTTTATATAAACGTCAGTTATTATTATTGCTATTATTATCTGTATCTTTATACTAGCATGAAGTGGCACCTCTGTAAACAAATGACCAAAGCATCATACAGGTTTTACAACTGCTATTAATACTAAAAATACTAAAGAGCTTACACAGATTATCACATTCGCAGTTAATTCTGAAAAATAAAATGAAATAAAATCAAACAGGTAATAGGGTTCTTAAGCAAAAAGCTATCTATATTCTATCGGAAGATGGAAACCACACACATGAGCTAGGATCTCCTCTAATAGGAGACCCAAGGAAGTGATGATAAACCTTGATATACACTCACACACACACACATACACACATATATACATACACACATACACATATATATACATGTATGTGTATATATATACATACATACTCACAGAAACACACGCACATATATATATGTGTGTGTGTGTGTGTGTGTGTGTATATATATATATGCACACATGTAGTTCTGGCTAGATAAAGAATCAAACTATGTGGTGGAACAACAGTGGTGAGGTATAACAGCAAAAATTAGGTAAATACATTCATAGTAGTGCTTAGTACCTGGGTCTGTTGGTGCTTGTCTGAACTTAGGGACAATCCGTTCTGGTAATTAGCAGAGTTCATCCAGAAGGCGAGCACAAAGGATTATTGTTATCACAAGTTTGAGATGCAGCTTTCTTGATTGGTCATAGATCTGGAAATCAGGGTTTCTCCTAATAGTAAAAAGAGAAGACTACAGGAAGGAGGGTGTTCTTTGCATGGACAGCAGGAGGAAAACCAATAAATCTGTTTCCTTTGAATCTTGCTGAAAGTGATCGTGAGAGTGACCCGATGCATACCATAATGTGTACTTTGTTGTTTCTTTCATCAATTTTTATAACTAAAGAATGGGCTTATTTCTAAGAGTTTTCATAATTAAAAGTGTTATTTTTCTTTTGATGGTTATTGGAGAATGTATACATGCATTTACACTAATTATTCTTATTTTCCCAAACTTGACAGAAATTATTGTCAAATAAGAAATCATTTGGTGTGATCACGGATTTTTTCTCTTCTACATTGGGAGATTAGGTTAAAGTTTAATTCTTTGAAGGGGAAGGTGGATGATGAGAGGAAACCTTGAAACTGCTACCCCACTCAAATAGAAAACTTTACAAAGAATTTAATATAAGATGAATTCCAGCCCATTGTGTTCCACTAAGCTGAGCTTGAATAGAGGTGGATCGGTTTTTTTTTTCTAGATTGCTCTACTGGAGGTAGTTTGGGTGAAAGATGAATCTCTTTGTCCGGCACTGAGTGATCATAGCCATGTCCTGCCAATCCCTCATTAGAATAATCCAGACGTTAATTATAACATTCTTTCCTGTCATCAATTATTAACGAATTGAAGGTGATTGCCACACTGAACAACATCCACTCTTGCAAAGGTAGGTAAATGTGGAGTCGGTTCCCTGATGGATCTTTGGCATTTGCGAGTTCCACTGATCTTTTTCATTAATTATCTGCTAGCATGATTACCAAAATGACTAACTACCCACATATTACGTCTTTCAAAATATTTATATGTCACTTGAAAGATCCAAACTGTTCCCACCCATCTAGGTCTTCATTATTCATTGGCTTGAATTGTTGTTAAATATTGTTGACTCCATTTGGGGTTTTCTTGGCAAAGATATTGGAGTGGTTCGCTATTCTCCTTCATTTTAGCGATGAAGAAACTGAGGCAAACAGGTTCACACAACGATGGAGTGTTAGACGTCGGATTTGAACTTAGGAAAATGAGACTTCCTGACTTCAGACCAGATGCTCTATCCACTGTGTTGCCCCCAAAATTTCTCTAGAGTACCTTATCTAGGTCACCATTCAAATATACGATCTCAAGAAAAAGTTGTAAACTTTGTTGAGAAAAGATATTTCATTAGGGTTGTTCCTTAAAGCCATTTTCTTTTGAAAGATAAAATATAAATGAAAAGATAAAGGCAACTCCTTAGAACACTTTGGTGCTTTGTGTAAGCTCCCATTCTGTCCCAGGTGATTTTGTTCCTATCTTTAGTTTGCCTTCTCTCACTAAACTGTTGAGTACTCCTGTAGTTTTCAAAATAGCAACAACAACAACAACAAAAAACCAACTACAGTAATTATAAGTAGAAATGATAGCATTAATAACAAGCAAGAAGCAAGACATAAAGATATGAAAAGCACTTTCTTTGATCCTCCCAGCAAACCCATGGAGTCACACTGTTGTCACTATTAGTATCTTAATTTTACACATTACAAAATTGACTAAGGGAGAATGATTGTTCCACTAACTAAATAAATACAAAAAGGAAGGATTCAGACAAAGATTTTCCTTATTCCAGGTCTAGTACTCTAAACATTGCCACACCAATTAACCTTATGCACAATTATGATAAACTTAAAAGAAATGGAGTTTTTTTAATTTGATTTGAATTGAATTTTTTTTTGAGCACCTAGTTCTAGGATGTTCAAACGATAAATTCTGACATACTGAGAGCATTCTCATCTTCTGCTTCCTATTCCATTTATCAATCATTACCTTTGTAATCCTGGGAACTAGAAAAAAATGAAATATCATAGGCACAGATTAGGATTGGAACATTTTCAGTGTATACTGAGATCTCTTTAACACTGGCATGCTATCTAAAATATTTTCACCCTCACTCAATGTAGGATTTCATACTAAGAATATGGAGACTTCTTATCTTCCAATCTGAAACTGAGGGCTTCTTTTTATCCAAGAGCTGATGGTTTTTGTGGTGAAAATAATGTTAGCTTAGCATATTTAATTAACTTTTTTTATGCAAATATGTTGTGATTGAATAAGTTAATTGTTTTTTATCTTTAACAGTCACACATGTCATAAGATTTGGTAAATAGCATGTGTGTGCTTCTAAATAACTAATAAAAATTTCACAATATTTATGTGAAACGACAATAGGAAAATAATTATTAATATAATGTCAACAATGGAATAATAATTTTAATAATAATATGTCATCAATGGCTTATATCAAAGATCTGCAAACTATTGACTTATTTTTTCTTCCTTTTTTTATTTATTTAACTTTTAACATTTATTTTCACAAAATTTTGGCTTCCAAATTTTCTCCCCTTTTGTCCCCTCCCCCCATCCCAAAACACCGAGCATTCTAATTGCCTCTCTCTGCCCATCTGCCCTCTCTTCTATCATCTCTCTCTGCCCTTGTCTCCATCCTATACCCCTTTACC
>CM053214.1:348694858-348719017 GCA_028583105.1 Macropus fuliginosus | reverse complement strand
ATTCTCTTCCATTTTTTCATTCTTTTGGTTTTGTTTTGCGATTTCTTGGTTTCTCATAAAGTCATTAGCCTCCATCTGTTCCATTCTAGTTTTGAAAGAACTATTTTCTTCAGTGAGCTTTTGAATCTCCTTTTCCATTTGGCTAATTCTGCTTTTGAAAGCATTCTTCTCCTCATTGGCTTTTTGAACCTCTTTTGCCAATTGAGTTAGCCTATTTTTCAAGGTGTTATTTTCTTCAGCATTTTTTTGGGTCTCCTTTAGCAGGGTGTTTGCTTGTTTTTCATGCTTTGCTTGCATGTCACTCATTTCTCTTCCCAGTTTTTCCTTCACCTTTCTAACTTGATTTTCAAAATCCTTTTTGAGCTCTTCCATGGCCTGAGCCCATTGAGTGGGCTGGGATACAGAAGCCTTGACTTCTGCATTTTTTGCTGATGGTAAGCATCGTTCTTCCTCATCAGAAAGGAAGGGAGTAATTGCCTGTTCATCAAAAAGTAACCTTCTATAGTCTTACTTTTTTCTCCTTTTCTGGGCATTTTCCTAACCAGTGACTTGACTTCTGAGTGTCCTCTCCACCCCCACCTCGCCTCCAGATCCGGCCAGCCAGCACTTGGGATCTGAGATTCAAATGCTGCTTCCCAGCGTCAGGGCTTTGGGCGGGGGCAGGGCTGCTGTTCAGTGTGAGATTAAGTTCAGGTGCTCAGGCCAGGGCAGGGCCGCCTCACGGGCTCCCTTCCCTCAGGGGATTTATGCAGAGACCTTCAACAATGGATCCAGGGTCCTGCCTGCTTGGGGAGCCCTGGTCTGCTCCCGCCTCAGCTGCTGCCTCCCGAGGGGGCCTGAGTTATGGGGGCACTCCACTCCCCTGTCGCCTCGCCAAAGAGACCCTCTCACCGACCTTTGTCACCTGTGGGTGGAGGGACTCCGCTCGGCTGCTGGAGATTCCATCCCTGAAGCCTGCTTGGATCTGTTCCTTTCGGGGCTGTGCTGCCGAGGCAGGGTTGGGCTCTGCTCCAGGTCGGGAGCTCGAGGCACCTTTTGCAAGAGGTTTTCAGGCTCTCTGGAGCAGAAATCTCGTCTACTCCGTTCTGTGGCATTTGTTGCTCCAGAATTCGCCGGCGGTTCTTTTTTTTTACAAGTGTTTTATGGGCAGTGGGTTTGGAGGTAGCGTATGTGCGTCTTTGTACTCCTCCATCTTGGCTCAGCCTCCCCAAACTATTGACTTATAATAAAAATTAGAGGATATAGGAAAAACTGTGATCAGAGGAAAATTCACATCTCAAAATGCTTACACCAATAAACAGAGGAAAGAGGAGACGTGGGTAAAATTGGGTATGTCAGTAAAATTAGCTAGAAAAACAATAAGATAAATGTCTCCCATTAAACATACTATTGGAAATTGCAAAAATCAAAAGCGAGTTGAATTAAACATGTAAAAAACCATTGAATGTGTAAAGAAAAAGTAAGAGGTGGTTTTAGAAATAAAAAATAAAATAAAAATATTTTTACTTTGATTTAAAAAAGAGAGAAGGCAACGAAGTTACTAGTATCAAAGTCAAAAGAGTGCATGAACTACTAACAAAGATGAAATTAAAGCAATTATAAGGAATTATTTTGCCCAACTATGTATAAAGAAAGTTACCAATTGCAATTAAATAGCATATTTACAAAAATATAAGTTATCCAGATTAGCAGAAAATGAAACAGGATATCTAAATGGACCTATTTTAGAAAAAGAAATTTAACAGGCCACAAATGAGCTTCCTAAGAAAATAAAGCAGCAAGAATAAATGAATTTACAAATGAATTCTAACATTCATTTAAAGATTACCCAGTTCTGTGGTGTGGAACCAAGACCATGAAGGAGAAAGATGGAACTGCTCTAGTTCTTCCCCCGTAGTCCATAAAATACCTGTAAAAAATGACTCCAAACAAATTCTAGATGAGCAGAAGCCACAAAATGGCAGAATGAAAGATATTTCCATCCCAAGACAGCCTGGAAGACCAACAGGAAATGTCTATCGCACTGGGCTCAGAGGCAAGAACAGCCCAGCCTTGGTCACGTGGCACAGAAAGGACTAGAACAGGCTTCAGGGTGTGGAATCACGGGGAGCAGCAGGAATTTCCAGATTTCTCAACCCACAAATGCCAAGGACATCTTCAAAAATCAGTAAGAAAGCTCTTTCACCTGGGTGAGGGTGGAGTGCCATCTGGCCCCATGCGTGGTCCCAGGGTGGAAGCAGCCACTGTTGCAGCAGCGTCCACTTTTGAACCCCTCCCTGTAAAGACCTTGGGGGAATCTTGCAGCTCATCTGAGACTCAGTTCTGAGTGGCAGACCTGGGGTGAGGAAGAGCCCTGGCAGTGGCTTGTTGGAGCTGTTGGTGATGGTGGAGAGGGAATCCTATTCACAGATTCAGGGCACAAAATAGTACTTGTGGTTGGTCACAGTCCAGAGCACAGGGTAGGGGAGAAGCACACTCCTCTCACTTGATTCTGCCCGCCACTTTAGAGGAACAGAGAACTTACAGGTCTCTAAAGTATACCCTCCACTTGACAAAGGACTCAAAAGTCAAATAATTGTCTGGGAATATGTCCAAAAAAGGGAAAAATAAGACCATAAAAGCTCACTTTTTTCATTTTCTGGTATTATTTTCCATACTTTCAAATTAGGAAGGAAAAAGTATAGCATCAGAGGTAGGCATCAAAGTCAATGCTTCTACGTCCAAAACGTCTGAAAAAATGTGCAATGGTTTCATGCTATGGAAGAGCTCAAAAAAGATTTTGAAAATCAAGTAAGAGAGGTGGAAGAGAAATTGGGAAGAGAAATGAGAGAGATGCAAGAAAATCATGAAATGCAAGTCTACAGTTTGCTAAAGGAGACTCAAAGAAATGCTGAAGAAAATAACATCTATAAAAATAGACTAAGCCAAAGGACAAAAGAGGTCGAAAAATGGCAATGAGAGGAAGAATGCTTTAAATAGCAGAATTGGCACCATGGGAAAGGAAGTTCAAAAGCTCACTGAAGAAAATAGTTCTTTCAAAATTATAATGAAGGAGATGGAAGCTAATGACTTTATGAGAAACAAAAAAAGTACAAAACCAAATCAAAAGAATGAAAAAATAGAAGACAATGTGAAGTATCTCATTGGAAAAACAACTGACCTGGAAAACAGATACAGGAAAGATGATGTAAAAATTATAATTCTACCTGAATACCACTTTAAAAAAAGAGCCTAGATTTCATCTTAAAAGAAATTATCAAGGAAAACTGCCTCGATATTCTTGGAACAGAGGGTAAAATAGAATTAGAAAGAATTCATCAATCACCTCCTGAAAGAGATCCCAAAAGGAAAACTCCTAGGATTATTGTAGAAAAATTCCAGAGTTCCCAGGCCAAGGAGAAAATATTAAACGCAGCTAGAAAGAAACAATTCATGTATTTTGGAAATACAATCCGGATAACACAGAGTTTACTAGCTTCTACACTAAGGGATCAAAGGGCTTGGAATATAATATTCCAGAGGTTGAAGGAGGTAGGATTAAAACCAAGAAGCACCTATCCAGCAAAACTGTGTATGTTATTTTGGAATGAAAGTGAAATTTCAATGAAATAGAGGACTTTCAAGCATTCTTGTTGAAAACACCAGAGATGAATAAAACATTTGACTGTCAAATACAAGAATCAAGAGAAACACGGAAAAGGAAAAAGGAAAAGAAGCCTTAAGGAAGTCATTAAAGCTGAGCTATTTACATTCCTACATGGAAAGATGTCATTTGTAAGTCATGAGAGTTTTTTTCAGTATTAGGGCATATATATATATATACTAATGTATTATATGTATTGGGGAATACATACATGTAAGTGTGTAATAGTATGCATATATATTATATATGTATAGGTATGTATATCTACATGGGTGTATGTGTCTATGTATATACATATACATATATATATATATATGGAGGGAGGGAGGGAAGGAGGGAGGGAGAGAGAGAGAGAGAGAGAGAGAGAGAGAGAGAGAGAGAGAGAGAGAGAGAGAGAGAGAGAGAGAGAGAGAGAACAGGGTGAGCAGAATAAGAAGGGAGAATACGCAAAAGTAATAAAATTTACTGTAGAACTGAATGTACTAGGAGTAAGAGAAAAGGAGAGGTAGAACGTAGGAAATCATCTCACATAAAAGTGGGAGGAAAGAGCTTTTACAATGGAGGTGAAGAGGGGAGAGATGAAAGGAAATAATTGAGTCTTACTCTCATGGGATTCGGCTTAAGGAGGGAATAACACACTCAATTGGATATGGAAATCTATTTTACCCTGCAGGAGAGCAAAAGTGGGAAAGGGATAGGAGAGGGAAGGTAATAGAAGGGACAGCAAATTGGAGAATGGAATAATCAGAAGTAAAACTATTGAGGGAGGGCAGGTGAATGGAGAGAACTGAATAAATGAAGGGCAGGATAGGACAAGAGGGAAATATGGCTAGTCTTTTACAATGAAACTATTATGGAATTGGTTTCCGTTGTTATACAGGTATGACCTATATTGAATTGCTTGTTTTCTCAATGAGGGTAGATGAGGAAAGAAGGAGAGAATATGGAACTCAAATTTTAAAAAAATGAATGTTAAAAACTATTTTAGCATGCAAGTGGAAATTAAGCTTTACAAGCAATGAAGTATAGAAATCTATTTGTCTTACAAAAAAGTAGAGGGGAAGGGGGGGTGGAAGAAGGGTGTGTTATAGAAGGGAGGACAGACTGGAGGAAGGGGTGGATGTGATGCCTCCTATCCTGCTGGGTGGGATAGGGAAAAATGATAGAAAATTTTGAATTCAAGTTCTTGAGGAAGTTAATGTTAAGAACTGAAAAATAAATAAATTATATATTAAAAATAAGATCATCCAATTCCAACATTAAAGAAATTATTTGAAATAATTGTGAAAGAAGGAATCCATCAAACTCCTTAGAATCAAATATGACACTGATACCTAAATTAGGAAGAATAAAAACAGGGAAATCAAAATACAGAACAATTTCATTAATGAATATGGGTGCAAAAATCCTCAATAAAATACTTGAGAAAGATTACAACAATATATTATAAATATCATACATTATGATCACGTGGGATTTATGCTGAAATGCATTAATATTGTAACATAAGTAAATTAATGTGATTGATTATATAAATATGAAAAGTTTCAAAAATCATATGATTGTATCAGTAGATGCAGAAAAAAAGCTTTTGCTAAAGTAGAGCACAAAGTCCACTGAAATACTTGAAAGTGCCACTATTAAATGATTTTTCATTAAATTGATAAAAAGTATTTACCAAAAGCAATCAGCAAGCATTACTTGTAATAGGGGTAAACTAGAAGGCTTTCCAGAAGGATCATGTGTGAAACAAAGATGCCCAAAATCAACAATACTATTCAATACTGTATTGGAAATTCTAGCAATAGTAATTAGAGAAGAAAAAATAGAAATTGCAAAAATAAGCAATCTCTTTTTTTTTGCAGACAGCATGATAATATACTGGGAACACCTCAGAGATTCAAATAAAAAGTTAATTGAAACAATTATTTTAGCAAAGTAGCAGGAAAAATCCACAAAAATCATCAGCATTTCTTCATATCAAAAATAAAATCTTGCAAGATGAGATACCAAAAAAGTATGCAGTTTAAAATTATTCTAAGTTGTATAAAATACTTGTGAGCATATCAGCCAAAACAAAACTAGGATCTATATAAACAAAATTATAAAAAAAACCCTGCAAATAAGTTCAGATTTATTTACATGAAGAAATATTCATTGAATGACAATTTTAATTAAAATAATTCACATATTAAAGCCAATTAAATTATCAAAATTTATTTTGCTGAATTAGAAAAAAATAGTAAAATTGATTTGGAAGAAACAGACTGAAGAATATAAAAGTAATTAATGCAAGAAAATTCTATCAAAGAGGTATAGCAGTACCAGATGTTGAAATATATTGTAAGGCATTAATGATCAAAATTGTCTGGTACTGGATAAGGAATAGAAAGATAGATCAATACAACAGAGTAGAGACACAATTTACAGCAGCAAATGAATATGATAACCATATACCTGAGAAGCTTAAAGACTTCAGATTTTTTGTAAGAACCAAATATTTGTTTAAAAAAGTATTGGGAAAACTAGAAAAATATTGTAGTAATTTGCCACAGACTAATTTTAATTGACCAAGATAAGGTCAAAATGGATATATGACTTAGATATGAAGAGAGATATTACGTGAAAGTTTCAAGAATGTGAAATATTTCGCTTCTCAGACTTCTATGGATAGGTGAATAACTTTTGAATAAATAAAAGTTAGAGAGCAAAGTTGGATATAAAATGGATAATTTAGATTACATACTAAAAAGCTTTTGTACAAGTACAAATTAAACATAAGTAGCAGAGATCAGAAGGAAAGCAGAAAATAAACAGTTTGTGCATGTGGATCCTTGATCCTTTTTGATAATCTCTTTGGATTGTGGACTAGTAGTGTTATTCTTTAATCAAAGAGTATGAATAGTTTTAAAGTCCCTTGAGAATTATTCCAAATTGTTCTCTGAAATGGTTGGATTAGTTCACAACTTTACAAGCAATGTATCAATGTTTAATTTTCCCACATCTTCTCCAATAGTTTTCATTTTTCTATTCTGTCATATTAGAGAGTGTGATATTTGTGAGCTTGTACCTCAGATTCACTTTGATTTGTCTCTTTCTAATCAATAGTTTTTTAGAGCGCTTTTTATTAGGGCTGTAGATACCTTTGATTTCTCCCTCTGAAAAGTGCCTGTTCATATCCTTTATTTATCAATTGAGAATGACTTATAGTATCTTAAATTTAAGTCATTTTCCATATATTTTAGAAATGAGACCTTTATGATTTCTAAAATACATAGAGTTGAGTCAAATTTTCAAGAATACAAGTCACTCCTCAACTGTGTGTTCGTCCTTCGTTGCCGAAGATCATGACATCAGAGAAATAATGACGTGACTTGCACTTGACTTTTGTTTTGTTTTTCTTTTGTTCTGAGCGAGAGAAGGTTGTGCAGGTCACCAGCCTCACTTCTCCTCCAGAACCATCTGAATCCAGTGACCAGATATTCATCAGGATGTCTGGAGATTACCCAGGATGAGGCAACTGGGGTTAAGTGACAAGGTCACAAACTAGTCAGTGTCAAGTGTCTAAGGTGAGATTTGAACTCAGGTTGTCCTGACTCATGCACTGGTGTTCTATCCACTGCAGCACCTAGCTTCCTCCATTCCTGAACTGATAAATTGTCAAAAAATATGAACAAGCAAGTTTCAGAGGAAGAAACTAAATCTCTCTATAGCCATACGAAAACATGCTCTAAATCACTATTGATTAGAAACATGCAACTCAAAACAAATCTTAGGTACCATATCACATCACTCAACTTTCATTGATTTCTTTTCAATTTCTTTTTGTAAGTTGTGTTGAATTTTTAAATGTTTTTTGAATTAACGCAGATAATTTATATTTTTGTAAATATTCATTCACTTCAATGATATTGTCAGATTTATTGGCATTCATTTAGGCAAAATATCTCTTAAATTTTTAAAATTTTCTCTTCATTGGTAATGAATTTACACTTTTTGTTTTTGTATTCATATTTTGTAATAATGAAGTTTACCTCAAGGTAAAGATCCTTCCCATCAATTACTTGTTCAGTGAGACCTTCAGTCACATGGAAGTCTGAATCAGATGAGTCTGCGGTGGGAGGAGCTTCCTCAACTATTGCAGCAGAAAGAGGTTGAGCAGGAAGTCTGAGGTAGAGCTGAGAGGGCGTTGGTCACAGCATTTACAAGTGAGGGAGAGAGAGAAAGAGGCAGTGAGCTGTGAGTGTTCATTTGTGGGAAGATCCTGCCAGGTAGAAGGCTTGGGGATGGTGGTGCCATGTGCATTGTTATTGTTAGGAGATTTCTTTGTTGCTATGATGAATGTGACATTGTGATGTTTGGATAAATGTTTTGTTTCTGCTTTCCATGTGAAGAGTCTGTTATATTTTGTGATTCAGAATTATGGTGACATAGTCATAGATACCATAGGCACTGTAAATGTCACATTGGTGCTACAGTAGGTTATCAGAAGTATCAGTCATCCTACTCCTTTTAATTTCTCTGTATTGATTCTTCATCTTGAACCTCATTTAGATAAAATAATTACTTTTTAGCTGTTTCTAAATGGTTTTACTTTTTTAAAATTATATCACACTCAGGTATACCTCAAGCTCTCTAATTAACTTCCCAGTAACTAAGAACAATTTGAGACATACATTTTACATATATGAACAGTAAATATTCTGTCCTCATTGAATCCCTTGTATAAGTCTTTGGCATGTACCTTACGTATCTCCTGGCTCTTGTAAAAAACGAATTTACATGGTTATTTTTCTGTATATTTGGAAGGAATAGCAATTTGTATATGGCAGGTGAAAGTTTCATGTGCAATACTTTTTTTTTTATTGTAATGAGTAATGGAAAGTCATGACCTGTTTGATGAACTGAAAATAAAATGATTTTTTCAGAAAGAAAGAAAATTCTATCTATCTCCTTACCCTGTTTCTTAATTAGAGCTATCTAGCTCTGAAAGTGTAAGATTCTACTTGCATAATTTTACTCTTTCAGTCTCTGCCTCGTTAGACTTTTCCTTTAAAAATGTGGATTGTCTGCCATTTGATGTATATATTTTAATAGGTTTATTTTTATTTGTTATACATTTTATTATTGTATATTTTATTTATTATTTTATATTTAATATATTTATGTTTTTGACTATGGTACATTTTTGTCAAAATGAAGTTCCCTTGGTTCACTCTTTTTATTATATCTATTTTTTAATTTTGCTTTATCTGAGATAATGATTTCTACCCCTGCATTTTTGCATTTGAGGTGAGTTATAATAGGTTTTGCTCCTGCCTGTTATTTTAACTTTGTGTGCGTGTCTTTCTGTTTCAATAGTTTCTTGTAAACCACACGATTTTACAATTCATTTTGCTATCTAAATTGTGTTATATGATGATGGTGATGGAAGACAACTGTGCTATAAATAATGATGAGTAGGTTGCTTTCAGAAAATCTGGGAAGGAAAAACATGAATTTATGCAAAGTGAAATTGATTGTGTACAAAGGAACAGCAACATTGTGCAATGATCAGCTAAGAATGACAGTCACACTTAAGAATGTAAAAATGCAAGAAAACTCTGAAGGACTTATGATGAAAAATGCCGTTCATACCCAGAGAAAGAATGAATGGTGTCTGAACACGGACTGAAGCATATTTTTAACTTACTTTATTTTTGTTGAGGTTTTCTTTCTTTGTTTCTTTTGTCTATGTTTTCTTTCAGAACATGGCTAGCATGGAAATCTTTTGAACGACTACACATGTATAACCTTTGCTTGCCTTCTCAATAAGTGGGGTAAGGATGGAGGAAAGCAGAGAACTTGGAACTCAAAAGTAAATTGTTTATACATGTGAGTGAGAAAAAGGTAATGCTAAAGAAATAGAAAAGGAAATTAAAGTTATCAATAGTCATATGACAAAAGCTCTAAATGATTATTAGTTTGGGAAATGCAAATTAAAACAACCGCAATGTACCATCTCATACTTTTCAGATTGCCTATTATGAAGAAAATTGAAAGTGATAGATGTTAGACAAAATTAGTGAAAATCGGAACACTAATGCATCATTGGTGGAGTTTTGATCTTATATAACCATTCTGGAGAACTCTTTGAAACTACAACGCAAAGTCAATCAAATTATACATCCCAGTACATGCCTGTCTTGCCCTTAATCATATTTTTTTTTAGATATAATCCCTTCATGTTCAACTCACACCTGCATCCTTTGTCTATATATACTCCTAACTGTATGAGTTACAAGTATCATCTTCCTATAGAGGAATGTAAGAGTTTAACTTTATTAAATTTATTGTGATTTTTCTTTCTGTATCTCTTTTTATGCTTCTCTTGAGTCTTGCATTTTGAAGTGAAATTTTCTATTCAGTCCTAGTCTTGCCACAGGAAATGCTTGAAAAGTCCTCTATTTCATTGCATGTCTGTTTTCTTCAAGAAGGAATTATATTCAGTTTATCTGGGTATGTGCATATTGGTTGTAATCTCTAAAGTTTGGAATTCCCCCCACACAAGGATTCCTACATCTCCTCCCCTTCCACCAAATACTTATGTAAGTTTGATACCAAAGGAAAAGGCCAAGGAGTTCCTTTAAATCAATTATATGTAGTAGTTTGATAAATTGGGTTACTTATATTGAGGCAGTAGAATGAAATTCTGCTAAGAGTTTCAGTCTGAGGTAGCAACCAGATTAAACAGTGAGTCTCTTAAGAAAATCTCCAGAGTAAGTATAAAAAAGCAGCAAAAGGGAGGAGAGTGCATCACCAATAATTTGTGGATATCAGGGGTTTTCTCCTTAGCAATGAGCTCATTTCCAAGTTTTGCTTTTACCCAATGTTATTCAAAAAAACTCTAAAGACAAGATTTTATACTGCTCTAAATGGTCATATGCAGGTCACCATATTCTTGTTATGATTTTTACCTGACACATTATCTCAATTATGACTTAGATACAGAATTTATGATTCTGTATCTAAGCAATGATATTTAACAGGTCACCATGTGTGGGATGCCACCTTTAACAGACTATAAGTCAAATATTACGGCTTTTCTCCATTTGGGATCCCATATAACCCAACTCATTTGTCCTCTAGATTACCATAGTCCAATCTCTCATCTCCGATAATGTAGAAGCTGCTAAATAACTCATGGGCTCAAACCACTGGATGCAATTAATTCAGAGCAAAGATAACAATTACAGCACGAACGTTTCAAATAAAAATGTGAAGCACACTTTCCCAGAAGCACACACAGATTCAGTGGAACAGTGAACGTATGCAGAGTATGCTAGTGTTTATGTATGTATGTATATATACATATATGTGTATGTGTGTAAATATGTATATTTTTTAATGTATGTATATGTGTGTGTGTATGCGTGTGTGTGTGTGTGTGGGCAATCCCACCAACTACCCAGATACTGAAGAAAGTTTCAAGAGTTACAAATATTGCCTTTCCATGTAGGAATATAAACAGTTCAGCTTTAGTAAGTCCCTTATGTCTCTTTGCTGTTTACCTTTTCATGCTTCTCTTCATTTTTGTGTTTGAAAGTCAAATTTACTTTTCAGCTCTGGTCTTTCCATCAAGTATGCTTGAAAGTTCTCCATTTCATTGATAGACCATTTTCCCCCCGAAGTATTATACTCAGTTTTGATGGGTAGGTGATTCTTGGTTTTAGTCCTAGTTCCTTTGACTTCTGGAATATCCTATTCCACTCCCTTCGATCCCTTAACGTAGAAGCCGCTAGATTTTGTGTTATCCTGATTGTATTCCCACAATACTTGAATTGTTTCTTTCTAGCTGCTTGCAATACATTCTCCTTGACCAGGCAACTCTGGAATTTGGCCACAATATTCCTAGGAGTTTCTCCTTTTGGATCTCTTTCAGGAGGTGATCGGTGGATTATTTCAATATTTATTTTGCCCCCTGATTCTAGAATATCAGGGCAGTTTTTCTTGATCATTTCATGAAAGATGATTTCTAGGCTCTTATTTTGATCATGGCTTTCAGTTAGTCCCATCATTTTTAAATTGTCTCTCCTGGATCTATTTTCTAGGTCAGTTGTTTTTCCAATGAGATATTTCACATTCTCTTCCATTTTTTCATTCTTTTGGTTTTGTCTTGTGATTTCCTGGTTTCTAATAAAGTCATTAGGCTCCATCTGTTGTATTGTAATTTTTAAAGAATTCTTTTCTTCAGTGAGCTTTTGAATCTCCTTTTCCATTTGGCTAATTCTGCTTTTTAAATTATTCTTCTCCTCACTGGGTTTTTGAACTTCTTTTGCCAATTGAGTTAGCCTATTTTTCAAGATGTTATTTTCTTCAGCATTTTTTTGGATCTCATTTATGAAGGTGTTGGTCCACTTTTCATGCTTTTCTTGCATTTCTCTCCCTTCTCTTCCCAGTTTTTCCTCCACCTCTCTAACTTCATTTTCAAAGTCCTTTCTGAGCTATTCTATGGCCTGAGCCCATTGAGTGTTTATTTTGGATGTTTGGGATACAGAAGCCTTGACTTTTATGTCTTTCCCTGATGGTAAGTCTTATTCTTCCTCATCTGAAAGGATGGGAAGACATATCTGTTCACCAAGAAAGTGATCTTCTATAGCCTTCTTTTTTTCCCTTTTTTGGGCATTTTGCCCACCTAGTTACCTGACTCTTTGGTCCTTTGTCAAGAGTAGGATATACTCTCAGAATCTGTGAGATCTCAGTTCCTCCAAGGTGGCATGATCAAGTGTATACTGGTCTGGACGTAGAGAGTGATTTTTTGTGCCCAGAATCTTAGCAGTTACCTCTCCACAGCCACCTGGCCTCCAGTTCCCCCAAGTCAGCACATGGGGCTGATTTTCAGATAAGCTGGATGGGCAGGGCCACTATTCATTGTGAGACAAAGACCAGTTCGCCCAGGGCCTCCACACAGGGTGGTGGCAAGACTTAATTCCTCAGTGCCCCAGGGGTTTCATGCTCCAACAATGTATGCAGCTGCTGCACTTGCCAATGTGGCTTCTATGGCCCCGGCCTGCTGTCGAAGCTATGGAAAGCCTGTCCTCCCTTCTTGGGCTGCTGAAAAAAACCCATCACTGACTTTTGGTGCCTTTGGGTTGAGGGATCTGGAAACCCACGGCTGCTGGGACTGGGGATTCCATGACTGGAGATTCTGCCTACGAGGGCTGTTCACAAGCCGTGCAAGAGACTAGGGCTAACCTGGTCTCTGCTCCATGTCCAGTGCAACAGATATTTCCTGTGGACCTTTCAGGTCACCTTGGGCTGGAAATCTCCTCCACTCTGTTGTTCTCCACTTCTGCTGCTCTAAAATTTGTTGAGAGTCCCTCTCTACAGGTATTTTATGGGCTGCATGGGGAGACTCTGCCTATGTCTGTCTTTCTACTCCACCATCTGGACTCCGCCCCTTAGATGTAGATTTCTAAAAGCATAAGGGTCTTGAAATTATAAAATTCTTTTCTTAAAGAAAAGAAAAAAGAATATAGAATGAAATCATGTTCTTGAGTACAAAATTAAATGTTCAGTAGGTGGCAGCAGAGGTAAATATTCTGGGTGCTGAGACTGGTATTTCAAAAATGAGGATGTTCTCATAGAAATCTAAGCCATATTTGCTCCATAAATCAGATTTTTAGGTCAGTGTCACAGAGGATAATAATTGCTCTGTCCCTCCAAACAGGGTGTGCCTTTGTGAGAGTAAGGTATTTGTTAGAAGAGATTTTCAATTTTCTTATTGTGAACTGTGACTTTCATATCTCAGTTTCTTTACCTAGCAGAGTAGCACAAGCAGTATGACATATTCCTAGAAACTCAATGAGTGAGCATAAGCGGAATGATGGGAAAATAATTTAGGGAAAATGTAATTCCAGGTAAAGGGAGGTAAAAAGTTGACTAAGGAAGCAATAGAGTGGCAACGATCAGGCCTAGAGACTCTGAGAAGAAAGTGATTGGCAAAAAAATACTCCACCTCTTACTCATTGGAATTGGAAGATGGTTGAATAGGTTGGACTATTAGAAATGTGAATAACATTGATTAGAAATTTATTAGGAACCCGGAAAGAACTACTCCATGTGGTCCACTTGTTGGAGTTGTGTGGGAAGATCGATACTGAGTAAAAACGATCAGTTCAGGGAGTCTCAGTGTCACCAAGATTCTCAGTTGCTTTGGAACAAGCTCTAGGAAAACTTTCCTGCTAAAGTTCGGGAAAGAAACTTCTAATTGGGAGGAAGAAGAAGTTCTTCCTTTTTTTGAATAGAAGAAGACATGCAAATTAGGTCCCTCCCTACTGGGATGAAGAGCAGCTCCAAATCTGTACCTGTATCTCTGGTAGACAAGCTCAAGCTCTTTGTGCCCTAGAGGACTATCCTAGAAACTTACATTGGAATTTAGATTAAAGTGGATTTTACTTTTGAGCATTTTCCAAGGTGATTTTGTGGAGAAGGGTGGATAATACGGAAATCGTGACTTAATGTGATTATTGACTTTAATGCAGTGTCTCTGTGTTTCAGGAGTCCAATGTGATGTGCATCTGGTGGAGTCTGGGGGAGATGTGAGACAGCTTGGAGGTTCTCTGCGTCTCTCCTGCAAGGTTTCTGGGTTTACCTTCAACAATTACTACATGAGTTGAGTCTGCCAGGCTCCAGGGGAGGGACTGCAATGGGTTCAAGAAATTAGCACTGGTGGAAGTAGTACATACTATGCAGATTCCTTGAAAGGTCGATTCACCATCTCCAGAGATAATGCAACAGTGTGTTATATTTACAGATGAATTCCCTTAACACCAGGGATACAGCTCTGTATTATTGTACAAGAGATGCAGGGAGGAAAAGTATTGTGAGATCAGACAGAAACTTCCCCTGTCAGGAGGTGAGGTGCCAGTGAGTCTAGAAGGGGGTTGAGCTCATGATGCACAGAGTACAAGATGCCTAGATTCACTAACAGGGGTAGAGCGATTCTGAACTATTGCTATTTATGACCTGTGTTGTTTTTCCTTCTGTCCCAGGATAAAGAAAGTTTTCCAGTATCTACCTATCATTTTCATTGCCTCACTCTCACTTCCACCACCACCCCATATTCGATCAGTTGTTACATCATGTCACTTCTACTTACATTACATGTCTAGTATGTTCTCTTTTCTCTCCTCAGGTACTGCAATACTTCTGACCAGTACAAAATGGCTTATTGTGCTAGCCTGCTCTTTGTTCTCCAAGCCTCAGTACTCTCTTCACTCCACTTCATACTAAACCCAGTTATCAAGACTATTTCCTAAAGCACAGGTCTGAGCATTTCCCCCAAATTCCAGATACTCTATTACCTCCAGGAAAAAAATATGCAATGCCATTTGGATTTTAAATCCTTCCATGTCGTGGTTTCTTCCAATCTTATTCTACCTAGCTCCTTTCTACATACTCAGCAATCCAGTGACACCAACCTTCTTGCTGTTATTTTCACAAAAGTGTCGATCCCACTACTGTTTGTGTCATTAATGGTTGGAATTCTTCTCCTCCTCATCCCTTCATCATAGCCCATTTGTCTCCCTTTGCATCTCACCTAAAACCTTCCCCCCCTTCTACTTTCCACATCTTTTCCAGTTCTAGTACCTTTGCACTGCATATACAGAAAATTGTAATTATTACTTCCATATTGTCTCTGTGAATGAATCTGACCTCCTAAAAAACAGGTACTATTTTCTTGCCTTCCTTTTTATACCCACCACTTAGCATAGTACTGTGCCTGGTGCAAAGTATGTGCTTAATAAATAAATACTTCTTGCTGATTTGACCTTCTGTTCCTTTGTGAATGAAGCACTCTCATATTGCTGAGATGTATTCTATTTGTGATTTCCATTAAATGTAATATGTAACAATGTAAAATATCTGACATTTTAATATAATCAGCACAAAAGTATCTGTATGAATTATAAATTATGCATCCTTTTAAGTTAAATTTAAGAATAATGTAAATTAGGCATATTTCTCTAAGTAAGAAAGCATTGTATTATCAGGGCTGGTAACCTGAGACTAAAAAGGGTCAGTAACTGATTCATTCTACAGCCAAAGATCCCAAGCTAACCAACTCTCGTTTTATAGATTTTGGCGAGTACAGAAAAAAGAACAGAGCAAGTAGGTGACACTAAGGGTTTAAGGTCAACAGGACTGATTACATAGGTGAGTCAGGGGGAACAACTTCATAATCTGGAAGTTGGGAATTGGGTCTAAGAAAACTCCCATCTTTGATTAAGAAGTGATCATTAATTGAGTCCTCTTGCAAGTTCTAAGATAATGGCCTTCACTTCTTTGGAAAGGAAACTAGATATTCTTGAAGATTAGTTTGGTGGTGTAAAGGTAGTAGGTTTAATGCCTTTTTGACAAGTCATACTCACTGAATATTAGCAGAATTGCATGAGACAAGTATAGAGCAGTGGTTGGCAAGAAAACGGGATTTCAAAATTTGACCCATTACAGGTGATCTAAATTCTGAATTAAGTTCACAGATATAGAACCATAACTTAGTAGTCAGCTACAGAACATAATCAATTAATTTTAAATAGGATCAAGAAGAATATGTTACAGGACCCATTTGAATCTTCTCAGTACAATGTGGACAAAGCAACATCACATTCACTATGCTTAGGTTAAACATGTCTTTACATATGGTCAAAAGAGTATCCTGTTCACAACTTGTAAGCAAGTGTAAATAAATCTTTGTCGATTTAGTTGATGTAAGAAATTTCATTAATCAACCTGAGAGGAGTTTTGAGCCTTGAAGTATGAAGTATGAAGGGAACTGTCACTACCTAAAGAACTTGGAGTGACTGACTGACCAATAGCATTCCCAAAATATAAAATTAAATGAGCCATCATTGCTGGAATGACTCATTAAAAAGGATTTCAATGCGTTTCTAAAAGTACGGAAATTCTAGTTGTTTCTTTCTGGTGCTCTCTCTTCCTGGTACCTGGGTTTCCAGCACTCAGCAGCAATAAGGTACTTCCTCCCCATTAATGTTGATCCTACTAGCACTGTAATAGGAATGTTTAGAAAAGATTTTCAATGTAGTCATGTGAGTCCATATATTTTAAAGTTCGGATTCAACTTATCTAACGTATGAAAATATTGAACTGAGGTTCATGTTTACCAAACTCCACTTCTTTTCACCAATTCATTATTCAAAATGTTTGTTCATGAATGTAAGTATTGTGTTAGTGACAAATATCGATGAGCATTAACCATTTCTTATTATACTTTGAATTTAATTGTATTTTTTTCCAATAACATGTAGTTATCAAATTAATTTTCCAAGACTTTTTGTTCCAACTTTTTCTCACTCCCTCTCTTCCTTTGCAGCTCAGGAGGACAGCAGAGAATCTCATAAAAGTTATACATATAGTATCATGTTAAATATATATTCATATTAGTCATGTTGAGAAAGAAGAGTCAGAACACAAGAGAAAAGCCAAAAGAAAGAAAAAATTAAAAAAATGAAAATATTGAGCTTTGATCTGCATTCAGATTCTATAGTTCTTTCTCAATAGATGGATGCCATGTTTCAGTATTAGTCCTTTGTGAAGGTATTGGATGAGGATATTGCTGAGAAAAGCTGTCTATCACAGTTGATCATCACACAATATTGCTGTTACTGTGTAAAATTTTCTTCTGGTTTTGCTCACTTCACTTTGGATTAGTTCAACTAATTCAGGTTTATCTGAAATTATCCAGTTAGTTATTTCTTATAGCACAATAAAATTCCGTCACAATCATATATCATGGTTTGTTCCGTCATACCCCAGTTGATGGGCATCCCTTCAGTTTCCAGTTCTTGGCCACCACAAAAGCATACCCTTTGATGAAGCAATAGCATTGCTAGATCTGTCTTCCAAAGAAAATTTGAAGGGGGAAAATTTAATTAATGTAATTAATTTTCTACATTGAAAAAATAAAATTATATTAATTAATAGAATTTCTATAATGCAATTTGAATTAATATTTCATTATATTCCATATAATGTAGTAAATTTTCTTTTGTAGAGATTATGAAGCAATGACAGAAAAATAAAAATACAAGTTCCATGCCTGGAAAGGAAAAAAACACACAGAATTGACACATTTCATATTCTATGCATTACACAAGATTTCCCGAACCAAATGGCTGATAAACAAATAATTTGTATTTTGGAAAGTTCCCAATGGATTTCATAAACCATCAACCTTTCTTTCCCGTCTTCTCCCCTCTCCCTCGTGGAATAAGAACACTGACCTAACTCATTTCTTGATCAGTAGCAAAGAAAGAGAAAGTAGATAAAAGCAGGGATAAAATTTTGTTTTTTTCTTAAGGCAAAGAGATGGCAGACTTGGGAGCTCTAAGTAAGGACAGTGGTGCCTCCACTTGGAAGTTCATTCCAATATGTTCTACCCCTGACAATGGAGAAGACAAACGTATGCCCATCAAGGACAAGTGTGTCACTGCCCTGCTGTATAACAGGGGCCTATATTACAAACAGTATATGGTACCTAGATATGCAATGGGAACTTTCTTCACATTTTCAGTCCATTTCATGCCTCATTTCCTCTAACTGAAAGAGAGACATGAGTGAAAATGATTGGTACTGGGGGGAAATAACAGGTGGATTCAAATTCTAAAATTAAGGAAAGTCTCTAGAAGGAAACATAGGAGCCAAGAGACATGGACAGAGATAATGAGGAAAAAATTAACCCATGAGCAGATTCACTTCAACATCAAGGATAAAGGAAAATTAGAGGACTTCCTTCATCAGAAATAGGAGGGGATTGACTCAGAAAATATCAGGAATAGACAAAATGCATTCTGTTAGTTCTTTGAACAATTACAGAGATATGAAGGAAAGACACTGTCTTCTTTATTATTAATGTTTCATATTGTTAGTGTCACGAAATGTTCTACAAGGTTTTAGAACCAATTCTGGAAGATCCATGTCTTTGCACCTGAGAGTAATGTATAATCCCAAGGAGGTGGCATGTATTCTTTCTTTTATTGAAGGTAGGGTTGGAGGAATACCTCCAGTCATCCTAATACACAACTTGCCACTGAACCCAGATGGCTCCAGAGGAGAAAGGGAATCTGATAACTTTGGACAGCCCTACATCACTTCAATCCAATTAACTTGTATGTCATGGAATTATCTTTCTGATGCCATGGCCCTCTTTGAGAATGAAGGATAATCAACAACAGTGAAAGAAGGAGGGCAAGCAAACTTTCCCCTACCCTTCATATGTAAATCAGCACAAACCTTTAGCTCTGGGAGAGGAATTTAAATCTAGTATGAGCTCGTCCAGGTGGTCAATTTTGCTGTTTCTTGATATTGCATGGAGTCATAAACTTTCACTAACAGAAATCTAATTTTCTTGGAATTATTTTCTTCACTGAACTTTTGCATTGCCTCTTTCATTTCCTCAGTTCCACTTTTAAAGGACCTATTTTCTTACGTAAATTTTTGTGCATTTTTTTTGATTTGTCAAATTCTCCAAAAAGTACTGTTTTTTTTTGCAAAAGCAGAAATTGCTGAAGCTCTCCCCATAAACCCCTCCAAATACCTGTGAAGATGACTAGAAAAATTCTTCAGCTTCAGAATTCACAAAATGATGTACAGAAACCAGTGCAAGACAGCCTTCCAGGAAGCAACTACTGAAGCACACTGAGAACTGAGCACAACACAGTGCAGCGTAAACCCCACCAGAACAGAAAATGCGGGAGCAGCCCTCAGGGGACTGAATCACTAGCACCTGTGACAGTTTCCAGACTTCTGAACTCATAAGCGCCAAAAGTAGCATAGAAGGTTACTGGGAAAATTCTGTGGGATCTGATCAGGCATTGGTCTGTCCCCAGACCTGGGGTAGAGAAGGAGAAGGTGGCATTGGCAGCAGCAGTCACAGTAGTGATTCTGGTGGTGGCTGTGTACGAACTCTGTGTTGAGAGAGAGTGGGGGATTGAGCAGGTGACAGAAAACCCCTGAAACCTGGGACAGCATACACACACACACGCATAGACACACACCCCTTCTAGAAACAGAGTCATACCTTGACAAGGAGTTAGAAAATCAAGTATTTTGCTGGGAACGTGAGGAAACAGTTTTAAAAAATATTCGAACTTGAGAATCTTATTTTGGTGAGTAAAAAAATTAAAACATACAACTAGAAGACAACATAGCTTAAACTCCTATATCTAAAAACTACAAGAAAAACATGAATTTGTCTGAGAGTATGGAAGAACTGAAAAAAGTTTTTGAAAATCAAGTAAGAGAAGTAGAGGAAAATTTGGGAAGAGTAATGAGAGTAATGGAAGAAAATCAGGAAAAATGAGTCACCAGCTTGCTAAGGGGGACCCATGAAAATACATGATGTTGGAGTGGAAAGTCGCACATACTCCAGCTTTTCCCTCACAGCCCATAAAATACCCTTGAAGAGAGACTCTGAATGGATTCTGGAGCAACAGATGCTGCAGAGCGACAGAGTAGAGAAGATTTTCAGCCCAGGGTGACCTGCTGGACTAGGATGAAGAATCTGTCGTGTTGGATGCTGGACAGAGCACAGACCAGACAGGGCAGAATCCGCAGCAGCAGTGATTCCCAAACACCCAAAATAAATATGAAATGGTCTCACACCATGGAAGAAATCAAAAAGGACTTTCGAAATCAGGTAAGAGAGGTGGAGGAAAAATTGGGAAGAGAAATGAGAGCAGTGCAAGAAAGTCATGAAAAGCCAGTCAACAGTTCGATAAAGGAGACTCAAAAAAATGCTGAAGAAAATAAAACATTTGAAAATAGGCTAACTCAATTGGAAAAAGAGTTTCAAAAAGCCAATGAGAAGAATACTTTAAAAAGCTGAACTAGTCAAATGGAAAAGGAGGTTCAAAAACTCACTGAAGGAAACGGTTCTTTACGACATAGAATGGAACAAGTGGAAGGTTATAATTTTATGAGAAACCAAGAAATTACAAAACAAAACCAAAAGAATGAAAAAATGGAAGACAATGTGAAATATCTCATTGGAAAACAACTGACCTGGAAAAGAGATTCAGGACAGACAATTTTAAAAATTATGTGACTTTCTGAAAGTCATGATCAAAAGAAGAGCCTAGACATCATCTTTCATGCAATTATCAAGGAAAACTGCCCTGATATTCTGGAACCAGTGGGCAAAATAAATATTGAAAAATTTCACCCATCACCTCCTGAAAGAGACTTGAAAAGAGAAACACCTAGGAATATTTTAGCCAAATCACAGAGTTCCTATGTGAAGGAGAAAATATTCCAGACATCCAGGAAGAAACCATTCCAGTATTAATGATCGAAGTGCTTGGAATATGATTTTCCATAAGTCAGAGGAACTGGGATTAAAACCAAGAATCACCTACCCAGTAAAACTGAGTATAATACATGAAGGGGAAAAACGGTCATTCAATGAAATGGAGGACTTTCAAGCATTCTTGATGAAAGGATTAGAACTGAATAGAAAATTTTACTTTCAAACATAAGAATCAAGAGAAACATACAAAGGTAAGCTGGAAAAAGAAATCATAAAGGACTTTCTAAAGTTGAAGTGTTTGCATTCCTACATGGAAAGATAATATTTGTTACTCTTGAGACTTTTCTCAGTATCTGGGTCACTGGAGGGATTACACTCACACACACACACACACACACACACACAGAGAGAGAGAGAGAGAGAGAGAGAGAGAGAGAGAGAGAGAGAGAGAGAGAGAGAGAGAGAGAGACAGAGAGAGAGAGAGAGAGACAGAGAGAGACAGAGAGAGACAGAGAGAGCACAGGGTGAGTTGAATAGAAAAGGATCATATACAAAACAATAAAATTAAAGTGTGAGAGAGGAATACATTGAGAGTATAAAGGGAGAAATGGAATGGGGACAAATCGTATCTCATAGAAGACGCAAGAAAAAGCTTTCCCAATGGAGGGGAAAAGAGGGAGGTGAGAGGGAAAAAGTGAAGCTTTCTCTAATCTCATTTGTCTCATGGAAGGAATAGCATGCACACTCAATTTGGTATGGAAATCTATCTTACACTACAGGAAAGTAAGGGAGAAGGGGATAACCAGGGTGGGAGGATGATGGAAGGGAGGGCAAGTGGGAGGAGGGAGAAATTAGAAGTAAACACTCTTGGAGAGGGACAAGGTCGAAAGAGAAAATACAAGAAGTTGGTGGCAGGACAGGATGGATTGAAATATAGTTAGTCCTACACAACATCACTGTTATGGAAGTCATTTGCAAAGCTACACATATATAGCCTATACTGAATTGCTTGCCTTCTCAGTGGTGATGAGTGGGGAGGGAGGAAGGAATTCAAAGTTTTAGGAATTAATGTTGAGAACTGTTTTTGCATATAACTGGGAAATAAGAAATACAGGTAATGGGGTATAGAAATTTATCTTACCCTACAGGATAAGAGAGAAGATGGGGATAAGGGAAGGAAGGAATTTTAGTAGGGGGGGTACATTGGTGGAATGGTCAATCAGAATGGAAAGCATTTTGGGGTGAGGGGAGAGGAAACGTGAGGAGAAAATTTGGAACTCAAAAGTTTGTGGAAAGTAATTTTGAAAATTTGAATAAATATATTAAAATGAAAAAAAATAAATTAAATTAAAAAGGAACTGGAACAAAAAAAATACCACATTAACTGCATATGAAGGAAGATATGTGTATCCAGCAAATGAACTGATAATAAAAGTAGGTATAGAGTGAACAAAAATGAAAATAATACCTTAAAAATAAGCTAACCCAAATGTCAAAGAGGTCCATGGAGGTAATAGGAGAAGAGTGGCTTAAAATTAAGAAATGGACAAATGAAACATGAGGTCTAAAACCTCACTGAAAAAATTAATTTCTTCAAAATTAGAATGGAGCAAATGGAAGCTAATGGTTTTTATGAGAAATCAAGAAATTGTAGGAGAGAACCAAAAGAATGAAAAAAAGAAGATTATTTGAATTATATCTTTGGATAACAACCAATCTGGAAAACACATCTAGGAGAGATAATTTTAAAGAATTGGGCTAACTGAAGGTCATGACTAAAAAAGGGCCTAGCCATTAACATTCAAGAGATTATCAAGTAAAATTCTCCCGGTCCTATAGAATCTGAGGGTAAAATATAAATGGATAGAATCCACTGACCACTCTTGAAAGAGATTCCCAAAGGAGAACTCCTGGGAATATTGAAGCCTAATTCCAGAGTTTCCAAATCAAGGAGAAAATAATCCAAGCAGCAAGAAGAAACAATTCAGTTATTGTGGAAATACAATCAAGATAACACAAGACTTAGCAGTTTCTACCTTAAAGGATCAAAGGACTTGCAACATGATATTCTGAAAGTCAGAGGAGCAAGGATTAAAAGCAAGAACCACTTAGAAAAACTAAATATATCCCTTCAGGGGGAATAATGCAATTTCAAATTATAGGAGCCTTTCAAGGTTCTTTTCTTTTAAATTAATTAATTAATTAATTAAACTTTTAACATTCATTTTCACAAAATTTTGGGATCCAAATTTTCTCCCCATTTGTCCCCTCCCCCCAACCCAAAACACCGAGCATTCTAATTACCCCTATCACCAATCTGCCCTCTGTTCTATCACCCCTCCCTTCCCTTGTCCCCATCTTCTATTCTGTCCTGTAGGGCCAGATAGCTATCTATACCCCTTTACCTGTATTTCTTATTTCCTAGTAGCAAGAAGAGTACTCGACAGTTGTTCCGAAAACTTTGAGTTCCAACTTCTCTTCATCTCTCCCTCCCCACCCATTCCTTTTGGAAGGCAAGCAATTCAATATAGGCGGTATCTGCGTAGTTTTGCAAATGACTTCCATAATAGTCGTGTTGTGTAAAACGAACTATATTTCCCTCCATCCTATCCTGACCCCCATTGCTTCTATTCTCTCTTTTGATACTGTCCCTCCCCAACAGTGTTGACTTCAATTTGCTTCCTCCTCCCCTTACCCTCCTTTCCATCATCCCCCCGACCCTGCTTATCCCTTTCTCCCCCTCTTTCCTGTATTGTAAGATAGGTTTTCATACCCAAATGAGTGTGCATTTTATTCCTTCCTTTAGTGGAATGTGATGAGAGTAAACTTCATGTTTTTCTCTCACCTCCCTTCTTTTTCCCTCCAATAAAAAGTCTTTTGCTTGCCTCTTTTATGAGAGATAATTTGCCCCATTCCATTTCTCCCTTTCTCCTCCCAATATATTTCTCTCTCGCAGCTTAATTTCATTTTTTTAAAGATATGATCCCATCATATTCAATTCACTCTGTGCTCTCTGTCTGTGTGTGTGTGTGTGTGTGTGTGTGTGTGTGTGTGTAATCCCACCCACTACCTAGATACTGAAAAGTTTCAAGAGTTACAAGTATTTTCTTTCCATGTAGGAATATAAAAAGTTCAACTTTATTAAGTCCCTTATGACTTCTCTTTGCTGTTTACCTTTTCATGCTTCTCTTCATTCTTGTGTTTGAAA
>CM053214.1:348666691-348694358 GCA_028583105.1 Macropus fuliginosus | reverse complement strand
TTATCATCCCTTTATGTTCAGCTCACACCTGCACCTTCTTTCTAAATATGCTCCTAACTACCCTAAGACATAACGTCGTTATGAATTAGAAGCATGATCACTGCATGGAGGAATGCACACATTTAAATCTTACTAAATCTCTTATGATTTCTCCTTCCTGTTCACTTTTTTTATATTTCTCCCAAGTCTTGTAACTGGAAGTAAATTTTCTATTCACCTCTGGTCTTAAAAGGAATGCTTAAAAGCCCTCGATTTTACTGAATATTCCCCCAAAGAGATTATATTTAAATATTCTGGGTAGGTGATTCTTGTTTGTAATCTGTAAGGTCTGTAGTTTCTCCACGTAGGGAGTCCTGAATCTCCTCTCCTTCCCCTATACAGTTATGTAAACCAGAGGAACCAAAACCAACGAGATGTAGATTGAATGTAGGGGTCGTAATTTGATTAGCTTGATAACTTATATTGGGACAGTGTGATGAATACCTATTAAGAGTTTCAATCTGGGGTAGCAGCCAGATGATTTGGTGACTTCTCACACAACAAAACAAAACAAAAAGAAACAAACAAAAGATAATCTTCATACTGATTCTAAACAAACAAACAAACAAACAAAAAAACCAAACAAGTAAACAAACAAACAAACAAAAAACAATTGGAGGAGGACCTAGAGAGTGCGTCACTACTGACTGCTGGATGTTGTGGTTCTTTTGCTTAGTTGTGAGCTGGTTTCTAAATTTGGACTTTAACCCAATGTTACGAGATCAAAGTCTAAATATAAGAATTAATACTGGTCCAAATGATCCTAAAGAGGTTCCCATACTCTTCTTATGGCTTTAACATTACTCATCTAGATTATGACTTTATATTTCTGTATCTAACCTATGCTATTTAGTTGGTCACTGTCTGGGGTTCAACGTTTCAGGGAGTTTAAGTTAATGGCTTTTCATTTTATCCAAGTATTATGACTTTTCCTCATTTGGGATCCCACATACCCCTACCTCCTTTGCCCTCTGGATTATCATATTCCAAGTCTTCTGGTACTTTAATGTGGAAGCTGATAAACAACACATCAGCCCAAACCACTTGACACAGTTAGTTCAAAGTGAAGTAAAACTAAAGACAAAAATCGGAGAATGAACCCTTCATCTATAAATATGAGGAACACTTTCACACAAATACGCACAATCAATGGGAAGAGTGGCCATATGCAAAGTATGCTAGTGAAAAGATACATATAAGCAATACACGTGGCCAAGACAACTCAAATTTGTTCCACTTCAAGACCCTTATTCTGTTTTTCTTGTTATGGAATTTCCATCTTGCTTTTTAAAAAAAAATTCATTTCTAATTCTAGCATCACTGCACTGAATAAATATATATATTTGTATGTATGTATATATATATATGCTTATTTATATAGATAAAATAAGATTTCTGTATATATTTATACATACATATATAATTTTTATTTTTATTTTCTCTGTGAATGAGACTGTCCTCTTTAAAATAGTTACTATATTTTGCTTTCCTTTATATCCCATTACTTAGCATAGCAATGTACCTGGCACAAATTAAGTACTGAATAAATGAATACTTGTAGCTCATTGGACCATCTGTTCCTTTCTGATTGAGACTCTCCCATATTTCTGAAATGTGTTCTATTCATGATTTCCATTTTTATGTCTATAAGGAGTAAATTTGCTGACATTTTAACATATTAAGCTCAAAGGTATCCATTTGAAGTATAACAAAGTACTGTCTATTGCTGCAAGCTAAATTGTAAATTAAGGCACATTTCCCTAAGTAAGATTAACACTCCATTATTAGGGCTGGTAATCTGAGAATAAGATGGGTGAGTGACAGCCTCATTCTCCAGTCAAAGACCCCAAGCAAAAGGCAGCACACCTTTCAAAGATTTTGAAGACCACAGAACAAAGAATTGAACAAGATGAGTGATATCAAGGACGTGAGGTTAACAAGAGTGATTATACTTCTGCAGCAGGGGGAACAACATGATTATTTAGAAGTTGGGAATGGGGCCTAAGATCATTAGCATTTGTGACTAAGATGTGGTTATAAATTGAATCCACTTGCAAGTTCTGAAATAAATGGCTTAGACTTCTTGGGATAGCAAACCAGATATTTTTGAGGGATGGTTTGGTGGTGTAGAGTTATTAGGCCCAATTCCCTTATGGCAAGCCATATTACCTCAAGGTTTACAATATCGCTGAGACAGAAATAGAGTAGTGGTTAACAAGGGAAAGAAATTTCAAAACTTCACCCATTATAGTCAGCTGAATTCTGATATAAGTTCAGAGACCTAAAATCAAAACTAAGTAGTCAGTTAGACACATTATCAATTAATTGTAAGAAAGGAATATAGGATTTTATTTTATTTTGTTTTAATGTTCTCAGTATTATATGCATACAGCAATGTTACATTGCAATGTAATTAAAATTGGGGGATAGTTCCCATTCATTAATAGGCCTATGTGACCACCTGGGTGACATGGAAGCCTGAGTCACATGAGACTGAGTCACATGGAGCCTGTATTGGAACTAATTTGCTGAATAGATAGAATAGGAGGAGGCAGAGCTAAAGTAGACCTGAGAGGAAATTGGTCAGAGTCCAGTCAGAGTCCAGGATGCAAGCAGTTGGTTACCACGAATGAAAGAGTTTGTTTGTGATTTTGTTTAATGGAGCTGGTTTGTGGGAAGCCTAGCAGGGGAAAAGCTTGGGGAAGGTGTTATTTTCTGCATTGTTATTGTGTGCAGACTTTTGTTTCCATGATGGATTTGACTTTCTGGTGTCTGAATAAATACCTTGATTCTGCCTTCCATGTGGAGAGTTTGTTGAACTTCACGAATCAGAATTGTTCCAGGATATACATGGTCACCGCAGGGGTAGTTAATATCATATTGGGCTACACACATGCATTATGCCCAGATTAAACATGCCTTTACATAGGGCCAAAGAGTGTCCCTTCACAAATTATCAGCAAGTGTAAAGACATGTTTATATCTTTAACTGATATAAGGAATTTCATTAATTAATTTGACAAGTTTTTTGGGCCTTGAAGTATGAAAGTCATTGGCCCTACATGAGAAGCATCTAGTGACTGACTGAACTACAGAGTTCCAAAATTATTTTTTAAATATATTGATTTATTTTTAGTTTTCAACATTCATTTTCATAAGATTTTGAGTTCCAAATTTTCTCTTCATCTCTCCCCTTCCTCCACCACAATACACCATACATTTTGATTACCCCTTTCCTCAATCTGCCCTCCCTTTTTATCAAACCCCTCCCTTCCTTTATCCCCATCTCCTCCAACTTCTTGTAGAGCAAGATAGATTTCTGTACCCAATTACCTGTATTTCTTATTTTGCAGTTGCATGCAAAAACAATTCTCAACATTCGTTCCTAAAACTTTGAATTCCAACTATTTTCTCTTCCTCCCTCCTATCCCAACTGAGAAGGCAAGCAATTCAATGTAAGCCATACATGAGTAGTCATGTAAAACCTTCCATAATAGTTATGTTGTGAAAGACAAACTATATTTCCCTCCATGCAGCCTGTCCCCACCTATTCTATTTTGTCTTTTGACTTTGTTCCTCCCAAAAGTGTTTATTTCTAATTACTCCCTCCTCTTATTTGTCCTCCCTTCTATGACTCCCCACACACTTATTCCCTTCTCCCCAGCTTTCCTGTAGTGTAAGATAGATTTTCACATGAAATTGAGGAGAGTAATGTGAGGAGAGTAAGCTTCACTTTTTGCCCTCTCACCTCCTCCCGTTTTTCCTCCATTGAGAAAGAATTTTCTTGCCTCTTTTATGAGACAAAATTTACCACATTCCTTTTCTCCCTTTCTCTTCCCAATGTATTCCTCTCTCACTCCTTAATTGTATTTTTAGATATCATCCCTTCCTATTCAACTTACCCTGTGCCTCTGTGTCTAAGTATATGTATATAATCCCTCCAACTACCCAAATACTGAGAAAAGTTTCAAGAATTTCCATGTAGGAATGTAAACAGTTCAACTTTAGTAAGTTCTTTATGATTTCTCTTTCCTGTTTCTCTTTCTGTGTTTCTCTTGATTCTTGTGTTTGCAAGTGCAATTTTCTGTGCAACTTTGGTCTTTGCAACAAGAATGCTTGAAAGTTCTCTGTTTCATTGAGTGATCATATTTTTCCCTGATGTATTATAGTCAGTTTTGCTAAATAGGAGATTCTTCTTTTTCATCCTAGTTCATTATACTTCGGGAATATCATATTCCAAGACCTCAGATGCATCAATGTAGAAGCCGCTAGATCTTGTGTTATCCTGATTATATTTCCTCGATAATCAAATTGTTTCTTTTTGCTGCTTGCAATGTATTTTCTCCTTTACCTGGGAACTCTGAAATTTGGCTACAATCAGGAGGTGATCGGCAGATTCTTTCAATATTGTTTTTACCCTCTGGTTCTAGAATATCAGGGCAGTTTTGCTTGATAGTTTCATGAAAGATGATGTCTAGGCTCTTTTTTTGAACATGGCTTTAAGGTAGTCCAGTAATTTTAAAATTGTCTCTCCTGGATCTATTTTCCAGGTCCCTTGTTTTTCCAATGAGGTATTTAACATTGTTTACTATTTCTTCATTCTTTTGGTTTTGTTTTGTAATTTCTTGGTTTCTCATAAAGTCCTCAACTTCCATCTTCTCCATTCTAATTTTTCAAGAACTATTTTCTTCAGTGTACTTGTGAACCTCCTTTTCCTTTTGGTTTATTCTGCTTTTAAAGCATTTTTCTCTCACTGGTTTTTTGTATCTCTTTTGCCATTTGAGTTACTCTATTTTTAAAGGTGTTATTTTTTTTCAGCACTTTTTGGTTCTCTTTTAGCACCGTGTTGACTCACTTTTCATGATTTTCTTGCATTCCTGCATTTCTCTTCCAAATTTTGCCTCCACCTGTCTTATTTGATTTTCAAATTTTATTTTGACTTTTTTCATGCCCTAAGACCATTGCATATTTTAAAGGGGTTTTGTATGTAGAATCCTTGACTTTGATATCTTCTTCTGATGTTATGCATTATTTTTCCTCATCTGAAAGAATGGAAGAAAATACCTGTTTTCCAGGAAAGTAACCTTCTTTTATCTTACTGTTTTTCTCTTTTTTAGACTTTTTTTTTCACTTGATTTTGAGTCCTTTTTCAAGTGGAGGTTGTACTCTAGGGACCTGTAAATTCTGAGTTGCTGCAAGACGACACAACCAAGGGAGAGGAATTTACTTCTTGTCTGGCCTGTGCTCTGGTCTGGAAGCAACCACAAATTTTTCTATTCAGAGCAGAATTCCATCTTTAGAGCCTCCATTAGACAGTGCTCCTCCTCATCCAAGGGCCACCTCTCAGAGCTGACATCTAGATCAATAGTTCAATTCCTTTAGGGTCTTTAGTGAAAGGCTCCAAAAAAGACTCTGTTGCTTCCACTTCCTGAGGCAGGGCCTAGGTAAGACCCTGCTCCGTTTTCACTCAGGTGAAAGAGTTTTGTCACTGACATGAAGGCTGTCTTTGGCTTTGGTGTGTTGAGAAATCTGGGAACTGCAGCTGCTGCCTGTGTTTCCATGCCTTGAAGACTGCTCTGATCCCGGTCATGCTGCACAACAAGGCCAAGGCTGGGTTGAGCTCCGTGGGCTGAGCTCTACTCCAAGCCTTGTGCAAGAAACCTTTCCTATCAGCATTCCGCGTTATCTTGGACTGGAAATGCTTTTCACGTTGTAGTTTAGTTATTTCCATTGCTGTAGGATTTGTTAAAAGACATTTTTAGAGGTATTTTATGGGCTCTGGGAGTAGAGCTAGGGCAGATCTCTTCTTCTGCTCTGCCATCTTTGCTCTGCCTCCCATCTTAAAACTTACCCTCTCCATAACACTGGTTTGAAGAACCAATAATGTTCATGATGACAAAGTCCTTTATAAATTTAATTATTTACCTTCGGTTGTCCTTGGTGCTATTTCTGTCCTTATTGAGTAGTCTGACCAAATTGCTGAAAGTTTCATGTCAAGAAGCTCTGCTTTACTCCATTTTGACTAGAAAAGTGCAACTACATTGTACTTTTTCCAGTTCCAGTGCAAGCATGCTGTCATGAAAGTGACCTGTAATATTGAAGAATTTCTCTGGGCAACTAAATTTTGTCACAGACTCTCATGTCTCACCTTGGTCAAAGGCCTTGTTCAGAATGAAAAAAAAATTATGTACAGATTTCTGTTCTGCTCCTGTCTTTGCTTCTGGTTTTGGCTGACAGCAAGCACTATATGGTCTATAGATCATTTCTCAGGCCTTTTTGAAGTCACACTGAATCTTGGGTAGATGACCGGGCTCCTGGTAAAGGATCAGTCTCTTAAGGGCGTCTCTGGCAAGAATCTTGTCAGCAGGGACTAAGAGAGAGACTTCATCTTTCTCCATAATTGTCACAGGACAATTCATTTTCTTTACCTTTATAGAAATGGACAAGGAGGAGTATTTGAATGTCTGGAGGATAGCCTCCTCTTTCTATATAACCCAGAAGATTTCTTTCAATGATTTCCTGCCTTGTAAATCTCTGCTGAAATGGAATCAGTATTAGGCACTTTGTCACAGGAGAGGAGCCTAATGGCATTCAATAAATTTTCTTCAGTTGGAAATTCAACTAGAAGAGGGATTGGCTTCAATCTGAGGTATATGATCAATGGCTTCACCAGTGATGAACGTCTATTGAGAATGCTATGGAAAGATTCAAGTTATATCTCTAGGAACTTTCCCTTACCCTAATCAATGTGACTTTATCAATGCTTAGTAGTTGAGATGCCCCATAGGTCTTTTCCCCATACATAGTCTTCAGAGAATCATAAAAGCTTCTTGGATTGTTACTATCAGTGTAAAACTGAATTTAATCTGTGTTGCTGCTGTGCCATGAATTTTACTTCTCTCTAAGCTTTGTTTTCATTTTACTTTTGGTGGAGTTAAATGCTACCTTCTTGAGGAAAGATGAACTTTTGCTGGTAAGCCCTATGGAATTCTCATTTTTCATTTAACACCTTCTGAATTTCCCATTCATTTTCATCAAACAGTTTTGATTTTTGAAAGTGTTCTGGCCCAAATGAGTAAAGGCAATTATGTACAACAAATCTCTCAAAGCTGTTCATTCCTTTTCTGTTCCCCTGCTGCCAAATGTATGTTGGCTCAGTTTGTCTATGAATGGAGAAGTGCTGCATTCTGCTGATATTAAGGCTTCCATTAGTCATCTTGTTTTGGGCTCCCACTGTTGTTACCACAAGTGTTTAGTTTGTAGAGGATAATCATAGAATTGGTCCAAGACATTGTGCCACAAGTCACTTTTGTCACTTTCATTCTTTGCAACATAGAATAGTTTATTAAATGACATTGTTTGCTCTGAGGATGCATCCACAAAATGTTGTTGCACTTAGATAAATGGAAAACAGTATTGGTGATGAGAAGTTTATGAAATGCCGAAGTCTTCAGTTGTAAGTGCTTGTTGCTCTTTCTTCTCTATTCTTTCTGATGAGTTTATGCCAGGCCTGATAGGAAGCTTGGCACTGATTTATATTCTTGTCCTCTTTTGGCACATTGATGATGAGGATGTTCAGTTATTCTTAAAATTCTTCTTTGGCTTGACCAGTGCTGTTATGGTGGGAGCATGCACAGTGGTGATGATGGCAGGGAACTTTTCTTCAAATGACAATCATCTTGTCATCAACCTGTTGTTGACTCCTTTTTGGAGGCGAATAAATGTGTAGACTAGATTAGATTTGATCGAAAAACCTGTATCAGCTGCATAACACTCCTTGTCCAAGTGACCTCTCTAGAAAAATACAGCTCCAAATTTGGAAAGTGTTTGTTTTATCATTTATCATATCAAGCCTTCTCTTGCTCAAGGGTGCTATTTCTACATGATAATTGCTGAGTTCTTTCACAACAGAAGATTTCTGAAATCTGCTGAATTTTGTGTGGTTCATGACAGGGCAAACATTCATTTCACTCATCTTGGTAAAAAGTTTTTGTATTTTTTCTGTTTATGTTTTGACTAGAAGGTAGGATCCTTATGTATTTTAGTAACCAGACCAGGATTAGGTTAGTTGAAGCAGACATTTTTTAGGGTACCTGTTTTAGCCTCTTTCTCATTCCAGTAGATGAGAAGTGAATTTCTTAAAAACAACTTCTGTAGACATCTAGGGGCCTTCTGAATCCCAGTGCTGCTTCACTTCAGTGAGAAGTGAACTCCATAGTCAGTGATCACTTTGATGATTACCACTCCCTGTATCTATCACCACTTAACTATCACCACAGGACTTTGAGGCAGGCAAAAATGATATGGGTGTAGTCTTTTGACTTGTGCACAAATTGGATTTAATGAGGCACAGTTGCAAGAACTCATCATCCTCACTCTCCTTTTCAGTCATCGAATTCCAATGGCAAGCCCAAAGTCAAGATGACTGGTGATGTCTGACGATGTAGTTGATGACCTTGGCACCCTCACTGTCTACCCAAGCTCTGAGTGCTGTACAGCACTTGCTTTCATTGCCTTCATGGTCTATTGGAACAAACTGTTCACATCTGCCCCTTTGACTAGGGACAGTCTTCTGCTTGCGGTAGACACCTTCGACTCAAAAGAAAAGAAAAAAAAGTGAAATGTGATATGCTTTGGTATGCGTTCAGGCTCCATTATTTCCTTATCTGTTGGCTATTTAGCATTTTTTTTCATCTTGAATCCTTGGGAATTGTTGTGGATTATTCAGTTGTTAAGAATACCTGAGTTATACACAGCTGTTCATCATATGTTATTCATATTGTCTTATACAATGTTTCCCTGGTTCTTTTCACTTCATTTTCCAACAATTCACCTAAGTCTTTTCAGGTTTCTTCTGAAACAATTCTGCTGATCACTTATTAGAGGTATACAAGAGTATCCCATTATAATCATATACCATATATTCTTCAGTTATTGCCCAATTGATAGAATCTTCTGAATTTCATATTCTTTGGCACCGCAAAAATACCAGCTATAAATATTTTTGTACATATAAGCCTTTTTCCAAATTAAAAAATATCTGTTTGGGAAACAGATCTAGAAGTAAATCAAAGGTTATGCATAATTTTATAGCTAGTGGCGCATAGTTCCAAATTATTCTCCAAAGTGTTTGGATTACTACACAGTTTCACCAACAGAACATTCGTGTCTCAATTTTCCCACATCCCTTTAATATTTTTCATTTTTCTACTTTTTTCATATTTGCTAATCTGATAAGTGTGATATTGTACCTCAGAGTTCATTTAAATTTTTTTCTTAATTAATAGCTACTTTGAACATTTTTTCTTTTGACTATACATTGCTTTGATTTCTTCATCTGAAAATTGTCCATTCATACCTTCTGACCATTTATCAACTGAGTAGTAATTTGTATACTCATAAATTTGAATCTGTTCTCATAAATTTGAGAAATGAGGCCTTTATCAGTGACACTTAATATAAAAATATTCTGGCAGCTCTCTGTTCTCCTTCTGACCTTGGCTGTATTGGTTTCAGTGGTATATAAGTTTAAGTTAATATAATGAAAATTATCCATTTTGTATCCTGTAATCTTGTCTTTCCCTTGTTTGGTCATACATTTATGTGTTATTCATAGAAGTGACAGTTAAGCTATTCCATGCTTCCCCAATTTATCCATGGTATCACCTTCTACATCTAAATGATGTATTCATTTTGACCTTATCTTGGTACACTGTGTGAGGTGTTGGTTTACATCTTTTTTTTTTCTGCCAAAATGTTTTTCAGTTGTCTCAATAGTTTTGGTGAAATGCTACATTTTTGTCCCCAAAACATGTGTCTTTTGTTCATCACACTTTACATTATTATGGGAATTTACTACTCTGTGTTGTGTACGTAAGGAAGCTATGTGAAGACAGTGAATGTGTTGATGGGCCTGGAAAACACATCATCTTGAATTCAAATTATACACTTGTTAGCTGTGTGACTGTGGGCAAAATATTCAATCCTCTTTGCCTTAGTTTATTCATCTGTAAAACAAATTGACAAAGATTAGTGCAAACCATTCCAGCATTTTTGTCAAGAAAACCCAAGACTTGTCAGAAAAAGTCAGATACAAGTGAAATAACTTTGCAATAACATTTCGGCTGAGTGTAAAACTCCAGTATTGTGGGAAAGGACTTGAGCCTTTGCTATATATCTTGGGCCAGAGGTGGGGAGCCTGAGACTTCAAGTGGACATGTGGTCTTGCAGGCCCTTCTCTGTGACCTCTTCTCTGAATCCAAATTTTACAGAAAAAAATCTTTTTAAGTTCGACTAGTACCTAGAATTGGTTTTCCTTAGACTAATAATATTTGGGAGGTAGGATAGATAAAATTTGAGCTTGCTAATCCCTGTTTGACTACCCCAGAGCCTGGATACTCTTATGTTCCTTTCTAGATAGGAATTACAGTCTCTCATAGGGAAGGGTACAGGCAAAACACTCCAGAGATATCTAATTGTGCCTCTCTATTGGTCACAGTTATGCAGGTACATGGGAAGTATAACACACATTGGTAAAACATAGTACCACATTTCTCTTACACACACTTCCTTGCAGTACTTCCTTGTTCTCATTCCGTGCTCAGAATTTGGATTTAATGGAGGTCGTGGCAGGTCCTGGGCAAAGTTAACTATATCTAATTAAAGTGAAATTTTGATTATAACATGAAGCCTTGTTTCCACTTGTTCGTCTATATCACCTATTGTCATCTTTCTGTTATTTCTTATTCTAGGTGAATAATAAATTAAATCAAACTAAAGTTTAGGTGAGGTTTTTCTACTTAACTACTTGAAAATTCTTTCCATGTTACTGAAGATTGGGTATATTCTGAAAATGATAACTGAAATTGTTGTGGTGTGATGAGAAAAAGAGGAGAAAACCACTTCTAAAGAATGACACCACCACACAGAGACGCCAGCCAAGGAAAAAGGACAGATGCCAGTGGAAAACAACATAGAGGCAACTTTTCTCCTCGTATTAATTACGCCTTAAATGCACTTCATCCTTACTTCTAATGCATAAAATCTCCCTTCTTTCAACATGTGTGTCTGACACCACCTTCTACATGATTCCTTTGCTGAGTCTGTCAAATGCTAGTTCCCTTCCCTCCCAAACTATCTTCTTTTGAACTACTTTACATTCTATATTTCCTTATGTGCTTTTCTTCACTTCCTCCCCTCCTCCTTGTAAGCAGGAATTATTTCATTCATTCTATTTTTGTATCTAGTCCTGCTTCATAACCAAAGATTAGGAAATATTTGTTGACGACTATGAATTCAGGGAACCATAGAATGTGCTCACTGAAGCTTACAGTCAGTGTCAGTAAGAATTAAATGAGACTGCTGTAGTCCAGGAAAAAGCAATATTAGATCTCCAGGACCTCAGTTTTCTTATTTCTGAAATCAAGATTTCACAAAATAGTGTTGCCTTTAAGCCCTTTTTAACTTTTTCTCCTTGCAGCATTCTTGTTTATTGTAATGATTTTCACTCCAAACTATCTCAAACCGCCTTCCTCAAGGCTTCTTGAATACTGTGTAAAGCAACAACTCGTCATAACATCTAGTTATCAAGTATAATCATTTTAAGTAGGAACATACTCAATAGTTTGATTCCTCTGTGATGAAACTGAGTCTGATTCTACTGTTATATAATAGGAGGATGGGCTGTTAGGTCACTCTTCTTTCTCTGTGTTTCCACTTTTTATTTTCCCCTCCCTCAACTCTCAGGTATAGTAAAATCTTAACTATAGGGGAGGAATTAGTTAACCTAACATAGCCTAGTTCCAATATAGCTTCACATGATGTCTTAAGGCAGATCTTACAGCAGAAAGAGGTCCCAAAGTCCCATGACAAGAGATAGCCCCAAGTAGATCCTAGTAAGACAAAGACCAGTCTGGTCCAAAACACTCAGTACCATGGAGGCCTAGGTCATACTAATCTGTTGTAGAGTTACACCAATGTACAGGTGCCCTCAGTACTTTTCATAACCCCACCCTTACCTCACTGAATGAACAAGAAAGATTGTGAACAACACGAAGCAATCCCTTGATGTGGGGGACATCCATAAAAGCAATAATACCAGTTCATGCAAAGTCATATACAAAAATGATTTTCTGTTCTTCAGAAACTGTGCATGGATCTGTTGCAAATGAAACAAGGGACACAAAATGGAAAAAATATTCACAGAAAAAATGTCAAGGAAAATTGTTATCTTGAAATAGAAAACAGGAAACCCAATTAAATAACTGAATGCCTTAATAATTAGAATGAACCAGAGAGAAAAAAATGACTCAATTATAAAGGAAGAAATAGAAAAAAATAAAAACAAAAAGAAAATCTGAGAAATAATATCAAAACGAAAGATTATATGGAGAATTCCAAGAATCCTCAGATTGTACAATGTACGATCAGAAAAAAAGTTTTAGGACACCATCATGAAAATTGACAAGCTGTCTTAGAATTGGAAGGTAGCATGAAAAAAAAATCACTGGAGATGTCAGGGAAACACACTGTCTAGAAAGAAATGGTATAGTTCAACTCTGTTAAACAATCTGATGGAGAAATAAAAATAAAAAACCTCAGAGACTCCCCTTAGGAATGAAATTGAATCACATCAGGCCTCAGTTTGAAGAATTCTCTTACAGCTTACAAATGGATAATTTTGCATTTGTAAAATTTTTAAAGTTCTGCAAAAATAAATCAAATAGTGGTAAGATGAAAAGCGAAACAATGAGGAAAAGATTTTTTACAACAAGTTTCTGTGATAAACCTCCTGATTCCCAGATATATGAAGTAATTCAAATTAATAAGTAATTCTCCAATTGAAAAAATCTCCATAAGTATGAATAGGTAGTTCACAAGGGAAAAGATTCAAACTATCTTTATTTATTTGTATTTTCTGGTAATACGTCTATGTATGTATGTATGTGTGTGTACATATATATGTATATATATATATATGTATATATACATGAAAATATACTAATGTAATATCACTAACAATTAGAGAGATGAAAACAAAGCACTTTTGAGATTCTGCCTCATACCAGAGGGACAAAAAAGGAAAATGATAAATGTTGAAGGTGCTATGGTCGAATGGACACATTGATGCATTATTGGTGAATCTCTGAATGGGGACAACTATTGTGGAAACAATTCAGAATTATACCACTAAAAGTTGTTAAAAGGGTGCCTTTTGACCCAACTGTACCCGTGTTAGGCCTATACTGAAAAGAGATTAAATAAAGAGGGAAAGGGGCTTTTATATAAACGTATTGATAGGAGTTCTTTTTATGGTGGTAAAAACAAAAAAAATGAAAATAGAATATGTTCAACAATTGAGGTGAATAAGTTGTGGTATATGAATGTGACAGAATGCTACTGTGCTGTGTTTTTGTTAGGCTTCAAAGAGCACCAAAATGACATCACTGTGTTAAAGGTACAGTGTGTCTGACTGTGACTGATCAGACCAATATGAGCTTGGAAGGCTCTACCACAGGTGTACCAAAAATAGTCCATATGGACATTAGGAGTATAGATGTCTCTAAATATGCATATAAAGTATAAGAAAGATAACTTGAAGATAAAATAAGGTCAATGAGACTTTTTATGCCTGGGAGGCCAAATTTTTTTTGTAGGACCAGAAATTTAGCTGTATGTCATAAGCTACTTTGAAATGTGCTTTTTACCTATAGATTGTGTAGCAATGACAGAACAATGGAAATATAAGACCTGAACCAGACAAAGGAACAGCAGAGAGACAAACTGACCCAGTTTAGCCTTTACAGTATACAAAATTCCACAGTTCCAAAGGCTGATGGGAGAATAATAAGTGTCTTTGCTAGCATTCTATTGGTCCCTGATGAAAACTACCTTATAATGTAGACATAAACCAGAAAAATATTGCCTCTCTCTCTTAATGCCACTGTATACAGTATATCACAGCAGACTTGCTTGCTCTGGAATGGAGGTTACCTACACATGGAGGCTCATATTATGCCTTTTTCCAGATACTCCAGAAGATATCCACATTCTTCAGAGGATATTGTATCACTGTTCAACTACATACAATGAGTTCTACTGAGAAACAAAACATAGGACATTTTAGAGGAGATTTCAGGAGATTCAGCAGATTTTATCACGTCCTGTACATTTTGTGCCTCAATTCCTGCAGCTAAACAAGGATATTATCTTGGATGTTATTGTCAGTTTTTAGCAACCACCTCTGAAGGGGAAAAATACACTTTTTACTTTGAACTGCTTTACTAATAGTTCTGCTCTCCCTTTGTTAAAGTCTAAAGAACCAAAAAACCTTGTATTTATGGCCATAATTTTCAGTGTTCGTTGATTTCTGATGTATACCGTTCACACTGAAAACTTAACAATCACCTCTCTCATGCCAATAGAGCATACCGTGTATATAAGGGACAATGAATGGAATTTGGGGCATCTAATCCGCATGAAATCTGATTCCAAAGAGAATGAGCAAAAAACCAGCTCTGTAAGCAAGCCAAAGTACTTAGGAGTATGCTGAGAAATCGTCCCTTTCCTCTTTCCCTGCCAATAAAATAGAAGAAAAAAATATTCCTAAAGTAGATTTTACTTCTGGTGAAGATCAAGAATGCAAAGACTTGGGGTACCTTCCTAATTAGAAAAGGCACTGGGAAAATATCAGACTGACAGAAAAGTCTTACGAGCATTCCCTTGGAAGTGAAAGTAGATTGTATTTTCAGTGTCATTAATGTTCCTCAGGCACTGAGAACCAATTCTGGAGAAACTTCTATGAAGCTCAGGGAGTGTACTCATTCTAGTGGGAGAAAGTTGTCATTAGTAATACTGAACAGAGAAAGACATGCAATTTGGGCTCCTCCATCTAGAGAAGAAAACCAGCAAAACTTGTGTCTGCAGCTCTGGGAAAGGAGCTTTTCCTCTGTGTGTTGTTTCTCTCTAAAAAACTGATATTGTAGAGCATGAAAAATGGGTTTTGGACAGAATGGAATTTTCATTCTGATTATTTTACAAAGAAGATTTGTTTTCTGACTAAGGAAACACTCGTTGAACTGATGTATTTGTGGGACGCTTGTCTTTAATGACTCTGTTTGCAGGGGTCCATTGTGATGTTCAACTGGTAGAGTCTAGTGATGATGTGAGATAGTCTGGAGGATCTCTTTGCCTTTCCTGCAAAGCTTCTCAATTCACCTTAAGGGACTATACTAGCTTGGTTGTTGTCTTCGTCTTCGAAGAGGACCAAAATGACATCAGGATGGTAAAGTGATATATCAGGGTGTCCAACTGTGGCAAATCAGACCAATACGAGCTCAGCATGCTCTACCACAGGTTGGGCACAGGTAGCCTATATGAATATTTGGGGTGGATATTCCAAATTTGTGCATCCTGCGTTTACTTTGTGCTGTCTCAATTTTACTTTGCTCAGAGGACAGCACCTTTTCTTATGTGGTCATGCCACGCTGAGCGGTCCTGTGCCAGTGTCTCCCATGTTGCACAGTTAAATCTAAAGTTCTTGAGAAAGACCTTGAGAGCATGCTTGGATCGTTTCTTCTGGCCACCGTGTGATCGCTTGCCCCATGCAATTTCTCCACAAAAGAGTCTTTTTGGCAAGCATACATTTTGCTTTCGAACACCGTGCCCACCCAATTAGAGTTGCTTTCTCTGAAGTTCAGTTCAGTTCAGCTTGAGCAAGGACTTCAGTGTATTGTAGCTTATCTGGCCAGGTGATCCGTAGAACCTTCCTGAGACAGTTCAAATGGAAGCCCTTCAGTTTCCTGCCATGGTGCTGGTAGGCTGTCCATGTTTCACAAGCATATGACAATGAGGTCAGCATAACCGCTCTGTAGACCTTCAATTTGGTAATCAGTCTAATACCTCTTTTCTCCCAAACGTTTTTTCGGAGACTCCCAAACACTGGGCTTGCTGTGGCAATGTGTGCTTCATACTCATTGTCAATGTGTACATCCCTGCAAATTACACTACCAAGGTAAATGAACTTATTCACAGCAATCGAAACTTCTCCATTTGTTGTTACAGATGGTTCCACTTATGGATAGTGTGGTGGTGGCTGATGGAGCATTTGTGTTTTTTTGGTGTTAATTATTAGGCCAAAATTATCACAGTCAGCAGAGGATTGATGCATACTTTGCTGCATCTCAGTTTCAGAGGCTGCATCGAGTACAAAATCATCTGCAGATAGAAAATCATGCATCAACACTTCCCATACTTTGGTCCTGGCTTGTAACCTTTTCAAATTGAAGAACTTACTATCAGTATGGTAGTTGATCTTGATGCTGTGTTTAAACTTCTTGAAAGCATTTGTCAACATGGTTGAAAACATCATGATAAAAAGTATGGGAAGAAACACACAGCCCTGTTTCACTCCATTGGTGACTGAGAAGGTACGAGAGCTTTGGGCAAACAAGTCATCATGAAATTGACAAAAAATATTGATGAACTTCTCCGGGGAACCAAATTTTGACATAATTTTTCATAAGCCCTCATGACTAATAGTGTCAAAGTCCTTGGTGTTATCTACAAATGTTGTGTACAAACTTCTGTTCTGCTCCTGGCATTTCTCCTGGAGTAGTGCAGGAGACACCATATCAACAGTTCCTCAGACCATTCTGAAGCCACACTGGCTCTCAGGTATATACCCATCTTCTGAGTGAAGGATCAGCCTAGTAAGGAGGACTCCAGCAAGAATTTTGTCAGCAATGACTAAGAGAGAGATTGCCCTGTGATTATCGCAGGACAATCTGTTCCTTTACGCATATAGAGACGGACAATGCAGGCATTCTTGAACTCATGGGGGATAACCTCCTCTTGGAAAATTTCTGTCAGCTTTTGTATGAGCAATGATCCCTCTACCTTGTAAATCTTAGCTGGAATGGAATCAGCACCACGGTTTTGCCACATGAAAGGTGTCTAATGGCCCTGAAAACCTCTTCTCCAGTTGGAAGTTCAGCTAAGAAAGGATTGACTTCAACCTCAGGTAAATGGTCAGTATCCTCACCATTGATTGACGACGATCTGTTGAGAACGCTATGAAAGTGTTCAACCCGTCTCTCTAGGATCATGTCCTTATCACTAATCAATGTGGCTCCATCAACACTGAGTAGTTTTGATGCACCATAGGTTTTTGGTCAATAAATAGCTTTCAGGGAATCATCAAAGCTCTTTGGACTGTTACTATCAGCATAAAACTGAATTTCATGTGCCTTCTTACTGAGCCAGGAATCGTGCATCTTTGGAAGCTTTGTTTAAACTTTGTTTTTGATGGAATTAAATGCTGCCTTCTTAGACATGGATGAACTACCCTGCTTGTAAATCCTGTGGAGTGCTCCTTTTTCACTTAGAAGCTTCTGAATTTCCCCATCATTTTTATCAAACCAGCCTTGGTGTTTGCGACTGTTCTGACACAGATGAGCAAATGCAGTGCTGTACACCCCATTCCTGAGAGTTGCCTGCTCCACAGTTGCCAACTGTGTGTTAGCTCAACTTTCCCTCCAAGTCAGCTGCAAACTGTTCACTCTCAGGTAACAGCTCCCATTTGTCGACACTAATTTTTCTGGCAGTCATTTTGCCTTGGGGGTGGCACTTTTGATGAATGTGAATTTTTAGCTTGGAAAGGATAAGTCTATGATCAGTGTAGCACTCTGCATCACACATTGCCTCTGTCACTGTCACATTTTGTCTGTCTCTTCTCCTTACAATTACATAATCTATTAGATGCCAGTGTTTGCTGTGAGGCTCCATACATGAAGTTTTATTGTGTTTAGATAAATTGAAGACAGTGTTGGTGATGAAAAGATCATGCAGTGGTCAAGTCTTCAGCAGTAAATGACCATTGCTGTTGCTGTTTCCAACTCCATTCGTCCGTAGCATTGCCTACCATATCTGGTAGGTTGAGCCTACTCTAGCATTAAAGTCACCCAAAACTATAAGCTTGTTCTCTTTTGGGACATTGACAATAAGGGTCTCTAGGTCTTCACAAAATTTTTCTTTGATTCCATCAGGGATTTTCATGGTGGAAGCATAGGCACTGATGATGGTGGCATGGCGTTTTCCTGCGAGTGACAATCACATTGTCATGAACATGTCATTCACTCCTTTTGGCAGGCATACCAACTTGCTGATTAGATTAGTTTTGATTGCAAAACCCATGCCAGCCTCACGACATTGCCCTTCATTTTGCCCACTCCAGAAAAAGGTGATCCAGCTCCAACTTCAGTAACCTGGTCTTCATTTGCCAACCTTGTTTCTCTCAGGGCTGAAATTTGGATGTGATACCTATTGAGTTCTCTTGCAATAAGAGCAGTTCTTCTTTCAGATCTACTGGATTTTGTGCTGTCTATTAGTGTGAGGACGTTCCACGTGGCAATGATGAGTGGAATCATCTTTGGAGATGTTTTTGTACATTTTTTTGTGTGATTCCTTGCCTGCTGCAGTAACCAGGCGAGGGTTGGATAAGCACACAATGTTTGGGGCACCTTTTTCATCCCCCTTCCTCACACCAAGAGGTGAGCAGTGAGACCCTTAAAAGGCTGTTCAGACACCCAGGGGGCTGCCGAGTCTCATTGCTGCTTTCAGTGAGTAACGACCTTATGGCCTAGGCCACCTGTGTGCAGGGTCGTGATTACAGCTCGCTGTGTATCTGCTCCTGCTGTTTCATCATTTGTGTGCACCTCAGGACTTTAATGCATAATAGTGAAATGGTATGAGCAATGTCTTTTAATTCGTGCGTAAATTGGATTTAAGTAAGGAGACAGTAAGGAGGCTGAAGTTGTCAGCCTCACTCTCTCCTTCAGAGTCATGATAGGCCAGTAGCAGGACAGAGTCAAGATGGCTGGCGATAGCTCAGGATGTATGACCTTGACATCTGCAGGGTGCAACCAAGCTCTTAGCACTCCACATTGCCTGCTTCATCTGCCTTCATGGCCATTGGAACAAATTGCTCTCATCTGCCCATTCCACCAGATGAAGTCTTCATGTGTTTGGGATAGACACCCCCTAATTCCCCAATGAATTTGAGAACCCTTGGTTACCCTCAACCTGGTTTGTCCCATCTGCTTAAATGGTTTGCCATGCTGTGGCCACTGGGCATGCTGCATCTTCTTGTAGCCACAGGTGAGAGTTTGGAGGAACAGGTGAACATCAAAGGCGGAAAGAGTCCCGAACATGGCTCAGCAATTAATTCACCTTCTCAGTTCACCTACAGTGACTACAGCATGCACTGGGTTCACCAGACTCCAGGGACAGGGCTGGGATTTCCATTAGTTATTTGGTATGTTGGTGATACATACTATGAAGAATCTGTGAAAGGTCAATTCACGGCCTCTAGGGCCAAAAAGAAGAGCACAATACATCTGCAAAGGAATTTCCTTAAGGCATAGGACAATACCTCATATTACTGTTCAAGAGACACAGTGAGGAAAAGGAATATGAGATCAGACATAAACATCCTAACATAGAGAGATTATGTGGAGAATGAGTTAGATAGGAAACTCAAGAACACTGACCACAAGGGCACCACTTGCAATAAGAAGAGAAGAATTAAGCAGACAAAATTTTCAAGGTCTGTGGTTTCTTCCCAAATATCAGTCACCCTAGCCTACTACTTCTTGCTTTCTTTCTCTCTTTCTCTCTCTCTCTTTCTTTCTTTCCTTCTTCCTTCCTTCCTTCCTTCCTTTTGTCCTTCCTTCCTTCCTTTGTTCTTTCCTTCCTTCCTTCCTTCCTTCCTTCCTTCCTTCCTTCCTTCCTTCCTTCCTTCCTTCCTTCCTTCCTTCCTTCCTTCCTTCCTTCCTTCTTTCTTTCTTTCCTTCTCCCTTCTTTCCTTATTTCTTTCTGTCTTTCTTTCATCATCTATCTATCCATCTATCTATCTGATCTTGCCATATGTTTATATGGATATATTTTTATGTGTTCATACAACAACATATATGTTTATATATGTATCGTTACACATATATTGGAGAATTGTGATACTATTATAGGAGGGAACATGAAGTTTGTTTTTAATTTTAGTTCTAACAGTCACTTCCATAAAATGTATTCCAAATTTTCTTCTCATCTGTTCATGCCCCTCACCCCAACAGGGCATGCATTCTGATTAACTCTGCCCCCAATATACTCTCCCTTCTATCACCACCCTCCCTTTATTTCATTTCCATCCCTTACATTTTTCTGTAGGGCAAGATAAATTTCTATACCCTATTACCTGTATAACTTATTTTCCACTTGTATGTAAAGTATTTAACATTAATTTTTAAGACTTGGAATTCCTAATTCTCTCCCTTCCTCCCTCCCCTTCAACCATCACTGTAAAGGCAAGCAATTCAATATAGGTAATACACGTATAGTCATGTAAAACACTTCCATAACTGTCATGTTGTGAACGACTAACTATATTTCCCTCTATACTATCCAGACTTCCATTTATTCCACTTTCCTTTTGGACCTTATTTCTCCTCAAAAATATATGCTTCTTTCTCCCCAAATATGTCCTCCTTTCTATCATTACATCCTGTCTTATTCCCTGATTTCCTGTAGGTTAGGACAAATTTTCATACATTATTGAGTATGTATGTTATTCCCTCCAAATCTGATGAGAGTCGAGTCCACTAGTTTCCTCTAACCTCCCCCTTCTTCCACTCCACTTTAAATGCTTTTTCTTGCTTCTTCTATGTGAGATAATTTACCCTATTCTACCTCTCTCTTTCTCCCTCTCCTAGCAAATTCCTCTCTCACTCCTCAAATTTCCTTTTTAGATGTCATCCCTTCATATTCAGTTCACCCAGTGTCCTCCAACTACCTTAATACTGGAAAAGGTCTCACGTATCACTAATATCTTTCCAGAGAGGAATGTAAGCACTTCAACTTTAATAAGACCTTTGGATTTCTCTTTCCTGTTTAGCTTTTCATTCTTCTCTTGAGTCTTGTATCTGAAAGTCAAATTTGGTACTCAGCTCTGGTCTTTTCATCGAAATGCTTGAAAGTCCTTTATTTCATTGAATATCCATTTATTTTCTAGAACAAATATATTGTGTTTTCCAAGGTAGTTGGTTCGTTTTTATAATCCTAGCTTCTTTTACGTGTGAAATGTCATATCTCAAGTGTTCCAGTCCCTTAGTATAGAAGCTTCCATTTCTTGTGTTATGTTGATAATGTTTCTATATTACTTGAATTGTTTCTTTGTAGCTGTTTGGAAATTTTTTTTTGATCTTGGAACTCTGGAATTTGGCTATAATATTCCAAGGAATTTTCCTTTTGAGTTCTCTTTCAGGAGGTGATAGGTGGATCATTTTAGTTTCAGTTTTGCCCTCTGGTTCTAGAATATCAAGGTACTTATCCATATAAATTTCCTTAATGTTGATATCTAGGATCTTCTTTTTTTTATTCTGGCTGTCAGGTACTTCAAGTATTTAAAAATCTTCTCTCCTGTATCTGTTTTCTAGGTCAATTTTTTTTCAACTGAGATAATTCACATTTTTTCTATTTTTTTCATTCTCTAGATTTTGTTTAATAATTTCTGGATTTCTACAGCAATTTCATAGATCTATATTTCATAGATCCATAAGCTTCAGTTTCCTCCATTCTAATTTTTAAAGAATTATTTTCTTCAGGGAGCTTTTGTACCTCCTTTTCCATTTGGCCACTTTTTTAAAGCATTCATCTCCTCATTGTTTTTTGGATCTCTTTTGACTTTGGGGTTACTCCACTTTTTAAGGTGCTATTTTCCCCAGGTTTTCTTGGGTCCTCTTTGACAAGCTGTTGACTTGTTTTTCATAATATTCTTACATCACTTGTATTTCTTTTCCCAATTTTTCCTCTGCTTCTCTTATTTGACTTTCACAATCCTTTTCGAACTCTTCCATGGTCTGTAATCAATTCATATTTTTCATAGAGGTTTTAGATGTAGGAGTTTTGACTTGGTTGTATTCTCAGTGTATGTTTTGATCTTCCAGCATTTCTCTGGCTTGCATCCTGAGCCATCGCTAGCCATCTGGACTCTTTCCTGCCACTGGACTATCATGACTCTGGAGAATAAAATGAGCCTGAAAACTTTGTGCAACTTTGCCTCGCTTAAATCCAATTTACACATGAATCAAAAGAGATCATCCATACCATTTGACTATTAAGCCTGAAAGTACTGATACACTGGGAGTAACAACCCTGCACACAGGTGGCCTAGGTCATGGGGTCGTTTCTCACTGGAAGCAGCAGCAAGACTTGGCAGCCTCCTGGGTATCTGAGCAACCTTTTAAGGGTTGCACTACTCACCTCCTGGTGTGAGGAAGGGGAGTAAGAAAAGGTGCCCAAAACGCTACGTTCTTATCCAACCCTGGCCTGATTACTGCAGCCGACAGGGAATACCAAAATGCAGTAAGAAAGCACAAAAAAGTAAGAAAACATCTGCAAACATGATTCCATTCACCATCAGCACATGAAGTGTACTCACACTAACAGACAACACAAAAACACAAAAACAACTCCTCTTGTTGCAAGATAACAGATATCGCATCCATACTGTAGCGCTGAGTGAAACAAAGTTGGCAAATGAAGGTCAGGCTACTGAATTTGGAGCAGGATACACCTTTTTCTAGAGTGGGTGCAGTGAAGGGCAATGCCGTGAGGTTGGCATGGCCTTTGCAATCAAAACTAGTCTAATCAGCAGGCTGGTATGCTTGTCAAAAGTAGTGAATGACAGGCTCATGAGAATGTGATGGCCACTTGCAGTGCCTATGCCACCATCACCAGTGCCTATGATCCTGTCTAGACAAACCCCAATGATATCAAAGAAAAATTTTGTGAAGGCCTAGAGACACTTATTGCCAATGTCCCAAAAGAGGACAAGATTATAATTCTGGGTGACTTTAATGTTAGAGTAGACTCAGACTACTAGACGTGGCAGGAATTCCTAGGGAGGAATGGAGTTGGAAACAGCATCCTGAGTGTTCATTTATTGCTGAAGTCTTGAGCATCGCATGATCTTCTCATCACCAATACTGGTTTTCGCTTACCTAAATGCAATCAGTCTTCATGGATGTACCCTCGAGGCAACCATTGGCATCTAACAAACGATGTGAGTGTAAGGAGAAGAGACAGACTAGATGTGACAGGGACAAAGGGAACGTGTGATGCAGAGTGCTGGACTGATCGTAGACTTATCCTTTCCAAGCTAAATATTTGCATTCATCAAAAGCTCCACCCCCAAGGCAAGATGACTACCAGAAGAATTAATATCAACAAATTAGAGCTCTCTTCTGAGAGTGAACAGTTTGCAACTGACTTGGAGGTAAAGTTGAGCCAACACATATTTGGTAACAGTGGAGCAGAAAAGGAGTGGGCAGCTCTCAGAGATTTGATGTACAGCACTGCATTTGCTCCTCTGTGTCAGAACACTCGCAAACTCCAAGTGTGGTTTGATGAAAATGATGGGGAAAGTCACACGCTGCTTAGTGAAAAAGGAGCACTCCACAGGATTTACCACCAGAATAGTTCATCCTCCTCTAAGGAGGCAACATTTATTTCCATCAAAAGCAAAGTACAAATACAGCTTAGAGAGACACAGAATTACTGTTTCAGTAAGAAGGCAGATGAAAATCAGTTTTATGCTGATAGTAACAATCCAAAGGGCTTTTATGATTCTCTGAAAGCTATTTATGGACCAAAGTCCTATGGTCCATCACAACTACTTACTGCTGATGGAGCCACATTGATCAACGATAAGGACATGGTCCTAGTGAGATTGACTGAACACTTCCAAAGTTTTCTCAACAGACTATCATCAATCAATACTCAGGCCATTCATCGTTGACCTCAGGTTGAAGTCCATCCCTTCTTAGCTGAACTTCCAATTGAAGAAAGATTTTGAGGGCCATTTGGCTCATTTCATGTAGCAAAGGGGCTAGTGTTGATTATATTCCAGGTGAGATTTATAAGGTAGGGCAACCATTGCTCATACAAAATTTGGCTGAAATTTTCCAGTTTATATGGCAAGAGGAGGTTATCCCCCATGAGTTCAAGAATGCCTCTGTTGTCCATGTCTATAAAGGTAAAGGGAATAGATTGTGCTGAGACAATCACAGGGGGAATCTCTCTCAGTCATTGCTGTAAAAATTCTTGCTAGAGTCCTCCTAAATAGGCTGATCCTTCTTTTGGAAGATGGACTTATAACTGAGAGCCAGTGTGGTGTTTGCTGCCTGAAAACTCCACGAAAAATGCCAGGAGCAGAACAGAGGTCTGTACACAATTCTTGTAGATCTGATCAAGGCCTTTGATACTGTTAGTCTTGAGGGCTCATGGAAAATTATGTCAAAATTTGGTTGCCTGGAGAATTTCATCAATATTTTACGTCAGTTTCATGATAGAATGTTTCCCTAGGTTCTAGGTAATGGACAATGCTCTCGTGCCTTCCCAGTCACCAGTGGAATGAAACAGGGCTGTGTGCTTGCTCTCATGCTTTTTAGCATGACCTTTTGAACTGTTGTGACAAGTGCTTTCAATGAAGATGAACACAGCATCAAGATCAACTACCATACTGATGGTAAGTTCTTCAATTTGAAAAGGCTGCCAACCAAAAGCAAAGTGTAGGGAGTGATGGTGCAAGATTTTCTGTTTGCAGATGGTTTTCTCTGCTGCCTGTACTAATTGTGGCCTAATAATCAACACCAAGAAAACACAGGTGCTCCATCAGCTACCACCACATCATCCATTTATGAAAGCATTGGTTACAAGAAATGGAGAAGTTTTAGATACTATGGATAACTTCACTTACCTTGGTAGTGTACTTTTCAGGGATGTAGACATTGACAGTGAGGTTGAGGCATGCATTACCAGAGCTAGCTCACTGTTTGTGAGGCTCCAAAGAAAAGTTTTCAGAGAAGAGGCATTAGACTCACTAACAAACTGAATGTCTACAGAGAGGTTGTGCTGATTTCATTGTTATATGCTTGTGAAACGTGGGCAGTCTACCAGCACATTGCCAGGAATCTGAAACGTTTTTATTTGAACTGTCTTAGGAAGATTTTGAAGATCGCCTGACAGGATAAGGTATCAGACACTGCAGTCTTTGCTCGAACTGAACTGCCAAGTATTCAAACTGCTTCAGAGAGGGCAACTGTGATGGACTGGCCAACTTGTTTGAATACGAAATGTATGATTGCCAAAAAGACTATTTTATTCAGAGCCCGCATTGGGCAGGAGATTACATGGTGGCTGGAAGAAGAGATATAAGGACACTCTGAAAATGTCTCTTCAGAATTTTGGATTCCACTGTGCCACATGGGAGACTATGGCACAGAACTGTTCAGCATGGCATGCCCATATCAGAATTGGGTCTGCGCTCTTTGAGAAAAGCAGAAATCAGACAGGACAAAGTAAAGACAGGATGCGCAAATTGTGTTTTTCCACCCCAAATATTCACACTGAATATCAGTGCCCAACCTGTAATAAAGCATTCCAAGCTCGTATTGGTCTGATCAGTCACAGTCAGACACATTGAAATTTCACTTTATCATGGTGATGTCATGTTGGTCCTCTGAAGATGAAGGACAACAGCCAACCAACCAGCCTTTCACATTGGGTAAGTTAGTTTCTTATTGTTAATCTTTCTATTTTCCCTTATTGAATGTAGTTTTTCTTTCATCATGATCCAAAAGGAATGTATTTAGCATATTCTTTTCTACATTCTTTATGAAGTTTTTGTGCTCTAATATATGGTCTGCTTTTTTTATGGATGCTGAAAAAAAGGTATATACCTTTCTATTTCAATTCAATTTTCCCAAGAGTTTTACCATATCTAAGTTTTCTGAAATTGAGTGTGCATGTTTTCCCTTCCTTGAGTCAAATATGACAGTAACCTTCACTTTTCCCTTTCACCTTCCACCTTTTCCCTGCCATGGAAAAAGCTTTTTCTTTCCTCTTTTATGAGAGATAATTTGCCCCATTCCATTTCTCCCTTTCTCCTCCCAATATATTCCTCTGTTACCCCGTAATTTTTTTTTTAGATATCATCCCTTCATATTCAACTCACCATTTTTCTCTGAAGTATTATACTGAGTTTTACTGAGTAGGCGAATTTTGGTTTTAATCCTAGTTCCTTTGAATTTTGGAATATCATGTTCCAAGCCCTCTGATCCCTCTGATCCTCTACAAGCTGCTAGATCTTGTCTTATCCTGATTGTGTTTCCACAATATTCAAATTGTTTTTTTTCTCTCTGCTTGCAATATTTTCTCCTTCACTGGGAACAATGAAATTTGACTAAAATATTCCTAGGAGTTTTTTGGGTTTTTTTGAGATTACTTTCAGAAAGAGACTGATCAATTCTTCCAATATTTATTTTACCCTGTTTCTAGATTATTGAGATAGTTTTCCTTGATAATTTTATGAAAGATGATGCCTAGGTCTGTTTTTGATCATGTCTTTTGGTCGTCCAACAATTTTCAAATTGTCTCTTCTCGATCTATTTTACACGTCAATTGTTTTTCCAATGAGATATTACAAGATGTTTGACTTTGTTTTCTTCTGTTTGCATGCATTAGTCTTCCTTATCAACAAAGTAAAATTCGGTAGTCTGATGCTTTTTCTGGCTTTTGTTCATTTCCCCAGACATTTACTTGACTTTTGAGCTTTGTGTAATGGTAGATCTCTGCTTCCTGTGGGGATGGGTAATATGCTGCTAGCTGCTCGATTCCCCCACAATCTGTGGGCCTAGAGCTCCAGAAGCTGTGGCTGCAGCTGCCTCTGCTGTTTCTGTAGCAGCTGTGCATCTCTTTGCCCTCGTTCGTTTCTGTTGCCTTTTGGTTTCCTTTCTGTTTCCTTTCTGAGGCTAGATCCCTCCAGTCTTTCACAGATTCTACAGGTTTTTTCCACTGACCTTCCAATTTGTCCTCAGTGTTTTGGGGTCTTGAAATCTGGAAAGTGCCAGAGATGTGAGAGATTCAGTCTCCCTAATGCCTGCTCAGGTCTCCTCTGTGCCAAGCAAGGTGCACAGTGTGCTGTGCTCTGCTTCCTGCATCGTGCAATAGAGACTTCCCAGCAACTTTCCAGGCTGTCTTAGGCTGAAGGTTTGTTTCTCTGTCATCCTGTGGGTTCTGCAGCTCCAAAATTTGTTTAGAGCTATTTTTTTCAGTCATTTGAATGGGATTTGGGGCAGTACTCTAGAGATTGTATCTTGTTACTCTGCTATCTTGCCTCCACCTCCTGCTTCCTTTTTTTACTTCAGCTGAAGTATGCAATAGTTTCTCCTCCAATCCCTCCAATCTCTCTCTCTCTCTCTCTCTCTCTCTCTCTCTCTCTCTCTCTCTCTCTCTCTCTCTCTCTCTCTCTGTGTGTGTGTGTGTTTGTGTGTGTGTATTTCAAAAGTCTTTCTTTTTTATATTTATCTTCTTTACTTATTTATTTAACTTTTAACATTCATTTTCACAAAATTTTGGGTTCCAAATTTTCTCCCCTTATGTCCCCTCCCCCCACCCCAAAAAACCGAGTGTTCTAATTGCCCCTGTCTGCCAATCGGCCCTCTCTTCTATCATCCCTCTCTGCCCTTGTCTCCATCCTATACCCCTTTACCTGTATTTCTTATTTCCAAGTGACAAGAAC
>CM053214.1:348650093-348666191 GCA_028583105.1 Macropus fuliginosus | reverse complement strand
ATATATATATATATATATATATATATATATATATATATATATATAGTATATGTATATGTCTGTGTGTTTTTCTTTATGTATATGATCCTCCCAATGGATATTTATACAGATCTACACACACACACACACACACACACACACACACACACACACACACACACACATATATATATATATCATGTGTATATATATATGTGTGTGTGTGTGTGTGTGTGTATTTATGCACAAACCAGAGGATCATAACACTGCAATTTGAGGGAATATGAAGTTTCTTTTCATTCAGACCTCTCATAATATCAAAATTGTATTCATCTCCCTTGATAAATGATCATCTTCTTTTGACTGGATGTATCTGTATGTACTTCAGATCCTCATCTCAGAAATCATAATGACCTTACTTTCTCTATATCTTCAGTTTGAGGAGACATTGAGGTCCATAAGGATAAAATTCTTCACAGCAACCTGTGAAGCAAGACTTAAGATCAAGTAAATCTTCTTCAGCTATTTGCTAGTGAATCACCGAGCTCTTGGTGATGTCCAAAATATCTCCTTGCCTCTCAAGTTCCCTGGATTTCTTTCTTCCTCTTTGCTATGGGCTAAATATCACGCTATTCTCTAACTGTCCCACCCCTTTCCATTTGATGGCAAGTAATCTAATATGGGTCACACATGTACAATCATGTAATGCATTGTCATATTAGTAATTTTGTTCAAGTGGACTTTAACAAAGAAAACAAGGAAGAACAAAGAAAGAAAAAGGAAGGAAGAAAATAGAGAAAGTGAAAAAATAGTATACTTCAGTCTCTATTAAAACAGTATCATTTCTTTTTTCTGGTAGCATTTTTCATCATAGGTCCCTTCATGATGTCTTGGAGTATTGTATCCATGAGATTAGCTAAACCATTCACAACTCTTCATCATTCAGTATTGCTTCCACTATGTACAATATTCTCCTGGTTCTCTTCACTTCACTTTTTATGAATTGATGTAAGTCTTTTCAGCTTTTTCTGAAAAAATCCTGCTTGCCATTTCTTACAATGCTTAAATATTCCTTTAAAAGAATATGCCACAACTTGTTCAACCATTTCCTTAATGCAGTCATGGGGAACCCGCAGCATTGAGACCACATCTGGCCCTTTTGATTCTCAAGTGAGGAGCTTTGACTGAATGCAAACTTCACTTAAGGATCTAGAGAACCAGATGTAGCCTTGAGCCTGCAGGTTCCCCACCCCTCTCATAATGAGTGGCTTCCCATTGATTTCCAATTCTTAGTCACCACATTTGTAGCTGCTATAAATGTTTTTGTACATGTAAGTCCTTTTCCCCTTTTTATGCTCTTTCTGATATACACCCAGTAGTGGTATTACCAGACAAAGGATATACACAGTTTGATTGCTCTTTGCACATAGTTTGAAATTGCTCTCACCAATGGAATAAAGTGAACTACCCATAGAAGCTGATATGAATATGCATTCATATTCCCCGGGTTTGTTCTCAAAATATAATAAACTCTCCTCCTCCAAGACAAAGTCAAAATATTTCTTTGGAACATTGCTATTAGGATACCAGAAAGCAAGATTTAGTAAGGAATCCAGGGAGCACTTACATTGCAAGCAAGTTCTTCCATGCCAACTCTGCCTTTTTTTCTCAGCCTGCTTTGTTCTCCACCAACACCTTTCCCTCCAAGCAATGCAACAAGCAATTTGTTTCCCGTTGAACACTTGGCATCTGGTTGTCTTCATGTTGAGAAGCTTGGAAATCAGCACGTACTTGGAAAGTTGTGGGAATCTCTGTGGCCCAGAGCCTAATTGTCTCTGCTCCAAGGGTCCATGTGAGGCTTATTAATGGATGGAGCATATCTTATATCCTATGAACCATACAATTTGTTGAATGAGTTTACATTTCCACTGACAATGCATTTGTGTTTCAGTTTCCCCACATTTTCCCTGACATTCATGATTCGGCTTTTCTGTCATATCCACTAATATGATAGATGTGCGATGGCACCACAGAGTTCTTTAAACATGCATTTTTCCATTAAATAGTGATTTAGATCATTTTTTCGTATGATTAAATATTACTTTTTATTAAATATTTTCACTTGGAAACAGCTTTTTCAAATCCTTTGTTCATTTATCATCCGGGGAATGATATGTATTGTAAATTTGACTCAAATATCTACACGTTTGAGAAGTGAAGTCTTTATCAGTGATATTTATTAATTTTTATGCCACAACTTTCTCCTTTTCTTCTACTCTTAGTTGCCTTGGTTTTATTGGTGTGAAAATTTTCATTTTATATAACCAAAATTATCCATTTTATATTTCACAATGTTATTTATTTCTGATCTGATCCTAAGTTCTTCCTTGAAGCATTGATCTGAAAGGAAAACTGTTTCTTGTTCTCCTGATTTGTTTATGGCATCACCCTTTATTTCTTTTTTTGGTTTTATTTATTTATTTTTAGATTTCAACATTCACTTCCACAAAATTCTGAGTTCCAATTTTTCTCCCCTTCTCTCCCCTTCCCCTGCCCCATGACACCTTGCTTTCTGATTACCTATTCTCTTCATTCTTTCACACCCCACCGTTCCTTTATCCCCATCTTCTCTCTTTTCTTGTAGGGCAGGATATATTAGATACCCCATTACATGTATTTCTTATTTCCCAGTTATATGCAATAACAATTCTCGACATTCGTTTCTACTGCTTTGAATTCCAACTTCTCCCCCTTTTCCCTTCCCATACATTTGCACTGAGAAGGCAAGCAATCCAACACAGGCTATATATGTGTCGTTTTGAAAATACTTCCATAATAGTCATGCTCTGTAAGACTAACTATATTGCTCTCCATCCTGCCCTGTCTGCCCTTGCTTTCTATTTTCTCATTTGACCTTGTCCCTTCCCAAAAGTGTTTACTTCTAGTTACTCCCTTCTCCCATTTCCCTTCCCTTCTATCATCCCCCTCACCCCTCATGTCCCCTTTTCTCCTACTTTCCTGTAGTGTAAGAAAGATTTTCATCCCAAATTTACTGAGAATGATATTCCCTCCTTAAAACATATGTGAAGAGAGTAAGCTTCACTTTTCCCCTCTCACTTTCTCCCTTTTCTCTCCCATTGAAAAATATTTTCTTATCTCTTTTATGAGTGATAGTCTGCCCCATTCCATTTCTCTCTTTCTCTTCCCAATATTTTCCTCTCTAAACCCTTAATTTTATTTTTTATGCATATCATCTCTTCTGATTTGACTCAACCTGCAGTCTCTGTCTATATGTGTGTGTGAGTGTGTGTGTGTGTGTGTATGTGTGTGTGTATAATCTCTCCACCTACTCAAACACTGAGAAAAGTCTCAAGAGTTACAAATATTATTTTTCCATGCAGGAATGTAAACAGTTCTGCTTTAGAAAGTCCTTTTTGATTTCTCTTTTTGGTTTACCTTTTCATGCTTCTCTTGATTCTTGTGTTTGACAGTCAAATTTTCTTTTCGGTTCTGGTTTCTTCATCAATAATACTTAAAAGTCCTCCTCATCATTGAATGACCGTTTTTCCCTTGATGTATTATAGTCAGTATTGCTGGGTAGGTGTTTCTTGGTTTCAATCCCAGTTCCTTTGACTTCTGGAATATCCTATTTCAAGCCTTTTGATCCCTTAATGTTGAAGCTGCTAGATCTTGTGTTATCCTAATTGTGTTCCCACAATACTCGAATTGTTTCTTTCTAGCTGTTTGCAATATTTTCTCTTTGAGCTGGGAGCTCTGAAATGTGGCCACAGTAACCGCCAGCCACCCACAGCTGCTGTTGCTGCCTCCTCTGCCACCACCTGGGGACAGTTCTGAGACCCCGCTCTCCTCTAGCCCAGCTGGAAAAGCCCTCCCTCACTGACCTATGAATCTATTTTTGTCGCTTTTAGGTTGAGAGATCTGGATTCTGCCTCAGAGGCTTGCTGTGGTCCTTTTGCTCCCTGTGCTGCGTGGCCAGAACTGGGCTCCACTCTGGTCAGCGTCCTGTGGAATAGAGCTTTCCTGTCATCCTTCCAGGTTACCTTTGGCTGGAAATTTCTTTCACTCTGTTGTTCTGTGGCTTCTGCTGCTTTAGAATTTGTTGAGAGACATTTTTTACAGGTATGTTTTGGCCTGTGGGGGATGTGCTAAAGTATATGTGTCTTTCTATTCTAATATATTGGCTCTGCCCTCCTCATCTTTTATTTCTTGATCATGTGTATATTTTGACCTTATCTTGGTCTAGGCTGAGATGGTCCTCTATGCCTAGCTTTTGACATGCTGTTCTGCAGTTTTCCTTCCTTTTTTAATTCTTCATTGCTTTGTTCTTTCTCTCTTTCATTCTTTTTTCTTCCATTCTTTAAGTGCTTTGTTCAAGTATTCTTGCAGAAATTACTAATATGACAATATTTTATATGACTGACCGTATATAACTTGTATTAGATCAGTTACCATCATAAGGAGGAGTGCAGGGATGCAGGGAGGAATAAAAGTTGGAACTCAAAACTTAAAAAAAACTCATAAATATTTTCACGTGTAATTGGAAAAATATTTTTAAAAATTTTAAATACCCTTGTATGATTTATATTTCCAGGGAAATAATAACTTTTTTTGTTCCTATATGGTAGATCTTTGAGTTTATGAGATCTTACATTATGATCATCATTTACTAAAGTGTCTTGTGTACCTATTCTATTCTATTCATCCACCACTGCATTCTAATGAGTGAAAGATGGTTTTGATAAATGCTACTTCAAAATACAGTTTTAGATATCTTGAAGCCAGTTCAACTTCCTTCACATTCTCTTCATATTCTTCATATTTTGTTCTTATATACAAATGTTGTTTTTGTGTTTTTTGTCTCTGTAAAATAATTTATGATAGTTTATTATGTTATGAAAAAGTGTAGTTTAAGACTAATTTAGTTTTAGAAAGTGAGACACCTGATTGTGAAGCTCACAAAATTTCCCAGGTAGGGTCAGGAAATTGTCCCATAATAGCTTCCACTGTCCATTGCTTCCTTGGTAGCTTGACTTTAGGACAGTTCATTTGATATGCCCCTTAACACAGCTGTGAGGTTCACAGGATTTGCCCATTAGGGTCAGTGAGTTAGCTAGGACTAGCTTAAGCTGTCCAGTATTTCCCTGGTAGTGAGTCCTTAGGAAGATCCACATCATATGCCCTTTAACACATTAATTCCCTTTTCACTTACAGAACTAAGAAACAGAGTGGACAGAGGATGGCATTTATTAGGCTTCTCTTTAGAAATCAGATATGCTCACTAAGAACAGCTACACTGATACAGAAGCAGGAGTGAGGTACAATTCTGTCCTTCCTTTTAGAGGTAGGGGTTAGTTCAAATTCCTCAAATTTCTTACTATTATTTTTGCGTACAACTGGGAAATAAGAAATACATGTCATGAGGTACAGAAATTTACCTTGCCCTATAGGACAAAAGAGAAGATAGGCAAAAGAGAAGGGAGGGATATTAATAGGGAGGACACATTGGTGGAAGCAGCAATCAGAATGTAAAGTGTTTTGGGGTGGGAGGAGGGGAAAGATGGGGAGAGAATTTGGAAGTCAAAATATTGTGGAAATGAATGTTGAAAAGTAAAAATAAATAAATGAATAAAAGTATTCAGAAATAAAAAAAAGAATATGGATGCTATACCATTTATGTGCATATATGTTTAATATTGCTGTTACTCCATTGTCTAAGGTACCTTTTAGCAAAATGCAGTTTTCCCGCTTATCTTTTGGAATTAGGTCTATTTTTGCTTTTGCTTTGTCAAAAATTATGATTATTACCCCTACTTTTTAAAATTTCATTTGAAGCATAGTAGATTCTGTCCCAGTCCTTTACCTCTACTCTGCAATTGTCTCTGTGTTTGAAATATATTTCTTGCATTTAGCATATGGAAAGATTCTGGTTTTTAATTCATTCAGTTATCTGCTTTTGTTTTACTGGTGAACTAATGCCATTCATATTCACAGTTATTGTTAATTATGTATATCTCTCCATCTTATCTTTTCCTTATTTGTTTCTTGCTCTTATCTTTCACGGTGTTCCTCCCTACAAGTATTTTAGTTCTGATCAATGATTCCCTCAATCTGATCTTCTTTCTGTCAAACACACCCCCTTCTCTTCTCCCTCTCACTTTTAGTTCCTTTATGGACAAGACTGGTTTCTACATCCACTTCAGTGTGTATGTTATTCCCTTTCTTAGCCAATGTTTATGAGCTTAAAGTTAAACTATTGCCTGCTACCTCCCTCTCTCCCCATTCATGGTAATAGCTGTTTCATGCTTTTTTATGTGATATTATTTGCCTCATTGTGTCTCCTCCTTCTCTCTTCACTCCGTACAGTCTTCTTGCTCACTCCTTAATTTTAGGTGGTTTTTTTTTTGGGTGAGGGATATCATGTCATCATAGTCATCTCTCACCTCCACGTCTCTTTATGTGTATATCCTTCAAATTTCCCTTATAGTGAAAAACCTGTTAAGATTCCCTCAGGAATATAAAGTCCAAACTTATTGAATTTCTTTCATTTTCTCTTTTTTATTTCTTTTTTTACCCTTTTACATCCTCTTTTTTCTTCTACTTGAAGAAGAATTTCTTATTCTTCTCTAGTCTTCGAATTAGGGATAATTGAAAATGCTGTATTTCACTAAATGCCTATTCCTCCCCCTCAAGGATGATACTCAGTTTTCCTGGGCATGTAATTCTTCGTTGTAATCCTAATTTCTTTGCCTTGCAGAACATCATATTCCAGATGGTCTTGTTTTTTAATGTACAGCTTTCTAAATCTGTGTATTTTGGAATATGAATTCATGATGTTTGAATTGTTTCTTTCTGGTTGTTTGCAATATTTTTCTCTGTGACCTAGAGTTCTGGAATTTGTCTATAATATTCTTGGGTATTTTCATTTTGAGATCTCTTTCCAGACGTGATTGTATCATTCTTTCAATTTATACTTTACCCTTTGTTTCTAGGATATTAGATATGTACTTCCTTTGATAATTTTTTGAAGTATGATATCCAGGTAATTTTTTTGATCATAGCTTTTAGGCAATAATTCTTATCTCACTTCCATCTCTTTTCTAGTCAGTTGTTTTTCAATGAGAAATATCACATTCCCTTCTTTTGATTTTGTTTTACCATTTCTTGAAGTCTTGGGAAATCAGTAAATTTCATATAGCCACTTCTAATTTGTAAAGAATTATTTTCTTCAGTTAGCTTTTGGAGGTCTTTCTCCCTTCGACTATTTCTATTTTTTGAGGAATCATTTCTGGCAAATTTTTTGAATCCTTTTCCAATTTCTGTTCTTTTTATCTTTCCGTGAACTCTCTTTTACGATTCAATCACATTATTCTTATTTGTTTTCCCATTTTTTCTTCAACTTCTCTCACTTGACTTTAAAAGTCCTTTGCAAGCTTTCCCAGGAGTTTCTTTCCATTAAGACTTTGCAAATAGCCATTTTCACACTGTTGTTCTCTTTTAAGTTTATGCCTTGATCTTTCCTGTCACTATTTTAACTTTCTATAGTGAAATTCTTTTTTTTTTTTTTGGTAATTTTTTTCATTAACTGCTTTTTTTGTTTGTTTGTTTGTTTTTTGGTCTTTATTGTGTCAACCCCGACTTGAATGTTTGGATTTTTCAAATACTAGATTAATATGGTCATTTGTTGTCAAGTATTGGGTGCTTAACCCATGCCATTGATTTACCATTTTCTTTCTTAACCAGTACAAGATTGTTGTCCTGATTACTGCTTTGTGTTATAGTTTCAAATCCAGTACTATTAGGCATCCTTTCTTCACACTCTTTTTATTGGGATTTCATACTTTAAGATGAGTGACTATTTTTTCTAACTCTATAAAATAATTTTTAGCAGTTTTGTTGATATGGAACTAAGTAAGGAAATTATTGTAAGTAGAAATGTTTTTGTTACATTATTTTTGTCAACTCATGTGCAGTGGATCTTTTCCCAGTTATTCCAATCTGACTCGGTTTGTGTGAAAATGTTGTATAGTGGGGTTAATAGAGTTCCTGGGTTTTTCTTAGAAGATAGACTCCCAAGTAGTTTGTATTGTCTACAGTTATTTTAAATGGAATTTCTCTATCTCTTACTGCTGGGTTTAGTTGATAATATATAGAAATACTGAAGATACATGGGAGTTTATTTTATGCCCTGCAAATTTACTACAGTTGGTAAGGAGTTAAAACAACTTTTATTTGATAATCTCTGATTTTATAAGTATATTATCATATCCTCTGTAAAGAGTGGCAATTTTGTTTTCTTATTTCGTATTCTAACTTGTTCAATTTATTTTCCTTCTCTCATGCCTATATCTAGATTTTCTAGTACAAAAAAGGATCCCGGCAATAATTATAATATAATGGATACAATTGGTTCACCCCAATCTAATTGGGAATGCTTCTAGTTTGTCCCCATTACACATAACTGCTGATGCTTTTAAGCAGCCGCTACTTATCACTCTAAGGAAATATCCACTTTTTCCCATGCTCACGAGTGCTTTTAATAGGTATAGGTTTGTATTCTGTCAAAAGCTTTTTGTGTGTGTTTATTGAGATAATCATATAATATCTGCTCATTTTGTTATTGTTACAATTATTTACGCTGATGGTTTTCCTGATATTGAACCAGCCCTACATTTCTCTTAAAACTTCACCTGGTCACAGTGTGTGATCCCTGGAATATGCTACTTAAACAAAACTTGTGGAATGTAGTCAAATCGGTAATCACAGCAATGTTTTTCTTTTCTCTTTTAATGCCTAAATTAAAAACAATACAGATTAATGAATTAGGTATGTAATTTTAAGAACTAGAAAAAAGACGTTAGAAATTCTTAATAATATCCTAAAGTAAAAATCCTGAGAAGAAAAGATTCATACAACTGAAAGTAGAAATTGAGAAATTAATAAAATTTAAAGTAAAAACCCATTGAATAAATAAACGTATTTAGAGGTTGCTTTTATGAAAACAGCAACAAAAACATGATAAAGTAATTGTTAATTTGATGACAAAAATGCAAATTATCAACATAAAATATTAAAATGCTGAATGTACTACCAATAAAGATGAAAATGAACGAATTATTAGGAGCTATTTTGCCCAGTTATGTGCCATTAAAACGGAGTAAGCGAAAGGGGTGGATATTTACAAAAATTGAAATTTTGCACATTTGTAGATGCGTAAATGCAGTGACAAAATTACTTTATCTTAGGAAAAAATAGTTACCAAGCTATCAATGAGTTCCATAAGAGGATAAAATCCCTATAACTCAAAATACTCTAGGGAAAATTAACCCCAATAATGTAAAAGCAATTTTAAAGAAAAACTAAAGAAGTTCTACCAAATTCATTTCATGGCCAATAGGGTTTTGTTACTTAAAGCAGGGAAAGCAAAAACACAGGGAAAAGTATAGACCAATGCCATTAGTGAATATTAATGCAAAAATATTAAACAAAATACTATCAGGGCATTAAAGTATTATATGACAATATCATGTTTCATGGATTTATGTAAAAATTATTCAATATTATGAAAAATGTAATCACAATTGACCACACTAATAAAAATAATCACAACAGTATAATTACATCAATAAATTCACAATTTTTTAGATATAATAGCAAATCCATTATGCATTAAACTGCTAGAAAGCATAAGACTAGATGAAACCTTTCTCAAAACAATAGATAGTGTTTATCTCAAACTGAGAAGAAGCATTGCATGTAATGGTGATAACCTACAAAGTAAACCTCTCCAATGATGTAGAAATCTTCTGAACATGTAGAGTGGTGAAAAAAGCTAGGATTACAGAGTAGGGGAGGGACTTTTAGAGGAGTGTGTGAATTGGGATTTTGGAGGGTTGGGGAGAAAATGGGGAGGTGGTTAAAGTTATATATGATTTGAGATTCGGGGAGTGGTGAAGTGGAGGAGAGAAACTCTTGGAAGGATGGATGAAGTGGGGGTTATGAGGGTAGGAGGAGTTTTTTTATATAGGAACTTTTATATTTAGTTTGTTTATTTGGAAAATATCTCTTTCATTGCCTTTTAGAAACCCAAAATGCGTATAAATACTTGCATATTGTTCATAAATATTCTGTGTCGATAGACTTATTCCTTTTTCTGTTATTTTAAAACTGACAAAAAATTTAAGAATTCCAGAAAACTTTGATCACATGAAGAATCCAATGTCAGTTTCAAATTACTTGAGGCTATGTTAATATTGGCCTTCCAAGATTATTAAATATCCTACACTTGCAAGTGTATTTTAAGAATTTGAATACACTTCAATAAAGCATAACACTTCCCCCCAAGGACGTGTACCAAAAAAACAAAGCTTTTCTATGAGCGATATCTTGACATACCATGTAGACACACCTAACCAAGTAGACACACCTAACCAAAGTAAGTAAATCAGTAACACCCCCCCACCCACACACATAAAATGCACTTCTGTTTTTCACTTTTTATTATTCTGAATGACCAAATTCAGAATAAAAAGACATCAATATCTCCTAAAATTGAGCTTGTAAAGAGATAATGTGAAAATATGAAATACAGTTTACCTACAAGTCTTTCACTCCTAAAAGTGCCTCTACTTAAAATAATATATTTTTAAAAAATACTTCAGAACAACTACGCAAAGAGTTTTATTTTTCAATTTAGGATGATTACACTAAGATAAGAAAAATTTTGCCCAGATAAATTTCCAGTGCAATGTTTTATATATACACAAGCACAGTTAAAATAGAACACCAGTTTTCCCATTTTGCTCACACATTAAGGAAATGCAAGACACTTCTTTTTTTTTTTTTGCAAATATACAGACATACATACTTTTAAAAAATTGGTTATATTAAATTCTAGGGGCTTCCCCCTTGCCCCAAAATCAGTTTTCTTTCATATCATTTGAATCTCTGGAGAATAATAAATCACCCAGTTACTGGAATTTCTTTACTTGTTAAATACATACAGACATAGAGAGAGAAGAAACACAAAAGATGTCACTGCTACATTATTGGTGAGTTCAGTTACCCTGCAGTTATGAAGGTTCTACTGATTTGAGATGGCTAAAAAATAGACAGACAAAAAAGTCAGAGACACAAAGTGAGAAAAGGAAATACGCAAATATCAAGTACATGATAGCTTGAAAGTCTGACTAAAGTTTTGGAGACAGAATCTTATAGAACACACATCCATGGAAATATCTTATGCATAATTAAACAGACAAGTTATTCCATAATATTTAATGGAGTAATAAAAAAAATCAGTTTTAAAAGACTGGGGATTCTTGTTGGCACAAAGTAAAGAGGTGTATTCTAGTCAAAGGAAACAAGCAGAGCAACATAAGAAGAATAACGGTTTTTATTTTTATTTCTTTTATATATCACACAGGCTTTATTTTGAATATAAGGGCGGTAACAGTATAGAATAATTGTTTTTCCCAAATAATACATGTCATATTTTTTCCATTTACATGTAAAGATAGTTTTCAACATTCACTTTTGTAAGATTTTGAGCTCCAATATTTCTCCCTCCATCCCCTACCCCACTCCAAGACAGCATACAGTATCATATAGCTTATTCATGTACAATCACATTGAATGTATTTCCACATTATTCATACATTGAAAGAAGAATCAAAACAAAGTGAAAAGGCGAACCAAAAAAGGAGGAAAAATAGAATGCTTCGGTCTCTTTTCATACTCCACGCTTCTTTCTCTGGATGTGGATAGCATTTTCCATCCAGAGTCCTTTGGAAATGTCTTAGATCTTTGAATTGCTCAGAAGAGTTAAGTCTATGAAACATAATCATCATACAATGTTGCTGTTACTGTGTACAATGCTCTCCTGGTTCTGCTCAGTTCACTTTGCATCAGTTCCGGTAAGTCTTTCCAAGTTCTTCTGATATCCACTTGCCCATTATTTCTTATTGCACAATAGTATCCCATTACATTTGTATACCGCAACTTGTTCAGCCATTTCCCAATTGACAGGCATGTCCTCAATCTCCAATGCTTGGCCACCCCAAAAAGAGCTGTTATAAGTATTTTTGAACATATGAGTCCTTTTTCTTTAAAAAAAAAAATGATCTCTTTGAGATACAGACATAGAAGTGGCATTGCTGGATAAAAGTGCATATTCACAGTATTATAGTCTTTTGATCATCCTTCCAAACTGCTCTCCAGAATGCTTAGAATCTGTTCCCAACTCCACCAACAATGCTTCTTTAGCTTTAGTATTCCTGTTTTCCTACATCTTCTCCAACATTCATGATTTTCCTTTTTTCATCATATTAGCCAATTTGTTAGGTGTGAATGGTACCTCAAAGCTGTTTTACTTTGAATTTCTCGTCGTAGTGATTTAGAGCATTTTTATATGACTATATATAGATAGCTTCAATTTCTTCATCTGAAAACTGACTTCATATCCTTTGATCACTTATCAATTGGGAAGTGACTTCTGTTCTTGCAAATTTGACTGAGTTCTCTATGTCTTTTATAAATTAGGCCTTTATCAGAGACCGTAGTTGTTAAACATTTTTTCCCAGTTTTCAGCTTCCCTTGCAATTTTCATCGCATTGGTTTTCTTTGTGCAAAAACTCTAATGTAACAATCAGAGCTGAGCATTTTGTATTTCAGAAAATTCTCCATCTCTTGTTTGGAGAAAAATTCTTCCTTTATCCATAGGTCTAATGGGTAATCTATTTCTTGCTCTCTTCGGTTTCTTATATTTTCATCCTTTATATCTAAATGCTATGCCCATTTTTACCTTATCTTGTCATATGGTATGATTCCCATACGCCTTGGATCATTAATTTTTCCAGATGAATTTTGTTATTATTTTTTAGCTCTAAAAATACTTTTTGTTAGTTAGATTGATGTGGTACTGAATAACTAAAATAATTTAGGTAGAATTGTCAGTTTTATTATATTACCTCAGCCTGCTCATGAGTAAATAATACTTTCCAAGTTGTTTAGATATGACTTTATTTGTATGAAAAATTATTTTGTAATTCTGTTCTTAACTGTGTTCACGAGCAGGAAGAGTTTGTCTTGGGAAATAGACTCCAAAATATTTTATGGTGTCTACAATTACTTTAAACAGAATTTCTCTGTCTCTTGCTGTTGGGTACTGTTAGTGATATATAAGAATGCCAATGATTTATATGGGTTTATTTTATATCCTGCAACTTTGCTAACATTGTTAATTATTTCAAGCAGGTTTTAGTTTATGCTCTAGGATTCTATAAGTATACGACCATATCATGTGCATGAAATGCTAGCTTTGCTTCTTTGTGCACTCTAATTCCTTCAATTTTATTTTCATCCTTATTCCTAAAACTAGCATTTCTAGTACATTATTGAATGATAGTCGTGATAATAGTAATCCTTGCTTAATCCTTCATCTTACTGGGAATACTTGTCTCCCTTACATATAATGCTTGCTGCTGGTTTTAGATAGATGCCATGAGTAAACCTGAAATGTAAATAGACTTAAAAAACACGGAGACAAAGCAAGTCCAAGTATTTGAAAGATGTGGAATCCACAATTGGAAATTTTCTGTAGCACATTAAGAAAATTCAAAACAGTCTTTCTTACCTCGTATCTAATACCAGGAAGAGGACTGGGGGACGTAAATGGACACAATGTTGTCTTAAAAAATTAACTTAAATTGCTATGTCTTACGTCACAATTTCTCTCAATGCCTCTTTACTTCTAGCTCTCATAGAACCATCAAACATAAAAAAATAATACATTTTCTATTTACATTTTTTTTTTGTTTTCAACATTCACTTCAATAACTTTTAAGTTTTCTACCCCTCCAATTGCCCTCCCTACCTAAAATGGCATGAAATCTTTTATGCCTTCGACACATACTTTCCTATCAAACACATTTGCACATTAGGCATGTTTCAAAGAAGATTTATAATGAATGGCAGAAACCATGAGAAAGAAAAACAAATATCTGCTTTGCTCTGCATTCTCATTCTATAGTTCTTTCTCTGGATGTGGATCTCATTTTCCATAATGATTCCTTTCGAATTTTTTATGGCCTTGCATTGCTAAGAAAGGGTAAGTCTATCAAAATCAGTCACCATAACACTGTGGCTGTTACTGTGTACAATGTTGTGGTTCTGTTCACTTCAAATCTATACCAGTATTCTTGGTGTTTATGCATGAATTCCCATGTTTATTTTTATTCATGAATACATAAGCCACGGTAAGGAGAAATTTTAAACAAAGAAAGAAATAATAGAAGAAAACTGCGCAGAGCTTCTGAGCCAAGGAAATGCTGCCAATTTAACACATTCATGTATCACCTTTAGAAAGAAAAGAAGAAAGCAAGAAATAATTGCAAAAAAACTTTTGCTCTTCACTTAAACGATCCTGGGAAATTTGTTTCATTGCTTAGAGTTGTCTTCTTATTTATTTCTGGCTTTTTGAAGTTCATTTTTACAGATTCATCTAGTGTTTTATTTTTCCCCATTTCCATGTAAAAATTATTGTTGCAATCATTTTAAATACTTTGAGTTCCAAACTCTCTTTCTTTCTAATTTCTCACCTTCCCTCATTGAGAAGGCAAACCATTTGATGTAGGTTATGCATGACTAGTCATGCAAAACTTTTCTGTAACAATAATGACCTGAAAGGATAAAGAAAGAGATAAAAAAAACTCTCAAGAAAAAATAAAGAAAGTGAAAAAAGGCAAGGCTCAATACGCTTTCAGACACCATGAATTCCTCCCTGGGAATGGAGAGTATATTTCGTTATAAGTCTCCCAGGGTTGTCTTAGCTAATTTTATTCCTGAGAATAGCTAAGTCGTTCATAGCTGATCATTTTGCAATGTTATTCTTACTGTGTACATTGCTCATTTCACTATGCATTAGCTCGTGTAAGTCTTTCCACGTTATTTTTTTTTGAGATTATCTTGTTCATCATTCCTTTAGCACAATACTATTCCTTTATAAGTTCATCACTTCCCCAATTGATGGGCATCCCTTCAATTTCCTATTCTTTGCCCCCAGGAAAGAGCTGCTGCAAATAGTTTTGCACATATACTTATTTTTTTCTTTGTGTTCTTATGTGTGTGTGTGTGTGTGTGTGTGTGTGTATCTTTTGGTAATACAGACTCCCTAGTGGCATTGCTAGGTCAAAGAGTATGCTTGACTTTATAAGCCTTGGGAGATAGTTCCAAATTACTCTACAGAATGGTTTACAACTCTAAAAACAGTGTTTTACTTTACCCACATCCTCTCTACCATTTGTGATTTTGTTTTTCTGTTCTATTGATCAACCTCACAGGTATGACATAGAACTCATAAATGTTGTAATTTGCATTTATCCAATCAATAGTAAGTTAAATCATTTTTTCATATGAGTATAGGTAGCTTTGAATACTTTGGGAAATGACTCTCATTTTAATAAATTTAACTCAGTTTTCTATATATTTGAGAAATGAAGTCTTGTCAGAGAAACTTTGTTAATTTTTTTCACAGTTACCATTGCTAAGTCTTTCCCCCTTTATCCTAGCCCCCCATTCATACTCTTTTCTTTCTCCTTTCACCCTGTCTGTCCTCAGATATGCTTAACTTCTGACTGTCTTCTCCCCCATTCTGCCCTTCCTTCTCTGAAACCTTTCCTCTCCTACTTTCCTGTTGGGCTAGAGAGATTTCTATACCAAACTGAATATGTATTTTATTTCTTCTTTGAGTCAGTTCTGATGGAAGTAAGGTTCACTCATGTCTCTCCATTTCCCCAATCCTCTCATCGATTGTAGCTCTTTTCAGCCTCATTTATGTGAGATAATTCACTCCATTCTATCTCTCCCTTTCCCTTTCTACCAGTACATGCATCTCTTAACCTTACTTTTATTGTTTTAGTTATCATCCCTTTATGTTCAGCTCACACCTGCACCTTCTTTCTAAATATGCTCCTAACTACCCTAAGACATAACGTCGTTATGAATTAGAAGCATGATCACTGCATGGAGGAATGCACACATTTAAATCTTACTAAATCTCTTATGATTTCTCCTTCCTGTTCACTTTTTTTATATTTCTCCCAA
>CM053214.1:348623611-348649593 GCA_028583105.1 Macropus fuliginosus | reverse complement strand
AAAACTACACAGATTTGGCCTATATTGAATTGCTTGCCTTCCAAAGGGAAGGGGTAGAGAGGGAGGGAGGTAAAGAAGTTGGAACTCAAAGTATTAGGATCAACTGTCGAGTCACGTTCTTGCCACTAGGAAACAAGAAATATAGGTAAAGGGGTATAGAAAGCTATCTGGCCCTACAGGACGAAAGAGAAGACGGAGACAAGGGCAGAGAGGGATGATAGAAGAGAGAGCAGATTGGTCATAGGGGCAATGAGAATGCTTGGTGTTTGGCGGGAGGAGGGGATAAAAGGGGAGAAAATTTGTAACACAAAATTTTGTGAAAATGAATGTTAAAAGTTAAATAAATAAATTTAATATATATAAAAAAAGAAGCAGGCTGGTAGGGATTCAGAGCTCACCAAGATGCCTGCAGAGTAGTGGGGGCAGAAGGACCACTATCTCCTTTCGAGGCACAGATTATGGATGGGGGCAGTCTGTGGCAGGTTTCTTGGCAAAGCTGCCGCCCCCCTGTTATGAGGAAAGAGGTGGTAGTAGCTTCTTCCACTATCACATAAGCTGTAAGCAGCACATTTTTAGTAGTTGGCCTCATTTCCCTTCCCAGAGGGAAAGCTGCTAAGGCTGGAGAGGGAGTGGGGAGGATGAAGCACGGGGAAGAGGCGAGAGCAGGACTGCCTGGTTCTTTTGCTCCTGGTCCTTCCCCATGAAGACAGTCAGGGGAGGCTTCGTGTCCCACATGCTCCGGCTGTGGGGGAAGGAGGAGGGGGAAGATTTCTCTCTTTTGTTCCCCCATTTTGGATGTTTTCTGCCCTGAAGGTCCCTGGGAGCTCGAGGAACTGAAGGACAGAGGAGGACAGATGCTCTAACCTCCATGTAGTGTGGAGATGAAGAGGATGTTGTCCTGGTCCTGTAATTGGTAGTCCATTTCACCCTGCAGCTCCCAGTCAGCATCATTGATTAGGACCAGAATCCCTGGCCGTATGCTATCTCCCTGGATGAATAATTCTGGTCGCTCCTTCAGTAGGTTCTTCCTTATCCAGATGAGAAGGTTTCAGATATCCCAGGGCTCCTCTTGACTGGGTAAGGTGACCTGGTGCTTCTTTACACCATCAAATAAGAGCTCTGCCCTACCTCCAAACTCCACCTGCACTGACACGGGGGCTGCCATCTTGAGGAAGACGCAGGTAGCCCATTTTTGTTTTTTCAACATATTTTCCCTTAAACCTCAGTTTCTTCTACTCGGTCTCTTTCCCTTTCATTAAGTATTTTCTTTCTCCAAGGAGCAGAAACTCCCGAATCTGCCTAATAAGGCCTTGACTAATGCAGGTCACAGTGATTGCTGGGTATGTCAGTCGCACTAGGGGCCCCCAAGGCATAACCAAGGTCTGATTTCTACTTTCTCTCTTCTACAAGGGCACTATCCATTTATCTGGCAGGTCACTAGCTTTCAGTTTAAGTATCCCTCTCTGGGGCACTGGTCAATATGACTCGCGTATTGATTCTTCATGGATCGTTGACTTCATCATCTGGGATAAACCTACCCCCTATTCCATGAAATTCTCCCAATATTACAACACTATGGCTTCTCTTAGTGGGGAAGGTATACTTCCTGCATGAGGCTATTAACTCTTTCTTACAAGACCCCCCAATGCTACTCACACTAACTGTTCCTTCTGTTCTGCTTTAATCCCCTTACCATGACCCTCTGTGTTACGGTGGACTTTGCTACTGACGTCCTGGGAGATCCCTTCTGTTGCTAGGATTATAAAACCTGCCTCACTGGGGCCCAACCCTAGTCCCTGGGAGTTTGAGCACACTCTTGAACAGCTCCTAGAATCTCCTCAGCATACCCCAAGGGGGATAATCTTCATATGCAGATTTGGTGCTATTCCAATTTATTTAGCAGATAAGCTAACATGATGAATTGCTTGAAGGCTCAATTATCCTGATCCCTCAGCACCTTAACACCTACACCTTATATGGGAGGTACTCCCTGGGAATGATTGGGCTCCAAGTTGAAATCTTTTATGCCACATCTCCTTCCAAATTGTATGTAAGAGTTACAAGGAATTTCTGAGATCATTCTGGTGGCTCAGAAAAACCTCAACTGGTGGTTATGTAGAGCATGAAACAATCTTAACCAATCGAACTTTTGCTGTGGAAGAACTAGCTAACTTCTGGATCCACAGGAGTCCTTAAACTTCCTTGTTAATATTTTAATGGATGATCAGATACCTCTCCATTATTTCTTTCCCTCCTAAGGAGGAGTCCGTGCTCTTGTCAACATGTCATGCTGTGTTTACATTAATAACTCAAGAAAAGTCCAGGCCTGAGTTGCAAACATGCTTAAAAAGGCTCAATGAAAGAAGAGTTTATAGCCAGCTTCTTTCCTCTGGATGAGGGTACAGTTCTTAGGGTTCATGGGTTCTATCACTCTTTTCTCCCATTCTTATACTCCTTTTGATTAATTCATCCTCTTGACCTTTGGGCCCTGCCTACTTAATATGCTAATAAAATTTGTGCCTTCTAGACTACCTATGGTCCATTTGCAGATGGTCATTGGACAAGGATACCAGCCCCTGTCTTTGATGTTCTTGAGTGGTTTACTTCTCTACACCCTGGACTCAATGCACACCACATTCCATACACCATGTTGATGACCCCTCCTAAAAATATTCTCAGCCCCTGAAATGAACTCTGTGCCCCTATTCAGCAGGAAATATCTACTGAAGATAATGATCTTCACCATTTTTCCGAAAAGATTTTTCCTGCCTAGTGTTTAAGTGGGGAAATGATGTGGATACAGCATAAGGTGCCCTAATAGTTAAAGGAACATTAAGAGTTCTTTTTCTAGCACTTTGTAAAACCCTTGTTGAGGGCTTTGGGGCTCATTCTGTAGTTCTTAAGGGCATTCTGAAGTCCTTTTACCCTTGTCATGCAACACCATAAGACTTCACCTTGTCTTGTATGACCAAAAGTATAACTTTTTTCTTCCTTTTTGAGTGTCCTACTGTCCTTATTCTGTCATAAAATTTCTCCTTATCCAGTAAGCAACCATCACCCTCATCCTGTATCATAAAATTCTTCCCTATCTTTAATCTTCACCTACCATGAAACCTTAAAACTACATGATAATCCTGAACATCTATAGACTGTATAGTTTTCTGCCTATGTAAGCCTGGTCCTCCCAAATATCAAGGCCTTTTCATTACCTACTCATTAACAAGGCCTGTGTTGCTTCTGCATGTAAATAAAACCTCCCAGTGGAAACTGAGAACATTGAAGTGAATTCTTTGACACCCAAACAACTTTCCCAAATCTGACCTCAAGAATATGACAGAGTTCTAAGGGAAAAAGAATCACTTTCCCTCAATAGAATATAAACATTCATTCCTATAATGTACCTTCTGATTGTTCACTTATATTAATTATACATTAGAGTGAATTTTTACCCCAAAGCTTAGATATTTGGTAGTTTCGGTGTCATAGAAGTGAATAAGTGAATGAATTTAGTTTGTCTTGGTAGGTAGACTCCCAAATATTTTATATTTGCCTGCAGTTATATTAAATGAAATTTGTTTTCTATATACAGTTGGAATTTCCTGATAATATATGGGGATATGGGTTTGCTATAAATTGCAAATTTAAAGATTTTTGTTACTTCAACAAGATATTTAGTTGATTCTCTCTTGTTATGTGAATTTTCTTCCCTCCCACATGCCTGGACCCTGCACATGGCTACCATCAGATAAAAATAGATAGACAGAGTACATGAATACAATTTAAAAAAAAAAACTTTTCACAAAGAGAGGCCTAAACAATTGGAGAAATATTAATTGATCATTATTAGACCAAGCCAATATAACAATATAACCCTAAATTCATTCACTTATTCACTTCTATGACACTGAAACTACCCCAAAATTTTTTGTCATGCTAGAATAAATAAGAACAAAATTCATTTGAAAGAACAAAAGTCAAGAATATGAAGGAAATTAAAGAGAAAAATGAGAAGAAAGTCAGCCCAGCAGTACTAGACTTCAAACTGTGTACAAAGTAATCATCATCAAAACAGTTTACAACTGGCTGAGGAATAGAGTGAAAGATTAGTAGTATAGATTAAGTATAAAATATGTAGTTGTCAATGACCTTTGAAACTGAGAATTTGAATGCTCCACCATTTGATGCATATATGTATAAATACTTATTTTATGTATTTAACATTATATATTTATTATTATATATTTGATTTTTTTATATTTTTATTGCCTATGGTATATTTTTTCAAAATGTAGTTCCCCTGATTTTCTTTTTTTTATGTTTACATTTCATTTTGCTTTATCTGTGATAATAATTGCTACCCCTGCATTTTGTCATTTGAGAAGAAATATAATAGGTTTTGCTCCTGCCTCTTATTTTAACTTTGTGTGTATGTCTGTTTTAAGAGTCTCTTGTAAACAACATATTATTGGATTTTCCACTTCATTTTGCTGTGATGATCGTAGAGGACTATTATACTGTAAGAAATGATGAATAGGATGCTCTCAGAAAATCTGGGAAAGACTAACATGAATTTACGCAAAGTGAAATATATTGTGTTCAAAGTAGCAGCAATATAGTGCAATGATCAGATAAGAATGACAGTCATACTTAACAATGTAAAAATGCAAGAAAACTCTGAAGGACTTATGAGGAAAAGTACTTTTCACACCCAGAGAAGGAAATGATGGTGTCTGAAAACAGAATGAAGCATATTTTGAAATTACTTTCTTTTTGTTGAGGCTTTCTTTCTTTGTTTCTTTTGTCTATGTTTTCTTTCACAACATGACTATTATGGAAATGTTTTGAATGACTACACATGTATAAACTTTGCTTGCCTTCTCAAAAATGGGGGTAAGGATGGAGGAAAGAGAGAATTTGGAACTCAAAGTAAATCGCTTTTACATGTAACTGGGAAAAAGAAAATACTAAATGACTTAAAAAGAAACAAAGTTATCAATAGTCTTTTGAAAAATGCTCTAAATTATTATTAATTAGAGAAATGCAATTGAAAACAACTCCAATGTATCACCTCATACTTATCACATTAGCTAAAATAATAGAAGAGGAAAGTGATAAATACTAGACAAGATTTGTGAAAATTGGGACACTATTGCATCGTTGGTGGAGCTGTGACCTTATCTAACCATTCTGGAGAACTCTTTGACACTTTGCCAAAATGTCAACCAAACTGTCCATCCCAGTCCATGACTCTCTTGCCCTTAATTGTATATTTTTAGGTATTATCCATTCATGTTCAACTCACACCTTCACCCTTTGTCTATACATACTCCTAAATCTCCTAATAATGAGAAAGTTCTTATGATTTAAAAGGGTCATCTTCCCATGGAGGAATATAAACAGTTTAACCTTACTAAACCTCTTATAAGTTCTCTTTCTGTTTACCTTTTTATGCTTTTCTTGAGTCTTGCGCTTGGAAGTCAGATTTTCTATCCAGCTCAGGTCTTGTCATAAGGAATGATTGAAAGACCTGTATTTAATTGAATATCCACATTCTTCTTAAAGGATTTATATTCAGCTTATCTGGGTAGGTACATCTTGGTTGTAATCTCTAAAATCTGTAATTCCCCAACCCAATAAATCCTGCATCTCCTCCCATTCCAACAATAGTCATATAAGTTGATACCAAAGGAAAAGGCCAACGAGCTCCTTTAAATCAATGATAGGTAGCTGTTTTATAAATTGGGTTACTTATATTTAGACAGTATGAGGAATCTGTGCTAAGAGTTTCATTTTGTGGTAGCAAACAGGCTGATTGGTGAATTTCCAAAAAAAACAATTTCCAGAGTGAGTATAAAAAACAGAAAAAGGGAGGAGAATGCATCACTACTAATTTGTGAATAGTTGAATATTTGGATTTTTCTGTTAGTAATGAGCTAATATCCAGGCTTGAGCTTTTATGTAATGATATTCAATAAAAGCCTAAAGACAAGATTTTACTAAAGACAAGTCACTATATTCTTATTATGGCTTTTACCTAACACATTGTCTGAATTATTACTTAGATATAGAATTTATGATTCAGTTTCTAAGCTATGATTTTTAATAGGTCACCATGTCTGGGATTCCATCTTACACAGAGTATAAGTTAATGGCTTCTCATTTCATTCAAGTATTATGGGTTTTCCCCATTTGGGACACTATATAATCCTAGTTACTTTGCCCTCTGGATTATCATATTCCAGTCTCTCTGCTCCAATAATATAGAAGTTGTTAAACAATTCATGGGCCCAAACCACTTGACTCAAGTAGTTCAAAGCAAAGACAACAATTATAGCATGAACCTTTAAATGTAAATATGAGGCACACTTTCCCACAAATACAGACAGATTCAGTGGAAGAGTGAGCATATGCAGAGTATACTAGTGGATATATATGTAAGTATTTATACATATATGTGAATATATGTGTATGTATATGTATATGTATATATGTGTGTATATATGTATATTCATATATATGCATATATATGTATGTGGAGTACACATGGACAGGTGAACTCAAGTTTCTGCCAGTTCAAAACACTGATTTCCTTTCTCTATTGTGAAATTTCCATGTTGCTTTTAAAAATATATATTTATTTATTTTTGTTTATGGAATAAAACGAGCATTTCCATAATACAAGATAATAAAAACATTGCACAAGGAAATGCAAATCTATCATATACAGCTTACTATTCCTTTCAATTAATTTAAATTAACTCTTTAAAAGATACCATGGAAATATCTTTATTTTATTCCATCCACCCTAGAAATAGCTATTAGACACTAATATGTATATATGTAAAATCATTCTATTTATACTTCTATTTATGAGTTCTTTCTTTTTTGACAGATGATATCTTCCTTTATAGGTTCTTGCACTTAACTTGCATATTCATAATAGTGAAAATGTAGCTTTTTTTTGGAACAGTGACTTTTCTGGGCAGCTTTAAAATTGTATTCCTTGGAGCTACTTTTCTCTTTACCTCTTGACAGCAGAGTTAACTCTCCCTCCATTTAAAATACTACTCGCTAGATTGCCTTTTGTATCAATTCAAAGGACATAGCAAATCTACATTATGCCCACATGACATCAGTTGCCTTAATTATATGACAAAGGATGACAAATATTCTCAGGATGATTAAAAGTGTTCATGTTAACTAAGGGAGTTAAAAATGTAAATATTTCTTTAAATTTGCTTTTGAACAGTTAATGGGACACTCCCATGTTTTGTAACGTTTGCTATGTATGAGTAGGACACATAGACATTTAGTGTCTGAAATGGGAAAACTCTATAAGCCTAAGACCCTTTTTACTAGCATATCTGAAACAATGATTTGTGGACTCAGCACTTGGAGTACAAATAGTACCTTTTCTTTTATATAGGCACTGAACTCTGTTCACAACTTTGGTGTATTATCTTATGCTTAATTTGCTAAGTAATAGAGAAACAAGGAACTAACTAAAATGAAATAACAATAACAGGGGAGAGATAACAAAAAGACATGGTTCATCCTCCCTGCTCTATGATGAAGACACCATAGATGTAATGGTGGTTTAGAGAGGGATTGATGTCTTTTTATGATTTTTTTTTCCACCATTGAGTTGAGTTGTCAAATAATATGATGATCTCAGAAAGAACCCTAGATGCAGCTTTCTAAAATCATAAGGGCCTTTAAATTACAAAATTCTTTTCTTAGTAAAAAGAATGTAGAAGTGAGAATGAAAACATATTCCTGAGTATCCAATTAAATGTTCAGCAGGTGCAATAGAGGTAGATATCCTGGGTGATGAGGCTGGTACTTAAAATATGAGGATGTTGTCGTAGAAATCTGAGTCATACTTGTTCCATAAATCAGACTATTAGGTCAGTGTCACAGAGGATAAAAATTTCTCTGACCCTTCAAACAGGATATGCCTTCCAGAAAGACAAGGCATTACTTGGAGGAGATTGTGAACTGTGATTTTCATAACTCAGTTTCTTCACCTAGTGAAGTAAAACAAGGAATATGAGATATTCCTAGAAAGTCAATGGTTGACAATAAGTGGGCTATGGGGAAATTATTTAGGTGAAATGTAATCCCAGGTAAAAGCAGGTAAAAAGCTGCCTCAGGAACCAGTAGAGTGGTAAGGATCAGGACAAGAGATGGTGATAACAAAGAGATTATTCAAAAAAAGATTCTATCCATTACTCATTGGAATTGGAAGACAATTGAGGAGTTTGTGCAATCAGAAATATGTATAAGACTGATTACAAGTGCATTAGGAACACACAAAGGACTAGAACATGTGGTTTATTTGTTGAAGTGATATGGGATTATTGTTACTGAGTGAAAACCATGAGTTCTGGGAGTTTCAGTGACACCAACATTATCCAGTGCTTTGGAACAAGCTATAGGAAAACGTTCCTAGTGAAGTTCAAGAAAAAAACTTCTTACAGGGAGGAAGAAGATATTCTTCTTCTTCTTGAATAGAGTAAGCCATGCAAATTAGGTCCCCCCTACTGGGATGAAAACAGCCCAAAATCTGTACCTGGATCTCTGGTAGACAAATTCAAGCTGCTTGTGTCTTAGAGGACTAACTTGGAAGCTTACCATGAAATTTAGACTGAACTGGATTGTCCTTCTGAGTATTTTCCAAGGTGGTTTTATGGAGAAAGGTGGAAAATATGAAACGTTGACTTAAATGGCCAACTGAGATAAACAGTTCTGAAACCATTCTTCCACCACTGATTAAAACTTGGGTGGCAGGTGTTGTACAGAATAATGATTCAGCCTTTTGGGCCTTCTGGGCAGATTTTGTGACCTTAACTTGTGACGTTGACTTTAAAGCAATGTCTCTGTGTTGCAGGTGTCCAGTGTGATGTGCAGCTAGTGGAGTCCGGGGGAGATGTGAGACAGCCTGGAGGATCTCTGCGTCTCTCCTGCAAAGCTTCTGGATTGACCTTCAGTAGCTACTCGATGGACTGGGTCCGCCAGGCTCCAGGGAAGGGACTGGAATGGGTTGAAAGAATTAGCACTGGTGGAAGTAGTACATACTATGCAGACTTCGTGAAAGGTTGATTCAGCATCTCCAGAGATGATGGCAACAGCATGTTATATCTACAGATGAATTCCCTTAACACCGGGATACAGCTCTGTATTATTGTACAAGAGACACAGTGAGAAAAAGGATTGTGAGACCAGACAGAAACTTCCCTTGCCAGGAGGTGAGGTGCCAGTGGGTGCGGAAGGGGCTTGAGCTCATGATACACAGAGTACAAGATGCCTAGATTCAATAACAGATGTAAAGCAAATCTGAACTATTTCTATTTATGGTCTGAGTTGTTTTTCCTTCTGTCCGAGGAGAAAGAAACTTTTCCAGTAGCAAGCTATCATTCTCAAAGCCTCATGCTCTCTCCTACCCCCATCCCATATTCAATCAGTAGTTATGTCATGTCAATTCAAATTTCATCACGTCTGTTATACTCTCTCTTCTCTCCTCAGGTACTGCAACCCCTCTGAGGTAGGCTCTTAGCAGTTCAACTTGAATTATTGTGCTAGCCTCCTGTTTGTTCCCCAAGTCTCAGTACTCTCTTACCTCCAGTTCATACTAAATACAGGTATCAAAATTGTCTTCCTAATGTCGAGATCTCAGCATTTCCCCCAAATTCCACATATTGTATTACATCCAGGAAAAAATATGCAATCGTATTTGACTTTTAAATCATTCCATAGCATCCATAGCATCGTTTCTTCCTATCTTATTCTACCTTGCTCCTTTCCAAATACTCAGCAATCCAGTGACACTGACTTCCTTGATACTATTTTCACAAAAGATTCCATCCCACTACTGCTTGTGTTATTAATGGCTTGAATTTTTCTTCTTCTGATCCCGGCCTAGTGGCCCATTTGCTCTCCTTCCCATCTCATCTAAAGTCTTCCCCCCTTCTACTCTCCCCATCTTCTCTAATTCTAGTACATTTGCATGGCATATGAATAAATAAATAAATAAACAAACAAACAAACAAACAAATAAATAAATAAATATGTATGTATGTATGTATGTGTGTATACATATATACACACTCATATATACATACATATGTATGTATGTATGTACATATATATATATATACACACATTGTGTATATATGGAATCATGATTATTTTTTTCATGTTGTCTCTGTGAATGAGACTGACCTCCTAAAAACCAAGTACTATTTTTTGCCTTCCTTTATATCCCCAGTACTTAGCATAGCAATGTGCCTGCTACAAAATATGTGCTTAATAAATAAATACTTGTTGCTGATTTGACCTTCTGTTCCTTTCTGAATGAGACTCTCCCATATTGCTGAGATGTATTGCATTTCTGCTTTTCATATTATATATGTGATGAGTAAATTCTCTGTCATTTTAGTATATTAAGTACGAAAATCCATAGGAATATTTGTCAAGTATTCATTGTTTTAAGTTTAATTTGCAATAGTGTAAATTAAGGCAAATTTGTCTAAGCAAGACAACATTCTCTTATCAGGACTGGTAACCTGAGAATAAAAAGTGTTAGTGACTGACTTATTCAGCAACCAAAGACCCAAAGCAAAAGACATCTCTCCTTTCGTAGATTTTGGTGAGTACAGAACAAAGAACAGAATAAGATAGGTGACATTAAGGGCTTAAAGTCAGCGGGACTGATTATATAGCTGAGTCATGGGGAACAATACGATTATCTAGAAGTTGGAAATAGGGCCTAAGAACACTCCTATCTGTGACTAAGCAGTGGTAATTAATTGAGTCCACTTGCAAGTTCCAAAATAATGGCCTAGACTTATCTTGAAAGCAAATCAGATATTCTTTTTTTTTTTTTTTTTTTACGTTAAATGGCTTTAATGATCTCAAAATTCTGTGACAGAATTTTGGTCAAGTTGTTTCCATTTAAAAATTACTGATTTTAAAAAGTAATTACTTAAAATTGCCACCAAAAAATAGTCCAAAAAGACTCCTTTCCTCCTGAAGCTTTTATGATGCATTGTAAATATTAACCAGTCTTTTACTATTAAACGTAAATGGCCAACTGAGATAAACAGTTCTGAAACCATTCTTCCACCACTGATTAAAACTTGGGTGGCAGGTGTTGTACAGAATAATGATTCAGCCCTTTGGGCCTTCTGGGCAGATTTTGTGACCTTGCCAGCTCCAGCAGCCTTCTTGTCAACTGCCTTTTTGACACCAACTGCAACAGTATGCGTCACATCAGGAACATCAAAACGACCCAGAGCAGGAAAATCAGACAAACTCTCCACACATGGGCTTGCCTGGAACCATGTGAATGATGGTGGCATTACCAGATTTCAAGCACTTAGGACCATCTTCCAGCTTCTTACCAGAACGATGATCAATCTTCTCCTTCAGTTCAGCAAACTTACAAGCAATGGGAGCAGTGTAACAATCCTATCCAGGTGCATAGCCAGGACTGATTTGGTCTGGATGGTTCAGGATAATAATCTGTGCAGTGAAACCAGCTGCTTCCATAAGTGAGTCATTCTTGCTATCACCAGCCACAATACCATGATGGACATTTTTGACAGACACATTCTTGACATTGAAACCAACATTATCGCCTGGCAGAGCCTCACTCAAAGCTTCATGGTGCATTTCGACAGACTTTACTTCAGTTGTAATATTGACTGGGGTGACGGTCACCACCATGCCTAGAACACCAGTTTCCACTCTGCCAACAGGTACCGTACCAATGCTGTCAATCTTGTAGACATCTTGGAGGGGTAGACAAAAGGACTTGTCAGTTGGATGAGTTGGTGGCAGAATGCAATCCAAAGCTTCAAGCGGTGTAGTTCCACTGGCATTGCCACCCTTACGACTGTCTTTCCATCCCTTGAACAAGGGCATATTAGAGTTAGGCTCCAGAAGGTTGACACCATTTCAACATGAAATTGGCACAAAAGCTACTGTGTCAGAGTTGTAGCCAGTTTTCTTAATATAGGTACTGACTTCCTTGAGAATTTCCTCATATCACTTCTGGCTGTAGGGGGGCTCTGTGGAATCCATTTTTTTTACACCAATAGTCAGTTGCTTTACACCTAGTATTTAGGCAACAAGGGCATGCTCACGGGCCTGCCCATTCTTTGAGATACCAGATTCAAATTCACCAACACCAGCAGCAACAATCAGGACAGCACAGTCCACCTGAGATGTGCCTGAAATCAAGTTCTTGATGAAGTTTCTGTGTCCTGGAGCATCAATAATGGTCACATAGTACTTGCTGGTCTCGAATTTGCACAGGGAGATATCAATAGTGGTACCACCCTCACATTCAGCCTTCAGTTTATCCAAGACCCAGGCATATTCAAAGGAGCCCTTTCCCATCTCAGTAGCCTCCTTCTCGAACTTCTGAATAGTTCTCTTATCAATTCCACCACATTTGTAGATGAGGTGGCTAGTAGTGGTGGACTTGCCAGAGTCTACATGTCCAATGACGACAATGTTAATGTGAATCTTTTCCTTGTCCATTTTTGTGGCAGTTTAGCGATGGTATTCACAACACCTGTGTTCTGGTAGGAAACCCGTTTCAAAAAAGCCAAATCACATATTCTTGAAGGAAAGTTTGGTGGTGTAAAGATAGTAGGTCTAATTGTCTTATGTCAAGTCATATTTGTTCAAGATTAGCTAAATTGTTTGAGACAAGAAAAGATCAGTGCATTGCAAGAGAATTGGATATCAAAATTTAGACCATTACAGGTCAGCTGAATTCTGAACTAAGTTCAGAGATGTAGAACCATAACCGTCTAGTCAGTTACAGAACATAATAAATTAATTGTAAATAGGATCAATAAGGAAATGTTACAGGACCCATTCTAATCTTGTCAGTATTACATGGACACAGTAATATCACATGCATAATTCAGAGATTAAACATGCCTTTAAATAGGGCCTAAAGAGTATCTCTTTCACAAATTGTAAGCAAGTGTAAAGAAATATTTGTTGCTTTGGCTGATGTGAAGAATTTGGTTAAGGAAGCTGAGATGAATTTTTGGCCTTGAAGTATGAAGGGAAGTGACATTATATGAGGAACATCTACTGACTGACTGACAAAAGTGTTTCCAAACGATTAAAGCAAATGAGTCAACATTGCTAAATGATTTATTCAAATGGATATCAATTCCTTTTTAAAAGTAAGGAATTTCTAGTTATTCCTTTCAGGTGCCCTCTCACTCTGTGCCTGGGTTTCCTGCACTCAACGGCGATAAAGCACTTCCTCACCAGTAATGTTGACTCCACTAGCACCATAATACAAATGTTTAGAAAAAATTTTCAATACGGTCAAGAGAGTCCGCATCTTTTAAAGTGAGGATTCCACTTATCTAACCTTAATGAAAAGAACTGTACTGAGGTTCATGTTTACCAAACTACACATCTGGTCAGCAATCCATTATTCAAAATTAATGTTCATCAGTGTAAATATTCTGTTGCTGACAAATACTGGTGAACTTTAAATGTTTTTTTTATTATTTATTGCATTAATTGTATTTTATTTTCCAATAGCATACAGTTATCAACATTCATTTTTACAAGATTTTGAATTCCAAAGTTTTCTCCCTCCCTCCTTTCCTTTCCACCTCTCAAAGACAGCAAGAAATCTCATAAAAGTTATACACATCTCATGATGTTAAACATATATTCACATTAGTTATGTTGAGAGAGAAGAATCAGAACAGAAGGAAAAAGACAGGAGAAAGAAAAAAAATGAAAATATTAAGCTTTGATCTGCATTCTGTTTCTATAGGTCTTTCTCAGTAGATGGATACCGTGATTCAGCATGAGTCCTTTGTGAATGTATTGGATCATTTTACTGCTGAGAAGAACTAAGCCTATCATAGCTGATCATCACACAATATTGCTGTTTCTGTGTACAACTTTCTTCTGGTTTTGCTCACTTCACTTTGCATTAGTTCAAGTGAATCTTTCAGGTTTTTCTGAAATAATCCAGCTTGTTATTGCTTAGAGCACAATAAAATTCCATCACAATCATACATCATGGTTTGATCAGCCTTTCCCCAATTGATGGGTATCTCCTCAATTTCCTGTTCTTGGACACGACAAAAGGATTGATCCAGCAGTATCCCTCTTAGATCTATCTCACAAAGAAAATTAAAAAAGGGGAATATTAAACTTAAATTATAAAATTAACATAATGTATATAATTAATTTATTATATTCAAATAATATAATTATTTTAATTAATACAATTTATATAAGGCAATTTGAATTAAAATTTAATTATATTCAATACAATGTATGGAATTCTCATTTTTTATGTAATGATCGTGAAGCAATGAAAGTAAAATTAAAATACAAGTTCTGTGCCTGTAAAGGAAAAAAAAAATACAAACTGACACATTTCAGATTCTTTGCGTTGCACAAGGTTTCCTAAACCTAATGACCGATAAGAAAATAATTTGTAATTTGGAAAGTTCCTAATGGATCTCATAAACTCCCACACTTCTTTTCTCCTCTTCACCCCGTATCCCTCCTGGAATAAGAACACCGACCTACCTCATTTCTTGGTCAGTGGAAAAGAAAGAGAAAGTAGAAAAAAAGCAGGGATAAGAGACTGCTTTTTCTTAAGGACATAGCGATGGCACACTTGGGAGCTCTGAATAAGGAGAGTGGTGCCTCCACTTGGAAGTTCAGTCCAAAATGTTCTACCCCTGACAATGGGGAAGACAAAATCACGCCTCTCAAAGAAAACTGTGTCATTGCTCCACTACACACAAGAGATTATATTAGAAACAGAAAAGCATTGACTGTGCCCTCCCTTTCTCCTCATTCACTAAACTAGCTCTTTCATGCCTCGTTAATGTGATATGGATTGCCCATTTTTATCTCCCCTTTCTCTCTTCTCCCAGTACGGTCTTCTTTCTCACCCCTTAATTTTGGGTGCTTTTTGTCTTGGATCACTGTCATCTCATACCTATACCCTCTATCTATCTATCTATCTATCTATCTATCTATCTATCTATCTATCTATCTATCTATCTATCTATCTATCTATCTATCTATCATCTATCTATCTATCCTCCTTCAAATTGCGCTTAGCAGTTTGGTTTTTATATCACTAAATGAACAAATTGATTAAAGTAGAAATGTTTTCATTACATTGTTCTGGCCTACTCAGGTGCAACTGATATTTTTCCAGTGTTTCAGATCTGACTTGATTTGTGTGAAAAGCGTTTTGTAATTCTGTTAACAGAGTTCCTGGGTTTGTCTTGGCAGGTAGAGTCCCAAGTACTTTACATTGTCTGCAGTTATTTTAAATAAAAGTTCTCTATCTCTTACTCCTGGGCTTTGTGAATAATATAGAGAAATGCTCATGAATTATGTTGGTTTATTTGGCAGAACAGGAAGATGATATGTATTGGAGAGGATGTGGGAGAGTTGAAACACTAATGCATTGTTGGTGGAGCTGTGGGCTGATCTGGCCATTCTGGAGAGAAGTTTGGAAGTATGCCCAAAGGGCTACAAATATGCATATCCCTTGACCCAGCAATATCGCTTCTAGGACTGTATCCCAAAGACATCATAAAAATGGGAAAGAGTCCCACATGTACAAAAATATTTACACCAGCACTCTTTGTGGTGGCCAAAAACTGGAAGTCAAGGGGATGCCCATCAATTGGGAAATGGCTGAATAAATTATGGTATATGAACATAATGGAATACTACTGTGTTATAAGAAATGATGAACAGGAAAACTTCAGAGTGGCCTGGAAAAACATATATAATCTGATGCTGAGTGAAAGTAGCAGAACCAGGAGAACTTTGTGCATAGCAATTTCTATAGTGTTTTTGAGTTTTTCCTGGTAGAATTGGAACTTCGTAGCAATGCAAGGACTTAAAAAATTCCCAACTATCTTCTAAGAGAAAATGCCTTCCACAACCAGAAAAAGAACTATGAAATTCAATCACAGAATATAGCAGATCATTTTTTCTGTATGTGTATTAAGTTTTTGCTTCTTATACGATTTGTCCCACTCAATTTTCTTCTTCTACACATGACTATAGTGAAAATATATTTAATAAGTATGTTTGAGTAGAACGTATATAAAACTATGTGCCATCTCGGGGAGGGAGGGGAGAGGTAAGAGGGGTAAGGGAAAAATAATAATCTAAATTATATGGTAGTGATTGTAGAACACTGAAAATAAACAAAATTAATTCATTAACAAGAATGGCAGAAGCTCAGCAAGAAAAGAATGAAGTATCTCCTGTTGCTTTGGGAAGACAGACTTAGAGGTGTTGACCAGACATTTTATTTTGAATAGCGTATAAACATTGTTAGAGGAAAACATTACTTAAATGTTTATATCAACAAAATAGAGAAAGAATAGACTAATGAATTTGATATGCAATTAAAAAACTAACAAACTACAAAAATCCCCAATTAAAGACTGAATTGTAAATTCTAAAAATTAATGATCAGATTAATAAAGTTTAAGGTAAACAAACATTTAATAAAGAAAACTAGGGCTTGCTTTTATGGTAAAAAAAAAAAAACAAATAAAATAGATGAACAAAAAACCTGAAACCACTACCATCAAAAATGGAAAGGATGAATATGTAACTAATGAAGATGAACTTAGAACAATCATATGGAGTTATGTTACCAATTTTAGGCTAATAAACGTAACAATTTAAGTGAAATGGAATAACATTTACAAAAATAAAAACTGACAAATGACAGAAGAGGAAATAGACCTAAAGTCTCAACAGATCTACTTTTGAAAGAGAATTGACCACGTCAAAAACGAATTTCCTACGGGAAAAGCACCAGGACCAGACATAGTTACAAGTGAATTCTATCAAATATGTAAAGATCAACTAATTCCAATAGTAAATAAATTATTTAGAATAACATGCATTGAAAGGATTCTACCACATTCCTTTTAGGAAACAATTAGGGTACTGATACCTAAACCTGGTCAGAGTAAAGATTGAGAAAGAAAATTATTGGCCAATTTTACTAATGAAAAAGAATGTAAAAATCCTAAATAAAATGCTAGCTAAAAGGTTAAAACATTATGACCAAGTATGATTTATACCAGGATTTTAAGCATGTTTTAACATAAGGAAATCTATTTATATATGTAAGTACATACATTTAAAAAGAAAAGGTGATCTTGATTGTATCAATAGATGCACAAAGAATTTGACAAAATTTAACCCTCATATTTATTAAACACACTTGAATACATTACTGAAATTGCTTTTTTTCTTTAAATTGCTAAATGGCCTACACTTAAAAATATCACCAAGCATTATTTCTAAGAGGAAAACCTCGAAGCCTTCCCAGGATGATCACCCTTGAAATAAGGCTACCAACTGACATCAATATTATTTAAAATTATATTGGAAATCCTAGCAATAGCAAATAAGGGAAGAAAAATATATTGAAGATATATGAATAGGTACTAAAGTTATTTATTTTTGCAGAAGATGTGATGATGTACTTTGAAAATGCCAAAGATTCACTAAAAGTTATTTAAAATAATGATTTTAGCAAATCAGTGCGATATATAAATCATCAGGACTCCTATATGTCACTAAGGAAACTCTACAGGGAGAGATGATTAAAATACTCCTTTTAAAACAACTCTAGACAATATAAGTTCTCTGGATCTATGCTTGTGCAAACAAATCTAGAAAGTATATTAGCGAAATTATATAAAAATTTTTATACAAATATAATCAGACTGAAATAATTGGAAAAAAGTATTTATTGTTTATGGGAAAGCAAGGCCAATATAGCAAAAACAACAATTTTATGCAAAGTATTTATATATTCAATGTGATTGCAATTAAATCATATATTTTCTTCTGATTGAATTTGAAAAAATAAATAACTTCATTTGAATAAAAAAGTCAAGAATATCAAAAGAAATAATGGAAAAAATATAAAGGAAGGAGATTTAGCAGTACTAGATTTTAAAGTATATTGTAAGGCAGCAATTATCAAAACTATCTGGTTCTTACTAAGATATTGAAAGTATATCCATTAATAGTATAAGCATACAATTTACAGCATTAAATAAGAATAATAACTTTCTATTTAATAAGTATAAAGACTCAAGATTTTGAAATAAGATTTTAGGAAAACAACTGAAAAACCTGGAAAAATCGCATGTCAGAAACCGGGCACAGATCGATATCTTACAGAACTTAAAAAGAAAAAATGTCAAAATAGACATGCCACCTTGCAACAGCAAGCCTCCTAGCCTATCCAAATTGACCTTCTGGCACAATTTCTTAGATTCGATTTTTTAAAAGGAAAGCAATTTTTAGGGGTCAACCACCATCTTTTGTTCCATGTAACAACAGAAGAAATACAAGCAGACACATGAAGACCCACAGACAAGGCTTCTGTCTGACCATAGGCAATAAATACATAACAGACAGACAGACAGATTCAACTGACCGTTACATATTTATTTAGTTACTAGAGAAAGAAGCACCAATATCAAGGATTTTCAAAGCACAGGTCCTCTTTAAGGGCTACTCAGAGCCTCACCTGGCACATAAACTTTCTTCTAAAGAGTAATTCCCAAGTCAAAATCTTACCTCAGAATAAATATACGCTTTTCAGAGCAACTAATAAAGTTAGCGATTGAGAAAAGATGTGGGATGGAGCCAAGATGGGGGGATTAACAGCACAAACTTTCTAGAGTACTGCCCCTAAGCACAGCCACATACCTGAAAAAAATGACTCTAAACAAATTCTGGAGTTGCAAAACCCACAGAATGATGGAGTGAAGCAAATCTCCAGCCACAACAGCCTGGAACGTCGCCAGGAAGTATCTATCATGCCAGGCAGAGGGCAGGCGGCAGTCCAGCGTGGGTTGCACTGGCACAGGCAGGACCTGAGCAGTCCATGGCGAGACTGAACCCCTCACAGCTGTGGCAGTTTCCAGACTTCAGGACGACAAAACACCAAGGACAATTTGGAAGGTCGATGGAAATAGCCTATGGGATCAGTATGGGAGAATGGAGTGATCTGGTCCCAACCCCAGGGTAGCAAAGGAGAAAGGGACTGAATAACCTATGGCAGCCACAGCAGCAGTGGCAGTGACAGTGACTGTTTCTGGAGATCTAGGCCCAAACATATTGTGACACTACACCCCCAACCCAAGTGGAACCACAGATCTACCTTGGCAAAGAGCTCAAAAGTCAAGTAAATGCCTGGGGAAATCAGCAAAAATTGAAAAGAAGAATCAGACTACAGAATCTTACTTTGGTGACAACGACGATGAAAACATGCAGACAGAAGACAACAAAGTCAAAGCTCCTCCATCCAAAGGCCCTAAGAAATAAATGAATTGTTCTCATGTAGTGGAAGAACTGAAAAAGGATTTTGAAAATCAAGTAAAAGAAGTAGAGCAAAACTGGGAAGAGAAATGACAGTGATGCAAGAAAGTCATAAAAAAGAGTCAACTGCTTGCTAAAGGAGACCCCCAAAAATGCTGTAGAAAACAATACTACAAAATAGACTAACCCAAATGAGAAAAGAGATTCAAAAAGCCAATGAAAAGAAGAATAATCTAAAAAGGAAAATTGGCCAGGTGGAAAAGGAAGTCCAAAAGCTCACTAAAAAGAATTATTCCTTGAAGATTACAATGGGGGGGGGGGCAGAGCCTAGATGGCAGGATGAGAGCAAGAAGGTCATTTAATTGAACTTTTGGAAGCCAAGATTGCGGAGTGATTACTAATTGCTATTTTCTTCCCTTTGTTGACCTCAAACAACCCAGAGAGTATTTCCCCAGGAAGAATCCTGGAACAGTGGGATCAGCTGAAGGGGTAAATAGTCTCTTAGCCTGTGAGGCTAAGACAGTCCCTAAGGAGGGTCTCTCTTGCTGTGGCTGAAGGGAACCAGTGCAGGACCAGAGCTGTCCCAGAAAGCACCACATCAGCAAACTGGGAGGACATCTTCAGACCCGGGTGTTTGGAGCCTGCAACAAGTAACACTAGGATGCCTAGCATGCCTCAGCACCCCAGGGCAATCGGGAAGACAGTAGTGTAGAGGAGTTTTCTAGCTTACCTATGATCTAGCTCAGCAGAGGAGACCTCCTGTGGCCACACCAAGCCTTCCCAACAATTAATTGGCCAGCTCCAGGGTAACTCCAAGGAAACCCACAAAGATTTCAGTGGCCTCTCCTTTTGAACGTCAACCAGCTCAGCACCAGGTAAGCTGCAGCATTTTACCTTTTAATTGGAAGACTCAGAGGCCACAACACAAAAAGCCTCAAGTTTAAGGTACAAGAATTGTGAGACAGAGCCCCGTGTCCCCCAGAAGCAGAATTCTACTTTAAAAGTCAGGAAAAGGATGATCATCATAAGCAAGAAGCAAGCCACAAAACAAAGGACCATAGAGTCTTTCTATAGGGACAAGGACCAAAAGACTAATAATGAAGGGGTCAGCATTGATACTATACTTCCATCTGAAACTTCAGAAGGGAATATGAATAGGTCTCAAGTCCAAAAGAGCATTTTTAAATGAGGTCAAGAAGTATTTTAAAAGCCAAATTAGAGAAATAGAAAAACTGGCCAAAGATTTTAAAAATATGAAAAAAGAATTCACTGAGAAGAGCTTTTTAAAAAGGAAAATTGGACAAATGGAAAAAGAAGTACAAAAACGAACTGGAGAAAATAACTCCTTAAAACGCGCAAGTGGACAGATGGAAAAGGAGATGCAAAAGTTAACTGAAGAAAACAATTTTATGAAAATTAGAATTAGGCAAGTAGTAGCTAATGACTCTATGAGAAATCAAGACTCAGTCAAACAGAATCAAAGGAGTGCAAAGATAGAAGAAAATGCAAAATATCTATTTGAAAAAAAAACAACTGTCCTGGAAAATACATCCAGGAGAGAAAATCTAGGAATAATCAGTCTACCAGAAAAATACGATGAAAAAAAGAACCTGGAAAACAGCTTCCAAGAAATCATCAAGTAAAACTGCTCAGAAATCCTAAGCTCAGAGGCCAAAATAATCATTGAAAGAATCCACCATTCACCTCCTGAAAGGGATCCAAAATTGAGAACACCAAGGAATATTCTTGCCAAATTCCAGAACTATCCATTGAATGAGAAAATACAGCAGGGAGCCAGAAAGAACCAATTCAAATATGGAGGAGCTACAGTGAGGATCACACAGGACCATGCAACTTCTCCATTAACAGACTGAGGAAATTGGAATGGGATATTCCATAAGGCAAAGGAGCTGGGACTACAACCAAGGATCAATTACCTAGCAAAGTTGAGCATAATATTTCAGGCAAGGAGATGAAAACTCAACGAAATAAGGGATTTTCAAACCTTCTTGATGAAAACACCAGAGATCAATTGAAAATTTGATCTTTAAACACAGAACTCAAGAGAGGCATAAAAGGGTAAACAGGGAAAAAAACAAACTTATTGTAAAGATTAAAATGGAGCAGAGGCAAGTTAATGACTTTACAAATAATCAAGAAATGATAAAATAAAACCAAAGGAATGAAAATCTAGCAGACAATATGAATATGTCTTTGGGAAAAACTGAACTTGAAAATAGATCCAAGAGAGAAAATTTAAAAATTATGAGACTACCTGAAAGATATGACCATAAAAGGAAGCCAGACATCATATTTCAAGAAATTATCAAGGAAAATTCCTCTGATGTTCTGTAACCCTAGGGTAAAATGAATATTGAGAGAATCTATCATTGCCCCTGGAAAGAGATTCCAAAAGGAAAACTTCTAGGAATATTGTACCTAGATTCCATAACTCCCAGATCACGGAGAAAATATTGCAAGTAGCCAAAAGGAAAGAATTTGAATATTGTGAAAATACAATCAGTATAACACAAGAGCTCACAGTTTCTGTATTAAGGGATCACAGGACTTGAAACATGATATTCCAGAACTCAAAGGAACTAGGATTAAAACCAAGAATCACCTACCCAGCAAAACTGACCATAATACTACAGGGAAAAGAAGGTCATGCAATGAAAGAGAACTTTCAAGTATTCTTGATGAAAAGACCACAGTTGAATAGAAAATTTGATTTTTAGACACAAGACTCAAGAGAAGGTAAACAGTACAAAAAAATTATAAGGGATTTGAAAAAGTTAAACCGTTTATGTTACTGAATGGCAGGATGATACTTGTAACTCATAAGAACTTTCTCATTATTAGATCAGTTAGGAGTATATGTAGACAGAGGATGCAAGTGGGAGTTGAACATGAAAGGATGATATTTAAAATCATCCTAAGTGGTATGAAGAACCACTTAGATATGCAGAGTGATTTTATGAGAAAATTAGAAGGATATAGAATATATTATCAGATTTATGAAGAAGCAAGAGATAGAGAGCAAATTTAGGTGTAAAATGAATCATTTGAATTACATTAAATGAAAAAGTTTCAGTTAAATAAAACCACATGTGGCCAAGATCAGAAGGAAAGCAGAAAAACAGGGAAAAATATTTTGTACACAGTTTATTAGACATAAATTTCATCTTTTAAATATGTAAAGAACTTTTAAAAATTTATTTGAATATGAGTCATTTCTTAATTGATAAATATTCAAAGGATATGAACAATTTCCTAAAAAAGAAATCAAAATAATTTATAGTCACATGAAAAAATTCTCTATTCATGGTTGATTGGAAAAATGCAAAAAAAAAAAAAAACTACCTGGAGACATCATTTTACACCAATTAGATTGGCTAAAGAGGTAGACAGCAAAAGTGAGAAATGTTGAAGGGGATGTGGAAAAAATGCCACACTCATTCTTGGAGGAATTGTGAACTGATCTAACCATTCTGGGGAGCCATCTGCATTTATGTCCAAAGAGTTGTTAAACTACCTATAACCTTTAATCTGGCAATACTCCTATGTGGTCAATTCCTGAAGATAAAATGACTCCATAAATCCTAAAATGTTTGTGGTAGCTCTCTTTGTGTTGGCAAAGAAGTGGAAATTGAAGGAGCACTGCTGAATAAATTGTGGTATATGTTTGTGATAGAATACTATTGTGCTATAAAAAATGATGAGCTCAATGGTTTTCAGAAAAAAAGATGAAAAATGCGTAAAATAATGTAGAGTGAAATGAGCAGATGCAAGAGAAAGTTACATACAGTACCATCAATATCAGTTTGAGAACAAAAGTTATTCGGTCTATTAAAAATACTCAAAATAATTATAAAGGATTCATGAGGGAAAATGCCGACATCTAGACACCTAGAGAAAGAACTGAGCAAGAATGTGCCATTTCTAGGTTGGGGAGGGAAGAAACAAGGGAAAATTTTGAAAATAAGGAAATTTACCTAACAAAAAATAATCAGAAGGCAAATAGTGAATTAGGAAAAATACATTGGTCATCTCTTGAAAGAAAACCCCAAATTAAAACTTCCAGGAATATTACAATTAAAATTCAGAGTTTCCAGATCAACTTAAAAAATTCTTACAAGTAACCAGAAAGAACTCAAGTACTGAGGAGTGAAAGGCATGATCACATATGATTTAACAGCCACCACCACCAAGAAGTTGAAAGATTGGAATAAACTATTCCTAAAAGTTTATAACCAAGGACATTTATTAGCAAAACTGAATAAAAATCTAAATGGAAATAAAGTACGGATTTTTAAATAAATAGAGGACATTAAAGAATTCTTAATTAAAAGACTAGAGCCATGTAGAAATACTGAAGTTCAAAAGCCGTAGTTAAGAGAAACAATGATGCAAGTATGTTCCAAAAATCCTTTTTCTCTGAAAGCATCTCCTAGACACAACCAGTGGCACAGTGGATAAAACATTCGGCCTGGAATAAGGAAAACTTGAGTTAAAATTGGCCTCAGACACCAGCTTTGTAACTGTGGAGTGAATTTTTTAATCTTAGTTGGCCTTGGCTTTCTTAACTATAAAATTGGGATAAGAATTACCTTGGGATTTTTGTAAAGATAAGATGAGATATTTGCAAAAAGTAGTTAGCACAATTCTTGGGATATAGTAGGTATTGTATGAATGCATAGTACCTATAGTTCCATTCTCTTTTTATCATGAATATAACAACTAAGGAAGAGTAAAGTCCCTACATTCAAATATGGGGACGTTGTGTCCCTGTGGAGGAACTCTTAGTACACAGAAGGTGAGAGGGGTTTTTCTATGTCTTAGTCATGCTAAGATAAGAGTGGAGGGGGGAAGAATAATATTAACACGAAGGGGAAAGGTAAAGAATTATTAGAGAAAATTATGTCATATAATTAGGGAGGACAAGTAAATATATAAACAAAACTACTTCCTTTTTATCTGAACTAAATAAGGGAAGAAAACTCAAAAACACACACAGCCTTGAGGACAAAATTTTAGATGACCTGAGTAAAAAGGCCAGAAAACTGATTGTAATAGGCTGAGAAGTTCCTTAAAGGTAGGCAAAAAGTATGTAATTTTCCTAGGAACCAGTGAAAGAGAAAAGATTTGTAAAGACAGCTTGAAGATGATAATGGGATGAGAGAACCTTTTCAGTCTTGACAGGCCAAGATATATTTTGTAGGAACAGAAATTTGACTGTATTTTATAAGATGCCTTGAATTGTTCTTTTTTCCTATAGATTATGTAGCAAGGACAAGATAATGTAAATATAAGACTTGGACCACGGGAAGAAAAATCAGAGAAACACTGAAAAAAAAAGCCAGTTAATGTTTTACAATATACAAAATTCCACAATCACAAAGGCTGATTGGAGAATAACTTGTGTTTTTGCCAGCATCCTAATGATCTCTGATGAGAATACTTTTTACCGATAAGTAAAGAATTAATGTTAAATGGATATAGGAGAGAAAAATGCTGTCAGTTCTGATGCTACTGTGCACAGTAGATGGCAGCAGACTTCCTTGCTCTAGGAGGGAGCAATCTGAGGCTAAGCCTATACCTTTGCCCAGATAATCCAGAGGATATGGTGTCACTGTCTTACGACACACAATGAGTCCTTCTCAGAAACAAAACATGGAACTTTCTGGAGAATACAGGGGAATCAGCAGACTTTATTTTGCCCTATCAATTTTGCGTCTCTAATCCTCCAACTCAGAGGGATATGAGCTTGAGTGTGCTGGAAAGTTTATTTATTTATTTATTTTTTAACACCACTTCTCCAGGGAAGGAAAAGGAACGCATAATACCCTTTTAAGTTTAATCTACATTATTTTCTCTTGCCCTTTGTAAAGTCGAAACAAAAAATAAAAGAAAATCAAACTCAGATTTTTAGTGTCTGCTAATTTCTGAAGTATACTGCTCATTTGAAAACTTGATAATGACCTCTCTCATGCCAATAGAGCATACTCTGGATATAAGGGACAATGAAGGGACTGGGGATACATAATTCACATGAATTCCAGTTATAAAGAGAATGAAGAAAAAAAGCTCTACAAGCCAGCAGAGTTGTCAGGAGTAAGCTCAGAAGTGGTGTCCCTCCCCGCCGATAGATCCAATAATTACTGAAGATTAAAAAAAATTACAAAATTTTGGGGTTCCTTCCTAATTAGAAAGGACAATGGTATAAAAGCCCAAGGAGCATACTCTTAATTCTGAGAGAAGAATGGAATGATAGAGAAGGATAGACACTGAGTCCTCACAAATGATATTTAGATTCTCAGTGTCACTAACCTTCCCTAGTTTAGGGGAAACACCTGTGTCTTGAGACTCATCCCAGTGGGAGGCAGTTGCTCTTACTAATACTGAAGAGACAAAGAAATGCAAATTGTGCTCCTCCCTGAAGGGATGAAAACCATCAAAATTCTGTGTCTGCAGTCCTGGGAGAGGAACTTTTCCTTTGTGTGGCTTTCTCTCCTAAGGACTGACATTGTACAGCCTAAACAATGGGTTTTGGACTGAATGGAATTTTCATTCTGGCTATTTTACAA
>CM053214.1:348603437-348614647 GCA_028583105.1 Macropus fuliginosus | reverse complement strand
GGAAGGAAGGAAGGAAGGAAGGAAGGAAGGAAGGAAGGAAGGAAGGAAGGAAGGAAGGAAGAGGTAAAGAGATAGGTAGACAGATGGATGGACTGAGAGAAAGACAAAAAAGGCAAATGGATGGACAAACAGATAGGTACATGGGAAATATTTTCACTGTGAAATTGGAAGAAATCAGATAACCTGAATATGTTTGCAGACTCATACTTCATCTGTTATTGTGAGTGGGCACTGTGTCAATGTTCTTGATTTCCTTCTCCAAGTATTTCTCCACATGCCTATCTGATTTAGCAGGTTTATGTGTGGTCTAATGGTCTTTTTTTCACTGTGTCTGTTGTACATTAATACATGGCTATGTCCTCAGGTTTAAGGGAATTCATTTGCAGGTGCAGAATGCTGTTGCTGTTGTCCTTGGAGATGGTAGATTGGCCTTTCACAGAGCTGATATAGTTTGTACTTCCTCCATTACAATTAATTCGTGAGAGCCCCACAGGCTCCTTCCTTGGAGCCTGGCAGACACAGTTCATCCAATTGTAGCTGAAGGTGAATCCAGAAGTTTGCAGGAAAGGCAAAGAGATCCTCCAGGCTCTCTCACATAACCTAAAGACTCTACCAGTTGAACATCACAATGGACACCTGCAAACAGTCACTGAACTCAATAGTCACACCAATCCATCACTTCAAATACTATTTCCTAGGTCAAAAAACAAAGAGAAGACAAACTACCTTGTAAAATAGTCAGAATGAAAATTTCATTCAGTCCAAAACCCATTGTTCCGGCTCTCTAGTGTCAGTTCTTAGGAGAGAAAGGCCACACAAAGGAAAATTTCCTCTCCTAGAGCTACAGACACAACTTGTTGCTGGCTTTCATCCCTGGAGGGAGGAGCCCAAGTTGCATTTCTTTCTCTGTTTAGTGTTACTAAGATGAACTATTTCCCACTGGGATGACACTCCTACTTGAGATGCAAAGAGATGCTTCCCCCAGAATTAGTTCTAAATTGCTGGGGAAAGTTAGTGACACTGAGAATCTAAGTGAGGACTCAGTATCTATCCTTCTCCATCACTCCAAACTACTCTCAATACCAAGGGAATGCTTATTAGGTTTTTCTATATTTCTCTTATTTTCCCAGCTTATCGCAATACTATTTCTAATTAGCAAGGCACCCCAAGCTTTTTTAAATTTTATATCTTCAACAGATATTGGATCTACCTTGTTGGGGGGGGGGAGGGTCATTTCTGAGCTTACTCCTGACACCTCTCTTTACCTATAGGGCCATTTTTTGTTCATTCTCTTGTAACTGGATTACATGTGGATTATGTACCCCTCAATCCCATTCATGGTCCCTTATTTGCAAGGTATGCTCTGTTGGCATGAGAGAGGTCATTGTGAAGTTATCAATATGAACAGTATACTTCAGAAATCATCAGATACTGAAAATCAGGACTTGATTTAATTGTGTTTTTTTTTAAATTTAGAAATAGCAAAGGGATAGAGAAAATGTTGATAATGTAGATTAAACTTAAAAGTGTATGATGATTTCATTTTTTTCTCCCCTGGAGAGCTGGTGTTAAAAAAACAAAAACAAAAACAATGATCTATTCCATGGGTGTGGAAAAGCCCACAGCACACAGAACAGCACATCCTGTCACAGCATAGCCAAGCAGGAAAGCCCTGAGGCAACCTAAGGCACCAGCAGGACAGCATGGTGGAAAGGGGGAGTGCCAGCCCAGGGTGGGAGACCAGCTGAGCCAAGTGAGTGACAGCTCCTTAGCCCCGGATATCAGCCACAGCCACTCCTGAGACTATCTGCCCACAGATTAAACATCTCTAAGTCACCTACTTGAACTTGCAGGAGCCAAAATGATAGAGTGATCTGTAAATTCTATCTCCCCCTCACCTTGTTGACCTTGAAAGAACCATAAAATGTCTCCCCAGAAAAATTCTAGATGAGTGGGATGAGCAAAAGGGGGAAAGAGTCTCATAGCACCTGAGACTAGGAATATTCCTCTCACTGTGGCAATAGCCCCACATCAGCAAGCCAACCAAGAGGAAATAAGGACCCCAGCGGGGTGGAGCCTCACACTAAGACCCAGGAGTGCCTCAGTGCTCAAGAGGAAATGAGAGGGCAGCCAGCATCACCAAACACTGAGCTCGCCTTTGCTCCAGTTCAGCTGAGGAGATCTCCCTGGACTAGATCACTGCTCCTCCTCACTTAAAGCTAGCTACAGGGAGAATCCAGGGAAAACAAAACAAAAAAATACCTGCTTGTTGCTTTTTTACATCAACAAGCTCAATACCAGGTTCTACTGCTTGTAGCTGAAAGAAGCAGAGGCCACAATACACAAAGCGTCATCATCATGAGTAAGGAGAAGCAAAGCAAGATTGAAAATAACATAGAATCTTTTGACAGGGACAAGGATCAAAACACAAAAAAAGAGGTCAGTACTGAGACTGTACTCCCATATGAAATTCCAGAAGAAACTGTGAACTGCTCACAGGCACAAAGAGCTCTCCTGGAACAGCTGAAGAAGGAAATAGTAGAGAAACTAGCCAATAATTTGAAAAGTATGAAAAAAGAATTCTGAGAAAAGAACAGATACTTGAAAAGGAAAATTGAACACAGGGAAAAAGAAGCATACAACCTAAGTGAGAAAATTGGACAAATGGATAAGGAAGTACTAAAACTAAGTACAGAAAATACTTCCTTAAAAGGAATAATTGGACAATGGGAAAAGGAGATGCAAAAGTTAACTGAAGAAAACAATTTGATAAAAATTAGAATTGGGCAAGTAGAAACTAATGACTCTGTGAGACATCAAAAATTAGTCAAACAAAATCTAAAGAATGAAGAGATAGAAAAAGCAAAATATGTAATTGGAAAAACAACTGACCTGGAAAATAGATCCAGGAGAGAAAATTTAAGAATTATTGGTCTACCATAAGGCCACATTGAAAGAAATCATCGGGACAATATCTTCCAAGTAAGCATCAAGGAAAACTGCCCAGAAGTGCTAGATCCAGTGGGCAAAATAAGCATGGAAAGAATCCACCATTCACCTGCTGAAAGGGATCCCGAACTAAAAATACCAAGATATATTGTTTCCAAATTCCAGAACTATCAAGTGAAGGATAAAATGCTACAGGAAGTCAGAAAGAAACCATTCAAATATCGAGGAGCTACAGTCAGGTTCACCTAGGACCTTGCAGCTTCTACAGTAAAAGATTGAGGGAATGGGAATGTGATATTCTATAAGGCAAAAGAGCTGGGGTTAAAACCAAGGATCAATTACCCAGCAAAGTACACTATAACATTTCAGGCAAGGAGATGGACATTCAAGAAATAAGGGATTTCCACAATTTCCTGACAAAAAGGCCAGAATTCAATAGAAAATTTGATCTTTAAACCTAGGTCTCAAGAGAGGCATAAAAAGGTAAAGAGGGGAAAAGAAGACCTTGTTCCTCAATTTGGGCAAATTGTTTACCTCCCTGTAAGGCAAGATGATTCCTGTTAATTTGAGAATTGTAGATCTATTGTGCAATATAAAAGGGATGTACATAGAGAGAGAATGGGCATAAAGTAAATGATGTGATGATAAAAATGTGATTCTATCACGCGAGGGTGTTGTAACAGGAGATGTGAAAAGGAGGAAGCAGAAAATGGTAAATTATATCATAGAAAGAAGTACAAAATTATATTATACTAGAAGGAAAGAGGGGAGGGAGAAGAACATTATTTGAGAGGTACTCTAATCTGATATGGTTTAAGGAGGGAACAATAAACATAATTAAGTATATAAATCTAAGTAGCTCTATAGGCAGTGGGAGGGGAAGGGGGAAGAAAAGGGAGGGGAAGCTAAAAGGCAGGGAATAAGTAGTAAGGGTAAAGGGGAGTAAAAGGGAGGGGGGCTGAAAGAAGGAAGGGAAGACTGCAGAAGGTCGTGGTCAAATGTGAACACTCTATTGAGGAGGGGAAGGGAGACAGGACAATTAAAGTACAAATGGTGTGAAAGAGGATGGAGGGAAAGACACAGATTGTAATCATAACTGTGAATGTAAATGGAATGAACTCTCCCATAAAATGGAGACAGCAGAATGGATTAAAAGTCATAATCCAACAATATGTTGTTTACCGGAATCGCATATGAAAAGGTGGAATACACACAGGGTAAATGTAAAAGGTTGCAGCAGAACATACTCTGCATCACCGATGTAAGAAAATCAGGGGTAGCAATCCTAATCTCACACAGAAGTAAAGCAGAAATACATCTAATCACACCAGATAAGGAAGGAAACTATATCATACTAAAAGGGACTATAGGAAATGAAGCTGTATCATTGTTAAACATGATTGCTCCAAGTGATATACATCTAAAATCTTAGAGGAGAGGCTGGGGGAGTTGCAGGAAGAAAGAGATAGCAAATCTATACTAGTGGAGGACCTCAACCTACCCCTCTCTGAACTTGATAAATCTACCCTTACAATAAACAAGAAAGAAGTTAAGTAGGTGAATAAAACTCTGAACAAGGGAGATATGATAGATATCTGGAGAAAATTGAATTATATGTAATAAAAGACCATGGAAAGATAAACTAAAAAATAATTGGAAACTAAATAATCTAATCCTAACGATGGAATGGGTTAAAAAACTAATAGAAACAATCAACAAATTCATTCAAGAGAATGAAAATAATGAGACAACCTACCACATCTTGTGGGATACTGCAAAAGCAGTTCTTAGGGAAAGTTTTATATCTTTGAATGCCAACATGAATAAAATAGATAAAGAGGAGATCAATGACATGGACATGCAGCTGAAAAACCTAGAAAAAGAACAAATTGAAAATCCCCAAGTAAATACCAAATTAGAAATACTGAAAACCAAAGAAGAGATTAATAAAATTGAAACTGAGAAAACTGTTGAACGAATAAATAAAACAAAGAATTGATTTTATGAAAAAACTGATAAAATTGATAAACTTTTTTTCAATTTGATTGAGAAAAAGAAAGAAGGAAACCAAATTACCAGTATCAAAAGTGAAAGGGTGAGATCACCTCCTGTGAAGAGGAAATTAAAACAATAGTCAGAAATTATTGCCATTTATGCCCATAAATTCGACAATCTAAATGAGATCGATGAGTATTAAAAAAATAGAAATTTCCCAGATTAACAAAAGAGGAATTTGAATACTTATACAGCCCCATCTCAGAAAAAGGTATTGAACAACCATCAATGAACTCCTTAGGAAAAAATCTCCAGGGCCCGATGGATTTGCAAGTGAATTCTATCACAAGTTTAAAGAATAATTAATTCCAATATTACATAAACTAATTGGAAAAATTAGGGAAGAAGGAGTACCCTCAAATTCTTTTTATGATACAAATATGGTTTTGATACCTAAACCAAGAAGAGACAAAACAGAGAAAGAAAATTATAGACAACTTTCTTTAATGAATATAGATACAAAAATTTTAAATAACATTTTCACAAAAGGAATACAGCAACTGATCATGAGAATAACACATTATGAACAGGTAGGATTTATTGCAGGAGTGCAGGGCAGGTTCAAAAATAGGAAAACTATTAACTCTATTGATCATATGAAGAACAAAACTAACAGAAACCACATGATTATCTCAATAGATGCAGAAAAAGCTTTTGATGAAATATAACACTCATTCCTATTGAAAGCACTAGAGAAGATAGGAATAAATGGAACTTTCCATAAAATAATAAGCGTTATCTACTTAAAACCTTCAGAATGCATAATATGCAATGGAGATGAGCTAGATGCATTTCCAATAACATCAGGGGTGAAACAGGGATGTCCATTATGACCACTGTTATTCAATATGGTACTAGAAATGTTAGCTGTAGAAATTAGAGAAGATAAAGAAATTGAAGGAATTAGAATAGGCAAAGAAGAAACTAAGTTACCACTCTTTGCAGATGATATGATGATATACTTATATGCTTATATCCCAGCGATTCAAGAAAAAACTGCTTGAAAACATAAACAACACTGGCAAAGTTGCAGGTTATAAAACAAACCCACAAAAATATTCTTCAATTCTACATATTATAATAAAGCCCAACAACAAGAGATAGAAAACAAACCTAGGGACTACATGAACACAATTACAGTACACTTTTCCCACAAATAAAGTCAGATGTAAATAAATGGAAAGACATCGCTTGCTCATGGGTAGGCCGAGCCAATATAATAAAAATGACAATTCTACCTAAATTCATTTATTTATTTCGTGACTTACCAATAAAACTATAAGATAATTATTTTCTGGAGATGGAAAAAATATCAGAATTCATCTGGAAGAACAAAAGATCCAAAATATCAAAGAGGGTAATGAAAAGAAATGCTAGGGACGGTGGCCTAGTGCTACCAGATCTCAAATTGCGTTATAAAGCAGCAATTAACGAAACCACTTGGTACTAACGAAGAAAAAGAAAGGTAGACAAGGGGAATATGCTAGGAACTCAAGACACAGTAGGCACTGAATACAGTAATCTACTGTTGGATAAACCCAAGGATCCCAGCTTCTGGAATAAGAACTCACTGTTCAAAGAAAATTGCTGGGGACACAAGAAAACACTGTGGCAGAAACTACACATAGACCAATGCCTGACACCATGCACAAGAATAACATGCAAATTGATATACAATCTAGTTATAAAGATTGATACTATGGCCCTATGAGAGGCATCTTCTCATCATGGCAGACCCAAGAGATAAAGCTCTTCAGGACTACCGTAAGAAGCTGCTTGAGCACAAGGAGATCAATGGACGCCTCAAAAAGTTAAGAGAACAGTTGAAAGAGATTACCAAGCAACATGAAAAGTCTGAAAATGATCTGAAGCCCTTACACAGGTTTGGGCAGATTGTGGATGAACTGCTTCAACAATTAACAGAAGAAAAATTCATTGTTAAAGCAACAAGTGGACCGAGATATGTTGTGGGTTGTCGGCATCAGCTCGACAAGAGTAAGCTGAAGCCAGGGACAAGAGTTGCTCTGGATATCACTACACAAACTATCATGAGATACTTGCCCAGAGAAGTTGATCCTCTGGTTTACAACATGTCTCATGAAGATGCTGGGAATGTTTCTTATTCTGAGACTGGAGGGCTTTCTGAACAAATCAGAGAATTAAGAGGGGTAATAAAATTACCCATTACAAACCCTGAATTATTCCAGGCTGCAGAAATAATACCTCCAAAAAGTTATTTGCTATATGGACCACCAGGAACAGGAAAAACTCTCTTGGCAAGAGCTGTGTTAGCCAGCTGGACTGCAGTTCTTTAAACGTTGTATCCAATTCCATTGTAGACAACTACACTGGTGAAAGTGCTCCTTTGATCAGAGAAATGTTCAACTACGCCAGGGATCACTAGCCATGCATCATTTTCATGGATGAAATAGATGCTATTGGTGGCTGTCGTTTTTTCTGAGGGTACTTCAGCTGATAGAGAAATTCAGAGAACTCTAATGGAGTTACTGGATCAGATGGATGGATTTGATACTTTATACAGGGTAAAAATGATCATGACTACCAACACACCAGACACATTGGATACTGCTTTGTTATGTCCAGGAACATTAGATAGAAAAATCCATATTGATTTACCAAATGAACAAGCAACATTAGACATATTGAAGATTCATGCAAGTCCTATCACAAGACATGGTGAAATAGATTATAAAGCAATTGTGAAACTCTCAGATGGCTTTCATGGAGCAGATCTAAGAAAGGTTTGCACTGAAGCAGGTATGTTTGCAATTCGTGCTGATCATGATTTTTTAGTACAGGAAGATTTCATGAAAGCAGTAAGAAATGTGGCTGATTCTAAGAAGTTGGAATCTAAAGTAGATTATAAATCTGTCTAAGTTATAATTCTTAAAAGACATTAGCATAATATAAAAATAAAGGTGGGGAAAATAATGTAAAGAAAAGATTGATACCACTGACAAATTTGTGGAGAAATAAATAGTGTATTTATCAGATTTATGGAGAAGGGAGGAAGTTTTAACTAAAGAAGAGATAGAAAGCATTATGAAGTACAAGACGGATAATTGTGATTACATTAAACTGAAAAGTTTTTGCACAATCAAACCCAAAGCAACCAATATTTGGAGGGATGCAGAAAACTAGGAAAGAATTTTTGAACTAGTGTCTGTAATAAAGGCCTCATTTCTAAAACATATAGAGAACTGAATCAAGTGTACAAAAATACAAGTCATTCCCCAATTGATAAATGGTCAAAGGATATGAACAGGCAGTTTTCAGAGGAAGAAATTAAAAATATCTATAGTCATGTGAAAAAAATGCTCTAAATCACTTCTGATTAGAGATATGCAAATCAAAACAACTCTGAGGTACCACAACACACCTAGCAGATTGGCAAACATGAGAGAATAGGAAGATGATAAATGTTGGAGAGGATGTGGGAGAATTTGTACATTAATTCATTGTTGGTGGAGCTGTGAGCTGATCCAACTATTCTGGAGAGCAATTTGGAACTGTGCCCAAATGGCTACAAAAATATGCATACCCTTTGACCCAGCAATATCCCTTCTAGGACTGTATCCTCAAGAGATCCTAAAAATGGGAAAGGGTCCCACGTATACAAAAATAATTATAGCAACACTCTTTGTGGTGACCAAAAACTGGAAATCAAGAGGATGCCCATCAATTGAGGAATGGCTGAATAAATTATAATATGTGTATGTAATGGAATACTATTTTATTATAAGAAATGATGAACAGGAAGACTTCAGAGAGGCCTGGAAAGACTTATATGACACTGAACAAAAGGAACAGAACCAGGAGAACTTTGTGCACAGCAATGGACATAGTATGCGAGAGTTTTTTTCTGGTGGACTTGGAACTTTATTACACTGTAAGGACTTAAAAAAATTCCAAGTGATCTTTTAAGGCAAAATGCCTTCCACATTCAGAAAAAGAACTGTGGAATTCAATTGCAAAATGTAACAGATTATGTTCTTTTGTATTAGGTTTTAGTTTGTTATATGATTTCTTCCATTCCTTTTAATTCTTCTACATAGTATGACTATAGTGAAAATGTATTTAATAGGAATTTATGTGTAGAATTCATATAAAATTGTATACTGTCTCAGGGAAGGAGGGGAAGGAAACGGGGAGAAAGAGGGAAAAAATCTAAGTCATGTGGTAGTGATTGTAGAACACTGAAAATAAATAAAATTAATTTAAAAAATAGATTTATAGAGACTATAGGTCTATTTCCTGTTCTGACAACTGAGGAAATTTATGTTTTTGTAAATATTCTTCCATTTCACTTAAATTGTTAAATTTATTGACATATAAGTGATCCAAATAATTCCTTATAGCTTTTTAATTTCCTCTTCACTCCTTGTGTCTTCACCCTTTTCACTTTTGATTTGATTTTCTTCTCTTTTAAAACCCAAACCGAACCATTTGTTCATCTATTTTATTTGCTTTTTTATCATTACAGGAACTTTTTGTTTTATTTATTGATTGTATGGGTTTTTCTTACTCTCGATTTTATCAATCCCAACTTTACTTTTTGGATCTCCACTTCAGGCTTTAATTGCGGATTTTGTTCTTCCCATTCTAAGTTTTTTTTTTTTTATTTCATGCCAAATTCATTGGTTTGTTTTCTATATTTTATTGTTATAAACATTTAAGACATAAATTTTCCTCTAATTCCTGCTTTTACTCTGTTCAGAGTGTTATGTTTTGTCAGCACCTCTAGGCCTGGCTTCCCAAAATACAGGAGTCCTTCAATCTTTACTTAGCATCTACTATTCTTCAGATGAAAGTTTGGGAGGTAAAAATTTTTGAGATAAAATATCTTGAGATCTTGAGAGAGGTGTAAGTTGAAGTGAAATTTTTTGAGGCCTAATCTGTTTCTCTCCAGGCATACTGTTTATTAATTCAGTGTCATCAGTTTGGAGGGATTTACACTTCACTCAGATGAAATCTCAGCCTCTAGAGCAAGCCTGAACAACTTTGACCTGCGGAGGGGCAGTAAATTGAGCAGGCCTGTTTTATATAATCTACATTTTTCAAGGACTGATTGAAATCCTTTGTTAGGCTATATGTTTTATCCACCTTCTCTGGAGGCTTTTCTGAGGTCCTCTCCAGATGTCTTAGGAGGACAACTGCTTTATCCTTTTATTTTTATTATTCTGTGTTCATTTTCTGACCATTTATGTCTATTTGTGGAAGAAATATGGAGAGCCATGAGATTTCTGACCTACTCTTCGATCTTTCCAGAATGTTTGGGAATCCACTTTCTATGTTTTCTCTGCTGAACAAATAAGAAGACATTGCTGGGTGTCATTCTGTTCTTGAAGATATAGTCTATACTGGAAGGATTCTGAGCCTGGTCTATTTGTCTCTGGGTACTTTTTCCCTTTAGTAAAGGACTTCCCTTTCATTGCCCTGTGCTTGCTCAATGAGTTTTTATTTAGTATAATTCAAAGAAATTCCATTCAACATTAAAAAGAGCATAGTTTATAAGATCTCCCTTGCAGTGCTGATTCGATGTGAACTGATTTCAGCAGCACAGTGTGAGCCTCAATGCCTCTCTTCCTTTCCCAAATAATACTTTCATTTTATTTGATGACGATTAATTAGAATGTTTTTAAATAGTGAATGAAGAAATTGCCATTCTTAATTCATCAGAACAATTCTTGCCATGTTTTTGTTTGAATTGTTCTGGTCATGAATTTATTTGCCTTTTAAAAATTCAGGGTTTGTCAGGCTAACAGTTTTGATTGTCATCTCTAACAGTCCTTGTCATTTATCCACTGAGTTGTTTTCTTAAGTGAGATTGTCACACTTGCCCAATCCCATAGGTAATCAGTGTCAATGTTATATCAGAGAATCTCAATTACGGCCAGGGAAGACATTAAATATTCATCACATAAAGCCATTCACCAAGAAGTCATGCCTTCCTTCCATATCTTTCAAAATGGTTTGATGCTATATCCATTCTCTCTTCTTTTACTTTCTAACAGTAGCCACCCCTTGTCAGCCCACGAATCCCAGTACACTGATATCCTTTCTTGCAAACTGCTTCCCGAATTATGTCTCACTTCTTAATCTACATTCTTTCCTCTTTTGCTGTTTCCTTATCAGCTCTTAGGATACATTTAGTTCTCCCCCTACCATATAATCAATATTGGCAG
>CM053214.1:348569178-348602937 GCA_028583105.1 Macropus fuliginosus | reverse complement strand
CATTCTCTCTTCTTTTACTTTCTAACAGTAGCCACCCCTTGTCAGCCCACGAATCCCAGTACACTGATATCCTTTCTTGCAAACTGCTTCCCGAATTATGTCTCACTTCTTAATCTACATTCTTTCCTCTTTTGCTGTTTCCTTATCAGCTCTTAGGATACATTTAGTTCTCCCCCTACCATATAATCAATATTGGCAGATTTAACACTTCTCTGAGAATTTGTAATCCTGTATCTCTCCTCCATTTCCTAATCCCCTGACTCAGTGATCCAAGCTATAAGAACCTGGCCCCTGAGAAATGCCATTTTGCCTGGTTATCTAACAGCTCTATTCACTACAATAGAGGCATGTGTAATTGGACTGAAACACCCACTAATCTGATAAGAGCAGACAACTAGGGAGTAGGGATACTGGCAACTCCTTTCAGTTGGCTGAACTCCCTGCTGCATAGCTGGCATATGAAAGAACCTAAACGTTCTCCCCAAAAGAATGTAGAAAGGATGATCATCATCTACACCACTGACTTTGAATCAGGTCAAGTGGTCTGGGGCTTGGAGAGAAAAAGACTGAACAATCAAAGGTTCTCTCCTTAGTATGAAGTTCAGTGGAGGAATTTTCCTGATGACACTCACTGAATATAGTTACTGCGGGATACATCAATGCTGAGTAGAATCATATGTTAAAAAACCCACCAGGCTGAAACTGTTACCAAAGTAGCAGGGGTTGGGAAGTGGATCTAGTGCGAACATAAACACTGAAATGCTAATATCTGCACTCTCATTAAGTAAATGGTAGCAAGTAACTAACCCAAGTAGCCCCCAACCCGGGCCAAACTGGCAAAATGGAATCCCTTTCACCTTAACGTAAGACGGTTGCCAATGCTGGTGAAAGGTTCTATCATTATCCATGTGACTACCCAAATTAGGAAGAAAATTCCCGGAAGCTATTTCTATGACAAGACCATACCCTGGAAAGGAGAAAGAAAATACTTTGTCTTTCTTGGATCCAATCTCCAAGAAAACTGAACTGATAATAACGGAGTATTTTGGGATATTGATCTGGCTGATCTTCTCATAGTTTACTTTCCTCCTTTCCTGGAAAAGAGTCTCAAGATTCTTACCTCCTTAGAGGTCTCCATGCTTTCTAGAAAAGTGGTACACATTCTTTGAGATGGGTTGGGAAACCCTCTCAGAAAAAGGGCTGGTATTTTTGTGAGTCCTTTTCCTTTCTAATACTACAGAAGAGGTAATGTAGTCATCTAATATTTGAAAACATCTTTCTCCCACATTCTAGAGTAGGTCTTTTCCAGAGAAACTCTGAAATCTTCTCTTCATATTTGTTTCTGTGGTTCTACATCACTTATAGATTCTTAGATGTTCTTTACCTTTTGAAAAACAGATCTTGATACAGTTTAGGACACCATTTTGAAGTTGCTTCTCCAATAACTGATTCACTTGGCAAAAATTCGTTGGAATTTTGTGGATTTATGTGAGATATTAGCAATAGAGGCATGAAAAGAACATCTAATCAGCAACCTATTCTTTATTTGAAACTTCAGAGCACAGGCTGGGGGAGCTATGAACTTTAGACCATAACACCTTTGAAGAACTGAAAACTTAAAAACACCCAGGATTAACTGAAAGCATCAGGATCAAATACTTGAAGCTTAGGACAGAGCGCTCTTCATCATAGAACAGACCTCAACTTTAAAATAATGTTAAAATCAAGGAATAGACTGCTAAAATGAGCAAAAAATAACAAAAATAACCTGACCATAGAAAGTTCCTATAATAACAAGAAGGTCACAGCACAAACTAAGAAGACAGAAAAATCAAGATAGCAAATGTGAATTGGTATCCACCCCAAAGAGAATTCCTGAAAGATCTCAAAAACATTTTTTTTTAAGTCAGCTAACAGAAGTAAAGGGAAAAATGAGGAAGGAAGTGAGAGTGATTTAAGAAAATTGTGACAAAAGAAGTAAGGACTTGGTAAAAGAAATGGGGAGAAATACTGGAAAAAATAACATTAAAAACAAGAATATAAAAAAGAGGGAGAAAAATTCACTGAAGAGAACTCCTTAAAAATCACCTTAGGCAATGGAATATATATTCACCTAAAATGAGACTTTTTAATATATATATAGATATATATTTGTTTGTTTTTAGTCCTCAACTCTCAATTTCACAAGATTTTGAGTTACAGATTTCCTCCCCATCTCTCCCCACACCCCACCCTGATAAGGTACACATTCTCATCTCCCTTTCCCGCGATCTGCCCTCCTTTCTATCATCTCCCTCTTCTCCCCTTCCCACTTTCTTGGAGAGTAATACAGATTTCAACAACCCATTGCCTACATATCTTATTAACCAGTTGCCTGTAAAATAATTTTTCACACTGATTTTCTTAAAACTTTGAGTTCCAAATTCTCTTCCTTCTTCCCTTCCCACCACCTTCTTTGAAAAGACAAACAATCCAATATAGATTGTACACTTGTAGTTAAGCGTAACACTTCCACGATAGTCATGTTGTGAAAGACTAACTATATTACTCTCCATCCTATCCCATCCTTCCCACTTACTGTATTTTCTAATTTGACCCTGTCGCTTTTCAAAAGTGTTTGCTTCAGACAACCTCCTTCCCCAATCTGTCACTCATTCTATCATTGCCCCCTCATCCCCTTCCCCTTTACTTTTCTTTTTGGTAAGCTACCCGAATTAATATGTATGTTATTCCCTCCTGTAGCCAAATCAAATTAGAGAAAGGTTCACTCATTCTTCTGACCTTCCCCTTGTTCCTAACCACTGTAAAAGTTTTTCCTTGCTTCTTTTATGTGAAATAATTTACCCCGTTCTATCTTTCCCCTTTCTGCTTTTCCCAATATATTCTTCTCTCACACCTTACTTTTATTTGTAGGGATGATATTCAGATTCAACTTCATTCAACCTTTATAATCAACTCATTCTGTGACCTCTATCTATCTATCTATCTATCTATCTATCTATCTATCTATCTATCTATCTATCTATCTATCTATCTATCATCTATCTATCTATCATCTATCATCTATCTATCTTTCTACCTATCTACCTACCTACCTATCTATCTATCTATCATCTATCAATCCATCTATCTATCCAGCTATTTCCTCCAACTACCCTAATATTAAGCAAGGTCTCATGAGTTACAAATATCATTTTTCAATGTAGGAAAGTAAATAACTCAATTTTAATAAGTCCCTTATTATTTTTCTTTCCTGTTTACCTTTTCATGCTTCTCTTCATTCTCATATCTAGACACCACATTTTCTCTTCAGGCTTCTATGTTTTGAAATTGCATTTTTCCCCCTGAAGGGATATATTTAGTTTTTCTGGGTAAGTGCTTCTTCTTTTTAATCCTTGTTCCTCTGACTTTCAGAATATCATATTGCAAGTCCTTTGATCCTTTAAGGTAGAAACTTCTAGGTCTTGTGTTATCTTGATTGTATTTCCACAATACTTGAATTGTTTCTTCTGGCTGCTTGGAATATTTTCTCCATGACTTGGAAACTCTGGAATTTAGCTACAAAATTCCCAGAAGTTCTCCTTTGGGAATCTCTTTCAAGAAGTGGTCAGTGGATTCTTTCCTTTTATATTTTACCCTCAGATTCTATATGACCAGGACAATTTTACTTGATAATTTCTTGAAAGTTAGTGGTTATGCCTTTCTTTTGGTCATGACCTTCAGTTAGTCCAATTATTTAAAATTATCTGTCTTAGATCTGTTTTCCAGATTGGTTGTTATCCAACGAGATAATTCAAATAGTCTTCTTTTTTGTCATTCTTTTGGTTCTCTCCTACAATTTCTTGATTTCTCATAAAACCATTAGCTTCCATTTGTTCCGTTCTAATTTAGAAGATTTTTTTTCAGTGTGCTTTTGGACCTTATGTTTTATTTGTTCATTCCTACTTTTTAAGGAATTCTTCTCCTCTTAGCTTTATGGACCTCTTTTGACATTTGGGTTAGCTTATTTTTAAGGTGTTATTTTCATTTTTCTTCACTCTATACCTACTTTTATTATCAGTTCATTTGCTGGATACACATAATATCTTCCTTCATATGCACTTAATATGGTATTTTTTGCTCCAATTGCTTTTTTAACTTATTTTCATTTTTTCTATTTTAATGTCTTTATTTAAATTTTCAAAATTCATTTCCACAAAATTTTGAGTTCCAAATTTTCTCCTCACCTTTCCCCTTTCCTCAAAATGCCTTCCATTCTGATTGCCCCTTCCACGAATGTACCCTCCCTACTAAAATTCCTCCCTTCTCTTACCCCCATCTTCTCTCTTGTCCTGTAGGGCAAGATAAATTTCTATACCCCTTACCTGCTTTTGTTATTTCCCAATTGTATGCAAAAACAGTTCTCAACATTTGTTCCTAAAACTATGAATTCCTTCCTCCCTCCCCACCCATACCCACTGAGAAGGCAAGCAATTCAATATAGGCTATATACATGTAGTTTTGCAAATGACTTCCGTAACAGTGATGTTGTGTAGGACTAACTATATTTCAATCCATTCTGTCCTGCCTCCCACTTATTGTATTTTCTCTTTTGACCTTGTTCCTCTCCAAGAATGTTTACTTCTAATTGCTACCTCCTCCCATTCGCCCTCCCTTCCATCATCTCCCCATCCTGCTTATCCCCTTCTTCCCTACTTTCATGGAATGTAAGATAGATTTTCATACCAAACTGAGTGTACATGTTATCACTTCCTTGAGTCAAATGAGATGAGAGTCAGCTTCACTTTTTCCCTCTCACCTCCATCCTTTTTACTTCCATTGGAAAAGTTTTTTCTTGCCTCTTCTATGAGAGATGATTTGTCCCCAATTCATTTCTCCCTTTGTACTCTCAATATATTCCTCTCTCACCCTTTAAGCTTATTGTTTTGGATATAATCCCTCTCTATTTCTGTGTTCGCTCTCTCTCTCTGTCTCTCTCTCTGTCTCTCTCTCTGTCTCTCTGTCTCTCTCTCTGTCTCTCTCTGTCTCTCTCTCTGTCTCTCTCTCTGTCTCTCTCTCTGTCTCTCTCTCTCTGTGTCTCTCTCTGTGTCTCTCTCTCTCTTCTTCTGTGTGTGTGTGTGTTTGTGTAATCCCTCCAACAACCCAGATACTGACAAAAGACTCAAGAGTTACAAATATTATCTTTCGATGTAGGAATGCAAACAGTTCAACTATAGAAAGTCCTTTATGATGTCTCTTTCCTGTTTACCTTTTTATGTTTCTCTTGATTAGTATGTTTAAACGTAAAATTTTCTATTCTGTTCTAATCCTTTCATCAAGCATATTTGAAAGTCCTTCATTTCATTGAATGACCATTTTTCTCCCTGAAGCATTATACTCAGTTTTTCCGGGTGGGTGATTCTTAGTTTTAATCCCAGTTACTTTGAATTATGGAGTACCATATTCCAAGCTCTTCAATCCCTTAATACTTGAATTGTTTCTTCCTGGCTGTTTGGAACATTTTCTACTTTACCTGGGAACTCTGCAATTTGGCTACAACATTCCTAGGAGTTTCAGCAATATGAAAGAGCCTCATTCAGAAAAGAACAGAAGGTCAAATCAGCAGGAAGTATTTATTTATTAAGCATGTACTTTATACCAGACACTGTGCTGTGCTAAATACTGGGGATATAAAGGAAAGCAAAAAATACTACCTGTTTTTTAGGAGGTCAGATTCATTCACAGAAACAACATGAAAATAATAATTATAATTTTCTGTATATGCAATGCAAAGGTAGTAGAATTAGAGAAGATGGGGAAAGTAGAAGTGGGGAAGGTTTTAGGTGAGATGCAAAGGAAAACAAATGGGCCATGAGGCAGGGATGAGGAGGAGAAGAATTCCAACAACTAATAACACAAATAGTAGTGGGATGGAATCTTTTGTGAAAGTAATAGCAAGAAGGTCAGTGTCACTGGACTGCTGAGTATTTAGAAAGGAGCAAGGTAGAATAAGATAGGCAGAAACTATGCTATGGAAGGATTTAAAAGCCAAATGCGATTGCATATTTTTTCTTGGAAGTAATAGAGTATCTAGAATTTTGGGGAAATGCTCAGACCTGTGCCTTAGGAAGATAATCTTGTTGACTGGGTTCGATATGAAATGGAGTGAAGACAGTAGTGAGACTTGGAGAACAAACAGTAGGCTAGTATAATAATCCAGGCTGAACTGGTAAGAATGATTGCAGTACCTGAGGAGAGAAGAAAGAACTTATTAGACATGTGATGAAAGTAGAAGTGACATGACATAATAACTGACTGAATATGGGATGAGGGTGGGAGTGAGAGTGGGGCATTGAAAATGATAGGTAGCTACTGGAAAAGTTTCTTTCTCCTGGGACAGAAGAAAAAACAACACAGGTCATAAAGAGAAATAGTTCAAATTCGCTCTACACCTGTTAGTGAATCTAGGCATCTTGTACTCTGTGCATTATGAGCTCAACCCCCTTCTAGACTCACTGGCACCTCACCTCCTGACAGGGGAAGTTTCTGTCTGGTCTCACAATACTTTTCCTCACTGTGTCTCTTCTACAATAATACAGAGCTGTGTCCCCGGTGTTAAGGGAACTCATCTGTAAATATAACATGCTGTTGGCATTATCTATGGAGAGGGTGAATCGACCTTTCAAGGAATCTGCATAGTATGTACTACTTCCATCAGTGCTAATTTCTGCAACCCATTGCAGTTCATTCCATGGAGCCTGGCGGACCTAACTCATGTAGTAATTGTTGAAGGTAAACCCAGAAGCTTTGCAGGAGAGACGCAGAGAACCTCCAGGCTGTCTCACATCTCCTCCAGACTGCACCAACCGCATATCGTACTGGACACCTGCAACACAGAGACATTGTTTTAAAGCCAGTAGTCACATTAAGTCACCATTTCATATTTTCCACCCTTCTCCATAAAACTACCTTGGAAAATACTCAGAAGGAAAATCCAGTTCAGTCTATATTTCATGATCAGTTTCTTGGTTAGTCCTCTAGGGCACAGAGAGCTTGAGCTTGTCTCTCAGAGATACGGGTACAGGTTTGGGGCTGCTTTTCATCCCAGTAGGGAGGGACTTAATTTGCATGTTTTACTCTATTCAAAATGAGGAAGAGCTTCTTCTTCCTCCCAGTTAGAAGGTTCTTTCTAGAACTTCAGCGAGAAAGTTTTCCTAGAGCTTGTTCCAAAGCACTGGAGAATGTTGATGACACCGAGACTCCCAGAACTGATGGTTTTCACTCAGTATCAGTCTTCCCATATCACTTCAACAAGTGGACCACATGGAGTAGTTCTTTCTGGGTTCCTAATAAACTTCTAATCAATCTTATTCACATTTCTGATAGTCCAAGCTCCTCAACCATTTTCTAATTCCAATGAGAAGTAGGTGAAATCTTTTTTTGCCTATCACTTTCTTCTCCTGATCCTTGCCACTTTACTGCTTCCTGAATCAACTTTTTGCCTCCCTTTTCCTGGGATTACATTTTATCTAAATTATTTCTCCGTAGTTCCACTTATGCTCACTCATTGACTTTCTAGGAATCTCATATTCCTTGTGTTACTCAGCTAGGTGGAGAAACTGAGATATGAAAGTCATAGTTCACAATAAGAAAATTGAAAATCTCCTCCAACAAATATTGTTCTCACAAAGGCATATCCTCTTTTAAGGGACAGATAAATTGTAATCCTCTGTGACACTGACCTAATAACCTGATTTATGGAGCAAGTATGGCTCAGATTTCTGTGAGAACATCCTCATTTTTTAAGTACCAGTCTCATCACCCAGAATATTTACCTCTGCTGCCACGTACTGAACATTTAATTGTATACTCAAGAACATGATTTCATTCTCACTTCTATATTCTTTTTTCTTTTGAAAAGAATTTTGTAATTTCAAGGACCTTATGCCTTTTGAAATCTACATCTAGAGTTCTTTCTGAGATATCATTTTTTGATGACTCAACTCAGTGATGGAAAAAAAGATAAAAAGCCATCAGTCCCTCTCTTAACCACCATTATATCTATGGCATCTTTATCATAAATCAGAGAATATGAGCCATGTCTATTTATTTACTCTTCCTTGTTATTGTTATTGCATTTTAGGTGGATCCTTCTTTCTCTATTATTTGACAAATTAAACACAGCATAAAAAAGCAGAGTTGTGAAGAGACTTCAATGACTAGAAGAGGAAAACTAAGATTGGTACTCTAAGTGCTGAGTCCATAAACTCAGTTTCAGTTATGCTAGTAAAAATGTCTTAGGCATTTAGACTTTTCACATTTCAGACATTAAATGTCTATGTTTCCTATTCATAGAGAGCAAAGGTTACAAAACATGGGAGTGTCCCATTAACTGTTCATAAAATAAATTTAAAGAAATGATTACATTCTTTATTCCCTCAGTTAACATGAGCAATTGTAGCCATCCTGAGAGTATTTGGCATCCTTTCTCATGTGATGAAGGTAATTGATGCCATGTGGGAAGTATCTAGACTTGCGATATCCCTTAGATTGATATGAAGGCAATCTAGAAAGTTCTAAATTAAATAAAGGGAGAGTTAGCTCTACCATCAGGAGGTAAGGAGAAAAGCAGCTCCAGGGACCACAATTGTAAGAACTACCCAGTAAAGACACTGTTCCCATAAAAAGCTACATTTTCTCTGTTATGAATATGCAAATTAAGTACAAAAGCCTATGAAAGAAGATATTATCTGCGTAAAGTGAAAGAACTGATACATAAAAGTATGTATTACATATTTACTTATTTGGGTCTAATAGCCATCTCTAGGGTGGATGGAATAGAATAAAGATATCAACATGATAACTTTTTAAAGTTTATTTGAACTAATTTAAAAGGAATAGTAAGTTATACATAATAGATTTGCAATTTCATGTGCAATATTTTTATTATCCTGTATTATGGAAATGCTTGTTTTATTGCATAAATTTAAAAAGAAATTAGAATTTAATTATTAAAAAATAACGTGGAATTTCACAATGAGAGAAAGGAAATCACTATCTTGAAGTGGCAGAAACCTGAACTGGCTTGGTCATGTGTATTCCATAAATACAAAACACACACACACACACACACACATACACACACGTATACATACATACACACACATATATATGTTTACACATACACATACATACACACAAATATATACATGTATACATACATATACACAAATATATACACACATATGTACATATACATATACACCTACATAAACACGAGCATACTCTGCATATGCTCACTGTTCTACTGAATCTCTGTGTGGTTGTGGGAAAGTGTGCCTCTTATTTTCATTTGAAAGGTTCATTCAGTAATTGTTGTCTTTGCTTTGAATTAATTGTATCCAGTGGTTTGAGTCCATGAGTTATTTAACAGCTTCTACATTATCTGAAATAAAGATTGGAATATGGTAATCTAGAGGACAAAGGAGTTAGCATCATATGGCGTCCCAAATGAGGAAAAGCCATAATACTTGAATGAAATGAGAAGCCACTAACTTATACTCTCTAAAAGGTGGAATCCTACACATGGTGACCTGTTAAATATCATTGCTTAGATGCAGAATAATATATTCAGATAATGTGTCAGGTAAAAGTCATAACAAGAATATGGTGACCTGTTTATGACTATTTGGAGCAGTATAAAACCTTGTCTTTAGACCTTTTCTGAATAACATTGGGTAAAAGCAAAGCATGGAAATGAGCTCATTGCAAAGGCGAAAACCCCAAATATCCACAAATTAGTAGTGATGCACTCTCCTCCCTTTTTCTGTTTTTTATATTCACTCTGAAATTTTTTTAGAGGCTCACTGTTTATTCTGGTTGCTACCACAGACTGAAACTATTAACAGAGATTCATCATACTGCCTCGATATAAGTAACCCAATTTATCAAACTACTACCTATAATTGATTTAAAGGAAGTCCTTGACCTTTTCCTTTGGCATCAAACTTTCATAATTATTTGGTGGAAGGGGAGGAGATGTAAGAATCCCTGTGTGGGGGAATTCCAAACTTTAGAGCTTATAAACAAGATGTACTTACCCAGATAACCTGAATAAAATCCCTTCTTGAAAAAAATGGACATGCAGTGAAGAGGACTTTCAGGCATTTCTTATGCCGGGACTAGGACTCAATAGAAAATTTCACTTCAAAGTGCAAGACTCAAGAGAAGCATAAAAAGGGAAACAGAAAGAGAAATAATAAGAAATTTAATAAGGTTAAACTCTTTACATTCCTCCATAGGAAGATGATACTTGTAACTCATAAAAACTTTTTCATTATTAGAGCAGTTAGGAGTACATATAAACAAAGTGTGCAGGTGTGAGGTGAACATGAACGGATTATATCTAAAAAAATATGATTAAGGGCAAGACAGGCATGTACTGGGATGGACAGTATGATTGACTTTGGATTGTAGTTTCAAAGACTTCACCAGAATGGTTAGATAAGGTCACAACCCCACCAATGATGCATTAGTGTCCCAATTTTCACTAATCTTGTCTAATATTTATCACTTTCTTTTTCTTTCATAATAACTAATCTGTTAAGTATGCGATGTTACACTGCAGTTGTTTTAATTTGCATTCCCAAACTAATAATAATTTAGAGCTTTTTTCATATGACTATTGATAATTTTAATTTCCTTTTCTATTTCTTTAGCATTATCTTTTTCCCACTTACTTGTAAAAACAATTTATTTTCAGTTGCAAGTTCTCTGCTTTCCTCCATCGTGACCCTATTTGATAAGCAGGCAAGCAAAAGTCATACATGTGTAGTCATTCAAAAGATTTCCATGCTAGTCATGTTGTGAAAGAAAACATAGACAAAAGAAACAAAGAACAAAAACCTCAACAAAATGAAGTGAGTTAAAAATATGCTTCAGTCTCCGTTCAGACACCATCCATTCTTTCTGTGGGTATGGACAGCATTTTTCATCATAAGTCCTTCAGAGTTTTCTTGCATTCTTACATTGTTAAGTATCACTGTCATTCTTAACTGATCATTTCACGATGTTACCGTGAAAACATCAAATTCTTCACTTCTTATAGCACAGTAGTCTTCTATCATCATCATATAACACAATTTAGATAGCAAAATGAATTGGAAAATCATGTTGTTTGCAAGAGATTCTTAAAAGAGAAAGACATACACACAAAGCTAAAACAAGAGGCGGGAGCCTATTACAATTCACCTCAAATGCAAAAATGCAGGGGTAGAAACCATCGTCTCACATAAAACAAAATAAAAAAGTAGACATAATCAAAAGAGTGAATCATGGGAACTGTAGTTTGAAAAAATGTACCCGTAGACAAAAACATAAATATATTAAATAAAAAAATAATAAATAAATAAAATATAAAATAAAAATATAATAATAAATAAATGTATTAAAATATATGCATCAAATGGCAGACAATCCAAATTTTTAAAGGAAAATTCAAACCAGGTAGAGACTGAAACAGAGAGTAAAATTATGCAAGTAGAGCTTTAAACTTTCAGACCTGTCTAGCTCCAACCACAAAATAATTAAGAAAGAAGGTAAGGAGATGAACAGAATTTTCTTTCTTTTTAAAAAGATTATTTTATTTTCTATTCATCGAACAAGGCATGAATTTCTTTACTCAGTACAATAAAAAAATTATTGCACATGAATCTTTAATCTGCCATATGCAAATTGCTATTCCTTCCAAATACACAGGAAAATTATCAAGTAAATTTGTTTTTTTTTCTTTTTTTCTTCTCTCCTCCACTTCTGGACCTTTCACATGAATACCATGAGAGACAGATAGACAGACAGACGGACAGATAGATAGATAGATAGATAGATAGATAGATAGATGGATGGATGGATGGATGGATGGATGGATGGATGGATGGATGTAAAACTTCTACACATTCTTCAATTTATCAGTTCTTTCTCTGAATAGAATCTTTCTTCATACATCTTTTATTTCAAATTTATTTGCAGTAGTCACGAAGACTCATGTTAGTACAAAATCATTCAAATTTGTTATTAAAATAATATTGCTGTTATTGAACACAGTACTCTCCTGGTTCTGCTTGCTTTGCTCATCATCACTTTGTGCAAAAATTTCTCTGCCCTTCTAAGATCATTAAACTAATCATTTCTTATAGTACATTAGTATTCCATCACAACCATACACCACAACTTGTTCAGCCACTCCCCAAATGATGGGGACCCCTGCAATTTACACTTCTTTGCCACCACAAATAGAGCTGCTATATAAATCTCATTCCCAATCAAAGTTATAATTACAATTTATGAATTTCCCTCCATCTTATTTTCACTAACATTTTTTCTTTCTCAACCTTTTTTTACCTATCCCTGTTGCCTTATCTTCTCTTCTCATCCTCATACCCCACATTTAACCCACCCCTCCAAGAATCTCTCCTCTCCACTCCCTCATGACCTTAATCTCAATGCATATATACCTTCAAACATCCAACCATTTTCCCCCAGTCTCCCAAATCTCAATCCACATGCCCCTCTGAAAGTCCCTCCCCCCACTCTGTCATGAAGTTTCTCAACTCTCTACCTATTCAGAAGATGTCTGCACCCTTCCAGATGTATGTGTCTCTACTTCAACACAGGTGAGAGTAAGAATCTTGCATTACCAGTCTTCCAGTCCCACCTGTTCTGAGGAAAAACCAAGAAAAGACAAAAACGACTGGTTAATGTGATTTTAAAAAAATTGATCTTTTAAAAAACTTGATTTACTAAAAGTTTGCTTTAAGAAGCAAATTAATATTATCTAAAATCAAAAGGGTGAATGCACTAATAATGAAGATAAAATTAGGTCGCTTATTAAGAGTTTTTTTCTAACTATATTCCAATGAAATTATCAATTAAATGAAATAGACGAATATTTACAAAAATATAAATTTCTCATATTGATAGAATTGAAAAATACAATACATAACCCTCTCAGAAAAAAGAAATTGAATAAGCCATACATAAGGTCCCCCCAAAAAACTCTCCAGAAACAACTGTATTTATGTGTGTTTTAACAAACATTTCAAAAATAGCTAATTCTAATGCAATGCAAACCATTTGAAAAAATAGATTAAAAAAGAGTCATACCAAATTACTTGTATGACATAAACATGGTTTTGACACCCAAATGAAGGAAAGAAAAATGTAAGCAGAACACCATAGACCAAATTTCTCTAATGAATACTGATGCAAAAATTCTTATATAAAATTCTACCAGGGAGATTATATCTGGCTGGTTATAATAAAAATTACAAACATAATTGAACATGTCTTTAAAAAAAGCAACCAAAATCATATGATTATCCAAACAGATGCACAATAAAGTTTTGACAAAATACAACAGTCATGTCTGTTAAAAACAGTAGGAAGCAGTGGAATAAAAGAAACCTTTCTTAAAATATTAAGTAGAACCAAGAATAACCATTACTTGAAATCTGAATAAAGTAGGGGGCTTCCCAATAACATGAGGGGAAGCAAAGGTTACTACTGTCCACACCATTACATAATATTATATGAGCTATAACAATAAGACAAAGTAAAGAAATGGAAAAAATAAAACTAGTCAATGAGGAAACAAAACTTCACTCTTTGCAGATGGTATGAGAGTATACTTATAGGACAAGAGAAAATCAATTAAAAATCTTGTTGAAGTAAGAAAAACTTTAGTAAAGCTGCCATATATAAAGCAAACCCCTATCCCCATATATTATCAAAAAATTCTAACTGTATATAGTAAACAAAATTCCATTTATCATAACTACAGGCAAATGTAAAACACTTTGGAGTCTACATGCCATGATAAACTCAGAAACCGTATGAATACAACTAAAAAAAAAGAAACCTTTTCATAGAGACAGGTCTAAATAATTGGAAAAATATTAATTGACCATTACTAGGCCACATCAATATAATAAAAAAGAGAATTCTACCTATATTCGTTCACTTATTCACTTCCATGCCACTGAAACTACCCCAAAATTAGAGCAAATAGTAACAAAATTCATTTGGGAAAACAAACATCAAGAACATGAAGGAAATTAATGAGACAAATGTGAAGAAAGTCAGCGCAGCAGTATCAGATTTCAAACTATATTACAAAGTAAACACCATCAAAACAGTCTGGGACTGGCTGAAGATTAGAGAGACAGATTAACAGTATAGATTAAGTAAAAAACATATGGTTGTCAGTGACCTATGTAATCTAGAATTTGATAAAACCAAAGAACTGAGCTTTGGGGCAAAAACCCACTTTTCAACATATAGTTAATACAAGTGAACAATCAGAAAGGACATTATAGGAATAAATGTTTATATTCCATTGAGGGAAAGTGATTCGTTTTCCCTTAGAATTCTATCATATTGTTGAGGTCAGATTTGGGAAAGTTGTTTGAGTGTGAAAGAATTCACTTAAATGTTCTCTGTTGCCACTGGGAGGTTTTATTTAAATGCAAAAGCAACACAGACTTTGTTAGTGAGAAGCAAAAGAAAAGGCCCTGATATTTAGGAGGACCAGGTTTAGATAGGCAGAAAGTTGTACGTTCTATAAATGTTCAGGATGATCATACAGTTTAGGGTTTTATGGTGGGGAAAAGTTAAAGATAAGGAAGAACTTTATGACAAGGGACGAGGGATATGTTTGTTTATGGGATAAGGAGGAATTTTATGACAGGATAAGGGTAAGAGGGTACAGGATAAGGAAGAAAAAAGCAATTCTTTTGGTCTTACAAGACAAGGAGAAGTCTTATGGTATTACATGACAGGGGTAAAAGGACCTTACGATGCCCTTAAGGACTATAGAATGAACCCCAAATCCCTCAGCAAGAATTTCACAAAGTACTGCAAAAAGAACTCTTAATATTCTTTTAACTCTTAGGGCACCATATGCTGTATACGTATCATTTCCCCACTTAGCCAGTAGGCAGGAGAAATCTTTTGGGTAAAGGGGTGAAGATCACGGTCTTCAGTAGATACTTCCTGCTTAATAGGGGCACAGAGTCTATTTCAGGGGCCTAGAATAGTTTAAGATGTGCTCATCAGCATGAAGTGTGGAGTGCAGTGTGCATTCAGTCCCGGTTGTAGAGAAGCAAACAACTCAAGAACATCAAGGGCAGGGCATGACCATCTGCAAATTGACTGCAGGTAGTCTAAAAGACATAAATCTGATTAGCACATTGAGTAGGCAGGGCCCAAAAACCAAGAGGAAGAATTAATCAAAAAGGGTGTAAGGATAGGAGAAAAGGACTAATAGAATCCATGGACCCTAAGAACTGTCCCCTCATCGAGAGGAAAGAAGCTGGTTACAAACTTTTTTCTTCCATTGAGCCTTCTTGAGTATGTTTGCAACTCATGCCTTAACTTTCCATGAGTTATTAATGTACACAGCATGATATGTTATCAAGAGCACAGACTCCTTCTTAGGAGGGAGGTGGTAGTTGAGAGTTATCTGATAGTCCATTACAATATTAGCAATAAAATTTAAAGACTCCTATGTGTCCAGAAGTCAGAAAGCTGTGTTGTTAGTTAGATCTTGGACAGCAACAGTTAGATTAGTTAAGATTGCTTCATGTTCTATGTTGGCTCCAGAGAAGATTTTTCTGAGCAACCAGAATAATCCCAGAGATCCCTTGTAGGTCTCAAATTTGACTTGGAAGGAGATGTGGCATAAAAGATTTCAAATGGGGTCCCAAATATTCCCAAGAAGTCCCTCCCATATCAGGTGTAGGTGTTAAGGTACTGAGAGGTGTGGATGACTGAACCTTCAAGCAGTTCTTCACTATATGAGGTGAGGTTGACAGGAGACTGCTTATCTGTTAAATAAATTGGAACACTAAACAAATCTGCATATGAAAGTTATCCACTTTGGGGTGTGCAGAGAGGATTCCAGAAGTTGTTCAAGAGTGTGCTCAAACTTCCAGGGACCAGGATTGGGCCCTGTTGAGGCAGGTTTTATAATCCTAAGTATGGAAGTGATCCCCTAGGATGTCAGGAGCAAAGTCCACCATAGCGTAGAGGATCATGGTAAGAGGGTCAAAGCAGAACAAGAGGAACAGCCATTGCAAGTAGCATTAGGAGGGCTTTGTAAGAAACAGTTAGCAGCCCCATGTAGGAAGTGTACATACCACCCTCATATAGACCCTAGTGCTGTAATTTTGTTATAATTTCATGGAATAAGTTCCAGGAATATCCCAGAAGATGAAGCCCAGAATCGAAGTAGTATCAAAATGGGGGTCATATTGGTGAACGTCCCACAGAGGAGTACTTAAAGTGAAAGGTGGAGACCTACTAGATAAATGGAGAGTGCCCTTGGGTAAGAGAGAAGGAAGAAATCAGTCCTCGGTTATCCCTTGGGGCACCACGGGAGTGGGGATGACATACCCAGCAATCACTGTGACCTAAGTTAGCCAAGGCCTCACCCAGGCAGATTAGGGGGTTTCTCCTCCATAGGGAAAATAAACTTTTAATAAAAGGGGAAGAGACAGAGTAGAAGAAAGTGGGGAGTAAGGGGGAACAGGTTGAAAGAACAAAAATGATCAGGAAGACCACAAGAGAAAAAAAAATTAGAAAGAGTTTCACTTAGGGGACAGCTGATTATTCCCTTCAGGGCACCTCAAGGCTCTCTTTTGTTGCATTCAGGAAAAGTAGGTTCATATTCTACAAGTATACTGGGGTGAATCTGAAAGGGAATCAGAAGTCAGGGACAGTTTTATCCTAGAAAAATAGGTCCAGCTGGGGAGGCCTTCAACCTTAATATTGGTAGAAGTAGTTAGGATGACTTTAAATGATCCCTTACACTTTTCTTCCAAGGAATCTATGCCTTGTGATTTCCACAATTTAGGAGAGGCCAAATTTGTTGGAATAACTATAAGGAATAAGGTAGGGACTGACTTAAGTGACTGGGGGAAAGATGTGAATTAACATGATCAGAGAAAGCCTTTTGCAACTTGCCCTAGAGTCAGGGAGTATTTTGTGAAGAGCTGATTCTCTCTGTCTAGAAGGATGCCAAAGGTCAGAAAATGCCAAGCAAACATTAGCTCAAAGGGACTGAGTTTACTATCGATTCAGGGGGCCATCCTGATCTGGAAGAGGTGTACTGGAAGGAGACATTTCGAACCTTGGTGAACCTCCAGAGTCAATTTAGTCAACTTTCTTTTCAGGGTATGGTTCACCTTTCAACCTTGCCTGAAGAGCAAATGGAGCCTGTAGGTTATACAAAGGGCTTCAGTAACTTTCTGGGTAATTTGGGAAGTAAAAGTTGGTTGACTATCGCTCTGTCAGGAGTGTGGCAGTCTGAATCTGGGAATAATTTCCTTCAGAAGGGCTGCAATTGCTTTCTGAGGTTTTTCAGAGCTACAAGGGAAGGTCTCCACCAATTAGTGAAAGTATTAACAAGTGCTTAGAGGAATTTGAATTCTCTAAAAAATGTGTGTGTGTGTGTGTGTGTGTGTGTGTGTGTGTGTGTGTGTGTGAAATCTGTGGGTCAGTCTTCCCCAGGAAAAGTACCCTTTACTGAGAAAAAGTTTGAGAAAAGGAAGAGGCCCACCAGCAGCCCACCTTCAGAATTGACTCTGTTACAAATGAGGTATGCCCTGCAGACTTGCCCTATGGTGTCCAGCATTCTGGGTCCTGAGAACAGGGGCTTCATAAGATTATGGAGGGCATTTTCCCAGATGGGTAACCTAATGAAACCCCTGAAGGAGTTTCCACTTTCTGATTCAGGAATTATTAGTTGCCTGTCAGAATTTTAAACCATCCTGTAGTCAAGAGTTCACAACCTCTAATAGAATATTATTGCTGTTTCTCAAGGGTATATTGAGGGCCAAAAGAAGGTGAGACTCGGGAAACTGGAGGAATAGTTAAAGACATGTTTTGTGCTGTGACTTTGGCAGCCATATCTCACAGATTCTATTTACTTTGCTTTTACTTTGGTATTTTAGGGGTTCTCCTTTAGCAAGCTGTTGACTCAGTTTTGACGATTTTCATGCATCCTCTCATTTATCTTTCCAATTTTTCCTTTACTTCTCTTTTCCAAATGCTTGTTCAGCTCTTCCACGACTTGTGACTAACTCAAATTATTCTGAGATGTTTTAAATGTAGGAATTTCGACTTTGTTGTTTTCAGCTGGTTGTATGTTTTGTTTTTCTCTATCACCAAAGTAAGATTGTATAATATGAGTTTTATAAAACGATCCACTCATTTTCCCAGCCATATACTTCACTTTCTAACTCTTTCTTGAAGTAGGATGCTGCTTCCAGTGGAGGAGTGGTGGTGTACTCTCCCAAATTTCAGGAATTTTATGGAGCTCTTTTCAAAGATACATGTAGAAGTCTGTAAATTTTCAGTTCTTCCAATGTGGTATGATCAAAGGAGACGTGTTTCTTTCTTTCCTGGTCTGTGCTGTGGTGTGTGAGTAACAATACGAATTCCTTTCTGCCTTGGAACAGTGAGGAAGTTTCCCTTTCCTGTGTACCACAAGCTCCACCCCAGAACTCTTCCTCCTCAACCCAACACTACCTCCCATATCCAACCAAGGAAAATATAGAGTATCCTACCTCAGTACGAGCAAACACAGTAGTCCTTGCAATCACCCTCTGATAACCTGCTCAATCCTCATCCAGTGTGTTTGCTGGGAGATCTGCTAATGCTACAACAAAAGTGTAGGTAAGGGAGAAAGAAAGTAACCCTAATAAGTAATTATAGGAATGTAGAAGAGCAGGGTTCATCTACAGATCCTCCGAAGAGGATATTGAAAAAAGAAAGCCTCTTTTACTTCCAAAAACTAACAAAAAATGGTCACCTGTCATGAAGGAATTCTTGTAATAGCTTAAGAGACTTTGAAAATCATTTGAGAGAGATGAAAGGAAAACTAAAAAAAAAGTAGGAATAATCCAAGAAAAACAAGCAGGTTGTTAAAAGAAAGTCAACCACTTAGAAAAGGAGATACAGAATCTAAAGGAAGAAAAAGATACCTTAAAAATTAGAATTGACCATGGTTCAGCCAGCAAAGTTATAACAGATCAAGAAATAACTAAACAACACATGGAAAATTAAAAAATGGAAGAGAAAGTAAAACATGAGAAAAACAAATTGTTGTGGATAAAGAAAACATAAGAATAATTGGACTACCTGCAAGTTATGATAAAAAAATTATTTATATCATATTACAAGAAGTAAAGAAAAATTGAACTGCTGTTTTAGAAAAGGATGAAAAAATCCATCACTCACTACTTCAAAGAGATCCTAGAAGAAAATTCCTAGGAATATTACAGTCAAATTCAGAAACTCCCACCTCCAGAATAAAATATTAAAAAAATTGTAAAATCAGTCTAAATATGATGATGCCACAATTGCAATCACAAAAGATGTAGTAATGGAGACAACAAAGGACTGCAGGTCTTGAAACACTATATATCAAACAGTCAAAGAACTGGGACTCTAGCCAATAACATCATAGCCATCCAATTGAATTATAAGTCTGAATAGGAAAAAAGGAACGCCTGAATAATTATCAGACTTTCAAAACTTTGTTAAAAAGCAACGTGGAATTAACAAAAGATTTGCCATACAAGAGCCAAGAGATATGTAATGTCCAGACTGTATAAGGTCCAGATATGTATGTCTCACGTTGTTCTTAGTTACTGGGTACTTAATTAGAGAGCTTGAGGGAGACCTGAGTATGATATAACTTTAAAAAGTAAAACCATTTAGAAATAGCTAAAAAAGAGTAATTTTTTATATAAATGAGGTGCAAGATGAAAAATCAATGCAGAGAAATTAAATGGGGGAGGGGGGCTGATAATTCTGATAACCTACTCTAACACCAATGTGACATTCACAGTGCCTATGGTGGCTATGACTATGTCAGCATAATTCTGAATCACAAAATATAATAGACTTTTCACATGGAAAGCAGAAACAAAACATTTATCCAAACATCACAACGTCAAATTCATCATAGCAACAAAGAAATCTATGAACAATAACAATGCACAGGACACCACCATCCCCAAGCCTCTACCTGGTAGGGTCTTCCCACAAATGAACACTCACAGCTCATTGCCTCCTTTCTCTCTCTCCCTCACTTGTAAATGCTGTGACCAAATTCCTCTCAGCTCTACCTCAGACTTTCTGCTCCACGTCTTTCTGCTGCACCAGTTGAAGAAGCCCTACCCATCAGAGACTCATGTGATTAGGACTTCCATGTGACTCAAGAAGGTCTCACAGACCAATTAATTGTTGGAAGGGATCTTTACATTGAGCAAAAATTCATTAGTACAAAATATGAAAACAAAAAGAAAAAAGCATGAATTCATTACCAATGAAGAAAATATTAGAAAAATTTAAGGGATATTTGCACAAATGAATGCCAATATATCTGAAAATATAATTGAAATGAATGAATATTTGAAAAAATACAAATATCTACGTTAATACAAAAAGCATTTAAAATTCATCACAATTTGCAAAAAGAAATTGAAGAAAACATCAATGAAATTCGCAAAAAGAAAAACATAGATGGATTTACAAGTGATTTCTACCACATATTGATAGAACAATTAAATCCAATATTATATAAACTCTTTTCAACAACAGTTTTTAAAAGGAGTTCTGCCTAATTCTACATGTGACATAAATGTGGTGTCCAAAACAGGGGGAAAAAAGACAGAGAATGAAAATTATAGACCAAATTTCCCAAGGAATACCAATGCACAAATTTTGAATAAAATATTAACAATCAGTTTACAGTAATTTTTCACAGGTAGAATACACTCTGGGCAGGTGGGATTTATACCAGGAATGCAGAACTATTTCAATATTAGAAAAATTATCAGAATAATTGACCATATCAACAACAAAACTCACAAAAATCCTATGATTAAGTTAACTGATGCAGGAAAATCTTTGACAAAACACTGCATGCATTCCTATTAAAAACACTAGAGAACATAAAAATAAACAGAGTTTTCTTTAAAGTGACAAGTACTAGTTATGTAAAGTCATTAGCAAACACGGTATGTAATGGAGACAATCTAGAAGTTTTCCCAGTAAAACAAGGGGTGAAACAAAGATGTCCATTATCAACATTGTTATTCACAATTATACTAGAAATGTTAGATTCAACAATAAGAAAAGAAAAAAAGATGAAGGAATAAGAATAGGCAATGAGGAAACATAACTTAAACTCTTTGTTATGAGTCTGGTCGTATACTTAGAGTGTCAGCTAAAAAACTACTTGAAATAATTAACACTCTAGCAAATTTGCAGGATGTAATATAAATCTATGTAAATTATTGGCATTTCTGTATATTACAAACCAATCCAAGAAGCAAGACAGATTTTTAAAAGTCAATTGAAAGTACCTGTCGATAATGTAAAATATTTGGGAGTCTATGTGCCAAAGTAAACGCATGAACTATATGAACAAAATTACAAAACACTTTTCTAAGACAGATCTAAACAACTGGAAAAATATCAGTTGCTTATGGGTAGGCCAAATTAATATAATAAAAATGACCATTGAACTTAAATTAACTTAATTATTCAGTCCCATGTCAAACTACCAAAAACTTACTTCACACAGCAGGAAAAATAATCATAAAATTAATTTGGGAAAACAAAAGGTCAATAATTTTAAAAATGCAGGGAATGTGGCCTAGTTGTACCAGGTCTAAAACTATATTGTTAACTAGCAGATATCAAAACTATTTGCTACTGACTAAGAAATAGAATGCTAGTTCAGTCGAATCAGTGAATAATTATGCAAGACAGCAATCAATGACAATAATAAACTACTGTTTCATAAACCCAAACACTTCAGCTTCTTGTATAAGAATGAACTATTTCTCAAAAACTGCTGGGAAGACTGGTAAATAGTATGGCAGAAACTAAGCATAGACTGACACTGAACACCATATACCAAGATAAGGTTGAAAAGGGCACACAATTTAGACATAATGGAAGATACCATAAGCAAATTAGGAGACAAGGAAATAGCTTACCTGTGAAATCCATGGAGAGGGAAGAATTTGCGACCAAAAGAAAAATAGAGAATATTGTGAAACATTAGAAAGTTTTGCATAAAGCCTATGCAACCAAGATTAGAAAACAATCTTTACACCCAGTGACTGATAAAGACCTCATTTCTTTTTTTTTATGTAGTTAATTTATTTACTTTTACTTTTCAACATTCAGTGACATTACTTTAAATTTTTTTCCCATCCATCCTCTTCTCCCTCAACAAGCCAGCATAGAACCTGACATAGGTTCTATATATACATTCCTGTTAAACATATTTTCACATTAGTCATGTTGTATAGAAGAATGAGAAGAAATGGAGAAATGAAAAAGAAAGAACAAAACAAAATAAAATAGTGTGCTTCACTATGCATTCAGAATTCATAGTTCTTTCACTGGATACTGATGGCACTTTTTACCATGAGTCCTTTGAAATTGTTTTAGGTCCTTGCACTGCTGAGAAGGCCAAATTCTATCAAAGTCATTCTTCTCACACTGTGGCAGCAGCTGTATAAAACATTTACCTAGGTCTGCTCACTGCACTCAGAATAAGTTAATATAAGTCTTACCAGGTTTTTCTGAAGTCCATCTATTCATCATCCCTTATAACACAATAATATTGTGTCACATTCACATACCCCATCTTCTTCAGCCATTCTCCAGTTGATAGGGAGCCACTCAATTTCTAGTTCTTGGGTATCATTAAAGAAGCTGCGATAAATAGTTTTGTACATGTGGGTCCTTTCTCCATTTGTATGATCTCTTTGGAATAGAGCTAAACTGTATTGTCATATTGCTGGGTGTAGGGGTATGCACATTTTTATAGCCATTTTTATATACCTTTGAGCATAGTTCCAAATTACTCTCTGGAATGATTGTATCAGCTCACAACTACACCAACAATGACTTAGTGTTCCAAATTTCCCTCATCTTCTCCAACTTTTATCATTTTCCTGTTCTGTCATCCTAACCAATCTGAGAGAACTGATGTGGTACCTAAGACTTGTTTTGAGTTCCATGTCTCTAATCAGATAGTGATTTAGAGCATGTTTTCATATGGCTATAGAGAGATTTAATTTCTTCCTCTGAAACTTGCTTGCTCATGTCATTTGACAATTTATTAGTTGAGGAATGGGGGCATGTAGGTGGTGCAGTGGATAGACCATCAGTGCAGGAGTCAGGTGAACCTGAGTTCAAATCTCACCTCAGACACTTGACACTCACTAGCTGTGTGACCTTGTCACTTAACCCCAATTGCCTCATCCTAGGTCATCTCCAGTCATCTTGGTGAATATCTGGTCACTGGATTCAGCTGACTCTGGAGGAGAAGTGAGGTTGGTGACCAGCACAGCCCTCCCTTGCTCAAAAAAAAAAAAGTCAAGTCAGCTTATGTCATTATTTCTCTGATGTCATGGTCTTCTTTGGCAATGAAGGATGAACACACACAGTTGAGGAATGACTTGTATTCTTGGAAATTTGACTCACCTCTATATATGTTAGAAATTATAAAGGTCTCATTGCAAAAGTATATGGAGAATGACTTAAATTTAAGATAATATAAGTCATTCCCGGTTGATAAATAATCAAAAGGTGTGAAGAGGCAGTTTTCAGAGGAAGAAATTAAAGGTATCTACAACCATAATGAAAAGTGTTCCAAATAAGTATTTATTAGAAAGACACAAATCAAAGTGACTCTGAGGCACGGCTTCACAACTATCATGCTCTCCAATTTGACAGAATAGGAAAATGAAAACTGTTGGAGAAGATGTGGAAAAATTGAAAAATTGATCCATTGTTAGTAAAGTTGTGAACTAACCCAACCATTTCAGAGAACAATTTGGAACAATTCTCAAGGAACTATAAAACCATTCATACTCTTTGATTGAGAAATAACACTACTAGCCCATAATCCAAAGAGATCATCAAAAAGGGGCAAAGACCCCCATGTACAAAATATTTATTTTCTGCTTTCCTTCTGATCTCTGCTACATTTGGTTTATTTCTACAAAAGATTTTTAATATGTAATCTAAATTATCCATTTTACATCTAACTTTGCTCTCTGTTTCTTGTTTATTCAAAAGTTATTAACCTGTCCATAAGTCTGAGAAGTAAAATATTTCACATTCTTGAAATTTTCACATAATATCTCTTTTCTTATCAAAGTCATGTATCCATTGTGACATTATCTTGGTCAACTCAATTAGTTTGTGGCAAATTACAATACTTTTTAAAGTTTTTACAATATTTATTTTTTTAACAAATATTTGGATCTTACTCAAAAATCTTAAGCCTTTACACTTCTCCAGTACATATTTATTTGCTGTTGTAAATTGTACATCTACTCTGTTCTATTGATCTAACTTTCTATTCCTTATCTACTACCAGACATTTTTGATCATTACTGCCTTATAATGTAGTTCTACATCTGGTACTGCTGTACCTCTTTGGTAGAATTTTTTTCATTAGTTACTTTTATATTGTTAAGTTTGTTTCTTGCAAATGAATTTTACTGTTTTTTCTGATTCAGTAAAGTAAATTTTGATAATTTAATTGGCATTAAATACATGAATCATTTTAAGTAAAATTTTTATTTAATGACTATTTCTTCATTCAAATAAATCTGAATTTATTTGTATGTCTTTTCTTATAATTTTGTTTATATAGTTACTAGTTCTTTTGTATGATATGCTCACTGGTATTTTATACTATATAGAGTAATTTTAAATTGCATAGTTTTTGGTACCTCATCTTGCAAGATTTTTTTTGATATGAAGAAATGCTAATAATTTATGGGGATTTATCCTGCTACTTTGCTAAAACTAGTTGTTCAATTAACTTTTTATTTAAAGCTTTGATATGCTCCCAGTATATGATTATATTGTCTGCAAAAAAGGAGATTCCTTATTTTTATTTCTTCTATTTATTCTTCTGTAATTACTATGGGTAGAATTTCCAATATAATATTGAATAATATTGGTGATATTGGGCATCTTTGTTTCACACATGTTCTTTCTGGAAAGGCTTCCAGTCTAAACTATTACAAGTAATGCTTGCTAATCCTTTTCGGTAAATATTTTTTATCAGTTTAATGAAAAATCATTTAATAGTAGTTCTTTCAAGTGTTTCAATAGACTTTTGTACTGTACTTTAGCAAAAACTTTTTTTCTGCATCTACTGATATAATCACATGATTTTTGAAACTTTTCTTATTTATATAATCAATCACATTAATTCCCTTATGTTACAATATTCTTACATTTCATTTTAAATCCCATGTGATCCTAACGTATGATATTTAAAATATATTATTGTCATCTTTCTCAGATATTTTATTCAGGATTTTTGCACCCATATTCATTAATGAAATTGGTCTATATTTTGATTTCCCTGTTTTTATTCTTCCTAATTTAAGTATCAGTATCATATCTGATTCTAAGGAGTTTGATGGATTCTTTCTTTCACAATTATTCCAAATAATTTCTTTAATGTTGGAATTGGATGATCTTGTTTTTAATATATAATTTATTTATTTTTCAGTTCTTAACATTAACTTCCCCAAGAACTTGAATTCAAAATTTTCTCCCCATCTTTCCCCACATCCCATACCAGGATAGCAGGCACCCCATCCACCCCTTCCTCTAGTCTGTCCTCCCTTCTATTACACACTCTTCTTCCATCCCACTTTCCCTCTAATTTTCTGTAAGATAAATATATTTCTATACTCCATTGCTTGAAATGCTTAATTTCCATTTGCATGCTAAAATATTTTTTGACATTCATTCTTTAAACTTTGAGTTCCATATTCTCTCCCTCTTTGCCCACACACTCTCACTGAGAAAACAAGCAATTCAATTTAATCATACGTGTATACCAATGCAAAACACTTCCATAATACTTTTATTGTAAAAGACTAGCCACATTACCCTCTTGCCCTATCCTGCCCTTCATTCATTCTGTTCTCTCCATTCACCTGTCCTCCCACAATAGGTTTTGCTTCTGATTATCCCATTCCTCAGTTTGGTCTCCCTTCTGTTATCTTCCCCCTCCTATCCCCTTCCTACTTGCTTTCCTGCAGGGTAAAATAGATTTCCATATCCAAATGAATGTGTTATTCCCTCCTTAAGCCCAATCTCATGACAGTGAGGTTAAATTATTTCCTTTCATCTCCCCCCTCTTCACCTCCGTTGTACAAGCCCTTTCTTCCCTCTTTTATGTGAGATGATTTCTTACATTCTACCTCTCCCTCTCTCTTATTCCTAGTACATTCCATTCAACAGTAATCTTTTGGGTGTTATCCCTTCATGTTCAGCTCGCCCTATTCTCCCTCCCTCCCTCCCCTCCCTCTCTCTCTCCCTCTTCCCCCGCTCCCTCTCTCCCTCTCTATCTCTCTCCATATATATACATATATATGCATATACATATACATAGACACATACACCCATGTACATACACATACCTACTCATATATAATATACATATACACATACTATTATACACACACACACACATATATGTATATGTATATACATATATATATGTATATACATATACATATATATATGTATATATATATATATACATATATATATATATTCCCTCTAACTATCCTAATACTGAAAAAAGCCTCATGAATTACAAATGACATGTTTCCATGTAGGAATGTAAACAGCTCAACTTTAATGAGTTCCTTAAGACTTCTCTTTCCTGTTTACCTTTTCATGTTTCTCTTGATTCTTGTATTTGAAAGACAAATTTTTTACTCAGCCCTGGTCTTTTCAACAACAATGCTTGAAAATCTTCTATTTCATTGAAATTTCATTTTTCCCTCTGAAATATTACACCCAGTTTTGCTGGAGAGTTGCTTCTTCGTTTTAATCCTATCTCCTTCGATCTCTGGAATATGATATTTCAAGTCCTCCGATCCCTTAGTGTAAAAGCTGTCAAATTCTGTGTTATCCTGATTGAATTTCCAAAATACATGAATTGTTTCTTTCTGAATGCTTTTAATATTTTTTCCTTGACCTGGCAACTCTGGAATTTGGCTACAATATTCCTAGGAGTTTTCATTTTGGGATCTGTTTCAGAAGGGGAATTTGTTCCGTTTGTATTTTACCCTCTGGTTGTAGAATATCAGGGAAGTTTTCCTTGGAAATTTCTTTTAAAACGAAGTCTAGGCTCTTTTTATAGTGGTTTTCAGGTAGAATTATAATGTTGAAATCATCTATCCTATATCTGTTTTCCAGGTAAGTCGTTTTTCCAATGAGATATTTCACATTTTCTTCTATTTTTTTCATTCTTTTGTTTTAGTTTTGTAATTTCTTTGTTTTTCATAAAGTCATTAGCTTCCATCTGCTCCATTATATTTTTCAAAGAACTATTCTCTTCAGTGAACTTTTGAAGTTCCTTTTCCACGTGGCCAATTCTGCTATTTAAATCATTGTTCTCCCGATTGCTTTTTTGGACCTCTTTTGTCATCTGGCCTAGTTTATTTTGAAAAGTGTTATTTTCTTCAGCATTTCCTTTATCCAGCTGTAGACTTGTTTTTCATGATTTTCTGGCATTGCTCTCATTTCTCTTCCCAATCTGTCTTCTACCTCTTTTACCTGATTTCCAAAATCCTTTGTGAGCTCTTCCATGGTCTGAGACCATTGCATATTTTTTTGGAGGTTTTGGACATACAAGCCTTGACTTTGATGTCTTCCTCTGATGGTATGCTTTGTTCCTCCTAATTTGGAAGGATGGAAGATAATACCAGAAAATGCAGGAAAGTAAGCTTTTATAGTCTTTTTTTCCCCCATTTTTGGGGCATTTTCCCAGCCAGTTACTTGACTTTTGAATCCCTTGTCAAGTGGAGGGTATACTTTAAAGACCTATAATTTCTCTCTTCCTCCAAAGTGGCAGGCAGAATCAAAGGAGAGGAGTGTGCTCCTCTCCTGGCCTGTGCTCTGGGTCTGTGAGCAACCACAAGTACTCTTTTCTGCCCTGAATCCGTGAATAGGATTCCTTCTCCATGGTCACCACCAGCTCCACCAAGCCAGTGCCAGAGCTCTTCCTCACCCCAGGTCCGCCGCTTAGAACTGAGAGCCAGATCAACTGCTAGATACCTCCAAGTTCTTTAGGGGTAGGGATTCAAAAGTGGACACTGTTACTGCAATGGCTGATGCCACCCTGGGACCAGGCCTGGGGCCAGATGGCACTCCCCTCTCACCCAGGTGAAAGAGTTTCTTATTGATCTTTGACACTCTCTTTGCGGTTTGTGGGTTGAGAAATCTGGAAACTGATGCTACCACTCATGATTCCACACTCTGAAGTCCTTATATTACTTCTTCTAGTCACCATGTAATACTCTGCTCCAAGTGGGCTGTGTATAAAATAGTCTTTTTGGCAAGCATACATTTTGCATTCGAACAACGTGGCCAGCCCATCAGAGTTGCCCTCTCTGAAGCACAGTTTGAGTACTTTGCAGTCCAGCTTCAGAAAGGACTTCAGTGTCTGGTACCTTATCCTGCTAGGTGATCTTCAAAATCTTCCTGAGACAGTACAAATGAAAGCTATTCAGTTTTCTGGCGATGTGCTGGTAGACTGTCCATGTTTCACAAGCATATAACAATGAAGTCAACACAACTGCACTGCAGACGTTCAGTTCAGTAGTCAGTCTAATGCCTCTTCTCTGCAAACTTTTCTTTGGAGTCTCACAAGCACTGAGCTAGCTCTGTCAATGAATTCCTCAACCTCATTGTCACTGTGTACATCCCTGGAAAGTACACTACCAAGGTAAGTGAACTTATCCGTAACATTCAAAACGTTTCCATTTTTTGTAACCGATGGTTCCGTGAATGGATGGTGTGGTTGGGGCTGATGGAGCACCTGTGTTTTCTTGGTGTTAATTATTTGGGCAAATTGGCACAGAGAGCAGTGACATGATCCATGTTTTGTTGCATCTCAGCTTCAGAGGTTGAATTGGGTGGACAATAATTTTCAAACAGAAAATCATGCACCAACACTTCCTACACTTTGGTCTTGGCTGTTTTCATCCTCATTGAAATCGTTTGTCAAAACGGCTGAAAACATCATGATAAAAAGCATGAGAGGAAGCACACAGCCCTGTTTCATTCCACTGGTGACTGGGAAAGCACGAGATCATTATCTATTACCAATAACCCGCGGAAACATGCCATCATGAAATTGATGTACAATATTGATGAACTTCTCCAGGTAACTAAATTTTGACATATTTTTCCATGGGGTCTCAAGACTAACAGTATCAAAGGCCTTGGTCAGATCTACAAACGTTGTGTCTAGACCTCTGGCATTTCTCATGGCATTGTCAGGGAGCAAATAGCACACTGCCTCTTAGATATATGCCCATCTTACAGATGAAGGATCAGCCTATTGAGGAGAACTATAGCAAAAAATTTTTCCAGCAATGACTGAGAGAGGCATCCCCCTGAGATTGTCACAGGACAATTCCCTTTACAGAAATGGACAATGGAGGCATTGTTGAACTCATGGGGGATAACCTCCTCTTACCATATAACCTGGAAAATTTTAGTCAACTTTTGTATGAGCAATGATCCCCCTACCTTGTAAATCTCGGCTGGAATAGAATCAGCACCAGGTAGTTTGCCATGTGAAAGGAGCCTAATGGCCCTCAAAATCTTTCTTCAATTGGAAGTTAGGCTAAAGAGGGATAGACTTCAACCTGAGGTAAATGATCAGTGGACTTACCACTGATTCATGATAGTCTGCTGAGAAAACTACGGAAGTGTTCAGTCCATTCCTCTAGGACCATGTCCTTATCATTAATCAATGTGGCTCCATCAGCACTCAGTAGTTGTGATGCACCATACGTTTTTAGTCCATAAATAGCTTTCAGGGAATCATAAGAGCGATTTGGATTGTTACTATCAGGAAAAAACTGATTTTCACCTGCCTTCTTACTGAGTCAGGAACCCTGCATCTCTCTAAGCTGTACTTGTGTTTTGCCTTACATGCAAATAAATGCTGCCTCCTTATAGGAGGATGAACTATCCTGCTGGTAAATCCTGTGGACTGCTTCTTTTTCACTTAGCAGCTTCTGAATTTCCCCATCGATTTCATCAAACCAGTCTTGGTGTTTGCAAGTATTCTCACACAGATGAGCAAAGGCAGTGCAGTACACCAAATCTCTGAGAGTTGCCCACTCCTTTTCTGCTCCAATGTTGCCAACTGTGTCTTGGTTCCACATTCCTCCAAGTCAGCCACAAACTGTTCACTCTCACAGAAGAGCTCTAATTTGCTGACATTAATTCTTCTGGTAGTCATTTGCCATGGAGGTGGTACTTTTGATGGATGCAAATATTTAGCTTGCAAAGGACAAGTCTATGATCAATCCAGCACTCTGCACCACACCTTGCCTTTGTCACTGTCACATGTTTTCTGTCTCTTCTCCTTACAATTACATAATCTATTAGATGCCAGTGTTTGCTACGAGGCTCCATTCATGAAGTTTTATAGCATTTAGGTAAATGTAAAACAGTGTTGGTGATGAGAAGGTCATGTGATGGTCAAGTCTTCAGCAGTAAATGACCACTGCTGTTGCTGTTTCCAACTCCATTCCTCCAAGGATTCCCTGCCACGTTTGGTAGTCTGAGTCTACTCTAGCATTAAAGTCAGCCAGAATTATAAGCTTATCCTCTTTTGACATATTGACAATAAGGGTCTCTAGGTCTTCACAATATTTTTTGACATCAGTGGGGTTTGTCATGGTAGGAGCATAGGCACTGGTGATTGTGTCATGGTATTTTCCTGCAAGTGGCAACCACATTCTCATGAGCCTGTCATTCACTTCTTTTCACAAGCATACCAGCTTACTGATTACATTAGTTTTGATTTCAAAACCCATGGCAGCCTCACGGCACTATACGTCACTGCTCCCACTCCAGAAAACGATGTATCCAGCTCCAACGTCAGTCAACAGGCCTTCATTTATCAACCTTATTTCACTCAGGGCTACAATGTAGATGCAACACCTGTTGAGCTCTCTTGCAACAAGAGCAGTTCTTCTTTCAGGTCTACTGGATTTTGTATTGTCTGTTAGCATGAGCAACTTCCATGAGCTGATGGTGAGTGGAATCATCTTTTAATATGTTTTCGTATATTTTTTTTTTATGATTTGACTGCGTTGTGGGATTCCCTGCCTGCTACAGTAAACAGGCCAGGGTTGGATAAGAAGGCAGTGTTTAGGGTCTTTTGTAGTCCCCTTCCTCACACCAGGAGGTGAGCAGTTCAATCCTTAAAAGGTTGCTCAGATACCCAGGGGCCTGCTGAGTCCCCCTACTGCTTCCAGTGAAAAATGACCCTATGTCCTGGGACAACTTTTGTGCAGGTTGTGACTCGCAGTGTATACGTACCTGCTACTTCATCACTTGTCTGTTGACACAGGACTTTGAGGCATAATAGTCAAGTGGTATGGATGATCTCTTGTGATTCGTGTGTAAATTGGATTTAAGTGACGCAGAGTTGCACAAAGTCCTCAGTCTCGCTCTAGCCTTCAGAGTCATGATAGTCCAGTGGCAGGACAGAGTCAAGATGGCTGGTGCTGGCTCAGGATGCAAGCCAGAAAAATGCCGGAAGATCAAAACACTCAGAATACAACCAAGTCAAAGCTCCTAGATCTAAAGCCTCCATGAAAAATATGAATTAATTACAGACCACAGAACAATTCAAAAAGGATTTTGAAATCAAATAAGAGAAGTAGAGGAAAAATTGGGAAGAGAAATTCAAATGATGTAAGAATATCATGAAAAACAAGTCAACAGCTTGTTAAAGAAGACTCAAGAAAACCTGAGGAAAATAGCACCTTAAAAGATGGAATACCCCAAAAGTCAACAGAGATCCAAAAAACAAATGAGAAGATGAATGCTTTAAAAAGTAGAACTGGCCAAATGGAAAAGAAGGTACAAAAGTTCACTGAAGAAAAAATTCTTTAAAAATTAGGATGGAGGAAATTGAAGCTGATGAATCTATGGAATATATAAATCTATGAAATTACTCCAGAAATCCAGAAATCATTAAACAAAACTAAGAAAATAAAAAAGAAAACATGTGAAATATCTCAATTGAAAAAGAATTGACCTAGAAAATAGATACAGGAGAGATAATTTTAAAATAATTGGACTACCTGAGAGCTGGGATAAAAAAAGACCCTAGATATCACAATTAAAGAAATTTATATAGACAACTACCTTCATAGTCTAGAACCAGAAGACAAAATAGAAATTAAAGTGATCTACCTATCACCTCCTGAAAGAGATCCCAAAAGGAAAATTCCTAGGAATATTACAGCTAAATTCCAGAGTTCCCAGATCAAAAATACAGTATTGCAAACAGCTAGAAAGAAACAATTCAAGTATTATAGAAACATAATCAGGATAACAGAAGATTTGACAGCTTCTATACTAAGGGTTTGGAGTACTTGAGATATGACATTTCCGAGGTAAAAGAAGTTAGGGTTATAAACAAGAATCAGCTACCCAGCAAAACAGAATATAATTATTCTAGGAATTAAATGGATATTCTATGAAATAAAGGACTTACAAGTATTTTGATGAAAAGACCAGAGCTGAATACCAAATATGACTTTCAGGTACAAGACTCAAGAGAAGAATGAAAAGTTAAACAGGAAAGAGAAATCTAAAGGGTCTTATTAAAGTTGAACTGCTTACATTCCTGCCTGGAAAGATATTAGTAACTCACGAGAACTTTTTCAGTGTTAAGGTAACTGAAGGGCACAGGGTAATTTGAATATGAAGGGATGATATCTAAAAAGTAAAATTAAGGAATGAGAGAGGAATTTGCTGGGAGAGGTAGAAAGAGAGAGGTAAAATGGGGTAAATTATCTCACATAAAAGAGTGAAGAAAAAGCTTTTAAAGTGGAGTGGAAGAAGGGGAACGTTAAATGAAATTGATGAACTTGACTCTAATCATATTTGGCTTAAGGGAGGAATAATATACATACTCAATTAAGTATGAAAATCTATCTTAAACTACAGGAAAGCAGGGGATAACGGGATAAGACAGAATGCAATGATAGAAAGGAGGACAGATTTGAGGAGAAAGAAGCATAGATTTTTTTTGGAAGAAACAGTGTCAAAAGGGGAAATAGAAGAAGGGGAAGGTTGGATAGAATAGAGGGAAATATGTGGTTCACAACATGACAATTATGGAAATGTTTTACATGACTACACGTGTATCACCTATTTTGAATTACTTGCCTTCACAGTGAGGGTTGGAGGGGAGGGAGGAAGGGAGAGAATTTGGAACTCAAAGTTTTAAAAATGTATGTTAAATGTTTTACATACGAGTGGCAAATAAGTTATACAGGTAATAGGGCATAGAAATTTATGTTGCCCTACAGAAAAATGTAAGGGAAGGGGATGAAATGAGGGGAGGGTGGTGATAGAAGGGAGAGCATATTGGGGGAAGGGTTAATCAGAATGCATGCCTTCTTGGGGTGGGGGGAAGGGACAGATGGGGAGAAAATTTTTACTAAATCTTATGGAAGTGACTGTTAAAACTAAAATTCAATGATTAAGAAAACAAAGAAAACATGCTTCATGTTCCTTCCAATAATAGTGTCATAATTCTCCAATATATGTATAATGATACATATATAAACACATAGGTTATATATGTGAACATATAAAAATATG
>CM053214.1:348550629-348568678 GCA_028583105.1 Macropus fuliginosus | reverse complement strand
TTTCTTATTTCCTAGTAGCAGGAACAGTACTCGACAGTTGTTCCTAAAACTTTGAGTTCCAACTTCTCTTCATCTGTCCCTCCCCATCCATTCTCTTTGGGAAGGCAAGCAATTCAATATAGGTCATATCTGTGTAGTTTTGCAAATGACTTCAATAATAGTCGTGTTGTGTAAGCCTAACTAACTACATTTCCCTCCATCCTATCCTGCCCCCCCCATTGCTTCTATTCTCTCTTTTGATCCTGTCCCTCTCCAAGAGTGTTGACTTCAAATTTCTCCCTCCTCCCATTGCCCTCCCTTCCATCATCCCCCCGACCCTGTTTATCCCCTTCTCTCCCACTTTCCTGTATTGTAAGAGAGGTTTTCATACCAAAATGTGTGTGCATTTTATTCCTTCCTTTAGTCGAATATGATGAGAGTAAACTGCAAGTTTTTCTCTCATCTCCCCTCTTTTTCCCTCCACTAAAAAGTCTTTTGCTTGCCTCTTTTATGAGAGATAATTTGCCTCATTCCATTTCTCCCTTTCTCCTCCCTATATATTTCTCTCTCACTGCTTAATTTCATTTTTTAAGATATGATCCCATCCTATTTAATTCACTCTGTGCTCTGTGTGTGTGTGTGTGTGTGTGTGTGTGTGTAATCCCACCCACTACCCAGATACTGAAAAGTTTCAAGAGTTACAAATATTGTCTTTCCATGTAGGAATGTAAACAATTCAACTTTAGTAAGTCCCTTATGACTACTCTTTGCTGTTTACCTTTTCATGCTTCTCTTCATTCTTGTGTTTGAAAGTCAGATTTTGTCTTCACCTCTGGTCTTTTCATGAAGAATGCTTGAAAGTCCTCAATTTCATTGAAAGACCATTTTCTCTTCCCAGTTTTTCCTCCACCTCTCTAACTTGATTTTCAAAATCATTTCTGAGCTCTTCCATGGCCTGAGCCCACTGAATTTTTATTTTGGTTGTTTGGGATACAGAACCCTTCACTTCTATGTCTTTCCCTGATGGGAAGCATTGTTCTTCCTCATCTGAAAGGATGGAAGGAGATATCAGTTCACCAAGAAAGTAACGTTCTATGGTCTCATTTTTCCCCCTTTTCTGGGCATTATCCCAGCCAGTTATTTGACTTCTGAGTTTCCTCTCCACACCCACCTTGCCTCCTGTTCTGCCCAGGTAGTGCTTGGGGGCTGAGATTCAAATGATGCTTCCCAGCCTCAGGGCTTTCGGCAGGGGCGGTGCTACTATTCAGTGTGAGATTAAGTTCAGGTGCTCAGGTGGGGGCAGGGCTCAGTTCCCTCAGAGGGTTTATGTGGAGATCTTCAACAATGGATCTAAGCTCCTGCCTGCTTTGGGAGCTCCTGTCTGCTGCTCCTGCTTCTGCCTCCCGAGGTGGCCTGAGTTATGGAGACATGCCCTCCCCTCTCGACAAGCTGAAAAGACCCTCTCACTGACCTTTGGCGTCTGTGGGTGGAGGGACCTGTGCTGCCCCTGGAGATTCAGTCCCTGAAGCCTGCTCTGATCTGCTCCTCTTGGCGGCCATGCAGCCAATGCAGGGCTGGGCTCTGCTCCGGTCCGGTGCTCGACGGACCTTTCATGTCAGATTTCAGGTCTCTCTGGAACAGAAATCTCCTCCACTCCACTGCTCTGTGGCATCTCTTGCTCCAGAATTTGTTGGGAGTTCTTCTTTACAGGTATTTTATGGTCTGTAGGTTGGGAGCTAGCATATGTGTATCTTTCTACTCTGCCATCCTGGCTCCTCCCCCCTCCATACTAATTTTTAAAGAACTGTTGTTTTCACTGAACTTTTGAACCTCCTTTTTCTTTTGTCTAATTCTGTTTTTTAAAGCAGTTTTCTCCTCACTGGTTTTTTGGATCTCTTTTGTTATTTGAATTACTCTGTTTTTAAAGGTTTTATTTTCTTCAGCACTTTTTGGGTCTCCTTTAGCAACCTGTTGACTTAGTTTTCATGGTTTCCTTGCATCACTCTCATTTCTCTTCCCAATTTTTCCTCCACCTCTCTCTCTTACTTGATTTTCAAAATCCTTTTTGAGGTTTTTCATGCCCTGAGACCACTGAATATTTTTTCGACGTTTTGTACGTAGAATCCTTGACGTTGATGTTTTCCTCTGATGTTACACATTATTCTTCCTCATCTGAAAGAATGGAAGAAAATACCTGTTCTCCAAGAAAGTAACCTTCTATCATCTTATAGTTTTTCACTTTTTTGGACATTCTCCTTTTACCTGACTTTGGAGTCCTTTGTCAAGTAGAGGGTATACTTTAGGGACATGTAAATTCTGAGTTGTTCCAAGGTGACACAATCAAGTAAGAGGAGTTTACTCCTCTCCTGGCCTGTGCTGTGGTCTGGGAACAACAAGAAGCTTTTCTGTTCAGAATCTGTGAGTGGAATTCCCTCTCTAGAGCCTCCATCAGCTCCAGCAGACAGTGCTCCTCCTCATCTGAGGGCCACCACTCAAGGCTGAGATCTAGATCAGTAGCTCAATTCAACCAAGGTCTTTAGCCAAAGTCTCCAAAAAAACATTCTGCTGCTGCCACTTCCTGGAGTGGGGTCTAGGGGAGGACCCTTCTACCTTGACACTCAGTCACTCGGGTGAAAGAATTTTCTCACTGACATTGAAAGCTGTCTTTGGTGTTTGTGGATTGGGAAATCTGGAAACTGCAGCTGCTGCCTGTGATTCCGTGCCCTGAAGTCTGCTGTGGTCCTGTCCATGTTGCATAGCAAAGCCAAGGCTAGGTTGAGCTCCTTGGGCTGTGTTCCACTTGGAGCCTTGTGCAATAGACCTTTCCTGTCAGCATTCCATGTTGTTTTGGGCTGGAAATCTTTTTCACACTGTCATTTTGTGACTTCTACGTCTCTAGGATTTGTTAAGAGACATTTTTTACAGGTATTTTATGGGATCTTGGAGTACAGCTAGCGCAAGTCTCTTCTACTGCTCTGCCACCTTTGCTCTGTGTTCCTGCTACGCCAAGAATTTTGCTTATCTCTAAGCTTTGTTTACACTTTACTTTTGGTGGAGTTAAAAGCCACCTTCTTGAGGACAGATGAACTTCCGCTGGTAAGCCCTGCAGAATTCTCATTTTTCATTTAGCTCCTTCTGAATTTCCCCTTCATTTTCATCAAACAGTTTTGATTTTTGAAAATGTTCTGGCCCAGATGAGTAAATGTATTTATGTACACCAAATCTCTCAAAGATGCTCACTCTTTTTCGGTTCCCTTTTTGCTAATTATATGTTGGCTCAGCTTGTCCATGAATGGAGAAGTGTTGCACTCTGTTGATATTAAAGATTCCATTTGTCATCTTGCTTTGAGTTCCTACTGTTGTTACAACAAGTGTTTAGTTTGGAGAGGAAAATCATAGAATTGGTCCAACACACTGTGCAACACATCACTTTTCTCACTCTCTCATCCTTTACAAGAGACAATATTTTTTTTTAAATGACAATGTGTACTCCGAGGGTGCATCCAGAAAATTTTATTGCATTTAGATAAATGGAAGGCAACGTTGGTGATGAGAAGGTTATGAAATGCCCAAGTCTTCAGTAGTAAGTGACTGTTGCTCTTTCTTCTTTATTCTTTCCAATTACTCTATGCAATGTCTGATACCAAGCTTGGCACAGAATTATAAGCTTGTTCTCTTTTGGCACATTGATGATGGGGATGTTCAGTTCTTCATAAAATTCTTCTTTGACCTGATCAATGCTTTTATGGAGGGAGCATGCACAGTGATGATGGTAGCAGGGAACTTTTATTCAAATGACAATCATCTTATCATCAACCTGTTGTTGACTTCTTTTGGGAGACAAATAAATTTGTAGACTAGATTGGATTTGATTGAAAAACCTGTATCAGCTTCATAACACTCCTTGTCACAGTGATCTCTCCAGAAAAATACAGCTCCAAATTTGGAAAGCCTTTTTTTATCATTTATCATATCAAGCCTTGTTTCACTCAGGGCTGCTATTTCTGTACAATACTTAGTGAGTTCTTTCACAAGAGAAGCTATTCGTTTTTGAGATCTGCTGAAATTCGTGTTGTTCATAACAGAGCAAACATGCATGTGACTCATCTTTGAAAAATTTTTGTATTTTTTCTGTTTATGTTTTGACTAGAAGATAGGATAATGTAATTCAGTAAGCAGATCAGGATTAGGTTAGCTCAAGCAGACAATTCTTAGGGTAGCTTTTTTAGCCTCTTTCTCGTGCCAGTAGATGAGAAGTAAATTCCTTAAAAAACAACACGTGTAGACACCTACATGCCTTTTGAATCCCACTGTTGCTTCAGTTCAATGAGAAGTAAACTATATAGTCAGTGCTCACTTTGTTGACTACCACTCCCTGTATCTATCATCACTTACCTATCACCACAGGATTTTGAGGCAAGAAAAAATGGGATGGGTGTTGTCTTTTGACTCGTGCATTAATTGGACTTAAGTGAGGCCGAGTTGCAAGAACTCATCATCCTCACTCTCTCTTTCAGAGTCATAGAATTCCAATGGCAAGCCAAAAGTCAAGATGACTGGTGATGCCTGAGGATTCAGTTGATGACCTTGGCACCCTCACTGTCTACCCAAGTTCTGTGTGCTCTGCAGCACCTGCTTTCATTGCCTTCATGGCCTATTGGAACAAACTGTTCACATTTGCCCTTTGACAAGGGACAGTCTTCTCCTGCTTGGGGAAGACACCTTCTACCCAAAAGAAAAGAAAACAAAGTGAAATATGGTATGCTTTAATCTGCATTCAGACTCCATTATTTCTTTATCTGGTGGGTATTTAGCATTTTTTTCATCTTGAATCCTTGGGAATTGTCTTAGATTATTGAATTGTTAAGAACAGCTACGTTATACACAGTTATGCAACATATGTCTTATATTGTCTTATACAATGTTTTCCTGGGTCTTTTCACATCATTTTCCACCAATTCACCTAAGTCTTTTCAGGTTTTTTTTCTGAAACAATTCTACTGATCATTTCTTATAGGTATTCAATAGTGTCCCATTATAATCATATACCACAAATTCTTCAGTTGTTCCCCAATTGATGGAATCTTCTCAATTTCATATTCTTTGGCCCCACAAAAATAGCAGCTATAAATACTTTTGTACATATAAATCTTTTCCCATATTTAAAAAAATCTGTTTGGGACAGAGATCTTGAGGTAAATAAAAGGTTATATATAATTTTATAGCTGTTTGGCCATAGTTCCAAATTATTCTCCAAAGTGTTTGGATTAATACAGTTTCACCAACAGTACATTCATGTCCCAATTTTCCCACATTCCTTCAATATTTGCCACTTTTGTTTTTTTGTCATATTTACCAATCTGATGGGTGTGATGTTGTACCTCAGAGTTATTTTAATTTGTTTTACTAATTAATAGCTACTTGGAACACTTTTTCTTATGAGTATGGATTGCTTTGATTTCTTCATCTGAAAACTGCCCATTCATATGTTCTGACTATTTATCAATTGAGTAGTAATTTGTAAACTTATAAATTTGAATCTGTTCTCACATATTTGAGAAATGTGGCCTTTATCAGTGACACTTAATATAAAAATATTATAACAGCTTTCTGCTCTCCTTGTGACCTTGGCTGCATTGATTTCAGTGGTATACACAATTAAGTTAATATAATGAAAATTATCCATTTTGCATCCTATAATCCTATCTTTCCGTTGTTTCGCTATATATTTACATATTATTGATAGAACTGACAGTTAAACTATTCCATGCTTCCCTAATTTTCCCATGGTATCACCCTCTACATCTAAATTATACATTCATTTTGATCTTATCTTGGTACACTGTATGAGGCAGTAGTTTACATCTTTTTTTCTGCCAAACTGTTTTTCAGTTGCCCCAGTTGTTTTGATGAAATACTGCATTTTTGTCCCCAAAACATGTATCTTTGGCTTATCATACTCTAGATTATTATGGGAATTTACTACTCTGTTTTGTGTATATAGGGCAGCTATATGTAGAAAATGGATGAATTGATGGCCCTGGAAAAGACATCATTATGAATTCAAATCATACACTCACTAGTTGTGTGACTGTCGGCAAGATATTGAATCCCCTTTGTCTTAGTTTCTTCAAATGTAAAATGAATTGAAGAATATTAATGCAAACCATTCCAGCATTTTTGCCAGGAAAACCCCAGATTTGTCAGAAAAAATCAGACACAGCTGAAAAGACTTCACAATAACATTTTGTCTGAGTGTAAAACTCCAATATTGTGGGATAGGAGCTGAGCCTTTGTTATATATCTTGGGGCAGAGGTGGGGAAGCTGTGACCTTAAGGTGACATGTGGCCTTGTAGATCCTTGTCTGTGACCTTTCCACTGAATCCAAATTTGACAGAACAAATCTTTTTATTAATTTCAACTTGTACCTAGAATTTATTTTCCTCAGACTAATAATATTTGGAAGGTAGGACAGATAAAATTTGAGCGTGCTAACCTCTGTTTTGTTACCTCAGAGTCTGGATACTCTCTTATGTTCCTTTCTAGATAGGAATTAAAGTATCTCATAGAGAAAGGCACAGGCAAGACACTCCAGAGATATCTAATTGTGTCTCCCTATGAGTCACACCTACGTAGATGCATGCGAAGTATAACACACATGGGTAAAAGGCAGTACCACATTTCTCTTACACATACTTCCTCATAGTACTTCCTTGTTCTCATTTCTTCCTCAAAACTTGGATTTAATGGAAGTCATGGCAGGTCCTGGGCAAAGCCCACTCTATCTAATTAAATCGAAAATTTAATTATAACATGAAGCCTGGTTTCCACTTGTTCTTCTATATCACCTTTGTCATCTTGCTGTTATTTCTTGTTCTGGGTGAATAATAAATCAAATCATACTATAGTTTAGGTGAGGTTTTTCTACTTAACTACTTGAAAATTCTTTCCATGTTACTGAAGATTGTGTATATTCTGAAAACAATAACTGAAATTGTTATTGTGGGATGATCAAGAGAGGAGATAACCACTTCTAAAGAATGACACTGCCATACCAAGATGTCAGCCAAGGAAAAAGGACAGATGCAGTGGAAAACAACATAGAGACAACTTTTCTCCTCTTATTAATTATGCCTCAAATGCACTTGATCTTTACTTCTAATGCATAAAATCTCCCTTTTTTCAAAATGTGTGTCTGACACCACCTTCTACATGATTCCTTTCCTGACCCTCTCAAATGCTAGTTCCCTTCCTCCAAAACTATCTTCTTTTGAACTACTTTACATTCTATATGTCTTTATCCCCATTTATTAACTTCCTCCCCTCCTCCTTGTGAGCAGGGATTGTTTCATTTGTTCTATTTTTATATCCAGTCCTGCCTCATAACCAATGGCTAAGAAATGTTTGTTGACTTGATCATGAATTCAGGGAGCAATTGACTGTGCTCACTGAAGCTTACAGTCAGTGTCAATAAGAATTAAGCGAGACTCTTGTAGTCCAGGAAAAGAAACATTAGCTCTCCAGGACCTCAGTTTTCTCATTTCTGAAATCAAAGATTTCACAAAATAGTGTTGCCTTTAAGCCCTTTTGGACTTCTTGCTGCATTCTCACTTACTGTAATGATTTTTGCTCCAAACCATCCCAACCCACCTTCCTCAAGGCTTCTTGAATACTATGTGAAGCAACAACTGGTCATAGCATCTAGTTATCAAGTATGATCAGTTTAAGTAGGAAGACACTCAATAGTTTGATTCCTCTGTGATGAAACTGAGTCTGGTTCTATTGTTATATGATAGGAAGATGGGCTGTTGGGTCACTCTTGTTTCCCTATGTTTCCACTTCTTACTTCCTCCTTCCTCCACTCTCATGTACAGTAACATTTTAACTATAATGGAGGAATTAGTTAACCTAACATAGCCTAGCTCCAGTCTAGCTTCAGGTGAAGTCTTAAGGCAGATCTTACAGCAGAAAGAGGTCCCAAAGTCCCGTGACAAGAGATAGTCCCAAGTAGAGCCTAGGAAGAAGAAGACTAGTACAGTCCAAAACACTCAGTACCATGGAGTCCTAGGCCATACTAATCAGCTGTAGAGTTTCACCAATGTAAAAGTGCCCTCACTACTTATCATACCCCTAACCCTTACCTCACTGAATGAATAAGGAAAGTTTTGAACATCATGAAGCAATCCCTTGATGTGGGGGACATCCATAAAAGCAATCATATAAGTTCATGTAAAGTCATATACAAAAATAATTTTCTGTTCTTCAGAAACTGCGGATGTATATGTTGGAAATGAAACAAAGGACATAAAATGTAAAAAAAAAAATATGCACGAAAAAATGGCACGGGAAATTGTTACCTGGGCATAGAAAACAGGAAACCCAATTCAAAACCTGAATGCCTTAATAATTAGAACGAACCAGAGAGAAAAGAAGGACTCAACTACAAAGCAAGAAATAGAAAAAAATAAAAAGAAAATCTGAGAAATAATATCAAAATCAAAGGCTAAATGGAGAACTCTAAGAATTCTCAGACTCTACAATGTATGATCAGATAAATAGTTTTAGGAAATCAGAATGAAAATTGACCAGCTGTCTTAGAACTGGAAAGTAGTATGAAAAAAATCCCTGGAAATGTCAGGGAAACACACTGCATAGAAAGAAATAGTATAATTCAACTCTGTTAAACAATCTAATGAAAAAATAAAAAATAAAAAAACCTCAGGACTCTCCTTGGGATGGAAATTGAAACACATCAGGCCTTAGTTGGAAGAACTCTCTTATAACAAACAAATGGATAATTTTCTGTCTGTAAAATTTTTAAAAGTTCTGCAAAAACAAATCAAATAGAGGTAAGATTAAAAGAGAAACAATGAGGAAAACAATTTTTACAGCAAGTTTCTTTGATAAAGCTCTTGATCCCCAGATATAAGAACTAATTCAAATTAAGGGGTAATTCTCCACCTGAAAAAATCTCCATAGATATAGATAAGTAGTTCACAAGGGAAAAGATTCAAACTATCTTTATATATATGTACTTTCTGGTACTATATGTGTGTGTATATATATATATATATATATATATATATATATATATATATATATATACATGAAAGTATGCTAATGTCATATCACTAACAATTAGAGAGATGAAAACTAAAGTACTCTTGAGATTCTACCTCATACCAGAGGGACAAAAAAGGAAAATGATAAATGTTGAAAGTTCTATGGTCGAATGGACACGTTGATGCACTATTGGTGAATCTCTTAATGGGGACAATTACTGTGGAAGCAATTTAGAATTACACCACTAAAAGTTGCTAAAGGGTGCCTTTTGACTCAACTCTGCCCCTGCTAGGCCTATACCCAAACGAGATTAAACAAAGAGGGAAAGGGACTTTTATGTAAAAAATATTGATAGCAGTTCTTTTTATGGTGGTAGAAACAAAAACCTGAAAATAGAATATGTTCAACAACTGAGGTGAATAAGTTGTGTATATGAATGTGATAAAATGTTACTGAGCTGCGTTGTTTTGGGGCTTCAAAGAGCACCAAAATGACATCACTGTATTAAAGGTACAGTGTGTCTGACTGTGGCTGATCAGACCAATATGAGCTTGGAAGGCTCTACCACAGGTGTGCCAGAAATAATCCATACGGACATTGGGAATGTAGATGTCTCTAAATATGCATATAAAGTATATACTTTTCCCAGGAGTTGTAGAAGGTGAAATGATGTAGAAAGATAACTTGAAGATAAAATAAGGTTAATGAGAATTTTTAGACTTCGGAAGCCAATTTTTTTTTTGTAGGAACAGAAATTTAGCTGCATATCATAAGCTATTTTGAAATGTTCTTTTTACCTATAGATTGTGTAGCAGTGAAAGAACAATGGAAATGTAATGTCTATACCAGCGGAAGAAAAAGCAGAGACAAACTGACACATTTTAGGCTTTACGATATACAAAATTCCACGATTCCAAGGGCTGATTGGAGAATAATTAGTGTCTTTGCTAGCATTCTATTGGTCCCTGATGAGAACCACCTTATAACATAGACATAAGCCAGAAAAATATTGTCTCTCTCTTAATGCCTCTCTGTACAGTATGTGTCAGCAGACTTGGTTGCTCTGGAAAGGAAATTCCTACAGATGGATGCTCAGAGTATGCCTTTTTTCCAGATACTCCAGAAGATATCCATATTTTTGAGAGGATATTGTGTCACAGTTCAACAATATACAATGAGCTCCTCTGAGAAACAAAACATAGGATATTTTGGAAGAGATTTCAGGAGATTCAGCACATTTTATTATGTCTTGTACATTTTGTGCCTCACTTCCTGAAGCTAAATAGGGATATGATCTTGGATGTTATTGTCAGTTTTAAGCAATCAACTCTGAAGGGAAAAATATACTTTTAATTTTGAACTGCCTTACTAATATTTCTTCTCTCCCTTTGTTAAAGTCTAAACAGTTAAAAACCTCTATATATCAGGTCATAATTTTCAGTGTCTGTTGATTTCTGAAGTATACTGCTCACACTGAAAATTTAAGAATCACCTCTCTCAGGAGCATAACTTGGATATAAGGGACAATGAATGGAATTTGGGGCATCTAATCTATATGAAATCTGATTCCAAAGAGAATGAGCAAAAAAAACAGCTCTATAAACAAGCCAAGGTACTTAGGAGTATGGTGAGGAATCATCCCCTTCCTCTTTCCCTGCCAATAAAAGAAAAAAAAAGTATTTCTAAAGTAGATTCTATCTCTGGTGAAGATCAAGAATGAGAACACTTGGGGTACCTTCCAAAATAGAAAAGGCACTGGGAAAATATCAGACTCTCAGAAAAGCCTTATGAGCATTCCCTTGGAAACAAGAGTAGATTGGATTCTCAGTGTCACTAACGTTCCTCAGGAATTGAGAACCAGTTCTGAGGAAACTTCTCTGAAGGTAAGGGAGGGTACTCATCCTAATGGGAGACAGTTGTTATTAATAATACTGAACAGAGAAAAACAAGCAAATTGGGCTCCTCCATCTAGAGAAGAAAACCAGCAAAAACTTGTGTCTGCAGCTCTGGGAAAGGAGCTTTTCCTTTGTGTTTCCTTCCTCTCCAAAAGACTGACATGGTAGAGCATGAAAAATGGGTTTTGGACAGAAAGGAATTTTCATTCTGATTATTTTACAAGGTAGATTTGTTTTCTGACTAAGGAAACACTCTTTGAAGCGATGTATTTGTGGGACTCTTGTCTTTAATGACTCTGTGTCTGCAGGTAGCCATTGTGATGTTCAACTGGTAGAGTCTGGCAGTGATGTGAAACAGCCTGGAGGATTTCTTTGCCTTTCCTATAAAGCTTCTCGATTCACTTTAAGTGACTATAGTAGGTTGGTTCTTGTCCTTGGTCTTCAAAGAGGATCAAAATGACATCACCATTGTAAAGTGAAATTTCAGTGTGTCCAATCGTGGCTGATCAGACGAATACACACTTAGAATGCTCTACCACAGGTTAGGCACAGATAGCCTGTATGACTATTTGGGGTGGATATTCCAAATTTGCACAACCCGCCTTTACTTTGTGCTGTCTCAATTGTGCTTTGCTCAAAGAACATAGCACCTTTCCTTATGTGGGAATGTCGTGCTAAATGGTCTGTGCCAGCGTCTCCCAGGTTGCACAGTTAAATCAAAAGTTCTTTTTCATGTCATTTTTACGGATAAAATTCACTTTTTATTTAAGGTTTTACCAGAATCATTGATGAAAGAAGCCTGTAAGATCTAGACATCATCGTCAGACTGTGAAATAATCATCCAAATAAATGTTTTGGGAATTTTAATTGTCAGTGGACGTCTTGTCTTCAGCGAGGGAATGATGAATTCTGACCAATCTTTTAGATATACTGGGAAACAATGCTATCCAGATAATTGTTCCAGGATTACAGAAATTCCCCAGTGGAGATGGGATATAGTAAGATTAACTTGTATCATGCCAGCCATCACGAAAGGTTAAGAAATCTATCCAAAAATCCTTGGAAAGACATACATGAGCTGATACAAAGTGAAATGAGCAGAACCAGAAGATACCATTGTCCACATTAACAACAATATTGTGCAATGAAGAATTGTGAATCACTTAACTATTCTCATACCAAAATCAGCGTGCATCTTATTCCTTCCTTTAGTCGAATGTATGAGAGTAAGCTTCATGTTTTTCTCTCACCTCCCCTCTTTTTCCCTCCACTGAAAAGTGTTTTGCTTGCCTCGTTTATGACAGATAATTTGCCTGATTCCAATTCTCCCTTTCTCCTCCCAATATATTTCTCTCTCACTGCTTAATTTCCTTTTTTAAGATATGATTCCATCCTATTCTATTCACTCTGTGCTCTCTGTCTCTCTCTGTGTGTGTGCGTGTTTGTGTGTAATCCCATCCACTACCCAGATACTGAAAAGTTTCAAGAGTTACAAATATTGTCTTTCCATGAAGGAATGTAAACAGTTCAACTTTAGTAGGTCCCTTATGACTTCTCTTTGATGTATATCTTTTCATGCTTCCCTTCATTCTTGTTTTTGAAGGTCAAATTTTCTTTTCAGCTCTGGTCTTTTCATCAAGAACGCTTGAAAGTCCTCTATTTCATTGAAAGACCAATTTTTACCCCTGAAGTATTATAGTCAGTTTTGCAGGGTAGGTGATTCTTGGTTTTAGTCCTAGTTCCTTTGACTTCCAGAATATCATATTCCACGCCCTTCTATCCCTTAATGTACAAGCTGCTAGATCTTGTGTTATCCTAATTGTATTTGCACAATACTAGAATTGTTTCTTTCTAGCTGTTTGCAATATTTTCTCCTTGACCAGGGAACTCTGGAATTTGGCCACAGTGTTCCAAGGAGTTTCTCTTTTTGGATCTCTTTCAGGAGGTGATTGGTAGATTTTTTTTCAATAATTATTTTGCCCTCTGATTCTAGAATATCAGGGCAAATTTCCTTGATCATTTAATGAAAGATGATGTCTAGGCTCTTTTTTTGATCATGGCTTTCAGGTAGTCCCATAATTTTTAAATTGTCTCTCCTGGATCTATTTTCCAGGTCTGTTGTTTTTCCAATGAGATATTGCACATTATCTTCCAGTTTTTCATTCTTTTGGGTTTTTTTGTGATTTCTTGGTTTCTCATAATGTCATTAGCCTCCATCTGTTCCACTCTAATTTTAAAGAACTATTTTCTGCAGCTAGCTTTTGGACCTCCTTTTCCATTTGGCTAATTCTGCTTTTCAAAGCGTTCTTCTCTCCACTGGAGAACCTCTTTTGAACCTCTTTTGCCAATTGAGTTAATCTGTTTTTCAAGGTGTTATTTTCTTCAGCATTTTTTGGGGGTGTCCTTTAGCAAGCTTTTGACCTGCTTATCATGCTTTTCTTGAGTCTCTCTCATTTCTTTTCCCAGCTTTTCCTCCCCCTCTCTAACTTGATTTTCAAATTCCTTTTTGAGTTATTCCATGGCCTGAGCTCAGTGAATATTTATTTTGAATGTTTCAGATACAGAAGCCTTGACTTCTATGTCTTTCCCTGATGGTAAGCATTGTTCTTCCTCATTTGAAAGCATGGGTGGAGGTATCTGTTCACCAAGAATGTAACCTTATATCGTCTTGTTTTTTTTTCCCTTTTTTGGGCATTTTCCCAACCAGTTACTTGACTTTTGTGTCCTTTGTCAAGACTAAGGTATATTCTGGCAGTCTGTGACATCTCAGTTCCTCTGAGGTGGCACAATAAAGCGTGTACTGCTCTGGATGCAGAGAGAGATTTTCATGCCCAGAATCTTAGCAATTACCTCACAACAACCACCGAGCCTCCAGTTTCCAAGTCAGCACTGGGGGCTGATTTTCAGATAAGCTGGATGGGCAGGGTCACCATTCAGGATGAGACAAAGACCACCTTGGCCAGAGCCTCCACCCAGGGCTGAGGTAAGACTCAGCTCTTCAGTGCCCCCAGGGGTTCTTACATTCCAACAGTGGAGCTTCAGTATGGGCTGCTGTGCTGCCTCTGTGGCTGCTGCCTGCTGCTGGAGCTGTGGGAAAGGCCTTCTCCCTTCCTGGGCAGGTGATAAAATTCTGTCACTGACTTTTGGTGCCTGTGGGTTGAGGGATCTGAAGACCCGCTGCTGGGACTGGAGATTCCGCCCCTGAGGTGTCCTCCTCCTGGAGTCTCCTCACACCATGCTGCTTGGCCAAGGCTGGGCTAGGCTCCATGCTCGGCTCCGCGTCTGGTGGAACTGATGTTTCCTTGGCCCTTTTAGGTCACCGTGGGCTGGAAATCTCCTCCACTCTGTTGTTCTCCACTTCTGCTGCTCCAAAATTTATTGAGAGTCCCTCTCTACAGGTATTTTATGGGCTGTGGGGAGAGACCCTGTGTGAGTGTTTCTTTCTAGTCTACCATCTTGGCTCGCTAAATCAAAAGTTCTTGAGAAAGACCCTGAGGGTGTCCTTGTATTGTTTCTTCTGGCCACTATGTGATCACCTACCCCACGCAAGTTCTCCAGAAAAGAGTCTTTTTGGCAAGTGTACATTTTGCATTTGAACAACTTGGTCCCCTCATTAGATTTGCTTTCTCTAAAGCATAGTTTGAATACTTGGCAGTTCAGCTGAAGCAAGGGTTTCAGTGTCTGGTAGCTTATCCTGCCAGGTGATCTGTAGAATCTTCTTAAGACAGTTCAAATGGAAGCCATTCAGTTTCTTGGCATGGTGCTAGTAGAAGATCCATTTCTCACAAGCATATAACAAGAATGTCAGCACAACCATTCTGTAGACCTTCAATTTGGTAATCAGTCTAATACCTCTTCTCTCCCAAAGCTTTTATCGTAGTCTCCCAAACACTCAGCTAGCTTTGGCAATGCATGCATCAACCTCTTTGTCAATTTGAACATCCCTGGAAAGTACACTACCAAGTAAAGTGAACTTATTCACAGCAATCAAAACTTCTCCTTTTCTTGTAACAGATGTTTCCATGGATGGATGGTGTGGTGGTGGCTGATGGAGCACTTGTGTTTTTTTGGTGCTAATTATTAGGCCAAAATTAGCACAGGCAGCAGAGGATGGGTGGATAGTTTGTTGCATCTCATTTTCAAATGCTGCGTTGAGTGGACAATCATCTGCAAACAGGGAATCATGCACCAATATTCCCTACACTTTGGTCTTGGCTTTTAGCCTTTTCATACTGAAGAACTTACCATCAGCATGGTAGTTTATCTTGATGCCATGTTCAACCTCATTGAAAGCATTTGTCAACATGGCTATAAACATCATAATAAAAAGCGTGGGAACAAACATACAGCCCCGTTTCACTCCATTAGTGACTGGGAATGCACGAGAGCTTTGTCAATTATCCAGAGCCTGGGCAAATATGCCATCATGAAAATGATGAACAATATTGATGAACTTCTCTGGGCACCAAATTTTGGCATAATTTTCCATAAGCCCTCACAACTAACAGTGTCAAAGGCTTTGGTCAAATCTACAAACGTTGTGCACAGACTTCTGTTCTGCTCCTGGCGTTTTTCCTGCAGTTGTGCAGCAAACACCATATCGACAGTTCCTCAGCCCATTCTGAAGCAAAACTGTCTCTTAGGTATATGCCCATCTTTCAGGTCAAGGATCAGCCTAGTAAGGAGGACTCTAGTAAGAATTTTGCCAGCAATGACTAAGAGAGAGATCGCCCTGTGATTGTCACAAGACAATCTGTTCCCTTTACCCTATAAGGTAAAGATGGACAGTGGAGACGTTCTTGAACTCCTGGGGATACCCTCCTCTTGCCATATAACCTGGAAAATTTCAGTCAGCTTTTGTATGAGCAGTGATCCCCCTACCTTGTAAATCTCAGCTGGAATAGAATCAGCACCAGGTGCTTTGCCACGTGAAAGGAGCGTAATGGCCCTCAAAACCTCTTCTTCAGTTGGAAGCTGAGCTAAGAAGGGATTGACTTCAACCTGAGGTAAATGGTCAGTATCTTCAGCATTGATTGACGATAATCTGTTGAGAAAACTATGGAAGTGCTCAGTCCATTCCTCTAGGACCATGTTCTTATCACTTATCAATGTGGCTCTATCAGCACTGAGTTGTTGTGACGCACCATAGATTTTTGGTCCATAAATAGCTTTCAGGGAATCATAAAAGCTCTTTGGATTGTTACTATCAGCATAAAACTCAATATCATCTACCTTCTTACTGAGCCAGGAATCCTGCATCTCTCTAAACTTTGTTTGCACTTTACTTTTGTTGGAATTTAATGCTGCCTTCTTAGAAGTGGAAGAACCATTCTGCTGGTAAATCTAATGGAGTGCTCCTTTTTCACTTAGCAGCTTCTGAATTTCCCCATCATTTTTATCAAACCAGCCTTGGTTTTGGCAAGTGTTCTGACACAGATGAGCAAATGAAGTGCTGTACACCAAATCTCTGAGAGCTGCCCACTCCTTTTCTGCTCCACTGTTGCCAACTGTATGTTGGTTCCCCTTCCCCTCCAAGTCAGCCACAAAATGTTCAGTCTCAGAGAAGTGGTCTAATTTTTTGACATTATTTCTTCTGGTAGTCATTTTGCCTTGGAGGTGGTGCTTTTGATGAATGCAAATAGTGAGGTTGGAGAGGATAATTCTATGAGCAGTGCAGCACTCTGCACCACACCTTGCCTTTGTCACTGTCACATCTTGTCTGTCTCTTTTTACAATTACATAATCTATTAGATGCCAGTGTTTGCTGCGAGGCTCCATCCATGAAGTTTTATAGCAATTGGGCAAATGGAAAATACTGTTGGTGATGAGAATGTCATGTGATGGTCAAGTCTTCAGCAGTAAATGATCATTGCTGTTGCTGTTTCCAACTCGATTCCTCCCTAGGACTCCCTGCCATGTCTAGCAGGCTGAGCCTACTCTAGCATTAACGTCATCCAGAATTATAAACTTGTCCTCTTTTCGGACATTGACAATAAGTGTCTCTAGGTTTTCACAAAATTTTTCTTTCACTCCATCAAGGATTATCATAGTGAAAGTATAGGCACTGATAAAGGTGGCGTGACCTTTTCCTGCGAGTGCCAATCACATTGTCATGAATCTGTCATTCATTCCTTTTGGCAGTCATACCAGCTTGCTTTTTATTTTGTGTTGTCTATTAGTGTGAGCACGTTCCATGTGCTGTTAGTGAGTGGAATCATCTTTGCAGATGTTTTCATATTTTTCTGTGTGTTTTGAACGCATTGTGGGATTCCCTGCCTTATGCAATAATAAGGCCAGGGTTGGATAAACAGGCAAGGTTTAGGGCACTTTTTGTAGCCCCCTGTTCCACACTAAGAGGTGAGCAGTGAGATCCTTAAAAGGCTGCTCAGTCACCCAGGGGTGTGTCAACTCTCACTGCTGTTTCCAGTGAGAAACGACCGTATGATCTGGGCCACCTGTCTGCAGAGTTGTGACTACAGCTCACAGTGTATCTGCTCCTGCTGTTTCATCACTTGCCTGTCACCCCAAGACTTTGAGGCATAATAGTGAAATCGTATGGATGATGTCTTTTAATTCATTTGTAAATTGGATTTAAGTAAGGCAAAGGTTTACGAAGTCTTCAGTCTCACTTTTTCCTTCAGAGTCATGATAAGCCAGTGGCAGGACACACTCAAGATGACTGGCAATGGCTCAGGATGCAATGGATGACCTTGACCTCTTCAGAGTCTAACCAAGCTCTAAACACTCCACATCACCTGCTTCATCTGCCTTCATGGCCACTGGAACAAATTGTTCTCATCTGCCCATTCCAACAGATGAAGTCTGCACATGCTTGTGATAGACACCCACTTAACTCACCAATGGATTTTGGAACCCTTGGTTACCCTCTATCTGGTTTGGCCTGTCTGCTGAAATGGTTTTCCAAGGTGTGGCCACTGGGCATGAAGCAGCTTCTTGTAGCCACGGGTGAGAGTTTGGTGAAAGAGGTGGACACCAAAGGTGGAAAAAGTCCTGAAAAGGGCATGGCTGTCAATTCACCTTCTCAACTCACCTTCCTTCCCTCCTTCCTTCCTTCCTTCCTTCCTTCCTTCCTTCCTTCCTTCCTTCCTTC
>CM053214.1:348533907-348550129 GCA_028583105.1 Macropus fuliginosus | reverse complement strand
ATAGTTAGTCTTGTACAACACAACTATTATGGAAGTCTTTTTGCAAAACTACACAGATTTGGCCTATATTGAATTGCTTGCCTTCCAAAGGGAAGGGGTGGAGAGGGAAGGAGGTAAAGAACTTGGAACTCAAAGTGTTAGGATCAACTGTCGAGTAATGTTCTTGCCACTAGGAAATTAGAAATACAGGTAAAGGGGTATAGAAAGCTATCTGGCCCTACAGGACAAAAGAGAAGACAGAGACAAGGGCAGAGAGGGATGATAGAAGAGAGAGCAGATTGGTCATAGGGGCAATTAGAATGCTTGGTGTTTGGGGGGGAGGGGATAAAAGGGGAGAAAATTTGTAACCCAAAATTTTGTGAAAATGAATGTTAAAATTTAAATAAATAAATTTAATTAAAAAAAACAAAAGAAAGAAAAAATGGAAAATAATGTGCAATATCTCATTGGAAAAACAACTAATATGGAAAATAGATCCACGAGAGATAATTTAAAAATTATGGGACTACTTGAAAGCCATGATCATCAAAACAGCCTAGACATCATCTTTCATGAAATTATCAAGGAAAACTGCTTTGATATTCTAGAACCAGAGGACAATAAATATTGAAAAAATCCACCAATCACCTCCTGAAGGAGCTCCAAAAAAAGAAACTCTTAGAAATATTGTAGTCAAATTCTAGAGTTCCCAGATCAAGGAGAAAACATGACAAGTACATAGAAAGAAATAACTCGAGTACTGTGGAAATGCAATCAGGATAACAGAAGATCTAGCAGCTTCTACATTAGGGGATTGAAGGACGTGTAATATGATATTCCAGAAGTCAGCGGAACTAGGATTAAAACCAAGAATAACCTACCCAACAAAACTGAATATAATACTTCAGGGGAACAAACGGTAATTTAATGATAGAAGAATTTCAAGCATTCTTGATTGAAAGACCAGAGGTGAAAAGAAAATTTGATTTTCAAATACAATATTCAAGAGAAGTTTGAAAGGGTAAACGGGGAAGAGAAATCATAAGGGACTTTCTGAAGTTGAATTGTTTACATTCCTTTATGGAAAGATAATATTCGTAACTCTTGAAACTTTTTTCAGTATCTGGGTAGTTGGAGGGATTATACACACACACACACACACACACACACACACACACACACACACACGCACGCACACACACGCACGCACACACACTGCAAGGCAGGCCGGGGAGTAAACTCCTCTCCCTGAATTGTGTCATCTTGGAGGAACTGAGAACTTAAACATCCCCAGAGTATAAACACATATACAGAGGGAGAGAGAGAGAGAGAGAGAGAGACAGACAGACAGACAGACAGACAGACAGACAGACAGACAGAGAGCACAGGGTGAGTTGAATAGGAAGGGATCATACCTAAAAAAATAAAATTAAAAGGTGAGAGAAGAATATGTTGGGAGGAGAAAGGGATGAATGGAATGGTACACATTATCTCTCATAAAAAAGCCAAGAAAAAGACTTTTCAATAGAGGGGGAAAGGGGGGAGGGGAGAGGGCAAACGTGAAGTTTACTGTCATCACATTTGACTCAAGAAAGGAAAAATATGCACACTCAATTTGGTATGAAAATCTTACACTGCGGGAAAGTAGAGGAGGAGATAAACAGCATGGGAGGATGATGGAAGGGATGGCAAATGGAAGAAGGGAGCAATTACAAGTAAACACTCTTGTGGAGGAACAACTTCAAAAGACAGAAGAGAAGAAATGCGGAGCAGGTTATGATGGAGGGAAATATAGTATTACACATGACTATTATGGAAGTCATTTTCAAAACTACCCATATATAGCCTATATTGAATTGCTTGCCTTTTCAGTGGGTATGGGTGGGGAGGGAGGAAGGAAAAGAAGTTGGAACTCAAAGTTTTAGGAGCAGATGTTGAGAATTGTTTTTGCATACAACTGGGAAATAAGAAATACATGTACTGGGGTACAGAAATTTATCTTGCCATACTGGGTAAGAGAGATGGTAAGCAAAAGGGAAGGGAGGGATGTTAGTGGGGAGGGCACAGTGGTAGAAGCAGCAATCAGAATACAAGGTGTTTTGCGGTGGGAGGAGGGGAGAGATGGGGAGAAAATTCTATACTCAAAATTTTATGGAAATGAATGTTGAAAACTAAAAATAAATAAATAAAAACATTCATAAATAAAATAGTAATATAGATACTATATCAATTATGTGCATATATGTTTAATATTGCTGTTACTTCATTGTCTATGGTACCTTTTAGCAAAATGTAGTTTTCCTGCTTATCTCTTATAATTAGATCTTTTTTTTTGCCTTTGCTTTGTCTAAAATTATTATTATTACCCCAGCTTTTTAAAATTTTAGTTGAAGCATATTAGATTTTGTCCCTTATCTCTACTGTTTTGTCCCTTATATCTACTATTTTGTCCTTTATCTCTGCTCTGCAATTGCCTCTGTGTTTGAAATATGTTTTTTGTATTTAGCATATAGAAGGATTCTGGTTTTTAATTCTTTCAGTTATCTGCTTTTGTTTTGCTGGTGAGCTAATCCCATTCTCATTCACAGTTCTTGCTAATTATGTATATCTCTCCATCTTATCTTTTCCTTGTTTTTTCTTGCTCTTACCTTTCACGGTGTTCCTCTCTACAAGGATTTTAGTTCTGATCAATAACTCCCTCAATCTCATCATGTTTCTATCAATCACACCCCCTTCTCTTCTCCCTCTCACTTTTTGTTCCCTTATGGACAAGATTGGTTTCTATATCCACTTCAGTGTATATGTTATTCCCTTTCTTAGCCAATGTTTATGAGCTTAAATTTAAAGTATTGCCTGCCACCTCCCTTTCTCCCCATTCATGGTAATAGCTCTTTCATGCTTTTTTCATGTGATATTATTTGCCTCCTTCTGTCTCCTCCTTCTCTCTTCACTCAATGCAGTCTTATTGCTCACCCCTTAATTTGTGGTGTTTTTTTGGGTGGGAAATATCATGTCATCATATTCATCTCACACTTCCACCCTCTCTTTATATGTATACTCCTTCAAATTTCCCTTATAGTGAAAAGCTTGTTAAAAGTCCCTTAGGAATATAAAGTCCAAACTTATTGAATTTCTTTCATTTTCGCTTTTTTATTTCTTTTTTATCCTTTTACATCTTCTTTAGTCTTTTATTTGTCGAAGAAATTTTTTCTTCTTCTCTAGTCTTGCAATTAGGAATAACTGAAATGCCTATATTTCACTAAATATTTATTTCTACTCCTCAAGGATTATACTCATTTTCCTGGCTATGGCATTCTTGGCTGTAAACCTAACTCCTTTCCCTTGCAGAACATCATATTCCAAATGCTCTCCTTTTAAATGTATAACATGCTAAATCTGTGTATTTCTGCGTATGACTTCGTGATGTTTGAATTGTTTCTTTCTGGTTGTTTGTAGTATTTTTCCTGGTGACCTAGAATTCTGGAATTTGTCTATAATATTCTTGGGTGTTTTCATTTTGGAATCTCTTTCCGGAGGTGACTGTACCATTCTTTCAAGGTATACTTTACCCTCTGTTTCTAGGTTATCAGATATATATTTACTTTGATAATTTTTGGAAGTATGATATCCAGGTAATTGTTTTGATCATGGCTTTCAGGTAGTCCAATACTTCTTAAATTGTCTCTTCTGCATCTCTTTTCTAGTCAGTTGTGTTTGAATGAGAAATATCACATTCTCTTTTTTGAGTTTATTTTATCATTTCTTGAAGTCTTGGTGAATCATTGAATTTCATATAGCCAATTCTAATTTATAAAGACTTACTTTCTTCAGCTAGCTATTGTAGGTCTTTGTCCATTCGACTATTTCTACTTTTTAAGGAATTGTTTCTGGCAAATTTTTGTGAATCATTGTCTAATTTTTGCTCCTTTTACCATTCTGTTAACTCTTTTATGATTCTATCGCATTATTCTTATTAGTCTTCCCATGTTTTTCTTCAACTTCTCTTATTTGAATTTGAAAGTCTTTTGCAAGCTTTTCCAGGAGTTTCTTTCCTTTAAGGCTTTGTAAATAGCCACTTTCACACTATTGTTCCCTTTTAAGTTTGTGCCTTGATCTTTCCTGTCACTATTGTAACTTTCCATAGAGAAGTTCTTTTTTTTTTTGTAACTTTTGCACATTAATTTTTTTTTGATGTTTATTTTGTCAACTCCAACTTGAATGTTTGGATTTTTCAGATGTTAGATTAATATCGTCATTTACTTTCACGTATTGTGTACCTAACCCATGATACTGATCTACCAGTTTCTTTCTTAACCAGCACAAGATTGTTGTCCTGATTACTGCTTTGTACTATAGTTTGAAATCCAGTACCATTAGGCATCATTTCTTCATACTATTCTTATTGGCCTTTCATACTTCATGATGAATTATTATTTTTTCTACCTGTATAAAATAATTTTTATCAGTTTTGTTGATATGGAACTAAATAAGCAAATTAATGTAGGTAGAAATGTTTTCACTACATCATTTTGGTCTACTCATGATCAGTTGATCTTTTTTCAATTATTCTTATCTGACTTGATTTGTGTGAAAATGTTTTATACTTGAATTAATAAAGCTCCTGGGTTTGTTTTATCGGGTAGGCTCCCAAGTACTTTACATTGTCTACAGTTAATTTAAATGGAATTTCTCTATCTCTTGCTGCTGGGTTTAGCTGCCAACATATAGAAATGCTGAAAATTTATGGAAGTTTATTTTACGTCCTGCAAATTTGCTAGAGTTGGTAAGGATTTAAAATAACTTTTTATTTGGTAATCTCTGATATTTTATGAATATCATCATACCCTCTGTAAAGAGCAGTGATTTTGTTTTCTTATTTCCTATTTTAATTTTTTCAACTATTTTCCTTCACTTATGCTTATAGCTAGAATTTCTAGTACAAAAACAGACACCCCACAATAGTAATAGTATAATGGGTACAATTGCTTCACCCCAGTCTTATTAGTAATGCTTCTAGTTTGTCCCCATTACATATAATGCTTGGTGATGCTTTTAAGTAGATACTACTTATCACTCTAAGGAAAGATCAACTTATTCCCCCGTTCACTAGTGCTTTTAAAAGGTATGGGCTTGTATTCTGTCAAAAGTTTTTTATGTGCTTTTATTGAGATGATCATGTAATATCTGTTCATTTTGTTGTTGTTACAATTATTTATGCTGATGGTTTTCCTGATATTGAACCAGTCCTACATTTCTCTTAAAATTTCAACTAGTCACAGTGTATGATCCCTGTGATATTCTACTTAAACAAAATTTGTGGAATGCAGTTAAACAGTAATCACAGTAACTTTTTTGTTTTATCTTTTAATTCTGAAATTAGAAACAATACAAACAAATGAATTGGATATGTAGGTTTAAAAATTAGAAAAAACACATTAGAAATTCTCAATTTTCAAGCAAAGATTCCTACAACTGAAAGCAAAAGTTGAGAGATTAGTAAAATTTAAAGTAAAAGCCCATTGAATCAATAAACAAATCTAGGGGTTGCTTTTGTTAATTTGATAAGAAAAATACAAATTATCAATATAAAAAATTAAAAGGCTAAATATACCACCAATGAAGATGAAAATAAAGGAATTATTAGCAATCATTTTGCCCAGTTGTATGCCATTAAAACTGAGTAAGGGAAAGGGATGGATATTTCTAAAAATAGAAATTGTGCACATTTGTAGATGCATAAATGCAACGACTAAATCTCTTTATCTTAGAAAAAGTTAGTAACTAACCTAGCCATGAGTTCCATAGGAAGACAAAATCCCTATAACCAAAAATATTTAAGGAAATATTAACCCCCATACTATAAAAATAATTTATAAAAAAACTAAAGAAGTTCTTCCAAATTAATTTCATGGCAATATGATTTTGTTACTTAAAGTAGGGAAAGCAAAAACACAGAGAAAAGATAGACCAATGCCATTAGTGAATATTAATGCAGAAATATTAAATAAAGTACTAGCAGGGCATTACAGTATTATATCATAAAACCATATTTCAGGGACTTACATAGAAATTATTCAATATTATGAAAAAGGTAATTGTAATTGACCACATCAATAACAAAAATAATCACAACAGTATAATCACATCAATGAATTCACAGTTTTTTAGATGTAACAGCAAATCCATTCTTCATTAAAATGCTAGAAAGCATAAGAATAAATGGAACCTTTCTCAAAACAATAGGTGGTATTTATCTCAAACTAAAAGGAAGCATTGCATGTAATGGTGATAACCTAGAAACTAAATATCAGGAATGGTGTAGAAATCTTCTGAACATGTAGAGAGGTGAAAAAGCTGGGGTGAGTGAGGGAGGGTCATTTAGAAGGGTGTGTTGATTGGAATTTTGGAGGGTTGAGGAGAAAATGGGGAAGTGGTTAAAGGTATGTATGAATTGAAATTAGGGGAGTGGGGAAGTGGAGGAGAGAAACTCTTGGAAAGGTGGATAAATTGGGCGTTATAAGTGTAAGAGTTTTTTCTATAACAACTTTTATATTTATTTTATTGATTTGCAAAAAAATAGCCTTCGTTGCCTTTTAAAAACCCAAAATACTTATAAATACTTGCATAATGTTCATAAATACTCTGTATTTCAATAAAATTATTCATTTTTCTTGTTTTTCTTATTTTAAAATTGATAAAAAACTTAGGAATTACAGAAGACTTTGATCACATGAAGAATCCAATGTCAGTTTTAAATTACTTCAGTGTATGTTAATATTGTCCTTCCAATATTATTAAATATTGTACACTTGCAAGTGTATTTTGACAATTTGAATTCACTTCAATAAATCTTAAAGTCTGCCCCCAAGGACCTGTACCAAAAAAACAGTGTTTCCATGAGTGATATGTAGACAGACCACATAGACACACCCAACCATGTGGACACATGTTACCAAAGTAAGTAAATCAGTAACACACACAGAAACACACACCATGCGCTTCTGTTTTTTACTTTGTGTTATTCTGAATGATCAAATTCAGAATGAAAGGAGATCAATATCTGTTAAAACTGAGCTTGAAAATCAATAATGTGGAAATATGGAATACAGTTTAACTTAAAGTCTTTCACTCCTACAACTGACTCTACTTAAAATAATGGATGTTTATAAATTACTTCAAACAACTAGGCAAAGATTTTTATTTTAAATTTAGGATGATTAGAACAAAATAAGATAAATTTTGCCCAGATAAATTGCCAATGCAATTTTTTATGTATACACAAGCGCAATTAAAATAGAACAATTGTTTTCCCATTTCGCTCACACATTCAAGAAATGCAAGACACGTTTTCCGCCCAAATATACTGACATACATTCTTTTAAAAAATGATTATATTAAATTCTATGGACTTCCCCCTGCCCCCAAATCAGCTATCTTTCATATTATTTGAGTCTTAAGAGAATAATAAATCCTTCAGTTACTGGAATTCCTTTACTTATGAAACACATACAGACATACAGAGAGAAGAAACACAAAAGGTGTCATTGCCACATTATTGGTGCGTTCAGTCCCCCTGCAGTTATGAAGGTTCCACTGATCTGAGATGGATAAAAAATAGGCGGACAAAAAAGTCAGAGACACAAAGTGAGAAAAGGAAACATACAAGTAGCAAGAACATAATTGCTTGAAAGTCTGACTAAAGTTTTGGAGACAGAATCTTATAGAACATACATCCGTGGAAATATCTTATGCTTAATTAAACAGACAAGTTATTCCATAACATTTAATGGAGAAATTTAAAAAAAATCAATTTTAAAAGACTCCGAATTTTGTATCCTCTAAACAAAGAGGTGTATTCTAGTCAAAGGAAACAAACAGAGCAACATAACAAGAATAAAGTGTTTTATTTTTATTTCTTTTTCATATCACACAGGCTTTATTTTGAATGTAACAGTGATGTCAGTATAGTATAATTCTTTTTCTCAACCAAAATGTATTATATTTTTTCCAATTACATGTAAAGTTAGTTTTCAACATTCACTTTTGTAAGATTTTGAGCTCCAATTTTTCTGTCTCCATTCTCTACCCCATTCCAAGACAGCATGCAATTTCATACAGGCTATTCATGTACAATCATATTGAGCATATTTCCACATTAGTCATGCATTAAAAGAAGAATCAGAACAAAGGGAAAAACTTCAAGATGGAAAAGACAAACCAAAAAGAGAAAAATTAGAATGCTTCGATCTCTTTTCATATTCCATGCTTCTGTCTCTGGATGTGAATAGCATTTTCCATCAAGAGTCCTTTGGAAATGTCTTAGATCTTTGAATTGCTCAGAAGAGCTAAGTTTATGAAAGGTGGTCGTCATACAATGTTGCTGTTACTGTGTACAATGCTTTTCTGGTTCTGCTCAGTTAACTTTATATCAGTTCAGGTAAATCTTTCCAAGTTCTTCTGAAATCCACCTGCCCATTATTTCTTGCAGCACAGTACTATTCCATTATATTTGTATACCACAACTTGTTCAGCCATTTTCCAATTGATAGGCATCTCCTCAATTTCCAGTTCTTAGCCACCACAAAAAGAGCTCTTATAAGTATTTTTGAATATACGGGTCCTTTATCTCTTTTAAAGAAAAATGATCTCTTTGAAATACAGACCTAGAAGTGGCATCGCTGGATCAAAGTTTATATTGACAGTTTTGTAACCTTTTGATCATTGTTCCAAGCTGCCCTCCAGAATGCTTGGAATCTGTTCCCAACTCCACCAACAATGCTTCTTTAGCTTTAGCGTGCCTGTTTTCCTACATCTTCTCCAACATTCATCATTTTCCTTTTTTCATTTTATTAGCCAATTTGATACTTGTGAATTGGTATCTCAATGTTGTTTTAATTTGTTTTCTCTTAGTGGTGATTTAGAGCATTTTTATAGGACTATATAAATAGCTTCAATTTCTTCATCTGAATACTGGCTGTTCATATCGTTTGACCATTTATCAATTGGGGAATGACTTGTATTCCTGCAAATTTGACTCAGTTCTCTATGTATTTTATAAATTAGGCCTTTATCAGAGACACTAGTTGTAAAAATTCTTTCCCATTTTTTCAACTTCCCTCCCAATCTTCATCGCATTGGTTTTCTTTGGGCAAAAGCTTTAATGTAACATAATCAATATTGACCATTTTGCATTTCAAAATATTCTCTACCTCTTGTTTGGGGAAAAATTCCTCCCCTCTCAATAGATCTAATGGATAATCTATTTCTTGCTCTCTTAATTTGCTTATATTTTCATCTTTTATGCCTAAGTCATATACCCATTTTGACCTTTTCTTGATATATGGCATGAGATTAATTCCCACATGCCTTGGAACATTCATTTTCCCAGATGAACTTTGTTATTTTTTTTTAGCTCTAAAAATAATTTTTGTTAGTTAGATTGATGTGGTAATGAATTAGTAAAATAATTTAGGTAGAATTGTCAGTTTTATTGTACTAGCTCAGCCTACTTATGGTTAAATGATACTTTCCAAATTGTTTAGATATGACTTTATTTGTGTGAAAAGATTTTTTGTAATTCTGTTCATAATTGTGTTGACCAACAGGAAGAGGTTGTCTTGTGAGATAGACTCCAAAATATTTTGTGATGTCCACAATTACTTTAAACAGAATTTCTCTATCTCTTGCTGTTGGGCTTTGTTAGAGATATATAGGAATGCCAATGGTTTATGTGGGTTTATTTTATATCCTGCAACTGTGCTAACATTGTTAATTATTTCAAGTACGTTTTAGTTGATACTTTAGAATTCTGTAGGTATACCATCATATCATCTGCATAAAATGATAGCTTTGCTTCTTTGCCTGTTCTAATTTCTTCAATTCTATTTTCATCCTTATTGCTAAAGCTAACATTTCGAGTACATTATTGAATAACACTGGTAATAATAGGCATCCTTGCTCAATCCTTGGTCTTACTGGGAATGCAACTACCTTCTCCCTCTTACATATAATGCTTGCTCCTGGTTTTAGATAGATGCTATGAATAAATCTGAAATAAATAAATAGACCTAAAAAACAGAGAGTAATTTTAAACGAAGCAAGAAATAATAGAAGAAAACTGCGCAGAGCTTCTGAACCAAGGGAATGCTGCCAATTTAAAACATTCACTTATCACCTCTAGAAAGAAAAGAAGAAACCAACCGACAATTACGACAAAACTTTTGCTCTTCAGTTGTACACTCCTGGGAAGTTTGTTTCATTGTTTAGATTTGTCTTCTTATTTATTTCATGCTTTTTGATGTTCAACTTTAAAATTCACCTAATATTTTATTTTTCCCAAATTATACATAAAAGTAATTTTTGCAGTCATTTTAAGAACTTTGAGTTCCAAACTCTTTTCCTTTCTCATTTCCCACCTCCCTTCTTTAAGAAAGCAAACCGCTTGACATAGGTTATACTTGACTAGTCATGCAAAACATTTTCATAACAATCGTGATCTGAAAGGGAAAAAAAGAGATAATAAGCCCTCAAAAAAGTAATGAGAGTGAAAAAAGCAAGGTTCAATCCGTTTTCAGGCACTATCACTTCCTTCCCTAGGGATGGATGGTATATTTCATTGTAAGTCTTTCAGGGTTGTCTTAGATCATTTTATTGCTAATAATAACTAAGTCTTTCGTTGGTGATCATTTTGCAGTATTGCTCTTAGGGTGTACATAGTACATTTCACTTTGCATCAGCTTGTGTAAGTCTTTCCGGGTTATTTTTTTGAGATTATATTGCTCATCTTTCCTTTAGCAAAACAGTATTCCTTCATAAGTTCATCAGTTCCCCGCTTGATAGGAATCCCCTCAGTTTCCTGTTCTTTGCCCCCAGGAAAGAGCTGCTGCAAATATTTTTGTACACATGCTTAGTATTTCTTTGTGTTCTTATATATTTCTTTTGGAAATACAGACTTAATAGGGGCATTGCTAAGTCAAAGGCTATGCTTCACTTTATAGCCCTTGGAGGATAGTTCCAAATTACTCTACAGAATAGTTTATATCTCTACCAATAGTGTGTGAATATTTCTCTTTCCCCACATCCTCTCCACCACTTGTCATTTTGTTTTTCTATTCTATTGGTCAACCTTGGAGGTATGACATGGAACTCAGAATTGTTGCAATTTGCATTTCTCCAATCAATAGTGAGTTAAATCATTTTTTCATATGAGTGTAGGTAGCTTTGATTATTTTGGGAAATGACTCTCATTTTTACCAATTTGACTCAGTTCTCTATATATTTGAGATATGAGGCCTTTGACAGAGAAATTTGCTTAATATTTTTTCGTAGTTACGATTGCTAATTACTTTCCACTTCGTCCTATTCCCACCATTCATTTTCTTTTCTCTCTCCTTTCACACTGTCCCCCCTCAGATGTGCTTAACTTCTGAATATCTTTTCCCCAATTCTGCCCTCCCTTCTCTTAGCCTCTTCCCCTCCTATTTTCCTGTAGGGCAAGATAGATTTCTATACCAAACTGAAAATGTATTTTGTTTTATCTTTGAGCCAATTCTGATGGAAGTAAGGTTCACTAATGTCTCTTCACTTCCCCCAATTCTCTTATCCACTGTAGCTCTTTCCAGCCTCATTTATGTGAGATAACTTCCTCCATTCTCTCCCTCCCTTTCCCCTTCTCCCAGTACATGCCTCTCTTAACCTTAATTTTATGTTTTTGATATCATCTCTTCATATTCAACTCACACCTGCACCCTCTGTCTAAATATGTTCCTAATTACCCTAACTCATAACGTTGTTATGGTTAGAAGTACGATCTTCTCATGGAGGAATGTACACATTTTAGCTTTATTAAATTTCCTGTGATTTCTCTTCCGTTTGCCTTTTTATGCATCTCTTAAGTCTTGTAATTGAAAGCAAATTTTCTATTCATCTCTGTTCTTATGTGGAATGCTTGAAAGTCCTTTATTTTATTGAATATTCCCCAAAGAGATTATACTTACATATTCTGGGTAGGTGATTTGTTGGTTATAATCTGTAAGATGTGGAATTTCTCCATGTAGGGAATCCTGTATCTCTTCCCCTTCCCCCATACAATTATGTAAGTTTGAAACCAAAGAAACCAAGACCAAGGAGATACAGACTGAATATAGGGGTCATAATTCAATCACTTGGGTTACTCATATTGGGGCAGTATGTCAAATACTTTCTAAGAATTTCAGTCTGGGGCAGCAGCCGGACAAGTTGGTGAATTCTTACACAACACAACACAACAAAACAAAACAAAAAGAAACAAACAAAAACCAAATCTTCTTAGTGATTTAAAAAAAAAAAAAACAGACAAAGGGAGGAGGACCTAGAGAGTGCAGTGCTGCTAACTGGTGGATGTTGGGTTTTTGTTTTTTTTTTGCTTAGTTGTGAGCTGGTTTCTAAGTTTGTGCTTTAACCCAATGTTATGTGATCAAAGTCTAAATGCAAGAATTAATACTGGTCCAAATGATCCTAAAGAGGTTCCCATATTCTTGTTATGGTTTTTACATTACTCATTATCTGAATCATGACTTGTATTCAGAATTATTTTTCCGTATCTAACCTATGATATTTAATTGTTCACTTTGTCTGGGGTTCCACCTTTCACGGAGTTTATGTGAATGGCATTTTATTTCATTCAAGTACTATGGCCTTTCCCCATTTGGGATCCTACATACTCCTACCTCTTTTACCCTCTGGATTATCATATTTCAGGTCCGCTTGTGCTTCAATGAAGAAACTGATAAAGAATTCATGAGCCCAAACCACTTGACACAAAGAGTTCAAAGTGAAGTAAAAGTAAAGACAACAATCAGAGAATGAACCCTTCAGCTAAAAATATGAGGCACATTTTCACAGAAATAATGGGAAGTCAAGGGGAAGAGTAGGCACATGCAGAGTATGTTAGTGAAAAGATACATATAAGCAATACACATGGCCAAGCAAACTCAAATTTCTGCCCCTTCAAGACCATGATTCCCTTTCTCTTATTCTGGAATTTCCATGTTGCTTTCAAAAAATATTTTTTTTTAATTTGTGGAATAAAGCAATAATTTTCATAGTATAGTATAATAAAAAAGATCGCACATGAAATTGCAAATCTGTCATGTATAGCTTGTTTTCCTTTTGAATAAGTTTAAATGAACTTTTGAAAAGTTATCATGTAAACATCTTTATTCAATTCCCCTCATTCTAGAGGTCACAATTAGACACGAATAATTATACATATTGAATCATTCTATATATACACCTATTTATCACTTCTTTCTCTTTACGCAGATAGTGTCTTCCTTCATAGGCTCTTGTCGTTACGTTGTGCATTTATAATAGTCAAAATGTTCCTTTTCTATGGGAACAGTGTCTTTGCTGGGTAGTTCTTACAATGGTATTCTCTAGAGGTGCTTTTCTCTTTAGCTCAAATCCTGACAGCATAGTCGATTCTCCCTCTATTTAAAGTAGAGCTGGCTGGATTGCTTTTTATATATCAACCCAAAAGGTATAACTAATGTAGATCTTGCCCTTATGGTATCAATTGCCCTCATTGTATGAGCAAGGACCCCAAATACTCTCAGGTTGATTAAAATAGTTGGTTAATTAAGGGAATAAGAAATGAAAACATTTCTTTAAATTTGCTGTAAAAACAGTGAATGAGACACTCTCAAGTTTTGCAACCTTTTCTGTCTATACACATAGACATTTTATGTCTGAAATGGGAAAAGTCTAAAAGCCTAAGATCCTTTTACTAGCATGTCTTCAAAAATGGTTTATGGAATCAGCACTTAGAGTGACAATCTAAACTTTTCCCTTCTATAATCATTGAACTCTGCTCACAATTCTGTTGAACTATATTAGATTTAATTTATTAAGCAATAGAGTAAGAAAGAATCATCTGAAATGAAATAACAATGCTGGAGAAAAGAAAGGAAATAGACATGGTTCAGCCTCCCTGCTTTTTGATGAAGATGCCATAGAAATAATGGTGTTAAGAGAGGGATTAGTGGCTTTTTATGTGTTTATTTCCTCCTACTGAGTTGAGTCCTCGAAAAAAAAATTATGATCTCAGAAAAACCTCTAGATGTAGATCTCTGAAAGGATAAGCATCCTGAAATTATAAATCTCTTTTCTTAAATAAAGAAAAAACACTGTGGAAGTGAGAATGTTAACATGTTCCTGAGTATACAATTAAATGTTCAATAGGTGGAAGCTGAGCTAGATATTCTGGATGATGACACTGATTCTTGAAATATGAGGATCATCTCATAGAAATGTGAGCCATACTTGCTCATAAACCAGATTAGTAGGTCAGTGTCACAGAGGATAATAGTTTCTCTGTCCCATCAAACAGTATATGTCTTTCTGAGAGGTATGCTGTTAGTTGTAGGAGACTTGCAACTTTCTAATTGTGAACTGTGATTTTCATAACTCAATTTTTCCACCAAGACAATAGGTGAGCATTAGTGGGATAATGGGTAAATAATTTAGGTGAAATGTCATCCTAGGTAAAAGGAGGCATAAAGTGGACTCAGGAAGCAGTAGAGTGCCAAGGATCATGGAAAGAGACCCTGAGAAGAAAGTGATTCATAAAACAGATTCAATCTGTTTGTCATTGAAAATGGAAGAATTTTGAGGAGTCTTGACAATCAGAAAAGGGATTAAGATTGATTAGCAGTTTATTAGGAACATAGAAAGGCCTACTACATGTGATCCACTTGCTGAAGTGGTGTGGGGGTGATTTTTACTGAGTGAATATTATCAGTATTGAGAATCTCAGTGTCACCAATATTCTCCAGTGCTTTGGAACAAAGACTAGGACAACGTTCTCACAGAAGGTCAGGGAAGCAACCTCTTCCTGTGAGGAAGAAGATTTTCTTCCTCTTTTTGAGAGAGTCATACATGCAAATTAGGTCCCTCCCTACTGGGATAAAAAGCAGCCTCAAACCTGTAACTGTATCTCTGAGAGAGAAGCTCAAGCTCTTTGTGCCCTAGAGGAGTAACGTGGAAGCTTATCATAGAATTGAGACTGAACTGGATTTTCCTTCTGAGTATTTTCCAAGGTACTTGGAGAGGCATGGACAATTTGAAATGTTGACTTAATGTGCCTATTGACCTTAATGCAATGTCTCTGTGTATAAGGTGTCCAGTGTGATGTAGAGCTGGTGGAGTCTAAGGGAGATGTAAGACAGCCTGGGCGTTCTCTGCATCTCTCCTGCACAACTTCTGGATTTACCTTCAGTAGTTCGTGGATGTACTAGGTCCGCCAGGTTCCAAGGAGGGGACTGGAATGGGTTGCAAATCTTAGTACTGGTGGAAGTAGTACTTACTTCACAAATTCCATGAAAGGTTAATTCACCATCTTCAGAGATGATGGCAAGAGCATGTTATATCTACAGACGAATTCTCTTAACATTGGGGATACAGCTCTGTATTATTGTACAAGAGATACAGTGAGGAAAAAAGAGTGTGAGACCAGACAGAAACTTCCCCTGTCAGGAGGTGAGGATACAGTGAGTCCAGAAGGAGGTTCAGCTCATCATACACAGAATACTAGATGCCTACATCCAGGAACAGGTGTGGAGTGAAGGTGGACTATTTCTGTTTATGACCTTTGTAGATTTTTTCTTCTGTCCCACGAGAAAGGAACTTTTCCAGTAGCTAACTATCACTCTCAATGCCCCACTCTCACTCCCACTCCCACCCCATAATCAGCCAATAGTTATGTCATGTCAATTCTACTTTCATCACATATCTAGTATACTTTCTCATCTTTCCTCAGGTATTGCAGCCACCCTGAGGTAGGCTCTTACTAGCTCAGCTGTAACTATTATGCTAGCCTGCTGGTTGTTCTTTCAGGCTCAGTGTTGTCTTTACTCCAGTTCATACTGAAGTCAGCTATCAAGATTATCTTCTCAAAGCACAGGTCTGACCATTTCCCCCAAATTTCGGAGACTCTGTATTACCCTGAGGATAAAATACCCAATCCTACTTGGCTTTTAAAATCTTCCATAGCATGACTTCCTTGTTTCTTATCCTACCTTACCTCTTCCAATACTAAACAGTCTCGTGACAGTGACCTCCTTTCTGTTCCTTTCACAAGGGATTCCATCCCTCTACTATACGTGTTTTCACTGTTTGGAATTCTTCTCCTTCTTTTCCCTACCTCCTGATCCCTTTGTCTTCCTTTAAATCTCACCTAAAATCTTCCCCCTTTTTACTTTCCCAT
>CM053214.1:348430128-348533407 GCA_028583105.1 Macropus fuliginosus | reverse complement strand
ATGATGTCTAGGCTCTTTTTTTGATCATGGCTTTCAGGTAGTCCCATAATTTTTAAATTGTCTCTCCTGGATCTATTTTCCAGGTCACTTGTTTTTCAAATGAGATATTTCACATTATCTTCCATTTATTCATTATTTTGGTTTTGTTTTGTGATTTCTTGGTTTCTCATCAAGTCATTAGCCTCCATGTGTTCCATTCCAATTTTGAAAGAACTATTTTCTTCAGTGAGCTTTTGAACCTTCTTTTCCATTTGGCTAATTCTGCTTTTGAAACCATTCTTCTCCTTACTGGCTTTTTGAACTTCTTTTGCCAATTGAGTTAGCCTATTTTTCAGGGTGTTATTTTCTTCAGCATTTTTTGGGTCTCCTTTAGCAAGGTGTTGACCTGCTTTTCATGTTTTTCTTGCATCTCTCTCCTTCCTCTTCCCAGTTCTTCTTCCACCTCTCTTTCCTGATTTTCAAAATCCTTTTTGAGCTCTTCAATGGCCTGAGCCCATGGTATATTTATTTTGGATGTGTGTGATACAGAACCCCTGGCTTCTGTGTCTTTCCCTGATGGTAAGCATTGTTCTTCCTCATCAGAAAGGAGGCGAGGAATTATTTGTTCACCAAGAAAGTAACTTTCTCTGGTCTTATTTTTTCTCCTGGGTGTTTTCCCAGCCAGTGACTTGACTTCTGAGTTTTCTTTCCACACCCACCATGCCTCCGGATCCTCCCAGCTAGAGCTTGGGGTCTGAGATTCAAATGCTGCTTCTCAGCCTCAGGGCTTTAGGGGGGCTGGGCTGCTATTCAGTGTGAGATTAAGTTCAGGTGGTCAGGTGGGGGCAGGGCCGCCTCACTGGGCTCACTTCCCTCAGGTGGTTTACGAAAAGACCTTCAGCAATGGATGGGGGGGGTGGCTCTTGCCTGCTTGAGGAAACCCATCGGCCTGCCACCCCTGCTGCTGTCTCCCGAGGTGGCTTGAATTATGGGGACACCCGACTTCCCTCTCACCGACCCTTGTCTCCTGTGGGTGGAGGGACCTGCGCAGCTGCTGGAAATTCTGTCCCTGAAGCCTGCTCGGATCTTCTCCTCTTGCTGCCACGTGGCCAATGCAGGGCTAGGCTCAGCTCCGGGTCTGCTGTGCAACGGACCTCTCGGGTCAGGTTTTCAGGGCTCTCTGAAACAGAAATCTCGTGCGCTCCATTGTTCTGTGGCTTCCGCTGCTCCAGAATTTATTGGGAGTTCTTCTTTACAGATATTTTATGGGCTGTGGGTTTTGGAGCTAGCATATGTGTGTGTTTCTACTCTGTCATCTTGGCTCCTCCCCTTTTCTTCCACTTTTTTGGGGGCATTTCCCCAACCAGTTACTTGACTTTTGGGGCCTTTGTCAAGAGTAGGGTATAATCTGGGGACATGTAAGTGCTCAGTTCCTCCAAGGTGACACAATTCAGGGAGAGGAGTTTATTCCCTGGCCTGACTTGTGACAGAGATTCAGGTGACATTTAAATCAGCTCCTCCATCTCTCCAGGAGTTTAAGTTGAGTCTCCAACAATGGAAACTGGCCACTGCTTTCAGCAGCCACCATAGCCACTACCTGCTGCTGCTGCTACCACCACTGCCTGGGACAGCAGGAAGGGGAGTACCCTACTGCCCTGTTGTGGAGGTGAAAAAACTCTGTCATTGACTTTTGAAGTATTTTTGTCGCCTGTGGGTTGAGGGATCTGTGAACCTCCACTGCTGCTGCCAGGGATTTGCTCCTCCTGGCATGACCTAGGCTGGGGTGCACTCCACATCTGGTGCAACAACATTTTCTTTTCAGTTTTCCAGGTCATCATTTTCCAGAATCTGCCTAAAGAGGGAATGTAGGGAAATAACAGTGAGGAATTTGAACTAACCCCGAGCTCTAAAAGCAAGGACAGAACTGCACCTTAGTCTAGTTTCTGTATCAGTTAGGGTATTTTTGGTGAGTGCCACATCTTTTTCTCAAGAGAAGCCTAATAAATGCCGTCCTCTGTTCACTCTGTTTCTGAGTTCTGTCAGTGAGAAGGGGATTGCTGTGTTAAAGGGCATATGATGTGGATCTTCCTAAGGACACACTACTAGGGAAATAATGGACAGCTTAAGCTAGTCCTAGCAAACTTGCTGGCTCTGTATGTCAAGTCCTGGGAACCTCACAGCTCTGTTAAGGAGCATATAACATGGACTATCCTAAAATCAAGCTACCAAAAAAGCAGTGGACTGTGCCTGGGAAATTTTGTGAGCCTCACAATCAGGTTTCTCAATTTCTAAAACTAAATTATTCTTAAACTACACTTTTTCAAAAATGTAATAAATTATCACAAATTATTTTGCAGAGCCAGAAAACATAAAAACAATGTTTATATCTAAGAACACAACATGAAGACTATCAAGAGAATGTGAAGGAAGTTGAACTGGCTTCATGAGATCTAAAACTGTATTATGAAGTAGCATTTACCAGAACAATCTTCCACTTGTCAGAATACAGTGGTGGATGAATAGAATAGATTAGGTACATAAGATATTGTAGTAAATGATAACCATAATCTAGGGTTTCATTAACCCAAAGATCTACCATACAGGAACAAAAATCCATTATTTCACTGGAAAATATAAATCATACAAGGGTATTTAAAATTTTTTAAATATTTTCCAAGTATATGTGAAAACATTCGTGTTTTTTTTTTAAGTTTTGAGTTCCAAATTTTATTACTCCCTGCATTCCTGCTCCATTCCTTTTTATGGTAACTGATCTAACACAAATTATATACACACAATCATATAAAATATTGTCATATTAGTAATTTGTGCAGGAATACTTGAACAAAGCATTGAAAGAAAGAATAGAAGAAAAAAGAATGAAAGAAAGAACAAAGCAATGAAGGAAGGAATTTAAAAAAGGAAGGAAAACTGTAAAACAGCATGTCAAAAATTAGATATAGTGGACTATCTCAGCTTACACCAAGATAAGGTCAAAATATACACATGATCAAGAAATAAAGGGTGAGGAGGACAGAGCCAAGATGTTAGAGTAGAAAGATGCATATACTCTAACACATCCCCCACAGCCCACAAAATACTGTAAAAAAATGTCTTTCAACAAATTATAAAGCAGCAGAAGCCACAGAACGACAGAGTGAGACCTTTTCAGCCAAAGGTAACCCGCAAGGCTGACAGGAAATCTCTATCCCAGAGGATACTGAGCAGAGCAGAGTCCAGTCCTGGCATGGGAAGGGAGAGGACCAGAACAGGCCACTGGGGCAGAATCCAGATCTCTCAACCCACAAGCAACAAAGAAAGATTCATAGGTTAGTGTGGGAGAGCTTTCCCAGCTGGGAGAGAGGGGAGCAGGGTCCCCCCATCACTGGTCCCAGGCGGCGATAGAGGTGGCAGCAACAAGAGCAGTGGGTGGCTAGTTGCTACTATGGCCAAATTTCAGAGTTCCCAGCTCAAGGAGAAAACATTGCAAGCAGTTAGAAAGAAACAATTCGAGTATTGTGGAAATACAATCATGATAACACAGGATCTGGCACTAAGGGATCAAAGGGCTAAGAATAGGATATTCCAGAAGTCAAGGAAACTGGGATTAAACCAAGAATCACATACCTAGTAAAACTGAGTATAATACTTCAAGAGAAAAAATGGTCATTCAATGATGCAGTGGACTTTCAAGCATTATTGATCAAAAGACTAGAACTGAAAAGAAAATTAGACTGTCAAACACAAGAATCAAGAGAAGAGTGAAAAGGTAAACAGCAAAGGGAAATCATAAGGGATTTTCTAAAGCTAAACTGTTTACATTCCCACATGGAAAATTGTAGGAATGTACATTTGTAACTCTTGAGACTTTTCTTGGTATTTAGGTAGGTGGAGGGATTACATACACACACACACACAAACACACACACACACATATAGACAGGGAGCACAAGCTGAATTGATTCAGAAGGGATGATATCTATAAAAAAAGTAAAATTAAGGTATAAGAGAGGAAAATATTGGGAGGACAAAGGGAGAAATGGAATGGGGCAGACAATCATTCATAAAAGAGATAAGAAAAATCTTTTTCAATGGAGGGGAAAAGGGAGGAAGTGAGAGGGGAAAAGTGAAGCTTACTTTCTTCACATATGGCTAAAGGAGGGAATATCATGCTCACTAAATTTGGTATGAAAATCTATCTTACACTACAGGAAAGTAGGGGAGAAGGGGACATGTGGGGTGAGGGGGATAACAGACTGGAAGGCAAATGGGAGAAGGGAGTAACTAGAAGGAAACACTTTTGGGAAGGGACAAAGTCAAACGAGAAAATAAAAAAAACGGGGGTACAGAGTACGATGCAGGGCAAGATAGTGAGTCTTACAAGACATGACTATTAAGGAAGTCTTTTGCAAAACGATACATATATAGCCTGTGTTGGATTGCTTGCCTTATCAGTGGGGAAGGGTGGGGAGGGAAAATAAAGGAAAAGTTGGAATTCAAAGAAGTAGAAACAAATATTGAGAATCGTTATTGCATATAACTGGGAAATAAGAAATACATGTAATGGGATATAGAAATCTATCCTGCCCTACAAAAAAAAGAGAGAAGATGGGGGTAAAGGGAAGGTGGAGTGTGATAGAAGGGAGGGCTCATAGAGAGAAGGGGTAATCAGAATGCAAGGTGTTACAGGGTGGGAGGAGGGGAGAGATGGAGAGAAAAATTAGAACTCCAAATTTTGTGGAAATGAATGGCAATATCTAAAAATAAATAAATAAAACCAAAAAGAAAGAAAGAAAGAAAGAAAGAAAGAAAGAAGGGGTGAAGCCTTAAACAAATCAGAAGGACACGAAAAAGTTTACCTTTCAGATCAGTGGTTCAGGGAAGAACTTAGGATCAGATCAGAAATACACAGGATTATGGAATATAAAATGGATAATTTTGATTATATAAAATGCAAATTTTCACCCAGATAAAACTAAGGCAACCAAGAGTAGAAGAAAATTAGAAAGCTGTGGCACGAAAATTAATAAATATCACTGAAAATACTTCATTTCTCAAACATATAGACATTTGAGTCAAATTTATAATCCATATCATTCCCCAGTTTATAAATGAACAAAGGATTTGAAAAGGCTGTTTCCAAATGAAAACATTTAATAAAAAGTAATATTTTATCATATGAAAAAATGTTCTAAATCATTATTGACTGGAAAAATGAATTTTTAAAGAATTCTGTGGCACCATTTCATACCTATCTGTTTAGTGAATATGACAGAAAAGTAAAATGATCAATGTCAGGGAAGATGTGAAGAAATTGAAACACAAATGCATTGTCAGTGGAATTGTAAACTGATTGAACAAACTGTGTGGTTAATAGGATATAAGATCTTCATCCATTAATAGCCCTCACATTGATCCCTGGAGCAGAGCAAATTAGGCTCTGGGCCACAGGGATTCCCACATCTTTCCAAGTAAGTGCTGATTTCCAAGCTTCTCAGCATAAAACCAATCAAATGCCAAGTCTTCAACTGGAAGCAAAATGCTTGTTGTATTGCTTGGAAGGAAAGGTGTAGATGGAGACAGAATCAGGCAGAGAGAAAAACTGGCAGAGTTGGCTTAGAGGAACTTGCTTGCAATGTAAGTGCTCCCTGGATTGGTGATGAGTACCTTACTACATCTTGCCTTATGGTACTCTAATAGCAATGTTCCAAAGAAATATGTTGGCTTTGGCTTGGAGGAGGAGAGTTTCCTATATTTTGAGAACAAACCCTGGGAGTAGGTATGCATATCGATAGCAGCATCTATGGGAATCCCATGTTGTTCAAGTGGGGAGAGCAATTTGAAACTATGTGCAAAGAGCAATCAAACCATGTATATCCTTTGTTTCAGTAATAATATCACTGGGTATAGATCTGAAAGAGAGCATAAAAAAGGGAAAAGGACTTACATGTACAAAAACATTTATAGCAGCTTTTTCTGTGGTGACTAAGAATTGGAAATCAAAGAGAAGCCACTCATTAGAGAAGGGGTGGGGAACCTGAAGCCTCAAGGCTACATCTGGTCCTATAGATCCTCAAGTGAAGTTTGCATTCAGTCAAACCTCCTCATTTGGGAATCAAGAGGGACAAATGTGGCCTCGAGACTGCAGGTTCCCCATGCCTGCATTAGTGAAATTGTTGAATACGTTGTGGCATATTCTTTTAAAAGAATATTTATGCATTGTAAGAAATGGCAAGCAGGATTCCTTCAGAAAAAGCTGAAAAGACTTACATCAATTCATACAAAGTGAAGTGAAGAGAACCAGGAGAATATTGTACATAGTGGCAGCAATACTGAATGATGAAGAGCTGTGAATGGTTTAGCTAATCTCATGGAGACAATACTCCAAGACATCTTCAAGAGACCTGTGATGGAAAATTCTACCAGAGAAAGAACTGATACTGTTTTAATGGAGACTGAAGTACACTATTTTTCACTTTCTCTTTTTTCTTCCTTCCTTTTTCTTTATTTTTTCTTCCTTATTTTGTTTGTTAAAGTCATCTTGAGCAAAATTACTAATATGGCAATGCATTACATGATTCTACATGTGTAACACATATTAGATTACTTACCATCACTTGGAAACGGGTGGGACAGTTAGAGAATAGCCTGACATTTAGCCCATAGCAAAGAGGAAGAAAAAAAGTCCAGGGAAGTTGAGAGGCAAAGAGACATTTTGGACAGCACCAAGAGCTCGGTGATTCACTAGCAAATAGCTGAAGAAGATTTACTTGAGGGTAAGTCTTGTTACACAGGTCCCTGTGAAGAGTTTTATCCTTATGGACCTCTCCTCAAACTAAAGGTACAGAGAAAGTAAGGTTACTGTGATTTCTGAGATGAGGATCTGAAGTACACACAGATATAACCAGTGAAAAGAAGATGATCATTTATCAAGGGAGAGGAATGTAATTTTGATATTATGAGAGGTCTGGATGAAAAGAAGCTTCATATTCCCTCAAATTACAGTGTTATGATCCTCTGATTTGTGTATTAATACATACATACATACACACACACATATATATACACATGAGATATATATATATATATACATATATATGTATATAAATCTGTATAAATATCCATCGAGAGGGTCATATATATAAAGACACACACATATATGTGTATTGCATGCATTCATAGGTAGATAGGTTTTCCAGTTGCACAGTGCATTAAAAAATGCTAAGGGATGAACATAGTGAAAGTTCAATAATTCCTGATTTGCCTCATGTTTGAAAACTACAAAAAAATTACTTATCATAGACAAAACATGCAAGCCATTCAAAGAATATATCTTCTCTCTATACCTGCAGCCATCAGAACAGGAAAGATTCTCAGGGACACAAAGGAGATTAGAACATGAATAGATAGATGATAGCTACATAGATAGGTAAATAGGTAGATAGATTGATAGATGACAGATGCATAGATGGATAGAAGGACACAAGGATGGGTGGGATAGATTTCATTGTGAATTGGGAAGAAATCATATACCTTGAAAATTTTTCAGCCTCACACTTCACCTGTTACTCTAAGTGGTCTCTTTCTGCTCAATATTCTTGACTTCCCGCTCCAAGTCATTCTGCACATGGCCGATCTGATTCAGTAGTTTTATGTCTGGAGTCATATCTTTTTTTCTCACTGTGTCTCTTGCACAGTAATAGGTGCCTGAGTCCTCAGGTTTTAGGGAATCCATTTGCAGGTACAGCACGTTGTTGCTGTTGTCCCTGGAGATGGTGAATCGTCCTTTCACAGAGTCTGCATAGTTTGTGCTTCCTCCATCATATACAATGTATGAGAGCCACTCTAGCCCCTTCCCTGGAGCCTGGCGGACCCAGTACATGCTATAGTCTCTGAAGGTGAATCCAGAAGCTTTGCAGGAAAGGCGAAGAGATCCTCCAGGCTGTCTCACATCACCCCCAGACTCTACCAGCTGAATATCACAATGAACACCTGCAAATAGAGTCACAAAAGACAAAAGTCACACAAATATATCACTTCAAAGAGTATTTCCTTGGTCTAGAAGCAAACACAAGACAGAACTACCTTGTAAAATAGTCAGAATGAAAATTCCATTCAGTCCAAAACCCATTGTGCAGGCTGTACAATGTCAGTCCTTAGGAGAGAAAGGCACACAAAGGAAAAGTTCCTCTCTCAGGACTGCAGACACAGAATTTTGATCGTTTTCATCCCTTCAGGGAGGAGCACAATTTGCATTTCTTTCTTTCTTCAGCATTAGTAAGAGCAACTGCCTCCCACTGCGATGAGTTGCAGCACACAGGTGTTTCCCCCAAAATTAGTTCTAAAACATTAAGGAAGGTTAGTGACACTGAGAATCTAAATATTATTTGTGTGGACTCGGTGTCTATCCTTCTCTATCACTCCATTCTTCTCTCAAAATTAAGAGTATGCTCTTTGGGCTTTTATATATTTCTGTAATGTTCTGAGCTTATACCATTGCCATATTTAATTAGGAAGGAACCCCAAATTTTTGTCATTTTTTCTATCTTCGGTAGTTATTGGATCTATCTGCGGGGCAGGACAGCACTTCTGAGCTTACTCCTGAAAATTCTTCTGGCTTGTAGGGTTTTTTTTTTTGTTCTTTCTCTTTATAACTGGAATTCACGTGAATTATGTACCCCCTGTCGCATTCAAGGTGCCTTATATCCAGAGTATGCTCTATTGGCATGAGAGAGGTCATTATTAAGTTTTCAAATGAGCAGTATACTTCAGAAATTAACAGACACTTAAAATCCGAGTTTGACTTTGTTTTATTTTTTGTTTAGACTTTACAAAGGGCAAGGCAAAATAATGTAGATTAGACTTAAAAGTGTATTGTGCATTCATTTTTCTTCCCTGGAGAACTGGTGCAAAAAAAATTTTTTTTGAGTACAGTCAAGCTCATATCCCCCTCAGTTGGAGGATTAGAGGCACAAAATTGATAGAGAAAAATAAAGTCTGCTAATTCCCCTGTATCCTCCAAAAAGTTCCATGTTTTGTTTCTCAGAAGGACTCATTGTGCGTGGTAAGACAGTGATACCATATCCTCTGGAGTATCTGGGGCAAGGTATAGACTGAGCCTCAAATTGTTCCTTCCCAGAGCAAGGAAGTCTGCTGCCATCTACTGTGCACAGTGGCATCAGAACTGACAGCATTTTTCTGTGTTATATCCATTTAACATTAATTCTTTACTTATCGGTAAAAAGTATTCTCATCAGGGACCATTAGGATGCTGTCAAAAACACAAGTTATTCTCCAATCAGCCTTCGTGATTGTGGAAATTTGTAAATTGCAAAGCTTGAACTGGCTTTTTTTTCTCTGTTTGTCTGCTTTTTTTTCTCTTGGTCAAAGTCTTACATTTACATTATCCTGTCCTTGCTACATAATCCATAGGAAAAAGAACAATTCAAGGCATCTTATGAAATACAGTTAAATTTCTGTTCCTACAAATATATCTTGGCCTGTCAAGCCCGAAAAGGTTCTCTCACCCTATTATCATCTTCAAGCTATCTTTACAAATCTTTTCTCTTTCCCTGATTCCTAGGAAAATTATATAGTTGTTGCCTTCCTTTAAGGAACTTCCCATCCTATTGCAATCAGTTTTCTGACTATTTTACTCAGGTCACCTAAAATTTTGCGCTCAATTCTGTGTGTTTTTGAGTTTTCTTCCCTTATTTAGTTCAGATAAAAATGGACTACTTTTGTTTATATATTTACTTGTGCTCCCTAACTTTTTGACATAATTTTCTCTAATCATTCTTTCCCTTTCCCCTTTGTGTTAATATTATTCTTCCCCCCTCTACTCTTCTCTCTGTATGTTTAAGACATAGAGAAGCCACTCTCACCTTCTGTCTACTGAGATTTCCTCCATATGGACCCAATCTCCCCATAAGTGAATGTAGGGAGTTTATTCTTTCTTAGTTGTTATGTTCATGATGAAAGGAGAAAGGAACTATAGGTAGTATGCATTCATACAATGTCTATTATATCCCAAGAACTGTGCTAACTGCTTTTTGCAAATATCTCATTTTATCCTAACAAGAATCCCAAGATATGGGTGCCTTCTTATCGGAATTTTATAGTTAAGAAAGCCAAGCCAAACTAAGATTAAATTATTCACTCCAAAGTTATAAAGCTGGTGTCTCAGGCCAGTTTTAACTAAGTTTTTCCTTATTCCAAGCCAAATGTTTTATCCACGGTGTTACTGGTTGTGTCTAGGAGATGGTTTCAGAGAAAGAAGATTTTTGGATCATACTTGCATCACTGTTTCTCTTAACTACTGCATTTGAACTTCAATATTTCTACATGACTCTAATCTTTTAATCAGGAATTCTGTAAAGTCCTCTATTTATTTAAAAATCCATACTTTATTTCCATTAAGATTTTTATTAAGTTTTGCGATAAGTGTTCTTGGTTATAAACTTTTAGGAATAGTTTATTCCAATCTTTCAACTTCTTCGTGGTGGTGACTGTTAAATCACATGTGATCATTCCTTTCACTCCTCAGTACTTGAGTTCTTTCTGGTTACTTGTAAGAATTTTTTAAGTTGATCTGGAAATTCTGAATTTTAGCTATAATATTTCTGGAAGTTTTCATTTGGGGTTTTCTTTCAAGAGATGACCAATGTATTTTTCCCAATTCAAATTTTGCCTTCTGATCATATTTTATTAGGTAAATTTCCTTATTTCCAAAATTTTCCTTTGTTTCTTCCCTCCCCAACCTAGAGATGGCACATGTAAAATTATTGTTGCTCAGTTCTTTTTCTAGGTCTCGATGGCAACTTCCTTCATGAATCATTTATAATTATTTGAGTATTTTTAATAGACCAAATAACTTTTGTTCTCAAAAACATATTGATGGTACTGTATGTAACTTTCTCTTGCATCTGCTCATTTCACTCTTCATTATTTTATGCAGTTTTTCATCTTCTTTTGAAAACCATTGAGCTCATCATTTTCTATAGCACAATAGTATTCTATCACAAGCATATACCACAATTTCTTCAGCAATGCCCCTTCAATTTCTAGTTCTTTGCCAACACAAAGAGAGCTACCAGAAACATTTTAGAATATGTATAGTCATTTTATATTCAGGAATTGACCACGTAGCGGTATTGCCAGGTTAAAGCTTAGAGGAGGTTTAATAACTCTTTGGACATAAATCCAGATGGCTTCCCAGAATGGTTAGTTCAGTTCACAATTCCTCCAAGAATGAGCCTCACGTTTTTTCCATATCCTCTTCAACATTTGCCACTTTACCCTTCTCTCTTTAACCAATCTAAATGATGTAAAATGAGGTCTCAAGGTAGTTTTCTTTTGTATTTTTTCAATCAACCTTGAGTAGAGCATTTTTTCATGTGACTACAAATTACTTTGATTTCTTTTTGGGGAAATTATCTGTTCATATCCGTTGAACACTTATCAATTAAGAAGTGACTCATATTCAAATAAATTTTTAAAACTCCTTTATATATTTAAAATATGAAACTTTTGTCTAATAAACTGTGTACAAAATATTTTTCCCAGTTTTTCTGCTTTCCGTCTGATCTTGGTCACATTTGTTTTTTTCAACCAAAGCCTTTTAATTTAATGTAATTGAAATGGTTCATTTTACACCGAAATTTACTCTCTCTCTCTCTTGTTTCTTCATAAATCAAATAATATATTCCATATCCTTCTAAATTTTTCATAAAATCACTCTGTATATTTAACTGGTATGTCCATTTTAAATATCATCCTTTCATGTTCAACTCACACTTGCATCCTCTGTCTATATGTACTCCTAATTAATCTAATAATGAGAAAGTTCTTATAAGTTAAAAGTATCATCTTGCCATGCAGTAATGTAAACAGTTTAACTGTATCAAATCCCTTATGATTTCTTTGTCCTGTTTATATTTTCATGCTTCTCTTGATTCTTGCATCTAAAAATCAAATCTTCTATTCAATTCTGGTCTTTTCATCAAGAATGCTTGAAAGTTCTCTTTCATTGAATGACCTTCTTTTTCCTGAAGTATTATGCTCAGTATTGCTGACAAGATGATTCTTGGTTTTAATCCTAGTTCCTTTGAGTTCTGAAATATCAGATTCCAAGTCCTGTGGTTCCTTAATACACAAGCTGCTAGTTCTTGTGTTATTCTGATTGTATTTCCACAATATTCAATTTTTTTCCTTTAGACTGCTTGCAATATTTTCTCCTTGAACTGGGAATTATGGAATTTAGCTACAATATTCTTAGAAGTTTTGCTTTTGAAATCTCTTTCCAGAGGCAATTGTAGATTCTTTCAATATTCATTTTACCCTAGCATTCCAGAACATCAGGGGAATTTTCCTTGATAATTTCTTGAAATATGATGCCTGGGCTCCTTTTATGGTCATATCTTTCAGGTAATCTCATAATTTTTAAAATTTCTCTCTTGGATCTATTTTGAAGATCAGTTTTTTTTTTCCAAAGAAATATTCGCATTGTCTGCTACTTTTTTATTCCTTTGGTTTTATTTTATACTTTCTTGATTATTTGTAAAGTCATTAACTTCCATCTCCTCCATTTTAATCTTTATAACAACTTTGATTTTCCCCTGTTTACCCTTCTATGCCTCTCTTGAGATCTGTGTTTAAAGACTGAATTTTCTATTGATCTCTGGCCTTTTCATCAAGAAAGTCTGAAAATCCCTTATTTCATTTTATTTTCATCTCCTTTCCTGAAATATTATGCTCAGCTTTGATAGATAATTGATCCTTGATTGTGATCCCAGCTCCTTTGCCTTACAGAATATTCCATTCCAATTTCTGCAGTCTGTTAATGGAGAAGCTTCAAGGTCCTGTGTGATCCTCACTGTAGCTCCTCCATATTTGAATTGCTTCTTTCTGGCTCCCTGTAGTATTTTCTCATTCCCTTGATAGTTCTGGAATTTGGCAATCCCTTGGTGTTCCTAATTTGGGATCCCTTTCAGGAGGTGGACGGTGGATTCTTTCAATGATTATTTTGCCATCTGAGTTTAGGACTTCTGAGCAGTTTTCCCTGATGATTTCTTGGAAGATGTTGTCCAGGTTCTTCTTTTCATCGTGTTTTTATGGGAGACCAATTATTCCTAGATTTTCTCTTCTGGATCTATTTTTTAGGCCAGTAGTTTTTTTCCAGATAGATATTTTCTAATATACCAGATAGGTATTTTCTTCTATCTTTGCACTACTTTAATTCTGTTTGACTGATTTTTTTGCTTTCTCATAGAGTAATTAGCTACTACTTGCCTAATTCTAATTTTCATAAAATTGTTTTCTTCAGTTAACTTTTGCATCTCCTTTTCCATCTGTCCAAGTGTGCCTTTTAAGGAGTTATTTTCTCCAGTTAGTTTTTGTACTTCTTTTTCCATTTCTCCAATTTTCCCAGTTAGGTTTTGTGCTTCCTTTTCCATGTGTTCAATTTTAGATAGCTTTTCTCCTCAGTGAATTCTTTTTTCATATTTTTATAATCTTTGGCCAGTTTTTCTTCTTTTTCTCTAATTTGGCTTTTAAAATCCTTCTTGACCTCTTTCAAGAATGCTCTTTGGATTTGACCCCTATTCATATTCTCTTCTGAAGTTTCAGGTGGGAGTACAGTCTCAATGCTGACCCCTTCAGTAATAGTCTTTTGGTCTTTGTCCCCATAGAAAGATTCTATGGTCCTTTCTTTTGTGGCTTGCTTCTTGCTCATGATGATCACCCTTTTCTTGGCTTTTAAAGTAGATCTCCACTTCTGGGGGACAGGAGGCTCTGTCTCACAATTCTTGTACCTTGACATCCTAGTGTTGGCTGTTGTAGGCTCCAAACACCCTGGTCTCAAGATCTCCTCCCAGTTTGCTGATGTTGGGCTGTCTAGGACAGCTCTGGTCCTGCACTGGTTCCCTTCAGCCACAGCTAGAGAGACCCTCCTTAGCGATTTTCCTAGCCTCACATGTTAAGAAACAATTTACCCCTTCAGCTGATCCCACTGTTTCAGGATTTTTCCTGGGGAAATACTCTCTGGGCTGTTTAAGGTCAACAAAGGGAGTGAAATAGCAATTACACATTACTCTGCCATCTTGGCTTCCAGAAGTTCAAGTAGGTGACCTTCTTGCTCTCACTCTGCCATCTAAGCTCCCCCACCCCATTGTAATCTTCAAGAAATTATATTCTTCATTGAGCTTTTGGACCTCCTTTTTCATCTGGCCAATTTTACTTTTTAGAATATTCTTCTTTTCATTGCCTTTTTGAATCTCTTTTGTCATTTGGGTTAGTCTATTTTTTAGTATTGTTTCCTGTAGCATTTTTCAAGTCTCCTTTAGCAAGTAGTTGACTCTTTTTTTATGACTTTCTTGCATTACTGTCATTTCTCTTCCCAATTTTGCTCTACTTCTTTTACTTGATTTTCAAAATCTTTTTTGAGTTCTTCCACAACATGAGACCAATTCGCATATTTCTTGGGGGCTTTGGATGGAGGAGCTTTGACTTAGTTGTCTTCTGTCTGCATATTTTGCTCTTCTTTGTCACCAAAGTAAGATTCTGTAGTCTGATTCTTTTTTTTCAATTTTTGTTGATTTCCCCAGGCATTTACTCGACTTTTGAGCTCTTTACCAAGGTAGATCTGTGGTTCCAGTTGGATTGGGTGTACACTGTCAGCCACTCGATTCCCCCACTATTTGTTTGGGCCTGCATCTCCAGAAACAGTCACTGTCACTACCACTGCTGCTATGGCTGCCACAGGTTCTTCAGTCCCCTTCTCCTCTACTGCCCTGGGGTTGGTACCAGATCACTCCACTCTCCCCTACTGGTCCCACAGGCTTTTTCCATCGATCTTCCAAATTGTCCTCGGTGTTTTGCCATCCTGAAGTCTGGAAACTGCCACAGGTGTGAGAGATTCAGTCTCGCTATGGACTGCTCAGGTCCTGTCTGTGCCAGCACAACCCACGCTGGACTGCTCCCTGCCCTCTGCATGGCATGATAGACACTTCCTGGTGACATTCCAGGTTGTTTTGTGCTTGAGATTTGCTTCACTCCATCATTCTGTGGGTTCTTCAGCTCCAGAATTGTTTTAGAGTCATTTCTGTAGGTATTTGCCTGGGGTTAGGGACAGTGCTCAAGAAAGTTTGTGCTCTTAATCCCCCCATCTTGACTCCATTCCACATCTTTTCTCAGTTGCTCACTTTGTTAGTTGCTCTAAAAAGTGTATATTTAATCTGAGGTAAGATTTTGACTTGGGGCTCACTCTTTAGAAGAAAGTTTATGTGCCAGAGGAGGCTCTGAGTAGTCCTTAAAGAGGACCTGTGCTTTGAAAACCCTGATATTGGTGCTTCTCTCTCTAGTAATTAAATATGTATGTAATGGTCAGTTGAATCTGTCTGTCTATCTGTTAAGTATTTATTGCCTATAGTCAGACAGAAGGCCTGTCTGTGAGTCTTCATGTCTCTGCTTGTATTTCCTCTGTTGGTATATGTAACGAAAGATGGTGTTTGACCCCTCAAAAGTTGCATTCCTTTTAAAAAATCAAATCTAAGAAATTGTGCCAGAAGATCAAATTGGATAGGCTAGGAGGCTTGCTGTTGCAAGGTTGCATGTTTATTTTGACATTTTTCTTAGTAAATTCTGTAAGATATTGATCTGTGTCTGGTTTCTGACATGTGATTTTCCATGTTTCTCAATTGTTTTCCTAAATCTTATTTCAAAATCTTAAGTCTTTATACTTATTAAATAGAAGGTTATTATTCTTATTTAGTGCTGTAAATTGTATGCTTATACTGTTCTATGGGTATGTTTTCAATATCTTATCAAGACCCAGATAGTTTTGGTAATTGCTGCCTTACAATATACTTTAAAATCTAGTACTGCTAAATCTCCTTCCTTTACAGTTTTTCCATTATTTCTTTTGATGTTATTGACTTTTTTATTCAAATGAAGTTAGTTATTTTTTTCAAATTCAGTCAGAAAAAAATTGATGATTTAATTGCTATCAGCTTGAATGTATAAATGCTTTGGATAAAATAGCTACTTTTGCTATATTGGCCTTGCTTTCCCATAAACAATAAATACTTTTCCCAATTATTTCAGTCTGATTACATTTGTATAAAATTTTTTATATAATTTCATTAATATACTTCCTAGATTTGTTTAGGTAGGTATAGCTCCAGATAGTTTTTACTGTCCAGAGTTGTTTTAAAAGGAATATTTTAATCATCTCTTCCTGTAGAGTTTCATTAGTGACATATAGGAGAGCTGATGATTTATATCACACTGATTTGCTAAAATTATTGTTTTAAATAACTATTAGTGGGTCTTTGGCACTTTCAAAGTAAATCATCACAACTTCTGCAAAAAAAAGTAACTTTAGTACCTACTCACATATCTTCACATTATTTTTCTTCTCTTATTTGCTCTTGCAAGGATTCCAATAGAATTTTAAATAATATCGATGTCAGTTGGCAGCCTTGTTTCAAGGCTGATCATACTGGGAAGGTTTCAAGTTTATCCTCTTAAAAATAATGCTTGCTGACAGTTTTAGGTGTAGGTTATTTAGCAATTTAAGGAAAAAAACAATTTTAGCAACACATTCAAGTGTGTTTAATAAATATGAGGGTTAAATTTTATCAAATTCTTTCTGCATCTATTGATACAATCAAGATTACTGCTTCGTTTTAAATTTATATACTCACAAATATAAATAGATTTCCTTTTTTAAAAACATGCTTAAATTCTAGTATAAATCAGACTTGATCATAATGTTTTAACCTTTTGACTAGCATTTTATTTAGGATTTTTACATTCATTTTCATTGATAAAATTGACCGATAATATTCTTTCTCAATTTTTACTCTTCCTTAGTTTAGGTATCAGTACCATATTTCTTTCCTTAAAGGAATGTGTTAGAAAACTTTCAATACATGTTATTCTAAATATTAGAATTAGTTGATTTTTAAATGTTTGATAGAATTCACTTGTAACTATGTCTGCTCCTGGTGTTTTTCTCTTAGGAAGTTCATTTTTGACCTGGTCAATTCTCTTTCAAAAATACATCTATTGCCACTTTAAGTCTATTTCCTCTTCTGTCATTTGAGACCATTTTTATTTTTGTAAATATTCTTCCATTTCACTTAAATTATTAAGTTTATTAGCCTCAAATTGGTAACATAATTTCACATAATTGTTCTAAGTTCATCTTCATTAGTTATATATTCACCCTTTTCATTTTTGATGGCAGTGGTTTCAGATTTTTTGTTCATCTATTTTATTTGCTTTTTTACCAAAAAAGCAAGTCCTAGTTTTATTTATTAATGTCATTTGTTTCAATTCTGTAATCTGATCATTAATTTTTAGAATGTACAATTCAGTGTTTAATTGGGGATTTTTGTAGTTTGCTAGTTTTTTCAACTGCATATCAAATTCATTAGTCTATTCTTTGTCTATTTTGTTAATATAAACATTTAAGAACTGAGTTTTCCTCTAACACTGTTTTTGCTCTATTCTAAGTAAAATGCCTGGTCAACACCTCTCAATCTGTCTTCCCAAAGCAAGAGGATATACTTCATTCTTTTCTTGCTGTGCTTCTGCCATTCCTTTTTTATAAATTAATTTTATTTATTTTCAGTGTTCTGCAATCACTAGCATATAACTTAGATTATTATTTTCGCTCCTTCCTCCTTACCTCTCGGCCCCCTCCCCGAGATGACACACAATTTTATAAAGGTTCTGCTCAAACATACTTATTAAATGCATTTTTCACTATAGTCATGTTGTGTAAAAGAACTAAATTGAATGGGAGAAATCGTATAATAAACCAAAACACAATACACATACAGAAAAAAATCATCTGCTGTGTTTTGTGATTGAATTTCATAGTTCTTTCTCTGGAAGTGGAAGGTATTTTGTCTTAGAAGATCATTGGGAACTTTTTTTAAGTCCTTGCATTGCTACCAAGTTCCAAGTCTAACAGAAAAACTCTCACACATTATAGTCATTACTGTGCACAAAGTTCTCCTGGTTCTTCTGCTTTCGCTCAGCATCAGATAATATTTGTCTTTCCAGGCCACTCTAAAGTCTTCCTGTTCATTTCTTATAGCACAATGGTATTCCATTACGTTCATATACCAAAATTTATTCAACCGTTCCCCAACTGATGGGCATCCCCTTGATTTCCAGTTTTTGGCCACCACAAAGAGTGGTGCTATAAATATTTTTCTACATGTGGGACCCTTTGCCATTTTTGTGATGTCTTGGGGATACAGCCCTAGAAGCAATACTGTTGGGTCAAAGGATATGCATATTTTTGTAGCCCTTTGTGCATACTTCCAAACTGCTTCCAGAATGGCCATATCAGGCAACAGCTCCACCAACAATGCATTAGTGTTCCAACTCTCCCACATTCTCTCCAATATATATCATCTTCCTGTTCTGCCATGTTTGCCAATCTGATACGTGTGATATGGTACCTCAGAGTTGTTTTGATGTGCTTCTCTCTATTAAAACTAATTTAGAGCATTTTTTCTTATGACTATAGATATCTTTAATTTCATCCTCTGAAAATTGCCTGATCATATCGTTTAACTATTTATCAGTTGGAGAATGACTTATATTTTTGTACATTTGACACAGTTCTCTATATATTCTAGAAAAGAGGCCTTCAACATTGACCTTAGCCGTAAAATTCTTTCCCAATTTTCTACATCCTTCTGAATTTTGGTTGCACTGTGTTTGGTTGTGCAAAAACTTTTCAGTTTAACTTAACCAAAATTATCCATCTTGTACTTCATAATGCTCTCTGTCTCTGTTTTCGTCACAAATTCTTCCCTTCTCCATAAATCTGATAAATACACTATTCCTTGCTCCACCAGTTTGTCCACAGTACCTATCCTTATACCTAGATTGTGTGCTCATTTGGATTTCCGTCTTCTCTAAGGTGTCAGGCATTGATCTATGCCTGGTTTTGGGCACACTTTTATCCAATTTTCCCAAGGAATTTTTGTCAAACAGTGAGTTCTTGTCCCAGAAGCTGGGGTCCTTGGGTTTATCAAACAGTAGATTGCTGTATTCATTGTCTATCCTGTCTTGAGTACCTAGTGTATTCTACTTGTCTACCCTTCTGATTGTTAGCCAGAAACAAGTGCTTTTGATAATTGCTGCTTTATAACAAAATTTGAAACCAGGTAGAGCGAGGCCACTTTCTCTAGCGTTTTTGTTTTTTGTTTTTTTTTTCATTAGTCTCCTTCATATTCTGGACCATTTGTTCTTTCAGATGAATTTTGATACGATTTTTTCCAGCTCTAAAAAATACTTCTCTGACTGGTTAATTGATATGGCACTAAATAAGTAAATTAATTTAAGTAAAATTGTCATTTTTATTATATTGGCTTGGCCTACCCATGAGCAACTGATATTTTTCAACTTACTTACATCTGACTTTATTTGTGTGAAAAGTGTCTTGTAGTTGGTTGTGCTCATAGAGTCCCTGGATTTGTTTTGGCAGGTAAACTCGGAAATGTTTTATAATGTCTACCCCAGCTTTAAATGGGATTTCTCTTTCTAGCTCTAGTTATTGGGCTTTGTTACTAATATGCAGAAATGCAGAAGATTACTGTGGGTTTATTTTGTAACCTTCAACTTTGCCAAAGTTGTTTATTATTTCAAGTACTTTTTACTTGAATGTCTGGGATATTTTATCATCATATCATCTGCAAAGAGTGATAACTTAGTTTATTCTTCTCCTATTCTAATCCCTTCAATTTCAATATCTTCTCTAATTGCTATAACTAATGTTTCTAGTACCATATTGAATAATAGCAGTGAGAATGGACATCCTGGTTTCACCCCTGATCTTACTGGAAATGCATCTAGATTATCTCCATTGCATATAACGCTTGCTGAAGGTTTTAGGTAGATACTGCTTATTATTTTGTGGAAAGTTCCCTTTATCACTATGATCTCCAATGTCGATAACAGGAATGGGTGTTGTATTTTGTCAAAAACTTTTTCTGCATCTATTGAGATAATCCTGTGGTTTCTGTTAGTTTTGTTGTCGATATGATCAATAATGTTAATAGCCTTCCTAAGTTTGAACAAGCTTTGTGTTCCTGGTATCAATCCTACCTGATCATAATGTATTGTTCCCATGATAAGTTGCTGTATTCTTTCTGCTAAAATCTTATTTGAAATTTTTGTGTCTATATTCATTAGAGAAATTGGTGTATACGTTTCTTTCTGTGTTTTCTCCCTGCTTTAGATATCAAAAACATATTTTTATCATAGAAAGAATTTGGGAGAACACCTGCCCCAATTTTCTCAAATAGTCTATATCATATTGGAATTAACTGTTTTTTTTTTAATAGGATTCGTTTGTAAATCCATCTGGCCATTGAAATTTTTTCTTAGGGAGTTCATTGATGGCTTGTCTAATTTCTTTCTCTGAGATGAGGTTGTTTAAGTATTCAACTTCCTCTTCTGTTAATTTGGGCAATTGATATTTTTTTAAAGTGCTTATCCTCATTTAGATTGTCAAATTTATGGGCATAAAGTTGGGCAAAGTAATCTCTAATTACTATTTTAATTTCCTCATCATTGGAGGTGAGTTCACCCCTTTCATTTTTGATATTGGTAATTTGCTTTTCTTCTTTCTTTTTTTAATCAAATTGACAAAAGGTTTATCAATTTTACTAGATTTTTCATAAAACCAACTATTAGTTTTATTTACTAGTTCATTAGTTTTCATAATTTCAGTTTTATTGGGGTCTCTTTTGGTTTTCAGTATTTTTAATTTTTTATTTATTGGGTACTTTCAATTGTTCTTTTTATATATTTTTCAGCTGCACAGCCAAGTCATTGATCTCCTCTTTTTCTATTTTATTTATTTAGGTATTCAAACACATGAAACTTTTCCTCAGAATTGCTCTTGCAGTGCCCCATAAGATTTGGTAGATTGTCTCATTATTGCCATTTTCTTGAATGAAGGTATTGATGGTTTCTATGATTTCTTGTTTTATGGACTCCTTCTGTAGGATTAGATTATTTAGTTTCTGATTAATTTTTGGTCTATCTTTCCATGGCTTTTTATTATATATAATTTATTGCATTATGATCTGAGAAGAATGCCCTGACTATCTCTGCCTCTCTGCACTGGATTGTGAGGTCTTTATGTCCAAGGAGAAGGTCAATTATTGTATATGTGCCATGTACCCCTGAGACTAAGGTATATTCCTTTCTATCCTCATATAATTTTCAACAGAGATCTATCCTATCTATCATATTCAGAGTTTTTATTCACTTCCTTATTCTCTTTCTTGTTTATGTGGAGGTTAGATTTATCAAGTTCAGAGAGGGGGAGGTTGAGGTCCCCCACTAGTATAATTTTGCTGTCTATTTCTTCCTTCATCTCTCCCAATCTCTCCTCTAAGAATTTGGATGCTATACCACTTGCAGCATACATGTTAAGTGATGATATTGCTTCATTGTTTATGGTGCCTTCTAGCAGGATATAGTTTCCTCCCTTATCTCTTTTGATTAGATCTATTTCTGCTTTTTCTTTGTCTGAAATTTGGATTGCTACTCCTCCTCTTCTTACATCAACTGAGGCACAATATGTTCTGCTCCAACCTTTTTTCTTCACACTGTGTGTATCCCCCGTTTCAAATGTGTTTCTTTTAAACAACATATTGTTGGATTATGGCTTTTAATTCATTCTACTATTCATCTACATTTTATGAGAGAGTTCATTTAATTCACATTCACAGTTATGATTACAATCTATGTCTTTCCCTTCATCCTCTTTCTCACCGTCTCCCATCTCCCTTCCTCTCCTCAGTAGAGTTTTCACTTTTCACCACCACCTCCTGCAGTCTTCCTTTTCTTGTTTCAGCCCCCCTCCCTTTTACTCCCCTTTGCTCTTACTACTTTTCCCCTCCCTTTTAGCTTCCCCTCCCCTTTCTTCGCCCTTCCCCTATTGCTGCCTATAGAGATAGTTAGATTTATATACGTAAGTTTATTGTCCTCTCCTTGAACCAAATCAGAATAAATTACTTCTCTCAAAGCTCATCTCTTTCCCCTCTTCCCTTCTACTATAATATTGTACTTCTTCCAATGATGTAATCTACTATTTTATGCTTCATCCTTTTCACATCTCCTGTTACAATCTCTTCACAAGCTTAAATCGTATTTTTATCATCACATCATTTACCATATACCTATTCCCTCTATTTATCTCCCTTTCATATTTCATAATAGATGTACAATTCTCAAGATTAACAAGTATTATCTTCTCTTATAGGGAGGCAAAAACTTTCCCCAAATAGAGTAACAAGTTTTTCTTTCCCCCAGTTTATTTTTTATGCCTCTCTTGAGACTTGCATTTCAAGATTGAATTTTCTATGGAGTTCTGGCCTTTTTGTCAGGAAGGTCTGGAAATTCCTAATTTCATTTTATGTCCATCTCTTTGCCTGAAATGTTATGCTGAATTTTGCTGGATAATTGATCTTTGGTTTTAGTCCCAGATCCACTGCAGAATATCACATTCTAATAACCTCAGTCTTTTAATGTAGAGCCTGCAAGGTCCTGTGTGATCCTGACTGTAACTCCTTGATATTTGAATGATTTCTTTCTGACTGCTTGTGGTATTTGCTCCTTCACTTGATACTTCTGGAATTTGGCAACAATATTTCTTGGTGTTTTTAGTTTGGGATCCCTTTCAGGAGGTGAATGGTGGATTCTTTCAATGATTATTTTGCCCTCTGGATCTAGCACTTTTGGGGAGTTTTATTTGATGATCTCTTGGAAGATATTGTCCAGACTCTGTTTTTCATCATGGCTTTCCAGTAGGCCAACATTCTTAAATTTTCTCTCCTGGATCTATTTTCCAGGTCAGTTCTTTTTCCAATTAGATACTTTACATTTTCTTCTATCTTTTCATTCTTTAGATTTTGTTTGACTGATTCTTGATATCTCATAAAGTCATTAGCTTGTATTTGTCCAATTCTAATTTTAATCAAATTGTTTTCTTCAGATAACATTAACATGTCCTTTTGCATCTGTTCAATTATTCCTTTTAAGGAATTATTTCATCCATTAAGTTTTTGTACTTTCTTTTCCATTTGTTAAATTTTCCTTTTGAAAGAGTTATTCTCTTCAGTGAATTCTTTTTTTCACACTTTGAAACTCATTGACCAATGTTTTCTTCTATTTCCTTCTTCAGCTCTTCCAGGAGTGCTGTCTATATATGCGAGCAGTTCACAGTCCCTTCTGAAGTTTGAGATGGGAGTCCACTTTCAATACTGATCTCTTTGGTATTCGTGTTTTGGTCCTTGTCCCCATAGAAAGATTCTATGGTCTTTTCCTGCTTGTTCTGCTTCTTCTTGCTCATGGTAGTGTGGCTTTGTATGTTATGGCCTCTTGATCTTTCATTTAGAATTTGAAGAGTCTATTGCTGATCTCCTGGTGTGGGAAAGTTAAGGGTAGGTGCCTTTTTTTCCTTTTGTTTTGTATTTCCTCGCTTAGCCTGGGAGCTAGCTTGTTAAGTATGGGGGATGGGTGGTCTGGTCATGGAAGATCTCCTCAGCTGAGCTAGAGACAAGGCAAACTTAGCACTTGGTGATCCTTGCTGCCCTAGTGTCTTCCTGTTCCCCTGGTGTGCTGCAGTATGCCTAGGATCCTGGTGTTGATGGCTGCAAAGCTCCACTCCACTGGAGCTCTGTTCTTCTCCTGGTTCGCTAAGGTGGAGATGCCTGGGTCCTAGTGTGCATTTCTACCCGCTCTGTGGCTCCTCTCCTTGTGCTCAGGCATGACTGTGACTTTGTGAGAGTTTCCACCCCCTAGGAGCTAGGGGCTCGGCTCATAGCGCCTGGGTCCTAGTTCAAGTTTCCACCACCCCTGGAGCTACTCTCCTCGTGCTGAGGCACATCTGGCTCCTAATGTGAGTTGTCAACTCCTCTAGGGTTTCTCTCCTTCCTGTTAGCCTCCGCCACAGTGAGACGAATCCCCCTTAGCTATTTTACAAGTCTCAGGTCCTACCAGATAGTTGCTACCACTGATCCAGGATTTTTCTGGGGAAATATTTTTTGGTTCTTTCAAGGTCAATAAGTGGAGGGAGAGAGAGCATTTATCCATCACACTGCCATTTTGGCTCCTGGAAGAACAAGTAGGTGGACTAAAAGTCTCAGGGAGCTTCTGCAACTGATAACTGGGGCTCAGCTGCTGTCACACATTCGGCTCCACTGGTCTCCTGCCCTGGGCTACCTAAGCCCACCCTGGGCATTTTCTGCTTGGCCACTCCACTGCAGGATGCGTTGTCCAGTGTGTTTTGGGCTCACGCCCACAGAGCAGATTCTTCGTGTGGATCTTCTAGTCTGTCCTGGTCTGTGAATCTGCCACAGCCTGTGTCCTATTGGATTCTACATCTCCAAAATTTGGCCATACTCCTGTTTTAGAGTTATCTGAAGGAGTTGTCTAAGAGCTTAGGTGAGTAGCTGCTCTCACTCTGCCATCTTTGCTCTGCCTCTACTTTCTGATATTCTTCAAATGAAAGTTTAGGAGGTAAAAGTTAATGAGATAAAATTTATTGAGACCATGAGGGAGGTGAAAGTTGAGGTGAAGTTTCTAGAAGCCTACTCTGCTTCTCTCTGGGCATATTGTTTTTTGATTCAATGGCATCAGCCTGGAAGTGTTTACACTTTACTCTGACCAAGTCTCTTCCTCTGGAGCAGGCCTGAAAAACTTAGTTCTGATGAGGGACAGTAAGCTGTTCAGATCTGCTTTACATGCTTTACATTTTCAATGTCTGTGTGAAACCCTTTTGCAGGCCTTATATTTTATAGGCCTGCCCTGGTGTCTTTTCTGAGGTCCTCTCCAGATGTGATAGCAGGACAATTCCTTTACCCTTTGTTTTTGCTATGCTATGTTCATTTCTTGGCAATTTCTTTCTGCTTATGCAGGTAATCTGGAAAGCCTGGAGATTTCTAACCTACTCTACTTTCCTCGCAGAATGCTCAGGAGTCTACTTTCCATATCTTCTCTGCTGAATACATAATAGGAGACTTCAGAGTCTCTTCCTGTTCTGGGTTATATAGTCTATAGTGAAAGGACTGTGAGCCTGGTGTCTTTATCTCTGTGTATATTTTCCCTCTGGTAAAGAATTGACCTTTCATTATCCTGTGTTTGCTCAATGAATTTTAAAAAAGGTATAATTCAAAGAATTTCCAACAAATATTGAAAGGTGCATGGTTTATACAATCTCCCTTCTAGTCCTGATTCCATGTATTTTGATTTCAGGAGGATAGGGGAGCCTCAATATCTCTCTTTCTTTCCCAAACAAAACTTCCATTTTTTTTTATGATGACTAATTAGAATGTCTTTAAGAAATTTACATCCTTAATTCATCAGAATAATTTTTGTTACAATTTTGTTTGAATTATTCTGGTTATGAATTTGCGTTCTATAAATTCAGTTTGTCAAGCTCACATTTCTGATTTTCATCGCGGAAAATCCTTGCCATAAATCCATTGACTTTTTTCTTAAGTAATCATCACACTTGCCCAATCTCAGAGACAATTAATGCCAATGTTATCCCAGGATATCTAAATTAAGAACAGGGAAGACATTAAACATTCATGATAAAAGGCCATTCACCAAGAAGTCATGTCTTCTTTTCATGTATTTCAAAGTGTTTTGATTCCGTAACTCAATTTCTCTTGTTTTACTTTTTAACAAGTCACCACTTATCGTGCCAGGGAGCCCAATACACTAACATCCTGTCTTGCAAACTGCTCACACAGCCCTCCCTTACTTTATTTCTTAATCTTCATTCTCTCTTCTTTTGCTGTTTCTCTCCAAGCTCCTAAAATACACTTAGATCTTCCATTCCATGTAATAAATATTGGTAGATTGTCCAATTCTATGGACAATCAACGGACTAATATCTCTCGTCCATTGCCTACTCTCTTTTGATTTAATTTTTTTTATTTCATTATTTATTTATTTTTTTACTTTTCATTTTTAATACAGTTCATATCACATACAAAAATTCCAAATTTTAGTCAGGTGATACTTCTTTTAAAGAATTTAGAATATAGATCACAAACGAATATTTTTTAACATTAACCAGCTGAGACACAAATAATAAGTATGTATGATAACTTCATAATCCCTTGACCTAATTGTCTCCACACTATTACTAAGAGTTAAAGGACTGTAACTTTTTTTTGTTGGTCTAAAGTCTTAAGCCTCATAGCTCAATTTTAGACTTGATCCTGGATGTTCCCCTACCACGAATCTATAATTTAATAGATCTTGTGTCAAGATCACAAACCTTTTAAGTATAGGAAATTGCCACTAAGAGTAGAGACATTAGAGGGAAAAAATGTCTCCCCAGCTTCACGTCAATTTCAGGCAGTAGATGGTCAACTTGGAATTATTCAGGCTTCAAATCTGGCAGGTGTCAGTGGGGAAACTGAGTAAGGAGAATCCTACCTCAGCCCAGACTGAATAGCCACTCTCCCACCTTTTCCATGAGATCACCTTTTTCAGTTCATACCAACATCTCACAGACTAACTGGCATCATGTATTGGGGGCTCAGACCACCTTTATTTCTATCCTTACCTGGAGTTAAACCCAGAATAGTCAGTTAATGCTCCCATAGAATCTTAAAATAGCAAGTTCCAATAACCAGGTATCAGATATGACTATAATTTCACGTTGGCTAAGGAACATCTTTTGAGGCAAGTCTTAAGTGGCTTACATGCCTTTCTATACATGTTGTAGTTCCTGATTAAATAGCAATTATAAAATCAAATTTATCATTAAAACCTTAACGTTTACATCTATGCCAAATTTTGTCCGAAGTCAACTGCCTCTAGGAAACTTAGACTAAAACTCTTTTCCCCAAACTAAATATGTCCCTGATTAGTCTCAGAAATTAATTCAGTCGATTTTTTTAATAGGAATTGCTTTTACATCACTTTGTAATGTGTCCAATTTTTCTCCACCTCTCTCCCCTCCCCCCACCCCCTAACACCTTACATTCTGATTGCCCCTTCCCTAAATGTACCCTACCTTCTACCACACCCCACCCTTCCCTTATCCCTATCTTTTCTCTTTTCTTGTAGGGCGAAATAAATTTCTATACCCCATTACCTGTGTTTCTTATTTCACAGTTATATGCAGTAATACTTCTCAACATTCGCTTATCATACTTTGAATTCCAACTTCTCTCGCTCACTCCCTCCCTGCCCATCCTCACTGAAAAGGAGATCAATTCAATTCAGACGAAATATGTGTCGTTTTGCAAAAGACTTCCATAATAATTATGTTGTGTAATACCAACTGTATTGCCCTCTATCCTGCTCTATTCCCCCTTTTTTATTCCCTCATTTGACCTTGTCCCTTCCCAAAAGTGTTTATTTGTAGTTACTCCTTTCTCCCATTTGCGCTCCCTTCTATCATTTCCCTCACTCCACTTGTCACTTCTTCCCCTACTTCCCTGTAGTGTAAGATAGATTTTCATATCCAATTTAGTGAGCATGTTATTCCCTCCTTAAGCCATATGTGGAGAGAGCATCTTCACTTTTCCCCTCTCTCTTTCTCTTTTTTCTCCTACATTGAACAAGATTTTCTTAACTCTTTTATGAGTTACAGCCTGCCCCATTTAATTTTTCCCTTTCTCCTTCCAGTATTTTCCTACCTCACCCCACAATTTTTATTTTATTTTTTTGTGGATATCGTCTCTTCTGATTCAACACAGCCTGTACTCTCTGTCTGTATGTGTGCATATGTATGTATAATCCCTCCGCTCACCCAAATACTGAGAAAAGTCTCAACAATTATAAATATTTTATTTCCATTTAGGAATATAAACAGTTCACCTTTAGAAAGTCTTTTAAGATTTCTCTTTACTGTTTACCTTTTCATGCTTCTCTTGATTCTTGTGTTTGAAAGCCATATTTTCTCTTCACTTCTGGTCTTTCATGATGAATGCTTGAAAGTTCTCTATATCATTGAGTGACCATTTATTCCCTCTAAGTATAATATTCAGTTTTGTTGGGTAGGTGACTCATGGTTTAATCCCAGTTCTTTCGACTTTTGGAATATCCTATTCCAAGCTCTTCAATCTCTTAATGTTAAAGCTGCCAGATCCTGTTTTATTCTACTTGTATTTCCACAGTACTTGAATTGTTTATTTCCAGCTGCTTGCAATATTTTCTCCTTGATCTTGGAACTCTGAAATTTGGCCACAATATTCCTAGGAAGTTCTCTCTTTGGGTCTCCTTCAGGAGGTGTTTGGTAGGGTCTTTCAGTACTTATTTTACACTCTGCTTCTAGAATATCAGGACAGTTTTTCTTAGTGTTTTCATGGAGGATAATGTCTAGGCTCTTTCTTGGATAATGACTTTCAGGTATTTCCATAATTTTTAAATTGTCTCTCCTGGATCTATTTTTCAGGTCAGGTGTTTTTCCAATGAGATGTTTCACAGTATCTTCTATTTTTTTTAACTTTTGGTTTCATTTTTTTTAACTGCTTGGTTTATCTCATAGTCATTCATTGCCCTGAACTCAATTCTCTCTTTGAAAGAACTGTTTTGTTCAGTGAGCTTTTGAACCTTCTCTTCCTTTTCACAAATTCTGCTTTTTAAGGCCTCCTTCTCCTCGTTGGCTTTTTGAACCTGTTTTTCCAATTGAGTGAGACTCCTGTTAAAGATGTCATTTTCCTCAGCATTGTTTGGTTCTCCTTTAACAAGCTGCTAACTTGCTTTTCAATTTCTTCCTTTCCCTGATCACAGTTTAAGTTCCCTTTGGAGGCAGTGCAGGCAGGGGCCTTGACTTCTTGTGCCAGTATGCCTTGTTCTTCCTCATCCAAAAGGATGATAGGAGACACCTGTTCAGTGAGAAAGTAACCTTCCATGGTCTTATATTTTCCCCTTTTTTGGGCATTTTGCCAACCAGTTACTTGATTAATGAATTCTTTGTCAAGAGAAAGGCCCTATTTCCCTTCCTGTCCCTAGGATCATGTTCAAGGCTGAGTTTGGACTCAGCTGCGCAATTCTCCTGGGGCTTTGGGCGAGGGCGGAGCTGTCACTCTGGGCTGAGGTTTAGATCAACTGCTTCCTACTGCCATAGGCTTTAAACTGTGTTGCTTGGACAATGGACCCAGGCTTCTTCCCAGCCACCTTAGCTGCCTGCAATCTGTTGCCACCACCTCTGCCATTATCTGGGGCTATTGCTGGAGGAACTCCTTCCCCTTTAACCCACCTGGGAAAGCCCTCCCACACTGACCTTTGGAGCTTTCTTTGTGATTGTGGGTTGATGGATCTGGGACCTTCCCTGCTGGGAGCTCTGGCAAAGAGGTCTGGTCAGGTACTGTTATTCCCAGTGCCACATGGCCAGGGCTGGGTTCAGCTCCACTCAGCATCCCCTGAGATAGACTTTTCCTGTCCGCCTTCCAGGTTCCCTTTGGCTGAAAACCTCTTTCACTGTGTTGTTGAGAGTCATTTTTGTGGAGAGTCATTTTTTACAAGCATTTTGTGGGCTGTGGGGGAAGTACTGCACTATATGTGTCTTTTCACTCTGGGATTGTGACTCTGCCCCTATTCCCTACTCTCTTGACCCAACCTATAAGAACCTATAAAAACCTGGCTCCTGAGGAATGCCATTTTGTCTAGTTATATGCTAAGTCTATTTACTACAAGAGAAGCATAATACTATTGGACTGAAACACCCACTAATGTGATAAGAGGAGATACCTAGGGAGTAGGGATACAATGGCAACTCCTTCCAGTTGGCTGGATTCCATGCTGCATGGTTGGCATATGACAGAACCTTAATATTCCACCTAATATGATGAAGAAAGAATGACCTTCATCTTCACCAGTGGCTTTGAATCAGATTAGGCAGTCTGAGCTCGGGAGAGAAAAAGATTTAACAATCAAATGTTCTTTCCCCTAGTATCCACACCAATGGAGGAATTCTGCTGATACCATCCACCGAATATAGTTATTTGTGGGGCACATAAGCACTAAATATAAACATATGTTAAAGAATCAACCAGGTTGGAGCTGATAAAAGAGTAGCGGAGGTTGGGAAGTGTATCTACTGCCAATGGAAACATTCAAGTGCTAATGTCTTCCCTTTCATCAAGGAAAATGAAACTATTCCTAACCCAAGTAGCCCCAACCTGTGCCCAACTGGCAAAATGGCACTTGTCCCACCTTAAGGTAAGATGATTGCCTATACTGGTGAACAATTCTATCATTATCCAGCTGACCACCCAAATCAAGGCACAAATTCCTGGAAGCAAGGTGTATGTACAAGTCCATGCCACCCTGGAAAAGAGAAAGAAAATCCTTTGTCTGGTTATTTCTTGGATTCAATCTCCAGAAAAATTGACCTGATAAGAATGGAGTGTTTTTGGATATTGTTCTGGCTGATCTTCTCAAGATATTCTTTATTCCTTTCCTGAAACAGAGCCTCAAGACCCTTGACTTCTCAGAGAACTCTATGCATTCTGGAAAAGTGGTACTTATCCTTTGATATGGTTGGGGAAAGTCCCACATCATGGGCTGGTATTCTTGGGAGGGATCTTCCTTTCCAATAGTAAGGAAGAGATAATGTAGTCATCTCTTACCTGAAAACATCTATTTCTTTCACTTTATAGAGCAAGTCTATTTCTCAGAACAACTCTGGAAACTCTTCTTCATATTTATTTCTCTGATTCTACATCACCTACCGATTTTTAGATGTTCTTTACCTTTTGCAAAATAGATCTTAATACAGTTTAGAATACTATCTCAAATTTCGCTTCTCCAAAAATTAGTTCACATGGTGAAAATTAGGTTAAATGTTGGGAATTTATGTGAGATATTAGCAATAGAGTCATGAAAAGAATATCAGGTCAGAAACCTATTCTCCACCTCAAACTTCAAAGCACAAGCCAGGAGAGCTTTAGACAATACCACCTTTGGAGAACTGCAGACTTAAAAGGACTAGCTGGGAAAGAAACTGAATGAAATACCCAAAGTTTCAGACAGAGCATTCTTCATCCCAGGAATAGATCCCAACCTTAAAACAATGTTAAAAGTAAATAAACAGGTAGGAAAAATGCACAAATAATAAACAAAAAGAATCCTTACCATAGGAATTTCCTAGAATGAAGGAAGGTCAAAGCATAAACTCAATAGACAGGGAAATCAAAACAGTTAATATGAATGGATTTCTAGCCCAAGTAGAAAACCTGAAAGATCTCAAAAAAATATTTAAAACGAACTAAGAGAAGTAGGGGAGAAGTTGAGAAAGGAAGTGAAAGTGATGGGAGAAAATTATAAAAAGCGTATCAACTGATTAGTGAAAAGAGATGGAAAAAAGTATTGAAAAAAATGAATGAAAACCGTAATACATAAAAGAGGCACCAAAATATACAGAAGGGAACTCCTTAAAAATCAGATTGGTCAAATCAAATACATACATAAATACATACCTACATACATGCATACATACATATATATGTGAGGGGTCTATGTGCCTGTGTCTGTGTGTGTGAGTGTGTGTGCGTGTGTGCGTGTGTACCAAATGAAAATGAGAACTTTTAAAATTCTTATTAATTTTTAGTTTTCAATATTAATTTCCACAAGATTTTGAGTTCCAGAATTTCTCCCCACTTCTACCCTCTCCTGCCGTAGATATGGTATGCATTCTGATTACCCCTTCCCACAGTGTGCCCTCTCTTTTATCCCCACTTTTTCTCATATTCCCTTCCTCCTTACTTTCTTGTAGGGCAATATGGATTTCTATATCCCATTGCCTATATATCTTATTTCTCAGTTGCTTTTAAAGACAGATTTGAACATTTGTTTCTAAAACTTTCAGTTCCAGGTTCTCTCCCTTCTTCCCTCCCTACTAACCGTCATTGAGAAAACAAGCAATTCCATTTATGTACTACATGTGTAGTTATGCATAACACTTCCATAATAATCATGTTGTGAAAGACTTATCTTTCCCTCCATCCTAACCCATCACAAACTTACTCTATTTTCAACTTTGGCCCTTTCCTTTTTCAAAAGTATTTCCTTCAAAAGTGTTTACCACCCCTTTCACCAATCTACCCTCCCTTTTATCATTCCCCTCCATTCACCCCTTTACTTTCCTGTAGGGTAAGATAACCAATTGATTGTGTGTGTTATTCCCTCTTTGATCTGAATCCAGTGAGGGTAAGTTTCACTCATTCCCTCTCACTCATCACTAATCCCCTCCACTGTAACAGCTTTTCCTCACCGCTTTTATGCAAAATATTTTACCCCATTCTATTTTCCCCTTTCTTCTTCTAACAATATATTCCTCTCTCACTCCAATTTTATTTTTAGATATCATCCCTTTATATTCAACTTACATGTGCCCTTTATCTTCCTATCTATGTATTCATCATCTATCTATAATCATATGTCTATCTCCTCCAGCTTCCCTAACACTAAGCAAGTAGCCATGAGTTACATATATCATCTTTCCCTGTTGGAATGCAAATAGTTCAACCTGCTTACCATTCCAGGGCCCTTCAGAAAAATGGGACCAAAACACTCCCAGTCCAAGGAATAAAGGTCTCAGCTGGACCTTGCACCCCATTATTCTCCCCTCAAACAGATGGGACCCATATACTTTTGTGGTAAGAGGCAAAGATCTCCACTTCTAAAACTACTTCCTGCTGCCAGGACGTAGATTTGTCCCTACTTCTTTGGGTACTGTTCAAGGGGTAGCACCTGGGTGGTACCAGCTCCAGTGGGCTACAGACCTTGGTTTTCTTCAGGGGTTGGGCTGTCATCTGAAAGATGATCGCTCAACCATAGAAGAGACAAACCTGGCAAGAATGTTAAACAACCAAGGACTAATTTAGCACAAATGGATATTAGCCAATAGTGGAATAAGAATAGGGGCAAGAATAGAAAGAAGCCAGGATTCCCATGAAGAAGATGACTGGGAGCACTGAAGTTATTTTGGTCTGAGTTTGGGTGCTCCAATAATTTCTTGAAAGATCATGCCTAAGCTCTTTTTTTGGATCATGAATTTCAGATAGTCCAATAATTTCTAAGTTATCTCTGTTGAATCCATTTTGCAGGTCAGTGTTTATTCCAGAGAAACATTTCACATTGTCTTCTTTTTTTTCATTCTTTTGGTTCTGTTTTATAATTTCTTGATTTTTTCATAAAGTCATTACCTTCCATTTGTTCCATTCTAATTTTGTAGGAATTTATTTTCTTCGGTGAGCTGTTGTGCCTCCTTATCCATTTGGCCACTCCTGTTTTTTAAGGCATTCTTCTCACTAGCTTTTTGGACCTCTTTTCCCATTCGGATTAGCCTGTTTTTTTAAGGTTTTATATTCTGCAGTGTTCTGAAGAGTCTCCTTTAGCCAGCTGTTGACTCGTTTTTCATGATTCTCTTGCATCACTCTCTTTTTTTTAGCCATTTTTCACTTACTTTTTCACTTGATTTTCAAAATCTTTTTTAAGCTCTTCCATGTCCTGAGCACAATTCATATTTTTCTTGGAGACTTTTGACATAGGAGCTTTGATTTTATATTTTTCTGGTTGTATGTTTGGATCTTTTTTTCTCACCAAAGCAAGATTCTATAATCTGAGCGGTTTTTACTCTGTTTGCTCATGATACCATCCAAATGAAATACATGACTTTCTAAATCTCTGTCTAGGTAGGACTCTACTTCCATTGGAGGTGGGTGTTTTGTATCACCTTCTCAATTCTCCACCATTTGTAGGCCCACAGTTGCAAAAGCAGCCACAAACACAGCTGCTGCTGCTTCTGCCATAGCCAGCATCACTTTCCTCTTCCTCCACCCTAGGACTGACACAGGACCCCAGCCAGAGCAGGTCCCACACAATATTCTCAGTGACCTTCTATGTTGTTTTTGGCATTCGTGGATTGAGAAATCTGGAAAATGCTAGAACTACCACTGATTCCGTCCACTGAAGCCTGCTACAACCCTGTTGGTACTGTTGTAGCCCACACTGGACTGTACTCCACTCCCAGTGTCATGTAATAGACGCTTCTTGTTGACCCTCTAGGCTCCCTTTAGTAAATGATTTCTTTCTTTCTATCATTTAGTGGAATCTACAGATCCAAAATTTGCTTAGAGCAATGTTTTACAGGTATTTGAAGCAGTTTTGAGGGACGAGTTTAAGCGTATCTGTGCTTTTACAGAAAGCAAAATCTCATTGGAAGAAAAATTGGCCAAATGGAAAAAAATGTACAAAGAATTACTGAAAAAAAATAGGTCCTTTCAAAAATGAAATTAGTGAAATGGAAAAGGCAGTACAAAAGCTCAGTTCTCAGTACTATGATGATGCTTTTTCTCTGTTCCTGATATTTTCTGAGTCAGTCCTCTCCTATTTCTGATCAAGGAAGCACCACAACTCTCTCTCATCCTTGATTTTGAATTGAGTCTTCACTTACTTTTTTTCACTTACTTACACATAACTTACTTTTTTCTCAGTATCTCTGTCCCTGTCCCTTGGCTATTATGTTTCCTTTTAGGTCCCTTGCTAATTTTTAGAATTGGAGTCCACCTGCTATTTAACTTTAGTGCCAATCATGTTCTCTCATTTTCCTTTTTCATAAAGAGGTGTGAAATGAACAGGAGATGTGAAGAAAGCTCTAAGTGTATCTCTAGGCATCATGTATTGTTTCTAATAAAGGCCCCCGTATATATGGTGGGGCAGTGACACAGTTCTCCTTGAGGGGCATGAGTCTGTCTTCTCCATTGTGAGGGGTAGAGCAGTTTGGACTGAACTTCTAATTAGAAGCACCACTCTCCTTTCTCAGAACTCCTAAACGTACCATCTACTTGCTTTTATCTGCTTTTTCTTTCTTTTCTACTGAGCAGGAAATGAAGTTGGTCAGTGCTCTTATTCCATTAGGAATAGGAGGTGAAGATGTGAAAGTAAGTGTGGGATTTTATGAGATCCATTACAACTTTTCCAAAAAACACATTATTTTCTTATCAGCCCTTGGATTTGTAGAATCTTCTGTAATGCATAGAATCTGAACTTTGTCAATTTTGCATTTTTTTCCTTCCCTGAAACGGGATTGTATTTTTACTTTTGGTCACTGTTTCATGATCTTTAGAAAAAAAATTAAAACTACAAACTCTGTGTAGACTATAGCTAAATCTGACAAGTGCATCTTTTCATGTTTTTTTAAATTTTCCTTCTGATGTAGACCGAGCAGTGGTATTGTTGGACCAAAGTTTATCCTTTTGTGGTGGCCCAAAACTGGAAAATGAAGGTATGCCCATCTATTGGGGAATGGCTTATGATATATGGTTGTGATGGAATATTATTGTGCAATAGGAAATAACAAGCTGTATGATTTCAGAAAAATTTGAAAGATTTATTTGAACTGATGCAAAGTGAAGAAAGAAAACCAGAAGAAAGTTGTATACAGTAACAGAAATATTGTGTGAATATCAGTTATGACAGACTTAGCCCTTCTCAGCAACACAATAACCCAAGACATTCCCAAAGGATTGATGATGAAGCCTGGTATCCATCTACAGAGTAAGAATTATAGTGCAGGAATGCAGACCAAAGTTTACTATTTTCACTTTTTTTTGTTTTTTTTTTCCTTTTTCCAAGGTTTTCCTTTTTGTTCTGATTCTTCTTTCACAAAATTGCTAATCTGAAAATGTGTTTAACATGATGGTACATGTATAACATTTACCAGATTCCTTGATATCTTAGGGAGATGAAAAGGAAGGGAAAGAGGAGAAAAATTTGGAACTATAAATATTCTAAAAATTAATGTTGAGAGCTATTTTTACATGTAATTAGAAAAAATAAAATGCTATTCTTCAAAAAGTAATGAAAAATGCTTAAAACTCATTAATATTTTTAGTAAAGAATATCTACATCCATGAACACGCATTTTAAATTGGTGATCAGAAGTGAAATTTGGTAAACAAAACACCCAACAGAATCCTGTTCACTAAGGTTAGATTAACAGAATCCTCAATTTAAAAGATGTTGACCATGATGACTGCCTGGAAAATCTTTTCTAAATGTTTCTATTGTGGTGCTAGTGGAGTCGGCATTACTGGGGAGCAAGTGTGTGACTGCTGCTGAGTGCAGAAAGCCTAGGTACCATGATAAGAGGGGACCTGGGAGGAGCAACTAGAATTTCCTTACTTTAAAAAACGATTTTAAATCCTTTTTAATGTCATTCAAGCAATGATTGCCCATTTGACTTAATAATTTTTAGGCTGTACTGGTCATCCAGTCACTAGAAGTTCCCATGTGGTGTCAATTCTCTTCATACTTCGTACTTCAAGGCCCAAAACTCTTCAGAGGTTGATGAATGAAATTCCTTACATCAGCTAAAGCCACAAAAATTTCTTTACATTTGCTGCCAACTTTTTAATGTGACACTCTTTAGGTTTTATTTTGAGGATGTTTAATCTAAGCATAATGCATGTGATATTGCTGTAAGTATGTAATACTGAGAAGATTAAAATGGGTCCTGTATCATTTTCTTATTGATACTATTTACACTTAATTGATTATGTCCTGAGTTATGCTTCTAAGTCTCTGAACTTAGTTGAGAATTGAGCTGCTCTGTAATGAGTTAAGGTTTGAAATCTAGTTCTCTTGTTAACCACTGTTTTATTCTTGTCTCAAGGAATTCTGCTAACCTTGAGGGAATATGACTGACATAAGGGAATTGGGAGTATCATCTTTAAACCTCCAAACTATGCTTCAAGAGGATGTGGTTAGCTGTCCAAAGAATTCAAGGCCATTATCTTGGAACTTGCAAGTGGACTCAATTAATAGCCACTTCTTAGTCACAGATGGGAGTGTTCTTAGGCCCATTCCTAACTTCTAAATAATCATGTTGTTACCCATGACGACTTTAAGTCCTTGGTGTTACCTATGCTGTTCTGCTCTTAGTTTTGTATTGGGCAAAATCTATACAAGGGGAGGTGACTTTTGCTTGAGGTGCTTGGCTGGAGAATGAGGCAATCATTGACTCTTTTTATTCTCAAGTTATCAGACCTGATAATACAATGTTATCTTGTTTAGAGAAATGTAAAAGTGGGGAATGTAAAAGTAAAAATAAAAGGGGGGAAGATATTAGGTGAACTCTGAAGGAAATCAAAGTGGCCATGAGGCAGGAATGAGGAGAGTTCCAGCTAGTGAAAACACAGTGAGTAAAGGGATGGAATGCCTTTTGAAAGGAACAGCGAGGAGGTTAGTGTCACTGGATTGCTGAGTATGTAGAAAGAAGGAAGGTAGAAAAAGATAGGAGGGAGCCATGAAATGGAAGAGTTTAAAAGACAAATAACATTGTATATTTTATCCTGGAGGTATTAAAGAGTATGTGGCATTTGGGGAAAATGGTTAGACCTGTGATTTAGGAAGATGACTTTGATAGCTGACTTCAGTATCAACTGGTTTGAATAGAGTACTGAAGCTGGGAGACCAACAGGCCGGATACCTTCATTATCCCAGTGGAGCTGGCAAGAGCCTACCTCAGAAGGGCTGCAGCATCAGAGAAGAGAAGGGAGAATATACTAGATATGTGATGAAAGTAGAATTGACAGGATATAGATACTCACTGTGTATGGGATATGGATGAGAGTGAAAGTGAGACACTGAGAATGATAGCTAGCTACTGGAAAAGTTTCTTTCTCCTAGAACAGAAGAAAGAACAACACAGGTCATATATAGAAATGGTTCATATTCACTCTCCACTTGTTACTGCATCTAGGCATCTTGTACTTCATGTGTCATGAGCTCAACTACTTTCTGGACTCTCTGGTATCTCACCACCTGGAAGGGAACTTTCCTTTCTGGTCTCACATTCCTCTTTCTCGCTGTATGACTTGCACACTAATACAGACCCTTTATTCCCAGTATTAAGGGAATTCATCTGTAGATATAATATGCTATTGCCATTGTCTCTTGAGATGGTGAATCTACCTTACACATAATATGAGTAGCATGTACTACTTCCACTAGTGTTCATTCTTGCAAACCATTCTAGTCCTTTCCCTGGACTATAACATTGGGTAAATAACATTGGGTAAATATAACCCAACATTGGTTTCCCTGGACTATAACATTGGGTAAAAATCCATACTTGGAAATGAGCCATTACTAAATAGAAAACCCAAAACGTCCACCAAATCAGTGCTGATGCATTCTCTAGGTTCTCCACACTTTGCTTTTTATTATTACTATGAGGATTGTTTTTCATTGGAATTCTGGATTAGTTTGGCTGCTGCAGAGATTAGAATGGAGCAGACTGAAGCTAAAGTCTTTATGAAAAATCAAGAAATTGTAAATCAAAAACAAAGGAAAGAAAAAAATAGCAGATAGTGTGAAATATCTCATTGGAAAAACAATTGACCTGGAAAGTACATCCAGGGGAGACAAATTAAAAATTATGAGACAACCTGAAAGCTGTGATCAAACAGAGCCTAGACATCATCTTGCAAGAAAATATCAAGGAGAACTGCCTTGATATTCTCGTATCAGAGGGTAAAATACACATTGAAAGAATCCACTGATATCCTCCTGAAAGAGATTGAAAATGAAAAAGTCCTAGGATTAATGTAACCAAATTACAGCGTTCTTAAGTCAAGGATAAAATATTACAAGCAGTTAGAAACAATTCGAGTATTGTGGAAATGCAATCAGGATAATACAAGATCTAGTGACTTCTACATTAAGGTATTGAAGGGCAAAAATATGATGTTCCACAGGTCAATGGAGCTAGGATAAAAACCAAGAACCACCTGCCTATCGAAACTGAGTATAATACTTCAGGGGGAAAAAATGATCATTCTATGAAACAGAGGCCTTTCAAGCATTCTTGATGGAAGTAATAGAGTGGAATAGAAAATTTAACTTCCAAACACAATAATCAAGAGAAGCATGAAAAGATAAAGAGGAAAGTGAAATCGTAATTGAATTACTGAAGTTGAGTTGTACATATTGTTACACAGAAAGATAATATTTGTAACTCTTGAGACTTTTCTCAGTATTTGGGTAGTTGGAGGTAGTTGGAGTATATCCATATAGACAGAAGGCGCAGGGTGAATTGAATGGGAAGAGATGATATAAAAAATAAAATTAAGGGGTGAGAGAGGAAGATATTGGGAGGAGAAAGGGAGAAATGGAACAGGACAGATTATCTTTCATAAAACAGGCAAGGGAAAGCTTTTGCAATGGAGGGGAGAAGGGAGAGGTGCGAGGGAAAAGTGAATCTTACTCTCAATCCATTTGGCTTAAGGACGGAATAACGTGCACACTCAATTTTATATGAACACCTATCTTACACTATAGGAAATTAGGGGAGGAGATAAGGGCAACGTGGGGGGCGCAAATTAGAGGAAAAGGTAATTAGTTGTAAACATTTTTGGTGAAGGACAAGCTGAAAAGAGAGAATAGAATAAATGAGGAGTCAGGGTAGGATGGAAGAAAATATAGTTAGTCTTTGACAGCATGCCTTACGGAAGTCTTTTGGACAACTACTCATATATAACCTATATTGAATTGCTTGCCTTCTCAGTAAGGATGGGTGGGGAGTCAGGAAGGGAGAGAAGTTGGGACTCAAAGTTTTAAAAAAATTCCTTTTTCCATGCATCTGGGAAATAACAAACACAGAAAATGGTGTATGGAAATCTATTGTGCCCTACAAGAAAATGGAGGAGATTGGGATAAGGGACGGAAGGGGTGTGAAAGAAGGGAGGACCGATTGGGGGAAGTGGTAATCAGAATGCCTGGTGTCTTGGGGTGTGGGAGGGGAGAGATGGGGAGAAAATTTAGGAGACAAATCTTGAGGAAATTAATGTTGAGAATTAAAATAAATATTTTTTTTAAAAAAGAGAAAAATGTACTGAGATAAAGGGAAAGCACGAGGGTAGAATGGGGTAAATTATCATATGTAAAACGTTGGAAAGATCTATTCTGGTGGAAGAGAGGAGGGGGGAGATGAAGAAATATGATTGAACCATACTTTAATTCAAATTGGCTCAGAGAAAAAATAAAATACATATGCAATGAATTATCACAATCTGTATTACCCTGCTCGAAAGAAGGATGTGATGTCAGTAAGAGAATGAAAACTAGGCTGAGAGAAAAGGTAGTCAGAAGTAAACTATATTTTAGGAGGGACAAAGTGAAAAGAGAGAGAAAAGAGGACGAATGGGGGGAGAGGACAAAGAGAAATAGAATTAGCAATAGAAACTGTGGAAAAAATATTGAAGCACATTACTCCAACAAAGCCTTATTTCTCAAACATATACGGAACTCAGTCAAATTTATAAAAATAAGGGCCATTCCCCCAAGTAATCAAAGCTATCTATACCTATATGTAAAATGATTTGCCTCACTATTAACTGGAGAAATGCAAATTAAAACAATACTAAATTGCTACCTCATACTGATTAGGTTGGCTGATCATACAGACAAGGAAAATAACAAGTGGTTCAGAGAATGTGGGAAAAAAATAGACATTAATGTACTGTTGGTAGACTTGTGAGCTGATTCAGCCATTCTGTAAAATAATTTGGAACTATGGCCAAAGTGCTATACAATCATACATATCGTTTGAACTAGTAGTGATCCTATAAAGTCTATATCTCAAAAGAATAAAAACAACACAAAGGAAAAATTTTTATATATACAACAAGATTTAGAGCAGTTCTTCCCTGGGGTCAAAGAACAGGAAATTGAGGGAATACCCATCAATTGGGGAATGGCTGGGCTTATGATGGAATTTTGTGTGTGTTCATCCTTCATTGCTAAAGGAGACCATGCCATCAGAGAAATAATGACATGACTTGCACTTGACTTTCTTTTGAGTGAGGGAAGGCTGTGGCAGGTTACCAGACACACTTCTCCTCCAGAGGCATCTGAATCCAGTCACCAGATATTCATCCAGATGATTGGAGATGACCCAGGATGAAGCAACTGCGGTTAAGTGACTGACCTAAGGTCACCCCGCTAGTGAGTGTCAAGTGTCTGAAGTGAGACTTGAACTCAGGTCCTCCTGACTCCTGCACTGGTGCTCTATCGACTGCATCACATAGCTGCCCTTATGATGGAATACTCTTGTGCTAAAAGAAATGATGAGCAGGATAATCTAAAAAATAACATCGAAGAACTTACATGAGCTGAAGTAATGGGAAATGTGCTATGTACAAAGTATCAGCAGTATTGTGCAATGATCAGCCATGATTGGCTTAGCTATTCTCAGCCATAAAAGGATCCAACATCACCCTGAAAGACTTCAGAAAAAAGCTACTATCCATCCTCAGAGAAGGAATTGATGGCGTCTGAACACAGATTGCAGTTTGTGTTTTCTTTTTACTTTGTTTTTCTTGAGAATTTTTTGGGTCTATGTTTTCTTTCACAACATGACTGTAATGAAAACGTTTTGCATGATTACACGCGTATAGCCTATTTCAAATTGCTTGCCTTCTTGATGAGGGGATATGGGAAGTGAGAAAGGAAGAGAGTTTAGAACTCAAAATTTTAGAAATGACTCTGAAAAACTGATTTTACATGTAACTGTGGAAAAGTAAAATACTATTTTTTTTAAAGGCTGAACATCAAAACTTAAAAAATAAATAAGAAGAAAAGTGTAAACAATGAAACTTCCCTGGGACTTGTAGCTGAAGAGCACAGGCTTTGTTGTTATTGTTTGTTTATTGATTTCTTCTTTTCTTTTCTGAAGGTGATGCATGAATGCTTTAAACTAGCACCATATCCTTGGTTCAGAAGCTCTTGGCAGTTTTCTTCTGTTATTCCTTGCTTTGTTTATTATTTCTCCTTTCCATGACTTATGAATACATGCATAAATAAAAGCATGGAAATTCATACATAGACATGCATGAATATTGGTATCGATATATATCTTCTTGTCGTTCAGTCATATGTGACTCTTTATGACTCCATTTTGAGATTTTTATGGCAAATATAGAGGAATAGTTCGTCATTTCCATCTCCATCTCATTTTTCATATGACTTATACTTGACTTTGTTTTGAGTGAAGGAGGGCTGTGCAGGTCACCAGCCTCACTTCTCCTCCAGAGCCATCTGAATCCAGTGACCTGATGTTCTTCAGAATGAGTGGAGATGGCCAAGGATGCACTGGGAGACCTTGGGGTCTTTAGACCAATGTCTTTGCACGTGGTCATTTAGGGTGAGGCAAAGTCCATTCATTGAAGAGGCCTGTTTAAGAAATACCCAAGACATGGCTCCTCTAATGAGTTCAAGAAAACAAAGACATCAGGCTGGGTGGGAAACAGCAACAGTTACTCTTTATAATCACTCTAAAGCTATAAGGGCCAGGAGCCCCTGGTAGGGGTCCCTTGGAGTCCCTGTTTCAGAGTGCAGTTGATTTAAGGTTTTGAAACAGGACAGGAGACAAGCAAGGAAAGGAAAGGAAAGGGAAAGGAAAGGAAAGGAAAGGAAAGGAAAGGAAAGGAAAGGAAAGGAAAGGAAAGGAAAGGAAAGGAAAGGAAAGGAAAGGAAAGGAAAGGAAAGGAAAGGAAAGGAAAGGAAAGGACGCGGTAAAATCCAAGTCAACGGACCACTTTTGGCCATCAAAATTTACCTTCCTTTGGAGAAGGAAGGGGAGGAAGAGGTAGTCAGGAGAGGAGAAGGTGAGGTACCCAGCTAACATTCAGCCAGATGCATCTACTCACAGGATCGTATTTGTCCTTCGTGGTCAAAGAAGACCATACCATCAGAGAAATGATGACATGGCTTGCACTTGACTGTTTTGAGTGAAGGAGGGCTGTGCAGGTCACCACCCTCACTTCTCTTTCAGAGCCATCTGAATCTGGAGACGTGATATTCATCAGGATGACTGGAGATGACTGAAATTCTTGAGAGAGATGTTGAGAGTGTCCTTGTATCCCTTCTTCTGAGCACCATGTGACTAACTGCCCCATGTGAGTTCTCCATATAATAGTCGTTTTGACAAGAATACATATCGCATTTGAACAACACGGCTAGTCCACTGAAGTTGCATTCTCGGAAGCATAGTTTGAATGCTTGCCGGTTGAGTTCAAACAAGGACGTCAGTGTCTGGTACCTTATCCTGACAAGTGATCCTCAGAATCTTCCTGAGACAGTTCAAATGGAAGTGATTCAGTTTCCTGGCATGGCACTGGTAGACTGTTGATGTTTCACAGACATACAACAATGGGATCAGCATAAAGGCTCTGTAGACCTTCAGTTTGGTAGTCAGTCTAATACCTCTTCTCTCCCAAACATTTCTTCGTAGCCCTCCAAACACTGAACTAGCTCTGGCAATGTGTGCATCAACCTCATTTTCAGTGTGCACATCCCTGGAGAGTACACTACCAAGGTAACTTAACTTACATTAACTTTAATTAATTAACTTAACTTTACATTAACTTAACTTAACTTACTTAACCACAGCATTCAAAACATCTCCCTTTATAACTAATGGTTCCATGCAAGAATGATGTGGTGGTGGATGGTGAAGGACCTGAGTATTCTTGGAGTTGATTATTAGGCCAAAATTATCACAGGCAGGAGAGAATTGATCCACATTTTGTTGCATCTCAGCTTCAGAGACTGCACTGAGTGCACAATCGTCTGCAAACAGATAATCATGCACCAACATTCCCTCAATTTTCACCTCGTCTTGTAACCTTTTCAAATTGAAGAACTTGTCTTCACTATGGTAGCTAATTTTAACGTCATGTTCGTCATCATTGAAAGTATGTGACAACATGGCTTAAAACATCATAGGAAAAAGCATAGGAGCCAGCACACAGGCCTCTTTCACACCATTGGTGACTGGGAAGGCACAAGAGCGTTGCCCACTATTGAGAACCTGGGCAAACATGCCATCATGAAATTGATGTACAATTCTGATGAACTTCTCTGGGCAACCAAATTTGACATAAGTTTTCATAAGCCATCATGACTAACAGTATCAAAGGCAATGGTCAGATCTATAAATGTTGTGTATGGACCTCTGATCTGTTCCTGCATTTCTCTTGGAATTGTTGGGCACCAAACACCATGTGGACTGTTCCTCAGACCTTTCTGAAGCCATACTGGCTCTCAGGTATAAGACCATCTTCCAGGTGAAGGATCAGCATATCAAGGAGGACGCTAGCAAGAATCGCAGCCAGCAATGACTAAGAGAGAGTTCCCTTCTGTGATTGTTGCAGGACAATCTATTTCCTTTACCTTTATAGAGATAGACAATGCAGACATCCTTGAACTCCTGGGGGGTAATCTCCTCTTGTCATATAATCTGAAATATTTCAGTCAGCTTTTGTATGAGCAATAGTCCCCCTACCTTGTAAATCTCAGCTGGAATAGAATCACCACCAGGTGTTTTGCCACAGGATAGGAGTCCAATGGCACTGAAAACCTCTTCTTCAATTAGAAGTTTAGCTAAGGAGGGATTGACTTCAACCTTAGGTAAACAGTCAGTGACCTAGGCATTGATTGTTGGTGGTTTGAACTATGAACTATGGAAGTGTTCTGCCCATCTCTCTAGGATCATGTCCTTGTCACTAATCAATATGGCTCCATCAGCACCGAGTGGTTGTGATGCACCATAGGTTTTTGGTCCATAAATAGCTTTCAGAGAATAATAAAATCTCTTTGGATTGTTACTATCAGAATAAACTGACTCTAAATTGCCTTTTTTACAGAGCCAGTAATCCTGCATCTCTCTAAGATTTCCTTGTACTTTACTTTTGATAGAATTAAGTACTTCCTTCTTAGAGGTGGATGAACTGTCCCGCTTATAAATCCTGTGGAGTTCTTATTTTTCATTTCAGAATCTGGATATCCCAATCTTTTTTTAACAAACAAGTTTTGGTGTTTGTGAAGCTTCTGACCTAGGTGAGCAAATGCAGTACTGTACACAAAATCTCTGAAAGTTGCCACTGTGGTCAACTGTGTGTTGGTTCAACTTTTCCTCCAAGTTAACAATAAACTGTTCACTCTCAGAGAAGAGATCTAATTTGTTGACATTAATTCTTCTGGTAGTAATTTTGCTTTAGGAGCATCACTTTTGATGAATGTGAATATTTAGCTTGGAAAGGATAAGTTCATCATCAGTCCAGCACTCTGCACAACACATTGCCTTTGTCACTCTCCCATATGGTCTGTCTCTTCTCCTTACAATCAGGTAATCTTTTAGATGCCAGTGTTTGCTGCAAGAATACATTCAAGAAATTGTATTGCATTTAGATAAATAGAAAGTAGTTTTGGTGATGAGAATGTCATGTGATGCACAATTATTCTTTATTTTTTTTAATGCATCAATTTGTATCTATTGTTTTCTGTATTTCAGCAGTGCAAACTCTTCAAAGGAATCACTGAACATTGCCATAATTCAACTGTACAACTTTTGACAAGAGTATTTTTTTAAAAAAAGCACAGAAAGCAAGCAACATCATATATAATAATATCTTTTTCTAAATCATTATAGACAAAATGAAAGCCATAGTGTTTGCTTTCATGTAATACTTGGCCAAACGTCCCCCTAAAAATACCCAATCCAAATCCACCTCCAACATATAACACCCATTGTTCCCTTACCACACCCACCCGCCTCCACCAACAAAACATTTACAACCAATTTCAGACAAAAAGAAATGCAACGTGCTCAAAAATTTCAAAATCTATTCCCTCAGTGACTGCTGTGTTATCAGTTTGGGCATGCAGCAAGTTCATAACTATCACCATGATGGAAATTAAAACATTATCAGAATTCTAACAATATACTATTTAACACTAATTCAGAAACAGAAAGGAAAACACCATCAACATGAACTGTTAATTTGCATAATAGAAAAGCTTAGAAATAAATTAGTAAAAATAAATTCCCCGTATTAATCCCCAAAACACATTTCAATACAGTCCAAATCAGCCAACTTAGCCAAGTCAAATAATCACACTTTTTGCTGGAAAAAAAGACCTATCTTCTTTTGTTGTTAAGACAGGCAAATAAATATGGAGAAGCAGGTCATATATATTATAATAGTTTTTAAATGTGGGTGTATCTGATGTATTTTTACTAGTGTAATTTTTTCCCCACAATTGTTTTGAAGGTTAAATCGGCAAACAGTCTACTAGAGAGGTTCAGATGGGTCAAATAATTCATCTGATATGCTGTCAAAATGTTGAGTGTCCATTCGTTCACATATGTCATTATCGAGGTCTTCTTCTGCATCTTCTGTAGGCACATTTTTGGTTTGATATAAAGACAGTGTTTCTAATTGTAGATCTTCAATACCTGGTCTGTAGTGTATCAAAAGAAGTGTTAAAGCCTGCAGTCTTTCACCTAATTTAGAAGCACAATTTTTCAGGAGTAATTGAAGATAGCTATTGCTGTTTCCAACTTCAGTCCTACCTAGGACCCCCTCCCAAGTCTGGTAGTCTGAGCCTACTCTAGCATTAAAGTCACGCAGAATTATAAACTTGTCCTCTTTGGGCACATTGATGATAAGTCTCTAGTTCTTCATAAAAATTTTTTTTTTTACTTCATCGGGGATTGGCATGGTGAGAGCAAAGTCACTGACGGTGGCATGGTGTTTTCCTGCTAGTGCAAATCACATTTTCATGAGCTTGTCATTCACTCCTTTTGGCAGGCATACCAACTTGCTGACTCCATTAGTTTTCATTGCATAAACTTCATCAGTTACACGGCGCTCCTCTTCACTGCAGCTACTCCAGATAAATGTGTATCCACCTCCAACTTCAGTAAGTCAGGCTTGTTTCACTCAGGACAGCTATTTGCATGCAGGATACCTCTTGAGTTCTCTTTCAACAAGAGCAGTTTATCCTTCAGGTCTACTAGATTTTGTGTTGTCCAAAAGTGTGCACAAGTTCCATGTGCTGATGGTGAATGGAATCATCTTTGCAGATGTTTTCATACTTTTCTTACATTTGGGGGAAGGGAGTCGATGGCAGAGTGGTATTCGCCACCTGTCACCAAAATCAGTCCAGAGTTGGGTAAGCAGACAATTTTAGGGCACCTTTTCTAGCTCTCTTCCTCATGCCAGGAGGTGAGCAGTCCAATTCTTAAAAGGCTGCTCAGATGCCCAGGGGGCTTCCAAGGCCCACAGCTGTTTCTAGTGAGAAATGTTCCTATGGCCTCCATTGCCTGTGTACAGGGTTTTAACTACAGCTTCCAATGTATCCCCACCTACTACTTTCTGTTGCCACAGGACTTTGAGGCATAATAGGAAAATGGTATGGGTGAAGTCTTTTGATTCGTGCATAAATTGGATTTAAGTGAGGCAGAGTTGCATGAAATCGTCAGCCTCACTCTCTCCTCCTGGGTCGTCATAGTCCAGTAGCAGGACAGAGTCAAGATGGCTGGCAATGGCTGAGGATGCAGTGGATAATAGTCATGTCTTCAGTGTCTAACCAAGCTCTAAGTGCTCCACATTCAGCTACCTTCATGGTTGTTGGAACAAATTGTTCTCATCTGTCTACCTCCAGATGAAGTCTTCACATGCTTGGGGGTAGAAACCTCCCTAATTCACCAGTGAGTTTGAGGCCCCTTGGTTACCCTCAATCTGGTTTGGCCTGTCTTCCAAAAGGTTATTGGTGTGTGGGCAAGGCACATACTGCTGCTTCTTGGAGTCACAGGTGAGAGTGGAGTGGAAAAGGTGGACACAAAATGTGGAAAGAGCTCCGAAAAAAGATCAGCAGCCACTATACCAAAGTAACTGGTCCCGCCCTGAAGACCCCCTTCACCCCGTGTGTGTTTATATGTTTAGCAAATGCTATTCCCCAATATATCAGTGGTTAAGTAGTCAAAGAATATGAATAAACAGTTCTCAAAAGAATTAGAATCTATTGAATATCATACGGAAGAGTGGATCAACTTACTACAAAGAAATAGGAGATATGCCCACCAAAAAACCACTGAGAATTAGCAAGGATGAAAGAAGATGGAAATAATCCATGTTTTAAGGATTATGAAAAGATAAGCATATAAACATGAGCTCTGAATGTGTAACAAAAGATGGAATTACAAAATAACTTGACTTAATTTATTATCTATATTACATAAAGCATATATAAGTAAATATTTCATTTTTTGTGTTTTTATTTATGTATATTTGGGTAGCAAGATTGCACAGTTGATAGAGCACTGGACTTGGAACCAGACAGAATCATACTCATGAGTTCAAATCTAGCTTCAGATGCTTACTACTTGTGTGAACTTGGGCAAGTTGCTTAGATGTATTTGTCTCAATTCCTCATCTGCTGAATGAGCTGAAAAAGAAAATACAAACAATTCCAGGAACTCTGCAAGAAAAATCCCTATATAGGGTCACAGATAGTCTGATGTAACTGAAAAATGACTTAATAAAACATGAAAAGAAATTATTCTATTAGGTTTTATCTCAAGAATATTATTGATAAGAAGAAATTTCCATAAATGCCCAAATATTTATGGAAGTATGGCAGAAAAGAATTTGGAAAATAACAGATATCTTGTAAATGGGGAAGAAATAGAAAGATTAAATAAATTGTGGCATATAAAGGTTAGGGAACAACGCAAAAAATAATACATGTGATGAATCCAGAGTTATATGGAAATATTTACATGACAAAACATAGAGTAAAATAAACAGGATCGAGAAAACAATACATAAGTATCTACAACAGGAAAAATGAAATATTTATCATAAAGCCATCACAATGGATGTTAGAAAAATACAGAAAGCAAGCATGGTCCCAAGGAAGACTTCCTCACCTAGAAGCCTTTAAAAATTTTCTGCTTTCTGAGTGATGCACAGTACACACATTTTCAGAATTATTTTTTGTAATGTTTTTTCCTGATTTTATTTCTTTAAAAAAATTGTTTGTTCATTCAAGAGAAGGAAACCATAGAGAAAACATACCAAAAGTTATGGGATGCAGGAAGACAAATTCTTCTGGGAAGTTTTATATCCCTGAATGCTCATATGATTAAAATAGGAAAAGAGGAGATCAATGAAGAAATCAAGTAAAAAACTACTTGAAATGAACAATACTTTAGCAAAAGTAGCAGGATGCAAAAAACACACACATAAATCATCAACATTTCTACATATTATCAAGAAAGTCAAGCAGTAAGGGATAGAGAAGAAATTCCATTTATATAAATTTAGGCAATAAAACATACTTGTGAGTGTATCTGCCAAGATAAACCCAGGAAATGTATGAAAACAATTAGAAAACACTTTTTACAGAAAAAAAGTGAGATCTGAGTAATTGAAATATTTAATTGCTCATGGTAGGCCAAGACAATATAATAAAAATGACAATCCTACCTAAATGAATTTAATTATTCAGTGTCATACCAACTAAATTACAACAGAATAAACAAAGCTAGAATTTTTTTCACATGCCTAGAAAATTACAGAGCTAGGAAAAAATTGAAATCATCTGGAAGCACAAAAATATCAAGGAAATGCATCTAAAAATTTGAAAGAAAATAACCCAGGTAATGCCATATCTTAAATTGCATTATACAGTGGTAATCATCAAAAAGAATGTAGTAGTAGTACCTAAGAAAAAGAATGGTGGATCTCTGGAGTAGATTTAGATACATGATAAATGACCATAGTAATATAAGTTTCAGAAAACCCAAAGACCCAAATTTTGGGGACAAGAACTAACTTTTTGACAAAAATTGCTGGCACAACTGCAAAACAGTATGACAGCAACTAGATGTGGAACAATATGTCATCCTGAGTAGAAAAAATATTAAAAAGACACATAATTTAAATATAGCAAGAAGTAGCTTCCTTCCTTTTCAAAATTAAACTGAAGCATAATAGATTCACCTCCACCCATTTAACTTTATTCTGTGTCTCTCTGCTTCATTTGTCTTTCTCATAAACAACATTTTGTTGTATTTTGGTTTTTGGTCCACTCTGCTATCCACTTGTATTTTATGGGAGAATTCATCCCATTCCCAATCATAGTTATGATTACTGTATTTCCCTCCATCCCATTTTCCTGCCTGTTTGTCCTGTCTCTCCTTTCACCCTTTACCGACTTGACAATGTTTTCCTTCTGTTTATCACCTCACCTTAGCCTGCCCTCTCTCGTCTGTCAACATTTTCTTTAAATTCATCTCTCCTCCTATCTTTCTATCAGGTATGATAGATTTCTATATTTAACTGATTGTGATTAATATTCTCACTTTGATGAAAGGAAGGTTCAAGTGATGCCCATCACCCACCCTGTCATCTTTTGTTTCACTGTATTACGTCTTTCACAACCCTCATGTGAAATAATTTACCCCATTCTAACTCTGCCTTCCTTCTGCACCCAGTGTACTCCTCTTTCTCACCCCCTAATTCCTTATTTCATGTACTCTTCTCAATTCTTATACCTGTACCCTCTGTCTACGATAGCTGTACTGTTATTGGCACAATTTTTAAGAATTGCAGGTATCATTTTCTCATGTAGAGATGTAAACAATTCGGTGTTCTTTTCACTTCTCACTTTTTAAGGCTTTTCTTGGATTTTTATATTGTAGATCAAATTTTTTCTTCAATTCTGGTCTTCTTATGAAAGCTTGAAATCCTACTGTTCCGCTGAATGATTCCGCTCTTTTACACTTGAGGTGTTATGCTTAATTTCCCTAGACAGGAAATTCTTGAAAGCAGTCCTGCCTCCTCCGTCTTCCAGAATATCATCTTCCATGATTCCTGATCCTGCAATGTTGTAGATTCTGGCTGGTCGCTATTTGAATTGTGTCTTTTTCGGTACTTTTAGTATTTTTTTCCTTGACATGATAGTTCTGAAATTTAGCGTTAGAGATTTTATGTTGATTTCTTTCCTGTGGTGAACCAGGGATTCTTTCAATGTCAATAATGTCTTTTGTTTTCCTGAACATCAGAGCAGCTTTCCTCGATACTTTCTTGAAAAATGCTGTCCAGTTCCTCCTTTTGATTATGGCTTTCATGTAGTTCAATGATTATGACAGTGTTTCTCTTGGATATATTTTCCAAGTCAGTTGGTCTTCCAGTGAGATATTTTATGTTGCCTTCCATACTGAGGCACATGGGGGATCCTGGTGTTGGCATTTTCCTGTTCACCAGGGTTCAGGATGTCCAGTTAATTTGCTGAGGCTTACTGGTAAGCTACTTGTCTTAGACTGTGTTCTCCTTTTGCTTGAGTGAGACACGCCTCTCTTGCTGATCTGCCAAGTTCCTTGGGCTAATGGATTGTTTCACCCGATATTTTTGCTGGTTCTGCTGAGCCAGTACATGTTTTGTCTCTTCGATGATTGCACAGAGGTATACATGAGAGAGTTTTGATGATTTATTGATTGCTCTCCAGTCTTAACTCCAAGAAGTTGTTGATGGAGTTGTGAACTGATTCATTCATTCTGGAGAGCAAATAGGCACTACGACCAATGGGCTATAAAACTGTGGATACTGTTTGATCCAATAATATCACTACTAAATCTGTATCCTAAAGAGTTCCCAAAAAAACGAAAATATTTGTAAATAGCTCTTTTTTGGTCGCAAAGATCTGGAAATTGAGGGCATGTTCAAAAACTGGGGAATGACTGAAGGAGTTGTCATATATGTTTGTAATGGAATACTATCATGGTTTAAGAAATGATTAGCAGAAAGAATTCAGAAAAACCTGGAAAGAGGTGCATTGATGCAAAGCGAACAGAGCAGAAGCAGAAGAATGTTGTAGATAATAAGATCAATAACTGTGAAGGACTTGGTTACAAAGATCCAAGAAAACTTTGAAGAACCTATGATGGAAAATGCTATCGACCTCCAAAGAAACAATTGATGAAATTTAAATGCAGATCAAAACATACTGGTTTTCTTTTTTTTTTTTTTTTGGCGTTCTTTTCCTTTCATCTCTGCTGTCTTTTCCAACACAACTAACATGGAAATGCATTTTGGATAGGCATATATGACTTTTATTAGATTGTTTGTTTTCTCAATGAAGGATGAGAGTAGGGAAGGTAAGAGAGAAAAAAAAAACCAAAAAAATTGTAAAAGAAAGCAGTTTAAAATGTATTTACATGTATTAAGATATTAGTGTTTATATGTACAAATGAATACAAAATACGAGAACTTTTTAGAAGTATTTTTAAGATAGAAAGGGTGATATCATAAGTAAATTATAGGAGCACTGGAACATTTATCTGACAGGTCAATGAATAAGTGATGAGTCTGTGACCCCCAAAAAACAGAAAGATCACAACAAGAAAACATTAATTTTGATAATAATATGTTACCTGTTTTGAACAAACACCACCAAAGGAAGCAAAATTAGAAGGAAAACAGAAAATTAATAGAAAAACTTTTTCTCATAGTACTTCTCTGATATGGATGAATATCTCATATATACAAGCAATTGAGTGAAATTTAGTAAAATAAGAGCCATTCCAAGACTTCTGGGAACCAACATGGCAGAGCAAGCAGGAAATCACTTGCCCTCTTCAAAATTCAAGAATATAAAAACACTACCAAAATTATTAGCAGTTATATATATAACAAAGTCCAGCAGCAAAAGATGGAGAAATTGCATTTAAAATTACTGTAGACAATACAAAATATTTGGGAGTATATCTGCCAAGACACATCTTAGGAACTATAGGAACGGAATTACAAAGCGCTTTTCACACAAATTGAGATGCAACAACTGAGAAAATAAATGTAGTTCATGGATAGACTGAGCTAATAAGTAGTAATAACAATTCTACATCTATGAGCAGCTAATATTTCTTTAGTGGTTTACATTTGGCCATGTGTGAAAAATATTCTACACTTGTGTTAATAAATTCCCTGGATTTATCTTGGTAGGTGGATTGCAAAGGGTTTGATATTTACATAAGTTTTAAATATATGTTTCTCCCCACATTTTCCTGGTGAGTTTTGTTGGTAACATACACAAATGCTGATAATTTGGGTCTATTTTGTATCTTATTATTTTCCTAAAATTGATAAAACTAGTCTCTATAGTTTTCCTCTTAAGTTCCTTATATCCATCATGTCATATTCAAAGAGCTGTATTTCCTCATTGCTATTTTTTCTCTTTGTTTTCTTGTTTTATTGATGTACCTAACATATCAAATACAATATTGAATAATAGAGGTGAAAATGAATATCTTTTTTCTCTTGTGATATATTAAGAAGTTCCTAGGTTGTCACCATCACAGATAATGCATTTATTAGTTTGAAATAAATACTATTTATGGTTTTAAGACAGGTTCAACTCATTCCTATGCTTTCAAGTGTTTTAAATAAGAATGGGTATTAAATTTTATCAAAAAAATGTAGATTTATTGATGTGATTCAATTATTTTGATTATTTTTCCCATTGACTGAGTCAATAATGTTCATATTTTTCAAAATATTGATTAATTTCTACATAAGTCCCTGCTGCATGATCTTTGTGATATATTGCTGAAATACCCTGCTAGTATTTTGTTTAAAATTTTTGCATCAGTATTCACTACAGATATTGGCTCTTAGTTTTCTCTGTACTTTTGCTTTCCATCCTTCAAGTATCACAATAATATTTAGTTATAAAATTAATTTAGTAGGATTCCTTTAATTTTTTCAAATTATTTTTATAATACTGGGATTATTTGATTTTTAAATGCTTTGGGTTGCAGGGATTTCATTTTCTTGTGGAGCTCATACTTCAGCTTGGTCACTATTTTTTCTAAGATAAAGATATCTAGTTATTCTATTTCTTCACCTTTAGACATATATATGTATATGTCCATCCAATAAACTTAGATAGTTTTAAAGGCACATAATTGGTCAAATATATTCCAGTAATTTCTTCATTTTTGTCCTCATTGAAGGTACATTCATCGTTTTAATTTTTAATACTGATAATTTGAGTTTTAATATCAAATTAACCATTGATTTTATTGGTTCAAGGTGTTTTACCTTAAATTTTATTAGTCTCTCAAATGTTTACTTTCAATTTCATGAATCATTGCTTTTCTGGATTTTTACTTTAGGGTTTAATTGAACATTTCTATTTTTTCTAGTTATTAAAATTACACACCCAATTCATTGATCTGAATTTTGTCTTCGTTTTTTACTTAATCATTAAAAGATAAAGGAAAACATTTTGGTCATCACTGCTGTGACTAAAACCTACAAATTTTTGTATGGCACCGTATCACAAGGATGATATATTGTGATAAGGTGAAATTTATAAAAAAAAAAAAAAAAGTAAAGAAGCTTCAGTATTGGAAAAATTGTCAGCATAATTAACTATCAATTACAAAACCAAAAGAAATCATATGATTATCTCAACAGATTTTTTATAAAAGCATTTCACAAAATGCAAATCTATATGTATTAAAAGCAGTAGTCAGCATAGGAACAAACTAATATTCCGTTAAAATGATAGTTATTACATATTTAAAAGCATCACCACATATTATTTCCAATGTAAAAAAAATCTAGAAACCGTCCCAATAAGACCGGGGTTAAACAAGGGTGCCTGTTACATTACTAATATTATGGGGTGCCTATTATTGCCCTAGAAATGCTAGCTATAGGTATAAGAGATGGACAAGAAATGGAAGAAATTGGAATAGACAAAAAGGAAACAAAATCACCCCTCTTTGCAGATGATTTGATGATATACTTAGAGAACACTAGATTAGTAATTAGAAAGTTAGCTAATATACTTAGCAATTCTAGAGAATTATCTGGGGGTGGAGAAAAGATAGCCATGTAAAAGTACAGTCCTGCTCCAGTTCCCCCCCAAAACCCTTTAAGTACCTGTTTAAAAAAATTGTAAACAAATTCTAAAGCATCAGAAGTGACAAAAAGAGAGAATGAAACAGATTTCCAGGGCAGGACAACCTGGAAGGCAGACTAGAATGGTCCATTGAACCAGGCTTGGAGCTAAGCACAGCCCAAAGTGTGCCATAAAGCACAGACAGGGCTGGAGAAGACTTCAAGGCATGGAGCCGTGAATAGCTGCCACAGTTTCCACATTGTTAACCGACAAATGCCAAAGACAGCTTCAAAGGTCAGTGAGAAAACTCTTATGGCTAGGGGAGAGGGAATTGTGGTTAGACCCCAGTCCCAGGGAACCAATAGTGTCCAGTTCTGGATTTCTCAGTCTACAGACTCTAGGGAATAGGGCAGCTGATCTTGGTCTCAGTTCTGAGTGGCAGTACTTGGGTGAGGAGGAGGGCTAATGTGGCACAGTTGGTGGCAGCCATGGAGATGGTATCCTGCTGTCAATTCCAGGGCAAAAAATAATATTTTGGTTGCTCACAGACCAGAGTGCAAACCAGGAAAGGAGTAAACACCTCTCCTTTGACAATGCCTCTTCAGAGAAACTCAAAACTTACAGGTTCCTAACGACATCTCCAGGGAACAGCTGCTCAAATCATCTGAAGCCCAGGGTGGTACACAGTAAACTTGACAAAGGACTCTAAACTGAAGTAAAATGAACCAAAAGTGGGGAAATAAGACTACAGAAGGTGACTTTCTTCGTGAAAAGATACTTTCATTCATCCTTTCAGATGAGGAAGAGCAAAAAGTACAACTGGAGGTAGACAGCAGGATGAAGCCTCCTTCATCCAAAGCCTCCCAAAAATGTGCAATGGTCTCAGGGCATGGAAGAGATCAAAAGCGATTTTCAAACTCAAGTAAAAGAGATAGAGGAAAAATTGGGAAGAGAAATGAGAGTGATGCAAGAAAATCTTGAAAAATATATCAACTGCTTTTAAAAGAGTAACAAAAATGTTGAAGAAATTAGCACTTTTAAAAATAGACTAACCCACCATTTAATTTATAACCAATTCATCTATCTATGTATATCCCTTTCACATTTCATAATAAATATAAAATTCTCAAGATTAAAGAGTACCATATTCATTTCAGGCATGTAAACAGTTTGTCCATGTTGTGTAACAATTTTTCTCCCTGTTAACCTGTTTATGCCTCTCTTGAGAATTGCGTTGGAAAATCAAATTTTCTATTGAGTTCTGCCCTTTACATCAGGAAGGTCTGGAAATCCCAATGTCCATCCCCTTGCCTGAAATATTATGCTCAAATTTGCTTGGTAATTAATCCTTGGTTGTAGTCCCAGCTCCTTTGCGTTTCGGAATATTGTATTCCAATTCCTTCGATCATTTGATGTAGAAGCTACAAGGTCCTGGGTGGTCCTGACTGTAGCTCCTTGGTATCTGAATGGTTTCTTTCTGGCTGCCTGAAGTATTTTCTCCTTCACTTGATAATTCTGGAATTTCGCAATGATATTCCTTGGTGTTTTTAGTTTGGAGTTCCTTTCAGGAGGTGAATGGTGGATTCTTTTGATGAGTATTTTGCCCTCTGGGTCTAGAATGAATGGGCAATTTTCCTGGTTGATTTCGTGGATGATATTTTCCAGGATCTTTTTTTCATCATGGTTTTCTGGTACACCAAAAATCCTTAGATTATCTATTCTGGATCTATTTTCTAGTTCAGTTGCTGTTCCAATTAGATATTTTACATTTTCTTCTATCTTTTCGTTCTTTACATTCTGTTTGACTGATTTTTGACATCTCATTCATTCATTAAATTCTACTTGCCCGATTTTGTTTTTTATTAAATTGTTTTCTTCAGCTAACTTGTGCATCTCCTTTTCCATTTGTCCAATTGTTTCTTTTAAAGAGTTATTTTCAGCAGTTAGGTTTTGTCATTTGTCCAATGTTCTGTTTTGAGGAGCTGTTCTCTTCAGTGAATTCTTTTTTCATATTTTTAAAATCATTGGCAACTGTTTTTTCTATTTATCTAATTTAGGTTTTAAAATCCTTCCAAAGCTCTTCCAAGAAGGTTTTTTGTGTTTCAGACCAGTTCATATTTCCTTCTGACTTTGCAGATAGGAGTACAATCTCAGTGCTGACCTCTTTGGTATTTGTGTTTTGGTCCTTGTCCCCATAGAAAGACTCTATGGTCTATTTTCTACTTTGCTTCTTAGTCATGATAATAACTCTTTTACTGGCTTTTAAAGCACATTTCTGCGTTTGTGGCACAGAGAGCTCTATCCCACAGTTCTTGTGCCTAAAACTTGAAAGTTTGTGTGTTGTGGCCTCTGGTTCTTTCAGCTAGACACTAAAATGCTGCAGCTTACCTGTGGCTGAGTTAGGTGGTGTTTGAAAGCAAAGGTCAGGTGAGGTCATTTTGCATTTTCTCCACAGCTACCCTAGAACTAGCTCCTTAAGTATGGGAGAGGGGTGTTCTGCATGCTGGAAGCACCTCTGCTGAGCTAGAACACAGGCAAGCTCAGCTCTCTGTGCTACTTTCTTCCCGATTCCACTGGGGTGCTGGGGCACACTTGGAGTCCTGGTGTTGGCAGTTTCTGGCTTCACCCTGCTGGGGTTCAGTATCTTCTCCTGGTTTTCTGAGGAGGGGCTGTCTGGGTTAACTGTTATCCTACACTGGAAGCCTTGGACCCCAACAAGAGGAACCTTCTTTAGTGCTCTTACTAGCCTCACAGTCTGTGAGTCCGTTTACCCCTTCTGCTGCTCTCACTGCTGAAGGGTTTTCCCTGGGAGATATTCTCTAGGTTGGTCAAAGTCAGCAAGGGAGAGAGATAGCAACTACTAATCATTCTGTCATCTGTGAATTAAGAGTGCGACAGGATTGTAATGGGAAATGTGAAAAGGAGGAGGAGGAAAAAAATGAATTCTATCACAGTAATAGGCACAAAAAATATATTATAATAGTGGGAGAGAGGGGAGGGAGATGAGTGTTGTTTGTGAGGTACTCTCGTCTACTTGGATTCAAGCAGGGTATAAGAAACTCAGTTAAATATAGAAATACATTTAGTTGTATAGGCAGTAGGAGGGGAAAGGGGAAAGAAAAGGAAGGTGAGGCTAAAAGGGAGGGAAAAGGTAGTAAGGGAAAGGAGTTTAAAAGGGAGGAGGGCTGAAAGAAGGGAGAGAATACTGAGAGAGGCAGTAGTCAAAAATTAAAACTCTACTGTGCAGGGAAAGTGAGAAGGGAGAAATAAAAGCATGAAGAAGGGGGAAAAGGTTGGAGGAAAAGACATAGAAAATAATAATAACTGTGAATGATAATGGGATGAACTATCCCATTAAATGGAGAAGGAGAGCATAATGAATTAAAAACCATAATCCAACAACATGTTGCTTACAAGAAACACCCTGGAAATGGGGAGATACATATAGGATAAACGTAAAAGGTTGAAGCAGAATATATTGTGCTACTGATGATGTATAAAAAGCAGGGGTAGCAATCCTAATCCAGACAAAGCAAAAGCAGAAATAGATCTAATCAAAAGAGATAAGGAAGGAAAGTATATGCTGCTAAAAGGCACCATAGACAAAGAAGAAATATCATCACTAAACATATATGCTCCAAGTAGTACAGCATCCAGATTCTAAGAGAAGAAGTTAAGGGAGTTACAGGAAGAAATAGACAGGAAAACTATACTAGTAGGGGCCCTCAAATTCGCCTTCTCGGCACTTGATAAATCTAGCCTCAAAATAAACAAGAAAGAAGTTAACGAGGTGAATAGAACTCTGGATAAGGTAGATATGATAGATCTCTGGAGAAAACTGAATGAGAATAGAAACGAATATACCTTTTCCTAAGCAGGAACATGGCACATATACAAAAATGGAACATGTACTATGTCATAAAAATCTCACAATCCAGTGAAGAAAGGCAAAGATACTTATTGCATCCTTCTCAGACCATAATGCAACAAAAATTAATGTAATCAAAAGCCATGGAAACCGAAACCAAAAAATAACTGAAAACTAAACAATCTAATCCTAAAGAATGAGTTGATTAAACAACAAATTATATAAACAATCAGCAACTTCATTCAAGAGAATGACAACAATGAGATAACCTAACAAATTTTATGGGATACTGCAAAAGCATTTCTTAGAGGAAGTTTTATATCTTTGGTTGTTTACTTGAATAAAGTAGAGAAAGAAAAGGTCAATGAATTGGGCATACAGCTGGAAAAAACCCGAAAAAGAACAAATTGAAAATGCCGAAGTAAATACCAAATTAGAAATACTGCAAATGAAAGGAGAGATTAATGAAATTGAAATTATGAAAACTATTGAACCAATAACTAAAACTAGGAGCTGGTCTCATGAAAAAAATAATGAAATTGATAAACCTTTGGACAATTTGATAAGGAAAAAAGAAAGAAGAAAACCAAATTATCAAAATGAAAAAGGTGAACTCAGGTACAATGAGGAGGAAATTAAAACAATAATAGAAAATTGCTTTGTCTAACTGTATGCCCATAAATGTGACAATCTAAATGCGATGGATAATCATTTTAAAAGATATAAATTGGTCAGACTAACAGAAGAGGAAGTTACATACTTAAATAACCCCATCTCACAACATGAAAATGAAGAAGCCATCAATTAAGTCCCTAGGAAAAAAATCTCAAGGGCCAGATGGATTCCCAAGTGAATTCCATCAAACATTTAAAGAACAGTTAGTTCTAGTATGACATAGACTATTGGGGAAAATTGGGGAGGAGGGAGTCCTTGCAAATTCATTTTATGATACAAATATGGTTTTGATATCGAAGCCAGGAAGAGACAAAACAGAGAAAAAAAATTATTGACCAAATTCTATTATGAGTGTAGATGCAGAAATTTTAAGTAGGATTTTAGCAAAAACAGCACAGCAACTTATTACGAGAATAATACATTTTGATCAGGTAGAATTTATGCCAGAAATTCAAGGCTGGTTCAATATTAGGAAAACTATTTACATTGTTGATCATATCAACAACACAACTAAGAGAAACCACACGATAATCCCTATAGATGAAAAAAAAACTTTTGACAAAATACAACACCCATTCCTATTGAAAACACTAGGGAACATAGGAATATATGGAACTTTTCATAAAACAACATGCAGTCTATCTAAAACCTTCAGTAATCATTATATGCATTATGGATAAGCTAGATGCATTTACAATAATATAGAAGTGAAACAAGTATGTCCATTATCACCATGATTATTCAATATAGTACTAGAAATATTAGCTGTAGCAATAAGAGAAGAAAGAGAAATTGAAGGAATTAGAATAGGCAACGAAAAAACTGAGTTATCACTCTTTGCAGGTCATATGGTGATATACTTAGAGAATCCCAGAGAATCAAGTAAAAACCTACTTGAAATAACAAACAACTTTGCAAAGTTGCAGGTTACAAAATAAATCCCCACAAATCTTCTGCATATCTATAAATTACTAACAAAGGTGAACAGCAAGTGATAGAAAGAGAAATTCCATTTAAAGCTAGGCTAGATAGTATAAATTATGTGGGAGTCCATCTGCCTAAACAAACCTGGGGACTATATGAACACAATTACAAAACACTTTTAGCACAAATAAATGAATTATATAATAAGAAAAGGAAAGATCTAAGCTGAACAGAAAATTTGACTTGCAAATACAAGAATCCAGAGAAACATGAACAGATAAACTTAAAAGAGAAGACATAAGGGACACATGAAACTTAAAATTTTTTCATTTCTCCATGGAAAGATATTTGTAACTCACGAGACTTTTGTCAGAGGGAGTATATATATATGTGTGTGTGTGTGTGTGTGTGTGTGTGTGTGTGTGTGTGTATACATATGTATATGTAAGTGTGTGTGCCTAAATATACACATAAATTTACATGTATATATTGATATATGTTGGCATAAACACATAAATATATGTGTATATATATGTGTGTGTGTGTGTGTGTGTGTGTATATATATATATATATACATATATATATATATATATATGAAGGTATGTGTATATCATACATTTGTAAGTATGCATATGTACCTGGGTGCACATATATATATATATATATATATGTATATATATATATACATATATATATACGTATATATATGTATATATATATACGTATATATATATGTATATATATATATACATATATATATATACGTATATATAGGCATGTATGTGCATAGACAGAGGGCAGAGGGTAAGCTCAATTTGAAGGGAGAATAAAAATAAAATTTACTGTAGAGTGGAATGTACTAGGAGTAAGAGAAAGAGAGAGGTAGAATGTCACAAATCATCTCACATAAAAGAGGCAAGACAGGACTTTTACAATGGAGGGGAAGGGAGAGTAGATGAAATTAAATAACTGAGCCTTACTCTCACGGGATTTGACTTAAAGATGGAACAACACACACACTATTGGAAATGGAAATCTATTTTACCCTACAGGAAGGCAAGGGGGAAGGGGATAGGAGAGGGAAGTTAATAAAAGCTACAGCAAATTAAGGAAAAGAATAATCAGAACCAAATACTATTGTGGGAGGACAGATCAAGGGAGAGAATGGAATAAATGGAGGGCACGATGGGACCAAAGGAAATAGGATTGTTCTTCCACAACATACTATCATGTAAGTGTTTTGCATGGCTACACTTGTATGAGCTGTATTGAATTGCTTGCTTTCCAATGAGGGTGGGTGGGGAGAGAGAAAGGGAGACCATATGGAACTTGAAACTTTAATAATTAATGTTTACTAGTGTTTTAGCTTGCAGTTGGGAAATAAGATGTACAGGCAATGGATTACAGCAATGTATTTTGCCCTACAGGAAAACAGAGGGGAGGAAGATGGAAGAAGATATGTCAACAGAAGAGAGGACAGACTGAAGGAAGGGATGGATAGAGTGCATGCTGTCCTGGGTTAGGGGGTAGAGACAAATGGGGACAAAATTTTTAAATCAAACTATTGTGGACATGAATGTTGAGATCTGCGAAATGAGTAAATTATATATTTTAAAATGTAAACAAGACAAAATAGAATGGTCAGAAAGTAGGTAAATGATAAATAAATTCACCTAAATTATAAAAAAATAATATTTATCAACTCTAGCAAAGTTGCCAGATATCAAATAAACCAACATAATTCATGAGCATATCTATATATTATACACAAAGCCCAGCAGTAACAGATAGAGACTTTTTACTTATAATAACTGCAGACAATGTAAAATACTTGGGACTCTACCTGCCAAGACAAACCCAGGAACTCTATTAGCACAATTACAAAACACTTTTCACACAAATTACCTCAGATCTGAAACATTGGAAAAATAGCAGTTGCACCTGAGTAGGCCAGAACAATGTAATGAAAGCATTTGTACGTAAATTATCTTGCTCATTTAGTGATATAAAAACCAAACTGCTAAGGGCAATTTGAAGGAGGATAGATAGATAGATTAGATAGATAGATAGATAGATAGATAGATAGATAGATAGATAGATAGATAGAGGGTGTAGGTATGAGATGACAGTGATAAAATATCCCACCCACCACAAAAAGCACCCAAAAATAAGGGGTGAGAACGAAGACCATACTGGGAGAAGAGAGAAAGGGGAGATAAAAATGGGCAATATATATGACATTAACGAGGCATGAAAGAGCTAGTATAGTGAATGAGGAGAAAGGGAGGGGACAGTCAATGCTTTCTGTTTCTAATATAATCTCTTGTGTGTAGTGGGACATTGACAGAATTTTCTTTGAGGGGCATGACTTTGTCTTCTCCATTGTCCGGGGTAGAACATTTTGAACTGAACTTCCAAGTGGAGGCACCACTCTCCTTACTCAGAGCTCCCAAGTCAGCCATCACTATGGCCTTAAGAAAAAGCAGTATCTTATCCCTGCTTTTTTCTTCTTTCTCTTTCTTTTCCATTGACTAAGAAATGAGGTGGGTCAGTGTTCTTATTCCAGGAGGGATAGGGGGTGAAGAGGAGAAAATAAGGGTGGGAGTTTATGAGATCCATTAGGAACTTTCCAAATTACAAATTATTTTGCTATCAGTCATTGGGTTTGGGAAATCTTGTGCAACGCATAGAATCCGAAATCTGTCAGTTTGTATTTTTTTTTTCCTTTCCAGGCATAGAACTTGTATTTTAATTTCTCTGTCATCGCTTCATGATCTTTACATAAAAAATGAGAACTCCATACATCATGTTGAATATAATTAAATTTTAATGAAAATTGCATTATAGAAATTGTATTAATTAAAATAATTATATTATTTAAATATATTAAATTAATTATATACATTATGTTAATTATATAATTTAAATTTAATTTTCCCCCTTTTTTATTTTCTTTCTGAGAAAGCTCTAGCAGGGATACTGCTGGATCAATGGGTATCCTTTTGTGGTGTCCAAGAACTGGAAATTGAGGGGATACCCGTCAACTGGGGAAAGGCTGATCAAACCATGACGTATGCTTGTGATGGAATTTTACTGTGCTCTAAGCAATGACAAGCTATATTATTTCAGAAAAACCTGAAAGGTTCACTTGAACTAATGCAAAGTGAAGTGAGCAAAACCAGAAGAAAGTTGTACACAGAAACAGCAATATTGTGTGATGACCAGCTATGATAGGCTTAGTTCTTCTCCGCAATAAAATGACCCAATACATTCACAAAGGACTCATGATGTAGCATGGTATCCATCTACAGAGAAAGACCCATAGAAACTGAATGCAGATGAAAGCTTAATATTTTCATTTTTTTGTTTTTTTCTTTCTCCTGTCTTTTTGCTTCTGTTCTGATTCTTCTTTCTCAACATAACTAATGTGAGTATATGTTTAACATCATAATATTTACATAATCTTTATGAGATTTCTTGCTGTCTCTGAGAGGTGGAAAAGAAGTGAGGGAGGGAGGGAGAGAGAAAAAGTTGGAACTCAAAATCTTGTAAAAGTGAAAGTTGATAACTGCATGTTATTGGAAAACGAAATACAATTAAATGCAATAAATTATAAAAAAAAACATTTAAAGTTCGTCAGTATTTGTCAGTAATAGAATATTTACATTGATGAACATTAATTTTGAATAAGGGATTGATGACCAGATGCATAGTTTGGCAAACATGAACCTCAGCACAGTTCTTTTCATTAAGGTTGGATAAGTTGAATCCTCAGTTTAAAAGATGTGGACTCTCATGACCGTATGGAAAATTTTTTCTAAACATTTCTATTATGGTGCTAGTGGAGTCAACATCACTGGGGAGGAAGTGCTTTATGGCCATTGAGTGCAGGAAACCAAGGCACAGAGTGAGAGCGCACCTGAAAGGGATAACTAGAAATTCCTTACTTTTAAAAAGGAATTTATATCCATTTGAATAAATCATTTAGTAATGTTGACTCATTTGCTTTAATCGTTTGGGAACACTCTTGTTAAGTCAGTCAGTAGATGTTCCTCATGTAGTGTCAATTCCCTTCATACTTCAAGGCCAAAAATTCCTCTCACCTTGATTAACCAAATTCTTCACATCACCCAAAGCAACAAGTGTTTCTTTACACTTGCTTACAATTTGTGAATGAGATACTCTTTAGGCCCTATGTAAAGCCATGTTTAATCTATGAATAAGGCATACGATATTACTGTGTCCATGTAATACTGAGAAGATTAGAATGGGTCCTGTAACATTTTCTTATTGATCCTATTTACAATTACTTGATAATGTTCTATAACTGACTAGATGGTTATGGTTCTACATCTCTGAACTTAGTTCAGAATTCAGCTCACCTGTAATGGTTTAAATTTTGGAATCTAATTCTCTTGCAAACCACTGATCTTTTCTTCTCTCAAACAATTTAGCTAATCTTGAGCAAATATGACTTGACATAAGACGATTAGACCTGATAACTTTACACCACCAAACTGTCCTTCAAAAATATCTCATTTGGCTTTTTAGAAACGGGTTTGCTACCAGAACACAGGTGTTGTGAATACCATTGCTAAACGTCCACAAAAATGGACAAGGAAAAGATTCACATTAACATTGTCATCATTGGACATGTAGACTCAGGCAAGTCCAACACTACTGGCCACTTCATCTACAAAAGTGGTGGAATTGATAAGAGAACTATTGAGAAGTTCGAGAAGGAGGCTACTGAGATGGGAAAGGGCTCCTTTAAATACGCCTGGGTCTTGGATAAACTGAAGGCTGAGTATGAGGGTGGTATCACTATTGATATCTCCCTGTGGAAATTTGAGACCAGAAAGTACTATGTGACCATTATTGATGCTCCAGGACACAGAAACTTCATCAAGAACATGATTACAGGCACATCTCAGGTGGACTGTGCTGTCCTGATTGTTGCTACTGGTGTTGGTGAAGTTGAAGCTGGTATCTCAAGGAATGGGCAGACCTGTGAGCATGCTCTTCTGGCCTACACACTAGGTGTAAAACAACTGACTGTTAGTGTAAACAAAATGGATTCCACAGAGCCCCTCTACAGTCAGAAGAGATATGAGGAAATTGTCAAGGAAGTCAGCACCTATATTGAGAAAACTGGCTACAACCCTGATACAGTAGCTTTTATGCCAGTTTCAAGTTGGAATGGTGTCAACATGCTGGAGCCTAAATCTAATATGCCTTGGTTCAAGGGATGCAAAGTCAGTCGTAAGGGTGGCATTGCCAATGGAACTACACCGCTTGAAGCTTTGGATTGCATTTTGCCACCAGCTCCTCCAACTGACAAGTCCTTTCATCTACCCCTCCAAGATGTCTACAAGATTGACAGCATTGGTACGGTACCTGTTGGCAGAGTGGAAACTGGTGTTCTAGGCATGGTGGTCACCTTCACCGCAGTCAGTATTACAACTGAAGTCAAGTCTGTCGGAATGCACTATGACGCTTTGAGTGAGGCTCTGCCAAGGGATAATGTTGGTTTCAATGTCAAGAATGTGTCTGTCAAAGAGGCCCATTATGGTATTGTGGCCGGTGATAGCAAGAACAACTCACCTATGGAAACAGCTTGTTTCACTGCACAGATTATTATCCTGAACCATCCAGGCCAAATCAGTCCTGGCTATGCACCTGGTTTGGATTGTCACACTGCTCACATTGCTTGGAACTTTGCTGAAGTGAAGGAGAAGATTGATCATCGTTCTGGTAAGAAGCTGGAAGATGGTCCTAAGTTCTTGAAATCTGGTAATGCCACCATCATTCACATGGTTGCAGGCAAACCCTTGTGTGGAGAGTTTCTCTGATTTTCCTGCTCTACGTCGTTTTGCTGTTCCTGATATGATCCACACTGTTGCAGTTGGTGTCATAAAGGCAGCTGACAAGAAGGCTGCTGGAGCTGGCAAGGTCAAAAAATCTGCCCAGAAGTTCCAAAAGGCTGAATGAATATTCTGTAAAACACCTGCCACCCAACTTTCAATCAGTGGTGGAAGAATGGTCTCAGAACTGTTTGTCTCAGTTGGCCATTTAAGTTTAATAGTAAAAGACTGGTTAATATTTACAATGCATCATAAAAGATTCAGGAGGAAAGGAGTGTTTTTTGGACTATTTGTTTGGTGGCAGTTTTAAGTTATTAGTTTTTAAAATCAGTAATTTTTAAATGGAAACAACTTGATCAAAGTTCTGTCACAGAATTTTGAGACCATTAAAGCAGTTTAATGTGAAAAAAAAAATCTGATTTGCTTTCAAAATAAGTCTAGGCGATTATCTTAGAACTTGTAAGTGGACTCAATTAATTACCACTGCTTAATCACAGGTAGGAGTGTTCTTAGGCCCCATTTCCTACTTCCAGATAATTGTATTGTTCCCCATGACTCAGCTATATAATCAGTCCTGTTGACTTTAAGCCCTTAATGTCACCTATCTTATTCTGTTCTTTGTTCTGTACTCACCAAAATCTATAAAAGGAGACCTGTCTTTTGCTTTAGGTCTTTGGTTGCAGAATGAGTCAGTCACTGACACTTTTTATTTTCAGATTACCAGTCCTGATAAGAGAATGTTGTCTTGCTTAGAAAAATTTCTCTTAATTTACGCTATTGCAAAACATATTTAAAAGAAATGAATACTTGATAAAAATTCCTATGGATTTTCGTACTTAATATACTAAAATGACAGAGAATTTACTCCTCACATATATAATATGAAAATCACAAATGCAATACATCTCAGCAATATGGTTGAGTCTCATTCAGAAAGGAACAGAAGGTCAAATCAGCAACAAGCATTCATTTATTAATCATGTATTTTGTACCAGGCACATTGCTATGCTAAGTACTGGGGATATAAAGGAAGGAAAAAATAGTACCTGGTTTGTAGGAGGTCAGTCTCATTCACAGAGACAACATGAAAAAAATATTCATGAATCCATATTTATATAATGTGTATATATATATATATACACACATATATGTATGTATATATGTGTATACATGTATACATACATACCCCCTATATATATATATACATATACATGTATTTATTTATTTGTTTATTTATTTGTTCACTCATTCATTCATTCATTCATTTATTCATTCATTTATTTATTTATGTGCCAGGCACAGGTACTAGAATTACAGAAGATGGGGAAAGTAGAAGGGGGGAAGATTTTAGATGAGAAAGGAAGGAGAACAAATGGGCCGCTACGCAGGGATGAGGAGAAGAAAAATTCCAGCCATTAATAACACAAGCAGTAGTGAAATGGAATCTTTTGTGAAAGTAGTAGCAAGGAGGTCAGTGTCACTGGATTGCTGAGTATATGGAAAGGAGAAAGGTAGAATAAGATAGGAAGAAACCACGCTATGGGTGGTATGGAATGATTTAAAAGTCAAATACGATTGTATATTTTTTTTTTTTCTGGATGTAATAAAGTATCAGGAATTTGGAGGAAATGCTGAGATCTAGACATTAGAAAGACAATTTTGATAGCTGGATTTAGTATGAACTGGAGGGAAGAGAGTAGTGAGGCTTGCAGAACAAACAGGAGGCTAGCACAATGATTCAAGCGGAGGGGTTAAGAGCCTACCTCACAGAGGTTGCAGTACCTGAGGAGAGAAGAGAGAGCATAACAGACATGTGATGAAAGTTGAATTGACATGACATAACTACTGATTGAACATGGGATGGGGGTAGGAGGGAGCGTGAAGCATTGAGAAAAGTTTTGGAAAAGTTTCTTTCTCCTGGGACAGAAGGAAAAACACCACAGGCCATAAATAGAAATAGTTCAGATTTGCTCTACATCTGTTATTGAATCTAGGCATCTTGTACTCTGTGCATCATGAGCTCAACCCCCTTCCGCACACACTGGCACCTCACCTCCTGGCAGGCGAAGTTTCTTTCTGGTCTCAGAATCCTTTCTCTCCCTGTGTCTCTTGCACAATAATACAGAGCTCCATCCCCGGTATTAAGGGTATTGATCTGTAAATGTAACATGCTGTTGCCATCTTCTCTGGAGATCGTGAATAGACCTTTCACGGAATCTGCATAGTATGTACTACTTCCACCAGTGCTAATTCTTGCAACCCATTCCAGTCCCTTCCCTGGAGCCTGCTGGACCCAGTTCATCCAGTAGCTACTGAAGGTAAATCCAGAAGCTTTGCAAGAGAGACACAGAGAACCTCCAGGCTGTCTCACAACTCCAGATTCCACCAGCTGCACATCACACTGGACACCTGCAACACAGAGACATTGCTTTAAAGTGAGTAGTCACAATAAGTCACCATTTCATATTTTCCACCTTTCTCCGTAAAACTACCTCGGAAAATATTCAGAAGGACAATCCAGTTCAGTCTAAACTTCATGGTATGCTTCTAAGTTAGTCCTCTAGGGCACAAACAGCTTGAACTTGTCTGCCAGAGAGGCAGGTACAGGTTTTGAGCTGTTTTTCATCCCAGTAGGGAGGGACCTAAATCGCATGGCTTACTCTATTCAAAAAGAAGAAGAACATCTTCTTCCTCCCTGTAAGAAGTTTCTTTCTTGAACTTCAGTAGGAAAGTTTTTCTACAGCTTGTTCCAACCAATGTTGGTGTCACTGAAACTCCCAGAATTCATGATTTTCACTCAATATCAATTATCCCACATCACTTCAACAAGTAAACCGCATGTTGTAGTCCTTTATGTGTTCTTAATGCACTTGTAATCAATCTTATTCATATTTCTGACTGTACAAACTCCTCAATTATCTTCCAATTCCATTGAGTAATGGATAGAATCTTTTTTTTTTAATAATCTGTTTCTTATCAGTGTCTCTTGTCCTGATCCTTCCCACTCTTCTGCTTCCTGACTCAGCTTTTTACCTGCTTTTACCTGGGATTACATTTCACCTAAATTATTTCCTCATAGCCCATTTATGGCCAACCATTGGCTTTCTAGGAATATCTCACATTCCTTGTTTTACTCCACTAGGTATAGAAACTGAGTTATGAAAGTTACAGTTCATAATAAGAAAATTGAAAATCTTCTCCAACAAATGCCTAGTCTCTTTCGAAGGCATATCCTGTCTGAAGGGTCAGAGAAATTTTTATCTTCTGTGACACTGATCTAATAGTCTGATTTATGGAGCAAGTATGACTCAGATTTCTATGACAAGATCCTCATATTTTAAGTACCAGCCTCATCACCCAGAATATCTACCTCTATTCCCACCTGCTGAACATTTAATTGGATACTCAAGAATATGTTTTCATTCTCACTTCTACATTCGTTTTATAAAGAAAAAAAATTTGTAATTTAAAGTGCCTTATGCTTTTAGAGACTTGCCTCCAGAGCTCTTTCTGAGATCATCATATTTTTCGACGACTCAACTCAATGGTGGAAAAAAAAACATAAAACGACATCAATCCCTCTCTTAACCACCATCACATCTATGGCGTCTTCATCATAGAGCAGGGAGGATGAACCATGTCTATTTGTTATCTCTCCCCTGTTATTCTTATTTCCTTTTAGGTAGTTCCTTGTTTCTCTATTACTTACCAAATTAAGCATAATATAATACATCAAAGCCGTGAATAGAGTTCAATGTCTATATAAGAGAAAAGGCACAATTTGTACTCCAAGTGCTGAGTCCACAATTCATCGTTTCAGATGTGCTAGTAAAAAGAGTCTTAGCCTTTTAGAGTTTTCCCATTTCAGATATTAAATGTCTATGTGTCCTATTCATACACAGCAAATGTTACTAAACAAGGAAGTGTCCCATTAACTGTTCATAAAGCAAATTTAAAGAAATATTTATATTTTTAACTCCCTTAGTTAATATGAACAATTTTAATCATCCTGAGAATATTTGGCATCCTTTCTCATATGATTAAGGCAACTGATGCCACGTGGGCATTACCCAGATTGGCTATGTCCTTTGAATTGATATAAAAGGCAATCTAGTGAGTTGTATTTTCAACAGAGGGAGAGTTAACTCTGCTGTCAAGAGATAAGGAGAAAAGTACCTCCAGGGAATACAATTTTAAAGCTGCCCATCAAAGTCACTGTTCCCATGAAAAGCTACATTTTCACTATTATGAACATGCAACTTAAGTGCAAGAACCTATAAAGGAAGATATCATCTGCCAAAAAAGAAAGAACTCATAAATAGAAGGATGAATAGAATGATTTTACATATATGCATATTTGCATCTAATAGCCATTTCTAGTTTGGATGGAATAGAATAAAGATATTTCCATGATATCTTTTAAAGAGTTTACTTAAATTAATTGAAAGGAATAGTAAGCTGTACATGATAGATTTGCATTTCCTTGTGCAATGTTTTTATTATCCTGTATTATGGAAATGCTTGTTTTATTCCATAAATAAAAAAATTAAATATATATTTTTAAAAGCAACATGGAAATTTCACAATAGAGAAAGGAAATCAGTGTTTTGAAGTGGCAGAAACTTCAGTTCACTTTTCCTTGTGTATTCCATATATATGCATATATACATAGACACATACATACATGTATGCATACATATATACATACACATATATTCACATTTATGTATAAATATTTACATATATATCCACTAGTATATTCCGCATATACTCACTCTTCCACTGAATCTGTCTGTATTTGTGGGAAAGTGTGCCTCATATTTATATTTAAAGTTTCATGCTCTAATTGTTGCCTTTGCTTTGAACTAATTGAGTCTAGTGGTTTGGGCCCATGAGTTGTTTAACAACTTCTATATTATTGGAGCACAGAGACTGGAATATGATAATCCAGATGGCAAAGTAACTAGGATTATGTGGGGAAAAACCATAATACTTGAATGAAATGAGAAGCCATTAACTTATACTCTGTGTAAGATGGAATCCCAGACATGGTGATCTATTAAAAATCATAGCTTAGAAAATGAATCATAAATTCTACATCTAAGCAATAATTTAGATAATGTGTTTGGTAAAAGTCATAACAGGAATATGGTGACCTGTTTATGAGTATTTGGACCAGTATAAAATCTTGTCTTTAGGCTTTTATTGAATAACATTATGTAAAAGCTCAAGCCTGGATATTAGCTCATTACTAAGCAGAAAAATCCTAATATTCACAAATTAGTAGTGATGCATTCTCCTCCCTTTTTCATTCTGGAAATTGTTTTCTTACAGATTCACCAATCAGTCTGGTTGCTACCACAAAATGAAACTCTTAGCACGGATTCTTCATACTGTCTCAACATATGTAACCTAATTTATCAAACACCTACATATCCTAGATTTAAAGGAGCTCGTTGGCCTTTTCTTTGGCATCAAATACATAGCTATTGTTGAAAGGGGAGGAGATGCAGGATTCCTTAGGTTGGGGAATTTCAGACTTTAGAGATTACCTACCCAGATAAACTGAATATAAATCATGTATAAGGAATGTGGATATTCAGTTAAACACAGGACTTTCAAGCATTTCTTATGACAAGACTGGAGCTGGATAGAAAATTTGACTTCCAAAATACCCACCACAATCTTCTGAAGCCCCTTTTCTCAGAACCAAGACTGCTGCAAATAAGACTACTGCACACACTGCAGGGCATGCCCCATCTGTAACAGAGCCAATCCTGAGAGTGGGCTGCTGTTAGGCCTTGTCCTTTTCTCAAATCTTTATTCAGTACAGGGGCACTTTTTCTGGGGAAGACTGGAAGATAGATTTCACACACACACACACACACACACACACACACACACATACACACACACGCACACACACATCTCTTATAGAGGATTCAAATTCCTCTAAGTACTGATTGACACTTTCACTAATTGGCTAGAGGCCTTCCCTTGTACCTCTGAAAAACCTGTGGAAGGGACTAAAACACTTCTGAAGGAAATTATTCCCAGATACAGACTGCCACACTACTGACGGAGCAATAATGGACCAGCTTTTACCTTCCAAATTATCCAGAAGATTTCCTACACCCTTGGTATAACCTACAGTCCCCATTGTTTCTTCAGAAAAGGTTGAAAGGTGAACCATACCCTGAAAAGAACCTTGAAGAAGTTGACTCAGGAAGTTCATGAAGGTTGGGTATGTCTCCTCCCAGTGTCCCTCCTCTAGGTCAGGGTGGCCTCCTGCACTGATATTAAACTCAGTCCCTTTGATGGAATGTTTCTTAGACCTTTTCTGACCACTTATCACTTATCCTTTTAGACAAAGAGGACCAGCTCTTGGCAAAATACTGCCTGGCTCTAGGACAAGTGCAAAAGACCTTATCTCCTTATGTTGATTCACACCCTTCCCCCACACCTCAATAGTCAGTCCCTAGCTCATTCCTAATACTTATCCCAAGAGTCTTGGTCTGTCTTAAATTGTGGAAATCAAGGTATGGACCCCTTGGAAGAAAAGTGGAAGGGGCCATATAAGATCATCCTAACCATTCCTACCAATGCTAAGCTTAAAGGCTCCTCCAGCTAGATCCATGTTTATCAATAAAGCTGTGTCCCTCTTCTGATTTCCGTTCAGATGCACATCAGTATATTTGTGAGTTTTTGGGGGATCTGAATCTGCTTTTCCTGAAAACAAAAAAAGAAAGCCATGAGGTAACCTGAAGGGAGGAAACAATTGTCCCATAAGTTAAACTCTCTGTAATTTTTTTCTCTGCTGTGGTCCTCTTGATCATTTTTATTTTTTTAAACATATTCTCCCTTACAACCCAGTTTCTTCTACTCTGTTTCTTCCCCTTTAATTAAATATTTTCTTTTCCCAAGGAGCAGAAACTCACTAATCTGCCTAGGTAAGGCCTTGACTAATGTAGGTCTGTGATTGCTGGGTATGTCAATCCCACTACAGCCCCCCAAGGCATAACCAAGGTCTGATTTATTCTTTCTGTCTTCCACAAGGGCACTATCCACTTATGTGGCAGGTCATTACCTTTCAGTTTAAGTATCCCTCTCTGGGGCATTGGTCAGTATGACTCCCGTATTGATTCTTCATGGATCGTGGACTTCATCATCTGGGATATACCTATCCCCTATTCCATGAAATTCTCCCAATATTACAACACTATGGCTTCTCTTAGTGGGGAAGGTATACTTTCTGCATGAGGCTATTAAGTCTTTCTTACAAGGCCCCCAATTCTACTCACACTAACGGTTCCTCCTGTTCTGCTTTCACCCCCTTACCATGACCCTCTATGCTATGGTGGATTTTGCTACTGATATCCTGCGGGATCCCTTCTGTAGCTAGGATTATAAAACCTAACTCACTGGGGCCCAACGTTAGTTCCTGGGAGTTTGAGCACATTCTTGAACAGCTCCTAGAATCCCCTCAGCACACCCTCAGCACACATTCATATGCAGATTTGTTACCATTCCAAGTTATTTAGCAGACAAGCTAACATCATATCCTGATGAATTGCTGGAAGGCTCAACTATCCTGATGTCTCAGAGCCTTAACACCTACACCTTATATGGGAGGTACTCCCTGGGAATGATTGGACTCCCAGTTTAAATCTTTTATGCCATATCTCCTCCCAAATTGTATGTGAGAGTTACAAGGAATTTCTGGGATCATTCTGGTTACTCAGAAAAATCTTAACTGGTGGTTACATAGAGCATGAAACAATCTTAACTAATCGAACTGTTGCTGTCCAAGAACTAGCTAACTTCTGGATCCAGAGGAGTCCTTAAACTTCCTTGTTAATATTGTAATGGATGATCAGATATCTCTTCATTACTACTTTCCCTCCTAAGGAGGAGTCTGTGCTATTGTTAACATGTCATACTGTGCTTACATTAATAACTCAAGGAAAGTCCAAGTCTGAGTTGCAAACACGGTTAAAAAGGCTCAATGAAAGAAGAGTTTATAGCCAGCTTCTTTCCTCTGGATGAGGGTACAGTTCTTAGGATTCATGGGATCTCCCATTCTTACACTCCTTTTGATTAATTCATCCTCTTGATCTTTGGGCCCTGCCTACTTAATATATTAATAAGATTTGTGACTTCTAGATTACCTGTGGTCCATTTGCAGATGTTCATGTGGCAAGGTTACCAGCCCCTGCCCTTGATGTTCTTTTGTGGTTTACTTCTCTACACCCTGGAATCAATTTACATTGCATTCCACACCCCATGTTGATGACCCCTCCTAAAAACATTCTAGGACCCTGAAAGGGACTCTGTGCCCCTATTCATCAGGAAATATCTACTGAAGATAATGATCTTCACCATTTTTCCCAAAAGATTTCTCCTGCCTATCTTCCTCTCCTGATTCCCTCCTCCACGAAGCTCTAGTACCCAGTGTACTAACTGGGATCAGGGTTTTCTAAGGGAATGTCTATCACTTCAAGGCCACTGGAGGGCATCACTTGGAATACCTAGTGACAGGCATGGAAGGGATTTTTGGGATCCCCAGTGGAAGGGAGCAGGATAGAGCATATGCATAAGGTTAAGCCAGGAGTATCAAGGAGGAGAGCCTGATATTTGTTCAGGCATCTACTAGCCAAACAATGGTGCCTTTTCATTTACAAAATACTCTGGACATAACAGTGTGTGTCAGGATAATTTGGGGGCAACCTGACTAAGATCTTAGCAGGTTCCCCAACCTGGAAGGTAGTGGTTGCTACTACTCAGGGACAGGGCTGCCAACTGGGGGCTGTTCTATTCAGCTGTTTAGAGAAAGATGCTGTGGGGTGTGGATCAGGCCCTAGGGTCTGACTAAGTATACTCTAGGTCAAACAGCATTTTTGATTTACATACAAGGTGAAGGTTTTCCTCAAGCTCAGTAAAGCTAGTGTGGTAGCAGAGGTCAATTTGCTTACAAAATTTTTAAATGCTTTACATTCTTTATGTTCCCAATGGAAGAGTAAGGTGACAGAACCTTTTGTGGAATCAAAGAAGGGTTAGAGAATGAGGCCCAAGTTAGGAATCAAATTCCACAAAACAATGTCAGACCAAGAAAAGTGCAGAGTTCCCATTTATGGCAAGTGGTGAGACAGATCAAAATTGCTTGTTTTCATTCTATTATCAAGAAATATTCAGGAAGTGGGGATTAATTGACGATCCAGGAACTTTACAGACTGCACTGAGAATTTGGTAGACCTTGTGTCCCCTCTGACCTAGAATAATCAGGGTCCAGTTTGTAGCCTAAAGGTCTGTTTGGAAGGAAGAACTACAGATAAGGTGTATTCCTACATATAGAGATATCATCAATACATAGGACCATTGTGCTGAAATGAAACTGAGATCTTTGCCTAATGCCTACTCCAAATGGTGAGGGGTATCCTGAAAACCCTGTGGGAAGACTGTCCAGGTGAGTGCCAAAGGAGTTTTCTCCCCAGGTTTTGTCCACTCTAAAGCAAAGATATATTGGGAGTGTTTGTAAAGTGGCATCTTTAAGTTCTAAAGTAGTAAACTAGCAGTTGTCTCCTGGAACCTGAACTAAAATAGGATAATGCTTTGGGAGAAAAAGATGAATGTGGATAACAGCATCATTCACAGTCTGCCTTTTGTGAACCATGACAAACTATCCATTTGCATTAAGGGCAGAGAGTACTGGAGTGTTACAAGGTGATTGACAGGGAACCAGGAAGCCTTGTTATAAAAACTTAGCAATAAAAAAAAATAACATGAAGCATGCTTCCTGTCTAACAAGGTATTGTCATCAGAGTGGGTGGTATGCTGAATCTTTCAGATGGATCTAAACAGGGGCGGCCTATGCAGACCTCCCAGGGACTCCTTTGTCCCTGGCCTTCAGGCTAACTTTAGTCTAGACCTCTTTTGGGTTGTGTTGGAGAAGAGCGATCTGCCTGTTATGACAAATATTGTTATGGAGTTCAGGAACAAGGAAAATCAGGATCCTAGTTTTAACATGAGGTCCCAACCCAGTATAGGAATGACAAGTGGTGGGGGCAAGGAAAGTATTAATGAAAGTCTGACACTAATAAATACAAAGAAATGGTTTCTGTTTCCCTGCTTTTCCTAGGTCTGCCATCAGACCCCTTTAAGGGTAAAGTCTGTGGATAAGGGCCTGAATAATGCATGAGGAGGGAATGGGTGGCTCCGGTATCAATTTTAAAAATGAATTCACCTACTTTACAGATTTTTTTAAATTTTTTTTAATTTGGACTGAATCTTAGATACGTGAAAAGAGAGAGCCAGACTAGCCCCAGAGATCTTTCATTCCAAATGTAAAGTGGCCCAGAATGCTAAGTTTCAGTGTTGTGGCCTAGCTACCTTGTGGAAAGTTTCACTTCCAATAGCCTTTCTGGTAGAAGAAAAGGCATGATTCAGGAGGAAGATGGCTGTTAATCCCTTTTAGGGACAATCTTTGGATCACTGGCCCAGTTATTTACACCAAATATTACTCCACCTCCCAGAACCTGGAATTTCCTAGATAATAGTAACCAAGAAATATGCATACTCTCATCAGTCTTACTCTTATTGTTAAAAACCTTAAAGGTGGTTTCCATTATCTGTTTTTTTTTCTAAGTGTTTTGAAAGTAATTTTATATATTTTGTTAATACCTTTTTGCTTTTATACATCTTGAAACTTTTCTTCCAGTGTATCTCCTCCAGCAAAATGAATTAATACATAGAAAAAATCTGAAAACATGTTCAGCATAAAACACCATTTGAAGCTCCACCTCTGCAAAGTAATAGGGTGGAGTTATAATTTCACATTTTGTATGTCATATTTGGGACCATGTTTGTTCTTTGTGGATTTACAACGTATACTTTTGATCAACTTGTGGCTACTCTCATTAGTCATTGTGTATACTATTTTCTTGGCTCTGCTTACTTTACTCTGCATCTGATACTACAAATCATTTTATTTTTAATTAACATTTAGTTAACATTCATTTCCACAAAATTTTGAGTTCTAAATTTTCTCCCCATCCCTCCCCTCCCCCCATCCCAACATGGTTTGGGTTCTGATGCCTCCTTCCCCTATTCTGCCTTCCCATGTAACACACCTCCTTCCCAATCCCCTCCCCTTGTTTCTTGTTGGGCAAGAGAGATTTCTATATTCTATTGCCTTTACATCTTATTTTCCAGCTGTATGTTGTATCAGTAAGCACCTCAACATTCACACCCTGGTCTACTATCACAGGTTCTTAGATCTGCATTCATAAAAGGAAAGCCAATGTTTGAGTGCTTCACAATCACTTTATTCAAGCACATTTATCATTCCTTTAACCAAGTATATATTTTATTTACCTAATTCAGGGGAGTCAACACCCTGAACTTCAAAAAAATTACAAAGAAATCAAAAGATCCAGAGACATGGCTTCCTCTGCCTGAAATCAACAGACAATTGGACCCCAACAGTCTGACCATAGTTATCAGAGATGGAACCACTCACATCTGGAATTTCAAAGGGGGAAGTTTCTTTTAGCAGCTTCCCAGAGACCTCATCTGGTGAAACAAACACTTCCAGTCAGTAAGCCCCAAAGTAATCAACAGACATAGCTTCCTCTGCTTGACCATAATTACACAGACAGGTATATCTGTCTGACCATAGTTACCAGAGAGGGTAATACAACATCTGTGTTCTCAAAGCCAGTAGGATTCTTAGCAGCTTTCCAGAATCGTTATCTTGTACTCAAAGCATCTTGCAAAAACAAAGTTATAAAGCAAAGTTTCAACTCATAATACTTGTACCTTCTACAAAGCCAGAGCACATCACAACCCTTTGACTCAGTGATTCAATAGAAAAAAGAAAAGGTACTTGGCACCCTAATACAAAACAATTCCCCTAATCAAGCTTCCCACATTGGTCAGGCAAATCAATGAGTGGGAAAGATTTTCTTTAATCACATTATTCAATCAGAGGCACTTTTAGCAAAACAAAAACGGCAAAAGATCCTATTTTGATTGAAATTACACAGGTAAAAATAATTTTTCACACTTGTTTTTAAAACATTGAGTTCCAAACTCTCTCTCATATCCTCCCCACACATCCTCATTGAGAAAGCAAGCAGTTCAATTTAGGGTATGTGGTTGTTCATACCTGGGATACTAAAAACTTCCAGGGCTTCATGATGTGTTGGAGTGGAACTGTCTCAAACAATTCAGTCAGACCACAGAATCCAAACCAAGTGTAGACATTTGTTGAGATTGATGTCTCTCATGAAGCAGGATAAATTCCAGGAGAAACTAGCAAGTTCAGACACAGCCAGTTGAATTTTTATAGGGTAGAGTTGTACTTACACAATAAACATTTACATAGAATATAAGAATATGATTAATATTATAAAGGCAAGAGAAGTTTTTTTTAAGGGATGAGGTTATGGAGGAGAGGTCCCATCTATGGTGTGTAGATTAAGCATTCTGGCCTACCTGTCCTTCAGCTAGCTAGCTACTGTGGTCCTCTCTGGTTAAGATAGATAGTTAGTTATTGTGGGTCTGTTTGGGGCTACATGGATGGTGTGATTGTGACTGAATACAAGAAGAAACCTCTTCAAATAGGTGGGAATGCTTCTGGGGACAGTTGCTGGGTAGAGGCAGTGGCTGTATTTCCATCACATGGATATACCTAATGTTGCTGTGTTAACTAAGAGTTTAGGGACACACCTGTTCTTTTACTGAACACTGAGGTATGCATGAAGAAGTTACTGTATTGCCAGGGGGACTAGGTAGGAACAGTGAGCTTGTAACGAAGGGAGAACACTGTGGCAGGGGGCAGTTTTATTAGGATTCCATGAGCTTTTACTTGTGTAGTTGTGTAAAACACCTTTACAACAGTCATACTGGGAAAGATTAACTATATTTTCCTTCCCTATCCCACCTCGCATTCATTCTATTTTCTCCTTTGACTCTGGCCTTTTTCAAAAATATTTACTCCTAAGTAGCCTCTAGCCCAAAATGTCTTTCTTCAATAATCATTCCTTCTGGTATCCCCTTCCCCCTACTTTCTTGTAGGGCATGATATCCAATTGAGTATGTATGTTATTCCTTCCTTAAACCAAATCTGATGAGAGTAAGTTTCAGATTCCCTGTCAAATGCTCTGTATTCCCCTTCATTCTAAAAGCTTTTCTTACCTCTTTTACATGAAATTATATACACTATTCTATATCTACCTCTCTCCTTTTCCCAATATTTTCCTCTTACCAGTTTTTTTTATTATCTAAATATCATCCCGTCATATTCAGCTTGGCCTGTACCCTTTGTGTGTGACTGTGTGTTTATATATACAGATACACACATATATACACACACATACATGTATGCATGTGTTAATGTGTGTGTATGTTCTCTCCAAATACCCTAGGATGGTTTCATGAATTACAAATGTCATCCTTCTAGATAAAAATGTAAACAGTTCAACTTTCATAAGTCCTTTATGATTTTCCTTTCCTGTTTACCTTTTCATGCTCCTATTGAGTCTTGTATATGAAAGTTCAATTTTTTATTCAGTTCTGGTCTTTTCATGAAGAATTATTGGCAATCCTCTATTTCACTGAAGTTCAATTTTTCTCTGGCAGGATTATATTCAGATTTTCTGGGTAGGTGATTCTTTATTTTAATTCTACCTTCTTTAACCTCTGGAATACCATATTCCAAACCCTCTGTTCCCTTAATGTTGAAGGTGCCAAATCTTATAATGTCCTTATTGTGTTTCCACAGAACTCAATTTGTTCCTTTCTGGCTGCTCTCAATATTTTCTCCTTGACCTAAAAACTCTGGATTACCCTACAATAGTCCTGGGATCTTTCTTTTTGAGAAATCCATTTCTATTTTGCCCTCTGGTTCTAGAAGATCAGAACAGTTATTCTTGATAATTTCTTGAATGATGCTTTATAGGCTCATTTTTTGATCCTGGCTTTCAAATAATACAGTAAGTCTTAAAATTATCTCTCCTGGATCTATTTTCAAAGTCATTGCTTTTTCCAATGAAATATTTCACATTGTCTTCTATTTTTTCATTCTTCTTGTTCTGTGTTACGATTTATTGATTTCTCCTAAAGTCATTAACTTCCATTTTCTCCATTCATTTTTTAAGGAAGTATTTTCTTCAATGAGCTTTTGAACATCCTTTTCCATTTAGGCTATTCTTCTTTTTAAGCCATTCTTCTCGTCATTGACTTTTTGAACCTCTTTTGCCTTTTGGGTTAGTCGATTTTTTTAGGTGTTATTTACATCAGTATTTTGACCGGTCTCCTTTACCAAGTTGTTGATTCAGTTTTCATAATTTTCATGTACCACTCTCATTTATCTTCAATTTTCCTTTTACTTCTCTTTTTTAAAAATTATTCATTCATATATTTAATTTAGGTTTTCAACATTTATTTCCACTAAATTTTGTGCTCCAAATTTTCTCCTTATCTCTCCCCTCTCCCCGCCCCCAAACACCGAGCCCTCCCTTCTAATATTCCTCCCTTCCCTAATCCCCATCTTCTCTTTGGACCTGTAGGGCAAAACAACATTCTATTCCCTGTTATCTGTATTTCTGAGTTCTCAGTTGTATGCAGGAACATTACTCACCATTTGTTCCTAAAACTTTGAGTTCCAGTTTCTCTTCCTTCCTCCCTCCCCACTGAGAAGGCAAGCAATTCAACATAGGCTATATATGTAGTATTGCAAGTGGCTTCCATTACAGTCACTTTGTATAAGACTAACTATATTTCCCTCCATCCTATCCTGCCCCCCATTTCTTCTATTCTCTCTCTTGTCCTTCTCCCTCCTCAACAGTTTTTACTTCTACTTGCTCCCTCCACCCATTTGCCCTCCCTTCCATCATCCCCCCTAACCTGCTTATCTCCTTCTTCCCTACTTTCCTGTAATGTAAGATAGGTTTTCATATCAAATTGAGTGTGCATGTTTTTACTTCCTTGAGCCAAACGAGATGAGAGTAAGCTTCACTTTTTTCCTCTCACCTCCCCCCTTTTTCCATCCATTGAAAAGGCTTTTTGTTGCCTCTTTTATGAGAGATATTTTTCCCATTCCACTTCTCCCTTTCTACTCCAAATATATTCCTCTCTCACCTCTTAATTTTATTTTTAGATATGATCCCTTACTGTTCAATCACCCTATACTCTGTCTCTCTTGAGATGTGTGTATGTGTGTGTGTGCATGTGAGTGTGTGTAATCCCACCAACTACCAAGATACTGAGAAAAGTTTCAAGAGTTAGAAATACTATCTTTCCATGTAGGAATGTAAACAATTCAACTTTAGTAAGTTCCTTATGATTTCCCTTTCCTGTTTACCTTCTCATGCTTCTCTTGATTCTTGTATTTGAAAGTCAAATTTTCTTTTCAGCTCTGGTCTTTTCATGAAGAATGTTTGAAAGTCCTCTATTTCATTGAAAGATCTTTTTTTTTTCCTTAAGTACTATACTCAGTTTTGCTGAGTAGGTGATTCTTGGTTGTAATTCTGGTTCCTTTGAATTCTGGAATATAATATTCCAAAGTCTTTGATCTCTTAATGTAGAAGATGTTGATTTTGTGTTATCCTGATTGTACTTCCACAATACTATAATTGTTTCTTTCTAGCTGTTTGCAGTAGTTTCTCCTTCACCTAGGAACTCTGGAATTTGGCTGCAATATTCCTGGGAGTTTCTCTTTTTGGATCTCTTTCAGGAGGTGATTGGTGGATTCTTTTAATATTTCTTTTACCTTCTGGTTCTAGAATACCAGGGCAGTTTTCCTTGATAATTTCAGGAAAGATGATTTCTAGGTTCTTTTTTTAATCATGGTTTCAGGTAGTCCTATGATTTTTACATTTTCTCTCCTAGATATATTTTGAAGGTCAGTTGTTTTTGTAATGAGATATTTCACATTATTTTCCATTTTTTCATTCTTTGGTTTTGTTTTGTGATTTCTTGATTTCTCATAAAGTCATTAGCTTCCATCTATTCCAGTCTAATTTTTAAAGAACTATTTTCTTCAGTGAGCTTTTGAACCTCCTTTTCTGTTTGTCTGATTCTGCTTTTTCAAGCATTCTTCTCCTCATTGGCTTTTTGAACCTCGTTTGCCTATTGAGTTAGCCTATTTTTTAAAGGTGTTATTTTCTTCAGCATTTTTTTTGGTCTCCTTTAGCAAACTGCTGACTGGTTTTTCATGATTTTCTTGCATCTCTCTTATTTCTCTTTCTAATTTTTCCTCTATTTCTCTTATTTGATTTCAACATCCTTTTTGGCCTCTTCTATGGTCTTAGACCATTCAGTAGTTATTTTGGATGTTTGGGATAAAGAAGCCTTGACTCTTATGTCTTTCCCTGATGGTAAGCTTTGTTCTTCCTCATCTGAAATGATAGGAGAAAATACCTGTTCACCAACAAAGTAACCTGCCACAGACTTATTTTTCCCTTTTCTGAGCATTTTCTTAACCAGTTACTTGACTTTTGGAATCTTTGTCAAGAGTAGGTTTTACTCCTGGGACCTGTAAGATCTCAGTTCCTCCAGGGTGGCACAGTCAAGCCTGCACACTGATCTTGGAGCAGCCAGAAACTCCTGTGCCCAGAATCTTCAAGCAGTAGAATTTCCTCTCCATACCAGCCTCACCTCCAGTTTGGCCACACCAGCACTTAGAGCTGAGGTTCAGATCAGCTGCTCAATTGCCTCAAGGGCTTTAGGTGGGGACAGGGTCACCAATCAGGGCTGATTTTCAGATCAGCTGATCAAATCCCCCCGGGGCTTTATATATAATGAGGCCTCTAACAATGGATGTAGGCTGCTACCTGCTGTGGGACCCCCTGCTGTCTGCTGAAGTTGCTGCCTCCACCTGGGGCTGGAGCTATAGGGGGTACCCTGCTGCCTTCTCTGCCAGCTGAAAAAGCCCTTTCATTGATATTTAGTGCCTGTGAATTGAGGGATATGTGAACCTCTGCTGCTGGGAATATTGAGCCTGAGGCCTACTCTGGTCTTCCTCCCTGTGCCAAGATGTCAAGTCTGGGCTGGACTCTGCTCTGCATCCTGTGGGACAGATATTCCCGTCAAACTTCCAAGTCACCCTGGGCTGTAAGTATCCTGCACTCAGCCGTTCTGTGGCTTCTGCTGCTCTAGGATTTGTTGAGAGTCATTCTTCACAGGTATTTTATGGGCTGTGGGGGAAGAGTTAGAGTATATACGTCTTTCTACTCTACCATGGTGGCTCTGCCACTTTTTACTTCTCTTCTCAAAATCCTTTTTCAGCTCTTCTGTGGCCTGAGACCAATTTTCATTTTTCTTGAATGCTTTAAATGTAGGAACTCTGGCTTTGTTGTCTTCAACTGGTCGTACGTTTCAGTTTTCTTTATCACCAAAGTAAGATTATATATGAATTTTTTAAAACTATTTGATCATTTTCCCAGTCATATACTTCACTTTCTAACTCGTTGTCAAAGTAGGACTCTGCTTTCAGTGGGGGAGCAATGGTGTATTCTCCCAAACTTCAGGAATGTTATGCAACTCATTTCAGAGATACATCCAGACGCCTGTAAGTTTTCAGTTTTTCCAACGTGCCATCATTGAAGAAGCAGTGTTTCTTTCTTTTCTGGCTTGTGCTCTGATGTGTGAGTGACAGTAAGAATTCTTTTCTGCTTTGGAACACTAAGGAAGATTCCTTCTCCTGTGTACCACAAGATCCACCTTGGATAATTCTCCTCAACCCAGTACTGCTCCTCATATCCAAGCAAGGCAAAGGTAGAGAATCCTGCCTCAATGCCAACAAAGACTGTAATCCTTGCAATTGGCGTCTAATCACCTGCTCAATCCTCACACTGTGTAGGAGCTGGGAGATCTGCTATTACTACAAAAAAAAAGTACAGGTAGAGGAGAAAGAATCTTACTCTAATAATTTGTAATTGGAATGGAGAAGAGCAGGGTTCATCTTCAGGGGAGGATATTGAAAAAATAAAGCATCCTGTACCCCCAAAGACTAACATCAAATGGTCATCTGTTCGGAAAGAATTCATGGAATAATTTAAAAGAGACTTTCATTATCAGTGGAGAGAGAGATGAAGGGAAAACTAAAAAATAGGAATTATTCAAGAAAAAGAAGAAGACGATTTTTTAAAAATCAACCACTTAGAAAAGGAGATTCAGAATCTTAAGGAAGAAAATGACACCTTAAAAGTAGAAGTGAGCAAGGTGAAGTCATAAGAGATCAAGAAATAATGAAAGAATATATGAAGAATGAAAAAATGGAAAAGAAAATAAAACATGAGAAAAACAAATTGTTGTGAATCATGAAGACAAAAGATAAGAATAATTGGACTACCCATAAGTTATGATAAATAAAAGAATCTTGATGCAATAATACAAAAAATAATTAAAGAAAAATTGACCTGAAGGTTTAGAACAAGGTGAAAAAACCCAGCATTCACTAGTTCAAGGAGATCCCGGGAAAATAATTCATCAGAAAATTATACTCAAATTCAGAAACCCCCATCTCCAGAAAAAAAATGTTAAAACCAACAAGAAAAAAATCAATTGAAATATGATGGTGTCACAATTACAATCACAGAAGACCTAGCAGTGGAAACAATAAAGGCCTGCAGGTCTTGAAACACTAGATATCAAAGAGCCAAACAATTGGGGTTCCCTCCAACAATTTTATATCCACCCAGTTGAAGTGTATGTCTGAATAGAAAAAAATGGACACCTGATTAATTAGCAGACTCTAAAGACTTTTTTTAAAAAGCAACCTGGAATTAATAGAAGATTTGCCACGCAAGAGTCAAGAGATATGTAAGGTACATACCAAAGACTTATTGCAAGGGATTCAATGAGGACAGAATTTATATACACACACACACACACACACACACACACACATTTATATAAATGGTTTTACTTTTTAAAGTTATATCACACTCAGGTCTACCTCAAGCTTTCTAATTAACTACCCATTAACTAAGAACAATCTGAGAAATACAAAATAGAGAATGACAATTATGAACCAATTTCCCTAAGGAATACTCATGCATAAATTTTGAATGAAATATTAACAAACTGTTTACAGTAATTTATCACAGGTTGAATACACTATGGACAGGTGAGATTTATACTAGGAATGCAAAGCTATTTCAGTATTAGAAAAACTATCAAAATAATTGATCATATCAACACACAGAAAGCTATTAGCAAACACTATATGTAATGGAGACAACCTAGAAGCTTTCCCAATAAAACCAGGGGTGAAAGAAAGATGTCCATTACCAAATAGTACTAGAAATACTAGATTTACAATAATAAAAGGAAAAAAATGAAGGAATAAGAATAGAAAATGAGGAAACATAAGTAAAACTTTTTATTATGAGTGTGGTGGTATACTTAGAAAGTCAACCAAAAAACTACTTGAAATAATTAACAACTCTAGCAAATTTGGAGGTTATAATACAGACCCACATAAACTGTTGACATTTCTATATATTACAAACCAATCCAAGCAGCAAGACAGATTTTTTAAAAGTCCATTTAAAGTATCTGTGGACAACGGAAAATATTTTGGAGTCTATGTGCCAAGGCAAACGAAGGAACAAAATTACAGAACACTTTTCTCACTAAGTCAGATCTAAACAACCAGAAAAATATCAGTTGCTCATGAGTAAGTCAATATAATAAAAATGAGCATTCTACACAAATTAATTTACTTATTCAGTGCCATATCAAACTACCAAAAAATTACTTCACACAAGGAGAAAAAATAATCATAAAATTAATTTGGAAAAACAAAGGTCAATAATTCAAAATATGCCAGGAATGTGTCCTAGTTGTACCAGGTGTAAAACGATATTATCAAGCAGCAGTCATCAAAACTATTTGCTACTGAATAAAAAATAGAATGCTAGTTCAGGGGAATCAGTGACTAATTATGCCAGGCGCAATAATCAGTGACTATAATAATCTACTGTTGGATAAACCCAAAGGCTTCAGCATCTTGGATAAGTATGAACTATTTGTCAAAACTCATGGGAAGACTGGTAAATAGTGTGGCAGAAATTAGCATAGGCTGACATTGCACACCATATACCAAGATAAGATTGAAATCGGTACACAATTTAGACATAATGGATGATATGATAAGCAAATTAGGAGAGCAAGAAATATTTTACCTGTGAGATCTGTGGAGGGGGAAGAATTTGTGGCCAAATGAAAAATAGAGAACATTATGAAACATTAAAAAATTTTGCACAAACCCAGTGCAACCAAGATTTGAAAACTGGGAAACAATCTTTACAGGAAGTGACTAATAAAGATCTCATTTCTTTTTTTAAAATTAATTTATTTATTTTTAGTTTTCAACATTCAATTCCATAACTTTAAATATTCCCCCTCCATCCTCTTCTCCCTCAAAAAGGCAGTGTGCAACCTTACATAGCCTCGCTATATCTGTTCCTATTAAACATATTTTCACATTAGTTATGTTGTAGAAAAGAATCAGAACAAGCGAAGGAACAATGAGAAATAAAGAACAAAATAAAATAATAAGCTTTACTCTGTATTCAGTATCTATAGTTGTTTCTCTGGCTATGGATGATATTTTGCATCATGAGTCCTTTGGAATTGTTTTAGGTCCTTGCACGGCTGAGAAGCGCTAAGTCATTCAAAGTTAGTCATCCAACAATGTAACTGTTACTGTACATAATGTTCTCCAAGTTCTGCTCACTTCACTCAGTATAAGTTAATATGAATCTTTTCAGGTTTTTAGGAAGTCCATCTACTCATCATTTCTTATGACAAAACAGTATTCCATTACATTCACATACCACAACTTGTTTATTCATTCCCCACTTCATGGGCATCCCCTCAATTTCCAGTTCTTGGCCACCATAAAAAGAACTGCTATAAATAGTTTTGTACATGTCGATCCTTTTCCGATTTTGATTATGTCTTTGAGATACAGCCCAAATGTATAGTCATATTGCTGCATTAAGGAATAAGCACATTTTCATAACTATTTTTATAAACCTTTGAGCATAGTTCCAAATTGCTGTCTGGAATGGTTGGATCAGTTCACAACTACACCAACAATGACTTAATGTTTCAAATTTCCCTCATCTTCTCCAGCCTTTATCATTTCCTGTCCTGTCATGCTAGACAATCGGAGAGGTGTGATGTGGTACCTAAGGCTTGCTTTGAGTTACCTGTCTCTAATCACTAGTGATTTAGAGCATTTTTTCATATGACTATAGACCTTTAATTTCTTCCTCTGAAATCTGCTTGTTCATATCATTTGACCATTTATCAGCTGAGGAATTATTCTTGTGAATTTGAATCACCTCTATATATGTTAGAAATTATGAAGATCTTATTTCTAAAATATGTGGAGATGTGACTTAAATTTAAGAGAATATGAGTCACTCTCAATTGGTAAATTATCAGAGGATATGAATAGGCAGTTTTCAGAGGAAAAAATTAAAGTTATCTATAACTGTAATAAAAAAATGCTCTAAATAGCTATTGTTTAGAGATCAAAGTGCCTGAGGTACCACTTCACACCTATCAGACCCTAATATGTCAGAATAGGAAAATAAAAATTGTTGGACAAGATGTGGGCAAATTGAAGTAATGGTGAGTTGTTGGTGAAGTTGTGAACTTATCTAACCATTTCAGAGAACAATTTGTAACTTTTCTGAGAGGACTATAAAACAGTTCATAGTTTTTGATTCACAAATAACACTACTAGTCCATATCCCAAAGAGATCAACAAAACTGAGAAAGAACCTACATGTACAAAATATTTATTTTCTGCTTTCCTTCTTCTGATCTTGGCTGCATTTGCTTTGTTTGTACAAAAGCTTTTTAATATGCAATGTAAATTATACATTTTACATCTAACTTACCTCTCTGTCTCCTGTTTATTCAAAAGTTTTTCACCTATTCATAAGTCTGATAAGCAATTATTCTGTATTCTTCAAATTTTCACATAATATCTCTCTTCCTATCTAGGTCATGTATCCATATTGACTTTATCTTCTTAAATGATGCAAAATATTAGTTTGTATCCAATTTCTGCAATACTTTTTCCAGTTTTCTGAACAATTATTTTTTAACAAATATTTGGTTCTTACTTTTAAATCTGAAGCCTTTCTACTTGCAAATAAATGATTACCATATTTATTTGTTGCTACAAATTGTATGTCTACACTGTTCTATTGATCTACCTTTCTATTCCTTATCCAGTAACAGAAAGTTTGGTCATTACTGCCTTATAATGTATTTTAAGATCTGGTACTGCTATACCTCCTTGGTGCAATATTTTTTCATTGGTTATTTTTATATTCTTCACTTTGTTTCTTCCAAATGAATTTTACTGTTTTTCTAATTCAGTAAAATTAATTTTCATAATTTGATTGACATTAAATATGTGAATTATTTTAAGTAAAATTGTCATTCAATGAATATTGCTCCATTAACATAAATCTGATTATATTTGTATGCTTTCTTGGTATTTTTGTTTATATAGATCCTGGATTTGTTTTGGCTGGTATGCTCACAGGTATTTTATACTGCATAAAATAACTTTAAAATACATACTTTTTGGTATATCTTCTTGCAAAATTTTATTTGTGATATGAAGTAATACTGATGATTTGTGTGGATTTGTCCTGTTGCTCTGCTAAAATGATTGTTTTAATTAAATTTTTTAGTTGAATCTTTGAGATTTTCCCAGTATGTCATCATATTGTCTGCAAAAAGAAATTCCCTATTCTTATTCTTTCTTTTTTTCTTCTCTAATTGCTATTGCTATAATATTCAATATAGTATTGAATACTATTGCTGATGGTGAGCATCCTTTTTCACATATTATCTTTCTGGAATTTCATTTTCCAGTTTAACCTCATTACAAGTAACGCTTCTGATTTCTTTAGATTAATACTTTTTATCATTTTAAGGAAAAATCATTTAATAGCAATACTTTCAAGTGCTTTAATAGACATTTGTGCTGTGCTTTAGGAAAAGTTTTTTCTCTGCATGTGCTGATATAATCATATGATTTTTTGGAACTCTTAATATTTATATAATCAATTACATTAATAGGTTTCCTTATGTTAAAATAACTTTGCATTTTATTATAAATCTCACATGATCAAAATATATGTTTGCAATATATTGTTGTACACTTTCTCTAGCGGAAATAGACTAGTCTAGAGAAAATAGACTATAAAACTATACTACTGGAAACCTCAACTTTCTCCTCTCAGAACTAGATAAATTTATCCACAAAATAAACAAGTAGGTAAATAGAACTGTAGAAAAGTTAAATATGAAATATCTCTGGAGAAAATTGAAAGAGAATGGAAAGAAATATGTATTTTCTCAGTGTAATGACATTAAACAAAACATATCCATGTATTAGGCATAAAACCTTCAAAATCAAATGTAGAAAGACAGAAATATTAAATGAATCCTTATCAGGTCATAATGCATTAAAAATATATTCAATAAGGAGCAGTATTAAGAAGCATAATAATAATTAAATGGAAACTAATTTATCTAATCCAAAAGAATAAATGAGTCAGTGGGGGTAGAACCAAGATAGGGGAGTAGAAACAGAGATCTGTTCCAGCTCTCCCCCCAGAGCTTTTAAAATTCCTATAAAAATAGTTCTAAACAGATTCTAGAGCAGCAAAAACCACAAAATGACAGAGTGAAACAGATTGTTATCCCAAAAGAGCCTGGTGGCCAACAGGAAAGGGGTGGATGTGATGCATGCTGCTTGGGATGGGGAATGGGGAGAGATGGGGAGAAAATATGAAATTAAAAGTCATGTGGAAGTGAATGTGGAAAACTGGAAAAGTAAACAAATTATGTATTTAAAAATAAGTGGTTGAAAAAAAACAAATAAAATATCAATAATGAAAGGAAGCAAAATGAGAACAATGAGAAAACCTATCAAAGTTGATAGAATGTAGCCAAAGCAGTTTTAGGGGAAAAAATTATACCTAAATTCTTACATCAAAAAAGAGAAAAAAAGGAGATCAAATAATTGGATATGCAGGTTAAGAAAGTAGAAGAATGGATTAAAAATCCTCAACTAAACAGGAAATCAGAAATTCCAAAATCAAAAAAGATTAATAAAATTAAAAATGGGAAAACAACTGAACTATTTACAGGAAAACTACTTTATGGTTTTATGGGAAAAGAAAATAGTAAAATAGATGAACTATTGGTTAATTTGATTTTTTTAAAAAAGAAAGATAAACAAATTGCTAACATATAAAATTAAAAGGCTGATTTCATCACTAAAGACAGAAAATTAAAGCAATGATTTCGTGTTATTTCATCGAATTATATGTCAAGAAATCTGGCAATCTAAGCAATATTGAAAAAAAAACCTTCACGAAAAATATAAATTGCCCAGAACAAAACGGGAAAGTGTATACTTAAAGAACATTATCTTAGAAAAAAGCAATTGAACAACACATCAATCAACTTTGCAAGAAAAATTCCAGACGAATTCACAAGTGAATTCTACCAAATATTTATGAAAGAATTAATTCCAAACCTATATTACCTCTTTAAAAATATTGTCAAAAAAGGAATCCTAACAAATTCTTTTTATTGACAAAAATATCAAACCTAAATCAGGAAGAGTAAAAAACAACACCAAAAAGCAGAGTATAGACTGATTTCTCTAATTAACATTGATGAAAAATGTTAAATGAAATACTAGCAAGGAGATTATAGCAATCTATCACAAGGATCATTCACTATGACCAGGTGGGATTCATGTTGGGAATGAAGGATTCATCCAACATCATCATAGTTTTGACCATAACAGTAACAAAATCAGCGTGTCACACGATTGCCTCAACAAATACAGGGGGAGGAGAAGCTTTTGAATAAATCCAGCACCTACTCCTATTAAAAACACTAGAAAGGAGAGAAAGAAATGCAGTTTACCTTCCAATGATAAGTAGTATCTATCTAAAACCATCAGCAAACCCTATCTGTAATGTGGATAAAGTAGAAGGCTTCCCAATAAGATCTCAGTAAAGCAAGCATGCCCATTTTTACTATTATTGTTCAATAGTGTCCAAAAAGGTTAGCTATACCAAGAAGAGAAGAAGAAATTGAAGGAACTAAAATAACCAGTGAGGAAACAAAACTATCACTCTTGGCAGATGATATGATGAGAATCCTAGAGAATCAACTAAAACCTAGTTGAATTAATTAACAACTTTAGCAAAGTTGCTGCATACCAAATAAAACAACACAAATCATCAGTATTTCTAAACATTACCTACAAAGTTCAACAGTAACACATAGAAAGAGAAATTCCATTTGAAATAACTATGCATAATATTAAATATGTGAGTCTATCTATCAAGACAAACCCAAAAACTATAAGAACACAATTATAAAAGACTTTTTACACACACACACAAATGAGATCTAAATAATTAGGAAAATATTCATTGCTTACGTGTAGGTTGGGTCAATAAAATAAAAACGGGAATTTTATATAAATAATTCTGATTCTAAATTATTCTTGAACTACACGTTTTTCAATGACATGATAATCAAATTACCAAGAATTACTTTATAGAGCTAGAAAATATAAAAAAAAAAACAAATTTTTATGGAAGAACAAAAAGTGAAGAATATCAAGAGAATTTGAAAGAAGGTGAATTAGGTGCATGAGACCTAAAACTGTCTTATAAAGTTGTAATTCTTAAAATAATGTGGCACTTGCCAGAATACAGTGGTGGGTGAATGGAATAGATAACTTACAGAATACATTGTAGTAAATGACCACAGTAATCTAGTGTTTGATAAACTGAAAGACCCACCATTTAGGAGCAAAAACTCATTATTTGATTAGAAATGGAAACCACATAGCCATATCTTTTATAAAAAAAAAAAACAAAACATTTTTCCCAATTACATGTGATAACTTTTTAACTATTTTTTTTTAATTTTGAGTTTTAAGTTTTATCCCTCCCTGCTGCCCTGAACCCTTCCTTATGATGGTAACCAAACAAGTTATACATGTGCAATCATATAAATCATTGTCATATTCATAATTCTGTGCAAGAAGACATGAACAAAGGAAAGAAAGTAAAAAAAGACAGACAGAAAGAAAGGAAGGAAGGAAAGAAGGAAGGAAGTAAGGAAGAAAAAAAAAGGAAAGAAGGAAGGAAGAAAGGAAGGAAGAAAGAAAGAAAGGGGAGAAGAAAGAAAGGAGAGAAGAAAGGAAGGAAGGAAGGAAGGAAAACTGTGCAATAGCATGACAAAAGTAGGTCCGCCATCTCAGAGTATACCAAGATAAGGTCAAAAAGCTTTGACATGTTTTAGGAACAAAGAGTGATACCATAAACAAATTAGAAGAACAAGGGTTAGTTTACCTTTAAGATCAATGACTAAAGGAAGAACTTAAGATTGGGCCAAAAATAAAAAGTACTATAAAATGTAAAATGGAGAGTTTTGATTATCTCTTACTAAAGCTTTCATACAAATAAAACCAAGGCAATCAAGAATGAAAGAAAAGCATAATGCTGTGGGGAAAATGCTTAATAAATGTCTCTGACAAAAACCTCACTTCTCAAATATATAGACATTTGAGTCAAATTTATAATACAAGTCATTCCCTAATTGATAAATGATGAAAGCATTTGAAGGGCCTGTATTCAAATAAAAATATCAAAGTTAACTTTAGTCTTATGAAAAAATGAACCAAATCACTATTGATTAGAGAAATGAATATTAAAACCACTCTTAGATACCAGCTCTATCCTGTCAGATTAGTGAATATAACAGAAAACTAAAAGGACAAATGTTGGAGAAGATATTGGAAAATTGGAGCACATATGCACTGCCAGTGGAATTGTAAACTTATCCAACTATCTGTAAAGTTAATGGGATATAAGATTTCCCCTCCCCATTAATAGGCCTCACATGGAGCCTTGGAGGAGAGCCAGTCAGAATCTGGACCACATAGATTCCCACACCTTTACAATTAAGTGCTGATTTCCAAGCTTCTTGACACTAAGCCAATCAAGTGCTGAATCTTTGATTGGAAACATTATGCATCTTACATTGATTGCAGGAAAAAGTGTAGGCAGGGAGAGTTAAACAGACAGATAAACAGACAGAGGGAAGAACTTGCCTAGAGGAACTTTCTTCCAATGTCTTTGCTCCCTGAATTGGTAATGAGTACCTCACTAAATCTTGCTTTCTGGTATCCTAATAGCAATATTCCGAATAAATGTTTTGGTTTTGTCTTGGAGGACAACAGTTTATTATATTTTCAAACAAATGCTCTAAATACATATGCATATTTATAGCAGCTGCTATGGGAATCTCATTGGTGTTACTCCATTCTGGAGAGCAATTTGAAAGTATGTCCAAAGGGAAATCAAATTGTGAATATTCTTTGTTCCAGCAATATCATTACTTAGTCTCTATCCCAAAGAGATCATAAAAAAGGGAAGAGGACTTACCTGTACAGAATCATTTATTGCAACTCTGTTGGTGATGACAGAATTGGACTTCAAAGGGATGCCACTCATTAGGCAGGGATGGGGAACCAGTGGCCTCAAGACCACCTCTGATCCTCTAGATCCTCAAGTGAAGTTTGCATTCACTCAAAGGACTATAATTAGATTGCTTACTGTCACATGGAAGGTGGTAGGATTGGAGGGAGTTATAAAATTTGGAGCTCAAATTTTTTTAAAAAGTCAAAAATTGGCTCAGATTCAATCCAGCTCTGACTCTCTCTAGCTGAGATTATATCTGGCCTACTTGTGAATACAAGTATTACAAATGCTTAGGCTCTTTAAGAGCCAACTCAATATGGCAAATCTTTAATAGACTTTGTTTTTCTTTGTCTTTAAGAAGGCTTGAGTTGAATTCATCCCAGCAGGATCCAGGATGTCAGCATTTTGGGGTCACCAGCACCCCTGACCTTAAACATATGGTTCCCTGACTGAGAAGAACTGCTAATCTCAATTTCTTCTGCCAAGACTGGAAGGTATATAAACCTCACCCTCTCCCTATCCCAGTTTCACTCTCCAAGCAACTTGGAAGGGGTTTTTGGGCCTTGGCTCAGTTCCCAGTAGGTCAGGCAGCTAGAAGGCTGTCTTGCACTCATCCTGATGCTCTCAGGTTCGTTGATCCAGCTGCTGTATTCCAGGTCATGAACCTGGGCACACCCTCCAAAGCATAGACAAGGAGAGATGCCCTATTGGGAAGTGTATGCACAACTCTGAATTTCCTTGGTGATAGGGAATTGGGAAAACATCAGTTACTTTTTCCCATGTATTTTTTTCAAGGGTTACTCTCACATCCTCCTTTATGGAGGGAGGGACATCCAACTCCATGCCAGTAATGGGTCAATCCTCTTCAATCCCCAAAAATTCGCCTTTGGGTTGTCTTTTACAAAATTGGAGAAAAATTAGCTTCTCTAAAGAACTTAAAAAGAAATAGTGGTGTTCTTTTGCAACACAGTTTGGCCTCAGTATTACCTGGAGGACCACAAAGTGTGGCCCATTTTCGGGCCATACAACGTAACACTCTTTTGTAGGTAGAATTATATTGTCACCAAAAGGAAAAATGGATAGAAATACCTTACATAAGGGCCTTTGTTAAGCTCTCTGAGAACCCCATTCTTAGAAAAGATTGTAAGCTATTTGTAGCTACAACCACCCCAGAAAGGGGCAATTGTGATGAACTGGATGACTTGGATGAACCCCATTTTATAGTCCCCAGGGTTTTAGTTCCCTCTCCATACCGACCTCCATTCCCACTCTCCCAACTCTTATCCTCACCCCAATCTCCCCTAGCCCCTCCTGCTGTTCCCCAAGCTCCCTCAACTCTCCTAGTTTCCCATGCTTCCCCTTCCTTTACCATCCCTTTTTTCCCTTGGTTTCCCTTCCCTTTTCCTCTACCCCAGCCACCTCATTTCCTGCCTCATTTACCTTCCATGTCTTCTACCTTGCATCTCCTCCCTTGGCGACCCTGGCTCAGATCCTAGGCATGGGTCTTGCTGAGGTGCCTCCTTCTGCAGTCCCTCTCCCTGGGACAATATCCACTCTGGCTTCAGGCCCTGATCCCACCGCAATCTCTCGGGCATCTCTTCTCCCGACCCCTTCCCTTCCTCAGGTACCAGTTGATCTTTCCCCCTGCCAGACCAATCCCTTGACCTTGCAGGGCAATTAAGTTCAGTCAACATTCCCCATCCCCACGCTAAGAGAAAGTGAGACTTTCTATCTTTCTAAATGAGCCCCTGACCCCACAGTACCTTCAAGAATTTTTCCCCTGAGGGAAGTGTCTACCTCTTGTGGGACTATTAGAGTGCATGTCCTATTCTCCATCTCAGACTTCATTTAGGTTAAAGAGAAACTAGGAAGATACTCGGAAGACCTCACTAAGTTTACTGAGGGTTTTAGGGATATATTCCTATATTTTGAACTTTCTTGAAATGATCTGCTTATTCTTTTCTCTGCCTGTTGCACCATTGGGGAGAAGAGGAAAATTTGGGGACATGCCCAAAAGTTTGGGGATTTCATGGCTAGCAATGATCCCATAAAATACCCACCAGGAGCAGCTGCTGTTCCCACTAGTGAATCAGGATGAGATTATCAAAAGAGTAAGGACAGAGGAAAGAGAGACTATATGGTAATTTGCCTGAGAGAAGGCCTAAAAACTGTACTTCCAAAATGATTAAATTTTCAAAAAGTTAGGAAAACTACTCAGGCAGAAAAGGAAAACCCTGCCCTTTTTCAAGACTGGCTAGTAGAAGCTATTAAAAAGCATAAAAATTTGCAACATGATTCCACTGAAGGGGCTTCAATCCTTAGCATGTATTTCATTAATCAGTCTGCTCCAGATATTTGAAGGAAATTGCAGAAATTGGCAATGGGACCCCAGGCACCTCAGGCCCAATTATGGGAAACTGCCTTTGGAGTACTCAGCAACAGAGGTCTATTCAAAGTAGAGGAAATAATGCTCAGAGTCAGAAAACATGCTCAATTCGTGGCTGTTTACATGGCCAGGAAAAGACCCAGGAAGTACCCCTCCAGGGCACCCCTTGGAAGAAAGCTGGCTACTTGGGCAGTGGGGAATCTTGCTTTTGATGCCACATGGAGGGTCACTGGTCCAAGAAGTGCCGTTCCAGGGCACACCTCCAAGAGGGAGGCCAGAAATCAACACCTGTGAAACCATGGCCATGTGACCAGGAGGCACATTGAAGGAAAGATTTTTCCTCAGCTTGGAAAAGTGGTGGAGCCACCCCCCAGTACCCTGTCCTCCAGTCTTCTCAAGTCTTGGAACAACAGGAAAGCCTGGGTTCTAGCAGTGCTCCCACTGTCTCCACCTCTTTCTCCAAGCCCTTGGCAAAAATGGAGGCTGGAGGTAAGGTTACCCACTTTAACGTGGCTTAGTTCTGTGCTTTAACAAGTTGCTCTGGCTTTACCCATTCATTGACCCATCAGTTGATAGGCATGGAAGGTGAAATTAAGGGATGTCTCCAGACATAGCCCTTCCCCAGTCTACTTGAGGATCTGTTGTTTAAATGCTCCTTCCTTATGATCTCCTCTTGCCCTAGCCCCTTGTTGGGAAGGGACCTGATGGTGAAATTAGGGAGCTAATTTTCTCTAGTTAAACCTCCCATCTCCCTTTTGCCTCTGTTTACTAGATATCCTGGATTACTTGAAAGTGTGGGAGACAGTTAAGCCAATTGTTTGGGATCCTGGAATTCCAGGGCAAGCTACTTCTGCCACCCCGGTTGTTGTTACTCTCCCAGACTCTAAACTCTTCCCTCTTCAGAGCCAATATCTGATAAAGCCTGAGGCCTGGGAAGGACTATAACCTTTAATTGAAAATTTTCTCAAGTGTAAAATCCTTGTCCCTTGTACGTCTCCATGCAACTCTGCAATCCTTCTCACAAAAAAGCCTAATGGAGAATACTCACAATTTATCGCTGCCTTAGAATGGACTCTTCCTGGGAAATGAAGTCTATATTAGCTAACATGGACAGTCTTCCCCCAAGGGTTTTGACATAACACTCATGTATTTGGCCAAGCTTTTAGAAGGGGTTTAAGGGACCTGAAACTACTAGGTAGTAGCTTAATTCAGTAGGTGAATGATATTCTTAATTGTCCTTATCTAGGCTGGGTGTTTTGCTGCTACCACAGAAGCTCTTAATTTCTTGGGCACTCTAAACTATAGGATCTCTTGAACAAAGTCCAGATAGTATGCCAATTCATAAAGTATCTGTGCCATAAACTCATGCCCACCTCTCTCTTCATTACCTTTGACAGCAAAAGCACTATCCCTGATGCAACCACTAAGAAACAGCTTTGAGTCTTTTTAGGCATGGCAGGATTTTGTGGACTCTGGATTGCTGATTTTGGTTTTATTGTTAAACCCCTTTGTGACTCTACTCAAGGTCCTGACTCAGATCAGGCTTTTGAGACTTTGAAAACTAAGATTAATCTAGAAAAACCTTTCACTCTGTTGATGAAAGGAGAGGGCAGGCTTTGGGAGTTTTAACCCATGTCTTAGTACCTGACCCCAGGCCAATTGATGTTTTTATTTACTCAAAATATGTTTTCCTTGTTCTATATGCCCATGGAGCAATTTGGAAAGAAAGAGGATATCTGACAGCCAAAAACACGTCTATTAAACATACTCTTCTGCTTTTTGACCTTGTATATTCATCTTTAATTCTCTCCAGAGAAATTATCTTTTATACCAGAGAAATTTTCTTTTCTTTTTACTCCTTTTTTGCCTATTTGGTCTTTGTCTAACCTTCTTGCTAGGTTTGTCTTTTCCAGAGTGCAAGTCATCAACTACCAGATAACTGGTCAGACTATGTACCCCTTGAACAGTACCCATCGAGGCAGGGAGAACTCTTACACCCGTTGCCAGCAGGAAGCAGTTTCAGAACCTGGGACCTTATTCCTTTATCCCTGCAAATCACTTAATATAAATTTTGAACTTCAATAAGAAGCCCAACCTGAACTAATCAAGCAGACTGCTTTGCTTTGCTCTAAAAATGCCCTTTACCATATCAGCAATTTCAAAGACCTGTTTATGACAGGATGCCTGCAACCAGAATGGTGGGATTTTTCCTTATCTTGTATCACAGAGACATATGCAATACAGTGGAAATTCACACATCCTGGAATCAGAAATTCCACTTGACACTACTTTACTAATTGTCTTGTCTCACTGAAATTACAACTTATTCAACTAAGAAAGTTCCTTTCTTACAGAGAAGTGTATTTAAATCTGGTCATTTTTCCATCAAGCTGTCAAAAGCATTTCTGACTCTATGATCACATGACCACTAGCTTTAGGGGAATAAACTTTATGTGTTTAGCCTGTTTCTTTTTCTTAACCAAACTTTCAAGTCAACAGTTATGGTGCTATGACATGCAGATTGCAACTGATGGACTAGAAAGTACAGTTCCTCACCTGGCCAACACCAAGACTCAGGCACCTCAGGATCCATTTTTTCCTGAAGTCTTTGACCTTGATGGGGTCATGGCAAGTCCTTCAATTCCCAGTTTCCAAAGGACTCCCAGTAGTGTGGTTAACATCCATAAATTCCCTTTAAGCTGTCTTTCGGGGAAGGGACCAAGTCTCACTAAATCGCTTTGCATTACTTAGGTCTCTTGACGATCAAACTAAGGAAAAATTAAAAGCCAGATCAGGAGGCAGGGATCAAGTATCTCCTGCAAAAATTACAAGCTGTGGAGGCAGAGCCAAGATGGTGCAGTAGAAAGATGCACATACTATAGCTCTTTCCCACAACCCACAAAATACCAGTAAAAAATGACTCTCAACAAAATCTAGAGCATCAGAAGCCAAAGACTGACAGACTGAAAGAGATTTACAGCCAAAGGTAACCTGAAAGGCTGACAGGAAAGGTCTATCCCATGGTACAGTGAGTGGATGAGATCCCAGACCTGGCCATGTGACAGTAGGAGGAACAGGACGAGAACAGGCATTCAGGGCAGAATCCCCAGCAGGGAGGGCCTCAGATCCCTCACCCCACAAGCGCCAAAGAAAAATTCATATGTTGGTGAGAGGGATTTCCCACCTGGGTGAGAGGGGAGCAGGGTACCCCCCAGCATGGGCCCCCAGGCAGCAGCATCACCAGTAGCAGTAGGGCATGACAATGGCTGAGTTGGTCAGCAGCTTTCATTGCTGGAGTGGCTCAGCTTAAAGCTCCTGGGCGAATTGAGCAGCTGATCTGAATCTCAGCCCTAAGTACAGTCCTGGAGAGAGAAGGAACACTAGGACTATCCTCTTGACAAAGGATTCAGAAGTAAGTAACTGCCTGGGAAAATGAACAAAAAAAGGGGGAAAAGAAGACGATAGAAGGTTACTTTCTTGGTGAACAGATATTTCCTTCCAGCCTTTCAAATGAGGAAGAACAATGCATACTGTAAGAGGAAGTCAAGGCTTCTGCATCCATTACCTCCAAAATGAGTATGCAGTGGGTTCAGGCCATGGAAGACCTTGAAAAGCAAGTCAACAACTTGCTAAAGGAGACCCAAAAAATGCTGAAGAAAATAGCATCTTTAAAATAGTCTAACTCAATTGGAAAATGAGGTTCAAGAAGCCAATGATGTGAGGAAGGCTTTAAAAAGAAGAATCAGCCAAATGGAAAAGAAGGTTCAAAACTTCGCTGAAGAAAATAGTTCTTTAAACGTGAGAGTGGAGCTGAGGGAAGTTTAATAACTCTATGACAAACCAAGGAATTACAAAACAAAACCAAAAAAATTTGAAAAAAGAACAAAATGTGAGATATCTCCTGGGAAAAACAAGCAACCTAGAAAAGGGGTCCAAGAGAAACAATTCAAAAATCATGGGACTATCTGAAAGCCCCGTAAAAAAAAAGAACCTAGATATTATATTTCAAGAAATTATCAAGGAAAACTGCCCTAATATTCTAGAAGCAGAGGGTAAAATAAATATTGAAAGAATCCACCCATCACTTGCTGAAAGAGTCCCAAAAAGAGAAACTACTAGGAATATTGTGGTCAAACTTCAGAGTTCCCAGGTCAAGGAGAAAATATTGCAAGCAGCTAGAAAGAAAAAATTCTAGTATTTTGGAAATACAATCAGGATACCACAGGATCTGGCAGCTTCTACATTAAGGGATCAAAGGGCTTGGAATAAGATATTCCAGAAGGCAAAGGGACTGACATTAAAACGGATAATCACCTACCCAGCAAAACTGACTACAATACATCAAGAGAAAAATGATTATTCAGTGATACAGAGGACTCTCAAGCATTCTTGATGAAAAGACCAAAACTGAAGGGAAAAACCAAGGTTGGCACCTCATGCAGGACCTCCGTGCTGTTAATGCCATTGTTCTCCCCCACTCCCTGGTGGTCCCTAATTCTCATACTCTGTTATCCCTTATTCCCCCCATTTGACACTGTGCTCACTGCTGTTGATCTCTGTAATGCCTTCATTTCTATACCTGTGCACCCCTCCAACCAATACCTTTTTGCTTTTACTTGGTGGAGACAGCAGTATACCTGGACTATCCTTTCTCAGAGCTTCACTGAATCTTCCTCCTACTTCAGTCAAGCCATGCATGACAATCTCACCTCCCTTGTCCTTCCCCACAGCTATGTACTCCTCTAGTATATGGTTGATCTGTTGGTCTGTTCCCCTGACCTGACTGTATGAAAGGGTGATGCGATAGCAATACTTACATTTCTAGCTTTAAAGGGCCATAAGGCTTCCCGAGATAAGCTTCAGGTTTGCCGTTACTCTGTAAAATTCCTTGGACATGTCATTTCTCAGGGCAGTGTTTCCCTGGATTTCTCAGGAATTTGGGCTATCCGTGATTTTTCCCTCCCAACATCCAAAAGGCAACTTCAGGCCTTTTGGGGTCTGGCTAGATACTGTCAATCTTGGATTCCCTAATTCTCTGCGCTCTCCTGCCCTTTGTATGAAGCCCTGCTATGACATCAAAATCCTGACTCCCTTTGCTTATCTAAAGAACAGCACCTGGCTATAGAATCCATAAACACTTCCCTTTCTGAACCCTCAGCCTTGGGTCTTCCTAATTTCTCCCTGCTTTTTGTGTCTTCTGCTATGGAAAAAAGAGGGAATGCAGTAAGAGTTTTAGCACAGAAACATGGGGAGCATTACAGATCAATAGGATATAATAGCAAACAACTGGATGCAGTAGCCAGGGGCCTACTATGCTGCCTGAGAAGTGTTATCGCTATAAGTGAGATTTTTAAACAAAGTGAGGACGTCATACTTGATACACCAGTGACACTTTTTGTGCCCCACGCAGTTGAGGCCTTCCTAAACTCACATCACACTCAAAACTTGTCAAGCAGTTACCTGGCAAAAATTGAATCCCAGCTAATGGCACACGCCCAGGTCACCATCAAAAGACTAAATGTATTAAATACTGCTGGGTTTCTAAAGGCTATTCCCAGTACTGAGACAGACCAGTTTGTGAATAATTGTGATTGTAACCCCTCCAATCATGACTGCATTACAATCCTGGATCACCTGCTGATTCCAAGAATTAACCTCCAGGAGACACCCATCCCAGATGCCAACCTCACAGTCTTTACAAATGGCTCTTGTCTGAGGAACTCCATGGGCAAAGTGGTAGCCGATTATGATATCACCACAGTAACTGAGGTATTGGAGTCAGGCCCCCTCACTCATGCTAACTCCGCACAGCAGGCAGAACAAGAAGCTGTGTCAAGGACATGTGAGTTGGGAAGGGGGCTGAAGATTAACCTCTATATAGAAAGCAGATATTCTTTGGGGTGCTCCATGATTTTGAAATGTTGTGGAAATGAAGGGGATTTTTAACTTCCACAGGACAGCCCATAAAGAAGAGTAAACAAGTCTCTAGGTTATCGGAATGTCTACTACTCCCCAGGAAGATGACTGATATCAAAACTACCAGCCATTCTCATGAATCCACTCCTGAGGTTGTAGGGAATCAACTAACGGATCAAGCAGCCAGGGAAGCAGCCTTCTCACTACTGGTTCCTGTAATTATTTCCTGCACTTCCTTGCTTGTTCCCCTGCCTATTGATCTGGTAGCTTTAACTGAGGCTCAAGCCCTCATCTCTCCTGAAAGAGTACATCAGTGGGAACTACCAGGGTGCACTCAGGACTCTGAAACAGAACTTTGGAAACATGGACAGCAGGTTGTTCTTCCTCATCAACTGCATTGACCATTACAAAATCACCTACACCATCTGTGTCACTGGGGACTGGATAAACTTTATTAACTTGCTTCCCAGCACTGGTGGGTAATAGAAAAAAATTTGGCTGAAGAGGTGGTGTCTAGATGCCAATCTTGTCCTTTATACAATCTCTCCAAGTCCCTTAGGCCTCCCCAAGGATGCTTTCCTCTCCCTCTCTCACCCTTTGAAATCTGGCAAATTGGATTCATCCAGCTGCCTCCCTGCTCAGGATATAAGTTTGCCCTTGTTATGGTCTGTATGTTTTCCAGATGGGTAGAGGTTTTCCCATGTCAGGCAACCACTTTAGGGATGGTAGAAAAAGCCTTAAGTGAACACATCATCCCTTATTGGGGAGGGGGGTCCCATGGGAAGTTCATGGTAATCAGGGAATTCATTTTACAGGCCAGGGACTCAGAACCATTCCGAAAGTGTGGGGAATCCACCAGCTCTTACACTGTGCTTATCACTCAGTTTTCAGGATTGGCAGAGAGAACTAATAGAGTATTAAAAGGACTACTAGGAAAATTAACCTTAGGTTTCTAGGCACCATGGATCAAAGTGCTACCCATTGCCATCCTTGCCCACTGGTTTTGACCAGTGGGCAAGACCAAACTTTCCCCCTATGAGATTGTCACTGGGAGACCAATGCCCCTCACCCCAGCAAATCTCTCCCCACTCGCCTCTCATTGTCTTCAAGAATATTGTGTCAAGCTTAGTCAGCAAATTCATCAGATCCAGGACCTTGTTTCTCAGTCTCATTCTTTAGGTCCACTGATTGAGACCAGTTCCCTCATTTCTCCTGTTGATTGGGTATATTTGAAGCACCACCTGGGGAAATACTCTCTAGAACTACTGCAGAAGGGACCCTTCCAGGTACTGCTCACAACCTCTACTGGTGCCAATTCCAAGAAATAGACTCCTG
>CM053214.1:348410573-348429628 GCA_028583105.1 Macropus fuliginosus | reverse complement strand
GGCAACCCAATTAGGCGAATCCTTAATAAACTTTGTTTTCTTTGGTTCTAAGAAGGCTTAAGTCGAATTCATTCAAGCATGACCCGGACCATCGGTATTTTGGGGTCCCCGATCACCCCTCAACCTCTTCATTTTTGGTTCCCTGATCCGGATAGCTGCTAATCTCAAGTTCTTCTGCTAACACTGGAAGGTATGTAAGCCTCCCCTTCTCTCTATCCCCTACCTGCTGTCCAAGCACTTTGGAAGCGGATTTTCGGACCTGTCTTCAGGTCCCAGTATCAGGCCAATTCTCTGAACTTTCTGGGCTCTAGAAGGTTAGAGAAACGTCAGTTAAGGGGGTGCCCAATTCTCTGGATTTCGTGGGCGCAAAAAAATCAGGGAAATCTTGGTTATTTTTTGTCCTTTTGTTGTTTTTTTTTTTTCCTCAAGGCTTACTTCCACGTCCTCCTTTAAGGAGGGGGGTGACTTCCAGTCCCAAAGAAAAAAAAAATGGGTCAAAATTAATCAATTCCAAGGAATTCGCCTTTGGGCTGTCTTTTCTTCTTAAGAGGCAACCGAATTTGGAGAATCCTTAATAAACTTTGTTTTCTTTGGCTTTAAGAAGGCTTGAGTCGAATTCATTCGAACACGACCCAGACCGTCGGTATTTTGGGGTCCCCTATCACCATAAACCTCTTCACCTTGTTTTAATTCCTTTAAAAATTTAGAATCCCCAGGGGTGAATTCTCTTGAAACTCCTCCTGGAGTAATGGGATCTGGGGTTTGTGTGCCTGAGAAATTTCGAGAGGACATCTGCGTTTGTGCCTCAAACCACCTCTTCTCCGCCAAACATAGTCGGTTGGACAATCCTGTGTTTATAAGATTATATATCTCAAAACTATCATACGGATTTGCTCAGGATTTTGTCTATGAAATTCAGTAAGCTGTTCTCCAACCACTTTCTAAGAATCAATATCACAAGAAGGATTTTCAGCAAACCAGGGAGATACCTTGTATGCTGTCTCTAGGAATATTTTAATTTGAGAAGGGCGTACCAAGCAACCCTGTTTCTTTAGCATTTTGTATATAAGCCTTTCATAAGATTCCTTTTCTTCTGTTCCTAGTTTCTGCCCCATGATAAGAATATTTATACTTATCTCTCCTAAGTCTTCTTTCTCCTCTGTGGGAGTGCTGCCTGGAGACTTCCCTCCTCTGGGAAGCTGTGTACAATGAACGCCCTGTGTCTCGGTCCAGAACTGTGGGTGAGACTCCCACCGAGTCCAAACGATCCCCTAGGATCCTATGTCTTCCCTTCTCTCGACTCCAGAAGGGGCTCCACAGTTGGGCGCCAATTGTTGGGTAATGGTCGGCTCAGTGAAGAGACCCCCGACCAGCAGGAAGTCTCGAATATCAGGCACGCAGTGATGAGGCAGGAGACAGAGATGTAGCAAGCTCCTTTTATTATTGGCAGGTACAAGTTATATATTGTTCAGCCATAAGTTCCATACTCGCAGCAAGCTAGTGATACATTTACTTTTACCACTCCTCCTTAAGATACAGATACCAGTCCTCATGATTGCCTTGGAAAGTCTTAATAAGTACCAGAATGTTTACTCAAGACTGAGAGACCTTGGGGCTATTGTGTAGGGTTCCAGATGGCCCAACCAACAACCTTTACTCCATTTGCACAATCGAGTGGGCTTATCAGGCCATCATGTGCTCCTGAAACCCTTGTGGACCTCTGAGGTTCCCTACATGTAGAGACAGCTTTCCAGAGAGTCCAGTTTAGGCCTGCACATAGAACAACTCCTTTCCCATCTGAACCCCACTTTTGCTTAGTTGCTTTGTACTTCCACTATGTCCCTCCCACTGCCCACCTTGGTTTCCCTTACAACTCACTCCTTCTGCTCAATTGCTATTGCCTTGCGATGGCTGCCCATCTCCAGAGATGATCAACTATGGGACAAAAGAAACTTCTCACATTTTGCCACTCATCCCATGTGGAAACTGGGCCAGGAGGCAAACAGACTATTTAACCTGTCCACTGCAGTCTGTGCCTTAACCTTTCAGGAATCATTTCAGTACAGTCTATCTCTGCTTCTGACTGAGGGTCTGTCTAATTAATGGCCCAGGCTCATCCCACAGAGGGCCTCAGATTCTCTGAAAAAAGGACTCCTGAAAAGCTCATTGTAATTCAAAAGGTGGACTAGATACAGTCTAGCAGAGAATTTGAACTTCTCCTTAGTGCCCCCTACTTCTGAAAGCTTTTGAGAAAAACCCGAGTTCATCTGAATTTAGATAGCCCTAAAGGTTCTGTCTTTTCAAAGGGAACTTGGGCTTCTACAGCCCCCTTGATATTTTTTGCTGCTTATCTAACCACTCTTCTGGAACTTCTGCAGGGAATCTTGACAGTACCCAGTGCAATTACACAATCTGGATGCACCCTGGTGGATTAATCTTAACTACAAGAGAGGAATCAAACTTTGTCTTTGTATCGCTGCACTCTCCCTGGATTCTAGGGACCAATATAACCCAAAATAACTCTGATTACTCCTACTGTGCAGGACCACCTAATGAATATATCTGCGGTAGTGATAGATTCCTCATCAATATAACTTTCACTCCTGCGACCTGCCTAAAGCTATGGCCTGATAAAATGGAAAATGAGATAATTTATTGGGATCACTATAAGGGATACTTATGGGCAGAAAAAGAATATGATCCTGTCTCCAATGGGATGACCAACAACCTCTGCTTAAATCCTTCTATGGCCCTACTTCTTTCTCAGTCGTGACTTTTGTACAACAGTACTCCCCCTGAATCAAGCAAGGGCTATCATGTTTATAAAGGAACCAGGATTAATGTCAACTAGCTCCCTGGTTCCCTTACCTTTTCCTTTATCTTACCATCCTCCTTGGGAATGTTCTTTCTGTGTGGCACATCCCTTTATCAGACCCTTCCTCTTCAGTGGACAGGACTATGTATCATTGTCCCAGTGATGCCTGACCTCTGATACATCCCAGGCTCGACCTAAATACCCATGACACTTCAAGACCTGGTTATTGTTGACCCCAGCTCTCCTGCCAAGTCTCTCCACTCCTGGTGCGCCATCCCGATCCTGCCCCTCATCACAGGGGACAGTATCCTGGCAGCTATAACAGTGGGAGTAACAGGACTTATCACTGCAAATAGCATTTCCAAAGATCTGTCCCGAGGAATCGTAGACATGAATGACAGGATAGCCAAAGTGGTGGGACACCTGCAGAGCGAACTTGTCCCCTTGGTCAGAATAGTCTTGCAAAATTGGAGAGTACTTGATGCACTCCTTGCAGCCCAGGGGGTGGCTTTGTTTTCCTCGAGGAGGAATATTCCTTTTATGTAAACAAATCCCAACAGATACAGGATAGTATAAATGTATTTAGCTCTCATGCCACTCAGTTAAGGGAAAAGGCTGAAGTGATCCAATGGTATGAGATGTTTAATTCCCTTTTCCCCAAGGTGGGCTGCTTACTTAGATGCCTCCTCCTTTCTGCTGCTGGGGTGCTTACTATTCTTGCTCTTATCTTGCTAGGTGTCTAATTAGGATTAACTTTGGCCCACAAATGTTCCACCACCTTGGTAAACAAAATAATGAAGAACAAAGTTATTCTCCCTAAACCTGCAGGTCCCATTCCAGATGCAGAGAATAGTGGATCTCCTTGGTCCACAAAGGAAGGATTTCTAGAACTTCCATTTCCTGAGGAAATGTGAAGTTTTCTTTGGTCTATCAGTGAAGACTTCAGTTTACCTTTGGCCAAAAAGAGGGAATGATAATCTTTTAATATAAATTTTGAACCTTAATAAAAGTCCAAGCCTGAACTAATCAATCAGTCTGCTTTGCTTTGCTTTGCTCTAAAAATGACCTTTCCTGTGTCAGCAATTTCAAAGACCTCTTTATGACAGGATGCCTGCAACCAGAGTGGTGGGATTCTTCCTTACTTTGTATCACAGAGACATATGCTATACAGAAGAAATTCACGCATCCTGGAATCATAAATTCCAACTGACACTACTTTGTTAATTCTCTTGTCTCACTGAATTTACAGCTTATTCAACTAAGAAAGTTTCTTTCTCATGGGAAAGTGTATTTCAACCTGGTCATTCTTCCATCAGGTAGTCAGAAGCTTTTCTGGCTCTGTGATCACATGACCACTAGCTTTAAAGGAATGGACTGTATGCATTTAGCCTGTTTGACTTTTCTTAATGGAACTTTCAGGTCAAAACCCCAAAAGAATTTTGGTCTAATCTGTTTGAGAGGGGGAATGGTGGGGTACAGGTTCTGGGAACCTCCTTGAACTCACTTTGAATCTCTTAACCTGGCCTTTCATTCTAAAATTTGCAGACAAGTTCCCCCTGAATCTTGCCACTTAACATGGTGTTCATACTCAAATTTGTAGTCAGGTTCTCCTGAATCTTCCCACTTAATCTGGCCTTTCATATTCAAATCTGTCACCCTTGGCCTAGCCTGGCCTTCCATTGTCTCTTACCTCTGGATTGCCCCACCTGCTTCCCACCCAAGCCTTCCATTGTCTGATATCTCCTGATTTCCTCCAGCTATTTCCAGCCCTTTACCAGTCACTCCAGTCCCATGGAGGTCCTACTTGGACTTCTCCTCAAGACCCTCCATAAACCCCTTCTCCTGTAGACTACCATAGACTCCTAGACCACCCCCAGATCCCTCCTACAATACTTTCTGTATTTAAGTTCCATCTTGCCTCCATGAAGACGCTCAGATTCAATCCACCTCTGACTCTATCTAGCTGAAATTACATCTGGCCCACTCATGAATACAATTCTTACAAATGGTTAGGCTCCTTAAGAGCCAATCTAATATGGTGAATCTTTAATTAACTTTGGGGGTTTTTTTGGCTTTAAAAAAATGTCAAAAATTGTTTTCACTTGTAATGGGGAAAAATATTTTTTTGAATGATACACTTGTGCAATTAACGTTTTCAAGATAATAATAGAAAAATATTTCACAAAGGATCATGTTAAAAATCCTTCTATCCCTCCCTATCATCAACCCTCCCTCTTTGTTTCCTGAATTTCCTCACATGACTTTAAACTCCTCTATGCACTGGAAAATAATGGAACAGAAAAGCATATGCCAGCCTTTATAATAAACATGCTACCTCCCCTTGAATTTACTTTTACTAACCTGTCACATTACAATAGAGTATAACCTTCCAGCAGTGTATCATTCTCAAGGATCTCAGTCCCAAGTTACCAAAATACTTAAGAGTTCTACTTTGCATCTTAGAATTTGTGTGTTTTAATGGGCCATTTGGAGAATAGGCTGGTATTCAGCAAATGGAAAAGTGGAAGAAAAAAATGTCCAGATTTGCCTCATGTTTGACAACTACAGAGAAATTAGTCACCATAGACAAAATATGTAAACCATTGAAAGAATGTATTTTCTTTTTATAATTGCAGGCATCAGAAATAGAAAATATTCTAAGGAACACAATGGAGATTAGGTCATAAATAAGTAGGTAGACAGATAGGAAGAAAAAAAGGAAGGAAGAGATAAAAAGATAGGTAGATGGATGGATGGACAGAGAGAGAGAAAGATAAAAAAGGCAAATGGATGGACAAACAGATAGGTAGGTGGGAAATATTTTCACTGTGAAATGGGAAGAAATCAGATAACCTGAATTTTTTTGCAGACTCATACTTCATCTGTTATTGTGAGTGGGCTCTGTGTCAATATTCTTGGTTTCCTGCTCCAAGTCTTTCTCCACATGCCTGTCTGAATTAGGAAGTTTATGTCTGGTCTAATGCTCTTTTTTTCTCGCTGTGTCTGTTGTACATTAATACATGGCTGTGTCCTCAGGTTTAAGGGAATTCATTTGCAGGTGCACAATGCTGTTGCTGTTGTCCTTGGAGATGATAGATCGGCCTCTCACAGAGTCTGTATAGTTTGTACTTCCTCCATTACACCTAGTCCGTGAGAGCCCCACAGGCTCCTTCCTTGGAGACTGGGAGACCCATGTCAGGCAATTGTAGCTGAAGGAGAAGCTTTGCAGGAAAGGCAAAGAGATCCTCCAGGCTCTCTCATGTCACCCAAAGACTGTACCAGCTGAACATCACAATGGATACCTGCAAACAGGGTCTCAATAGTCACACCAATCCATCACTTCAAATACTACTTCCTTGGTCAAGAAACAAAGAGAAGACAAACTACCTTGTAAAATAGTCAGAATGAAAATTTCATTCAGTCCAAAAGCCATTGTTCAGGCTCTCTAGTGTCAGTCCTTAGGAGAGAAAGGCCACATAAAGGAAAAGCTCCTGTCTGAGAGCTACAGACACACCTTGTTGCTGGCTTTCATCTCTGGAGGGAGGAGCCCAATTTACATTTCTTTCTCTGTTTAGTGTTACTAAGATCAACTATTTCCTACTGGTATGACACCCCTACTTGAGATGCAAAGAGATGCTTCCCCCCGAATTAGTTCTAAGTCGTTGGGGAAGGTTAGTGACACTGAGAATCTAAGTGAAGACTCAGTATCTATCTTTCTTCATCACTCCAAACTACTCTCAATACCAAGGGAGTGCTTATTAGGTTTTTCAATAGTTCCCTTATTTTCCCAGCTTATCCCAATGCTATTTCTAATTAGCAAGGCACCCCAGGCTTTTTTTCAATTTTATATCTTTAGCAGATATTGGATCTACTTTATGGGGGGGGGTAATTTATGAGCTTACTCCTGACACCTCTCATTACTTATAGGGCCATTTTTTTGTTCATTCTCTTGTAACTGGATTACATGTGGATTATGTACCCCCCCCCCCAATCACATTCATGGTCCCTTATTTCCAAGGTATGCTCTGTTGGCATGAGAGAGATCATTGTTAAGTTATCAATATGAGAAGTATACTTCAGAAATCATCAGATACTGAAAACCAGGACTTAATTTAATTGTGTTTTTTAAATTTAGAATTAGCAAAGGGATAGAGAAAATGTTAATAACGTAGATTAAACTTAAATGTGTATGATGATTTCATTATTTTCTCCCCTGGAGAGCTGGTGTTAAAAAAACAAAACAAAACAAAACACAGCAATCTATTCCATGCGTGTGGAAAAACCCACAGCATACAGCACAGCACATCCTGCCACACCATAGCCAAGCAGGAAAGCCCTGGGGCAACCTAAGGCACCAGCAGGACAGCATAGTGGAAAGGGTGAGTGCCAGTCCAGGGTGGGAGACCAGCTGAGCCATGTGAGTGACAGCTCCTTACCCCCAGGTATCAGCCACAGCTGCTCCTGAGACTATCAGTCCACAGATTAAACATCTCTAAGTCATCTACTTGAACTTCCGGGAGCCAAAATGGTGGAGTGATCTGTAAATGCTCTCTCCCCCTCACTTTGTTGACCTTGAAAGAACCATAAAATGTCTCCCCAGAAAAATTCTAGATGAGTGGGATCAGCAAAAGGGGAAAACAGTCTCATAGCACCTGAGACTTGGAATATTCCTCTTACTGTGGTGATAACCCCACGTCAGCAAGCCAACCAAGAGGAAATGAGGACCCCAGGTGTGTGGAGCCTCACACTAAGACACAGGTGTGCCTCAGTGCTCGAGAGGAAATGAGAGGGCAGCCAACATCACCAAACACTGAACTAGCCTTTGCTCCAGTTCAGCTGAGGAGATCTCCCTGGACTAGATCACTGCTCCTCCTCACTTAAAAAGCTAGGCCCAGGGCTAATCCAGGGAAACACAAAACAAAAAGAAAAAAAGATACCTGCTTCTTGCTTTCTTAAATCAACAAGCTTAATACCAGGTTCTCTTGATTCTAGCTGAAAGAACCAGAGGCCACAGTACACAAAGCGTCATCATCATGAGTAAGATGAAGGAAAGCAAGAATGAAAAGAACGTAGAATCTTTCTACAAGGCTGAGGATCAAAACACAAAAAACAAAGAGGTCACTATTGAGGCTGTACTCCCATATGAAACCTCATAAGGGACTGTGAACTGCTCACAGGCACAAAGAGCTCTCCTGGAACATCTGAAGAAGGAAACAGAAGAGAAACTAGCTAATGATTTCAAAAGTATGAAAAATGAATTCTGAGAAGAGAACAGATATTTAAAAAGGAAAATTGAACTCAAGGAAAAAGAAGCATGCAACCTAAGTGGGAAAATTGGACAAATGGATAAGGAAGTACTAAAACTAACTAGAGAAAATACTTCCTTAATAGGAATAATTGGACAATGGGAAAAGGAGATGCAAAAGTTAACTGAAGAAAACAATTTGATAAAAATTATAATTTGGCAAGTAGAAACTAATGACTCTGTAAGACATCAAGAATTAGTCAAACAAAATCTAAAGAATGAAGATATAGGAATAAAATTCAAAATATCTAGTTGGAAGAACAATTGACCTGGAAAATAGATCCAGGAGAGAAAATTTAAGAATTATTGGTCCACCAGAAAGCCACAGTGAAAGAAACCATCTGCACAATATCTTTCAAGAAAGCATCAAGAAAAACTGTCCAGAAGCGCTAGATCCAGAGGGCAAAATAAGCATGGAAAGAACCCACCATTCACCTCCTGAAAGGGATCCCAAACTAAAAACACCAGGAAATATTGTTGCCAAATTCCTGAACTAACAAGTGAAGGATAAAATGCTACAGGAAGTCAGAAAGAAACCATTCAAATATTGAGGAGCTAGAATCAGGTTCACCTAGGACCTTTCAGCTTCTACAATAAAAACTGGGGGAATGAGAATGTGATATTCTGTAAGACAAAGGATCTGGGACTAAAAACAAGGATCAATTACCCAGCAAAGTACAGCATAATATTTCAGGCGATGAGATGGGAATTCAACGAAATAAGGGATTTCCAGACTTTCCTGACAAAAAGGCCAGAATTCAGTAGAAAATTTGATATTTAAACACAGGTCTCAAAAGAAGCATAAAAAGGTTTGGGCAAACAGTTTACCTCCTTATAAGGCAAGATGATTTCTGTTAATCTTGAGAACTCTCAGTTTATTGTGAAATATGAAAGGGATGTACATAGATAGAGAGAATGGGTACAGAGTAAATGATGTGAGATAAAAATGTGATTCTATCATGCAAAGGTACTGTAACAGGACATGTGAAAAGGAGTAAGCAGAAAATGGTAAATTACATCATAGGAAGAAGTACAAAATTATATTATAGCAGAAGGAAAGAGGAGAGGGAGAAGAACATTATTTGAGAGGTACTCTAATCTGATTTAGTTCAAGGAGGGAACAAAAAACATAATTCAGTATATAAATCCAAGTAGCTCTATAGGCAGTAGGAGCTGAAGGGGGAAGAAAAGGGAGGGGAAGCTAAAAGGCAGGGAATAAGTAGTAAGGGTAAAGGGGAGTAAAAGGGAGGGGGGCTGAAAGAAGGAAGGGAAGACTGCAGAAGGTCGTGGTCAAATGTGAACACTCTATTGAGGAGGGGAAGGGAGACAGGACAATTAAAGCATAAATGGTGGGAAACAGGATGGAGGGAAAGACACAGATTGTAATCATAACTGTGAATGTGAATGGAATGAACTCTCCCATAAAACGGAGACAGATAGCAGAATGGATTAAAAGTCATAATCCAACAATATGTTGTTTACAGGAATTGCATTTGAAAAGGGGGAATACACACAGGGTAAATGTAAAAGGTTGCAGGTGAATATACACTGCATCACCTGCTGTAGGAAAAGCAGAGGTAGCAATCCTCATCTCACACAAAGCAAAAGCAGAAATACATCTAATCAAATCAGATAAGGAAGGAAACTATATCATACTGAAAGGGACTTTAAGAAATGAAGCTGTATCATTGCTAAACATGCATGCTCCAAGTGATAGAGCATCTAAAATCTTAGAGGAGACGTTGGAAGTTGCAGGAAGAAATAGATAGCAAAACTATCTATTTGAGGACCTCAACCTCCCTCTCTCTGAACTTGATAAATCTACCATTACAATAAAGAAGAAAGAAGTTAAGGAGATGAATAAAACTCTGGATAAGGTAGATACGATAGATATCTGGAGAAAATTGAATTAAATGTAATAAAAGGCCATGGAAAGATAAACTAAAAATTAATTGGAAACTAAATAATGAAAACCTAATAAAGGAGTGTGCTAAAAATCAAATAGAAACAATTAACAAATTCATTCAAGAGAATGAAAATAATGAGACAACCTACCAAATCTTATGGGATACTGCAAAAGCAGGTCTTAGGGGAAGTTTTATATCTTTGAATGCCTACATGAATAAAACAGAGAAAGATGAGATGAATGACTTGGGCATGCAGCTGAAAAAGCTAGAAAAAGAACAAATTGAAAAACCCCAAGTAAATACCAAATTAGAAATACTGAAAACCAAAGGAGAGATTAATAAAATTGGCATTGAGAAAACTACTGGACGAATAAATAAAACAAAGAATTTGTTTTAAGAAAAAGCTAATAAAGTTGATAAACTTTTGGTCAATTTGGTTTAGAAAAAGAAAAAATGAAAGGGTGAGCTCACCTCCAGTGAAGAGGAAATTACAACAGTAATCAGAAATTATTGCCATTCTTGGCCATAAACTCAACAATCTAAACGAGATGGACAAGTATTCAAAAAATATAAATTTCCCAGATTAACAAAAGAGAAATTTGAATACTTAAACAGCCCCATCTCAGAAAAAGAAATTGAACAAGTATCAATGAACTCCTTAGGAAAACAGCTCCGGGACTGGATGGATTTGCAAGTGAATTCTATCAAAAATTTAAAGAACAATTAATTCCAATATTATATAAACTATTTGGGAAAATTGGGGAAGGAATCTCCCCAAGTTCTTTTTACATTACAAATGTAGTTTTGATACCTAAACCAAGAAGAGACAAAACAGGGAAAGAAAATTATAGACCAATTTCTCTAATGAATATACATGCAAAAATTTTAAGTAACATTTTAGCAATATATATATGTATATATATATATATGTATATATGTACATATATACATATATACATATATATGTATATATATATGTATATATGTACATATATACATATATATACACATATATATGTATATATGTATATATGTATATAAATATGTATATATATATACATATATACATGTATATATACATATATATATAGCAACTGATCGTGAGAATAATACATTATGGTCAGTTGTGATTCATTGCAGGAGTGCAGGGCAGGTTCAAAAATAGGAAAAGTATTAGCTTAACTGATCATATCAACAACAAAACTAACAGAAACCACATGATTATCTCAATAGATGCAGAAAAAGCTTTTGACGAAATATAACACCCATTCCTATTGAAAGCACTAGAGAGCATAGGAATAAATGGAACTTTCCATGAAATAATAAGCGTTATCTACTTAAAACCTTCAGGATGCATTACATGCAATGGAGATAAGCTAGATGCATTTCCAATAAGATCGGGGGTGAAAGAAGGATGTCCATTATGACCACTGTTATTCAATATGATACTAGAAATGTTAGCTGTAGCAATTAGAGAAGATAAAGAAATAGAAGGAGGTTGAATAGGCAAAGAAGAAACTAAGTTATAACTCTGTGCAGATGATATACTGATATACTTAGAGAATCCCACTGATTCAAGAGAAAAACTACTTGAAAAAAAGAACATTGGCAAAGTTGCACGTTACAAAATAAACCCACACAAATCTTCTTCAATTCTATGTATTACTAAGAAGCCCAACAACAAGGGATAGAAAGAGAAATACCATTTAAAGCTGGGGTAGTCACTATAAAATGTTTAGGAGTTTACCTGTCAAAACAAACCCAGGGACTATATGAACACAATTATTAGATAATTTTCCCACAAATAAAGTCCAATCTAAATAAATGGAAAAACATCAGTTGCTCATGGGTAGGCAAAGCCAATGTAATAAAAATGACAATACTACCTAAATTAATTTATTTATTTAGTGGCTTGTCAATAAAACTATCAGATAATTATTTTCTGGAGCTGGAAAAAATAATACCAGAATTCACCTGGGAGAACAAAAGGTCCAAAATATCAAAGTGGGTAATGAAAAGAAATGTTAGGGAAGGTGGTCTAGTGCTACCAGATGTCAAATTGTATTACAAAGCAGCAATTATCAAAACCACTTGGTATTAGCTAAGAAACAGAAAGGCAGGCAAGGAGAAGAGGCTAGGCACTCAAGACACAGTATGCAACGAATATAGTAATCTACTGTTTGATAAACCCAAGGACCCTAGCTTCTGTAATAAGAACTCACTGGTCCACAAAAATTGCTGGGAACACTAGAAAACATTGTGGTAGAAACTAGGCATAGACCAATGCCTGACACCATGCACAAGAATAACATCCAAATTGATATACAATCTGGTTATGAACATTGATACTATGGCCCTATGAGAGGCGTCTTCTCATCATGGCGGACCCGAGATATAAGGCTCTTCAGGACTACCATAAGAGGCTGCTTGAGCACAAGGAGATCGATATACGCCTCAAAGAGTTATGGGAACAGTTGAAAGAGTTTACCAAGCAATACAAAAAGTGTGAAAATGATCTGAAGGCCTTACAAAGTACTGGGCAGATTGTGGGTGAAGTCCTTAAATAATTAACAGAAAAAAAATTCATTGTTAAAGCAACAAGTAGACAAAGATATGTTGTAAGTTGTCGGCATCAGCTTGACAAGAGTAAGCCGAAGCCAGGGGCAAGAGTTGCTCTGGATATGACTACGCTAAGTATCATGAGATACTTGCCAAGAGAAGTTGATCCTCTGGTTTACAACATGTCTCATGAAGACCCTGGGAATGTTTCTTATTCTGAGACTGGAGGGCATTCTGAACAAATCAGAGAAATAAGAGAGGTAATAGAATTACCCCTTAGAAACCCTGAATTATTCCAGGGTGTAAGAATAATGTTGTTTCATATATGGACCACCAGGTACAGGGAAAACACTCTTGGCAAGAGGTGTTGCTAGGCAGGTGGACTGCAATTTTTTAAAGGTTGTATCCAGTTCCATTGTAGACAACTACATTGGTTAAATTGCTCATTTGATCAGAGAAATGTTCAGTTATGCCAGGGATCACCAACCATGCATCATTTTCATGGATGAAATAGATGCTATTGGTGGTTGTCGTTTTTTCTGAGGGTACTACAACTGATAGAGAAATTCAGAGAACTCTAATGGAGCTACTGAATCAGATGGATGGATTTGATACTTTACACAGAGTAAAAATGATCATGGCTACCGACAGACCAGACACATTGGATACTCCTTTGTTGTATCCAGGAAGATTAGATAGAAAAATACATATTGATTTACCAAATGAACAAGCAAGATTAGACATATTGAAGATTCGTGAAAGTCCTATCACAAAACATGGTGAAATAAATTAAGAAGCAATTGTGAAACTCTCAGATGGTTTTCATGGAGCAGATCTATGAAATGTTTACACTGAAGCACGTATGTTTGCAATTCCTGCTGATCATAATTTTGTAGTACAGGAAGATTTCATGAAGGCAGTAAGAAAAGTGGCTGATTCTAAGAAGTTGGAATCTAAACTACATTATAAATCTGTCTAAGTTATGTCTTAAAAGACATTAGCATAATATAAAAATAAAGCTGAGGAAAATAATGTAAAAAAATATTGATACTATTGACAAATTTGTGGAGTAATAAACGGTGTATTTATAAGATTTATAGAGAAGGGAAGAAGTTTTGATTAAAGAAGAGGTAGAAAGCATTATGAAGTACAAGGTGGATAATTTTGATTACATTAAACTGATAAGTTTTTGCACAATCAAACCCAATGCAACCAAGATTTGGAGGGATGCAGAAAACTAGGAAAGAATTTTTGCAGCTAGTGTCTGTAATAAAGGCCTCATTTCTAAAATTTATAGAGAACTGAATCAAGTGTACAAAAATACAAGCCATTCCCCAACTGATAAATGGTCAAAGGATATGAACAGGCAGTTTTCAGAGGAAGAAATTAAGGATATCTATAGTCATATGAAAAAAAAATGCTCTAAATCACTATTGATTAGAGAAAGTCAAATCAAAATAACTCTGAGGTACCACATCACACCTATCAGATTGACAAACATGACACAATAGGAAGATGATAAGTGTTGGAGAGGATGTGGGGGAGTTTGTACACTAATTCATCGTTAGTGGAGCTGTGAACTGATCCAACTATTCTGGAGAGTAATTTGGAACTGTGCCCAAATAGCTACAAAAATATGCCTACCCTTTGACCCAACAACATCCCTTCTAGGACTGTATCCTCAGGAGATCCTAAAAATGGGAAAGGGTCCCACATATACAAAAATATTTATAGCAGCACTCTTTGTGGTGACCACAAGCTGGAAATCAAGGGAATGCCCATCAATTGTGGAATGGCTGAATAAATTCTAATGTGTATATGTAATGGAATACTATTTTACTCTAAGAAATGATGAACAGGAAGACTTCAGAGAGGCCTGGAAATACTTATATGACAGTGAGCAAAAGGAGCAGAACCAGGAGAACTTTGTGCACAGCAACGGACATAGTATGCGAGAGTATTTTTCTGGTGGACTTGGGACTTCATTACAATGCAAGGACTTAAAAAAATTCCCAATGATCTTTTAAGGCAAAATGCCTTCCATATCCAGAGAAAGAACTGTGGAATTCAATTGCAAAATATAACAGATCATGGCCTTTTGTATTATGTTTTGGTTTGTTATATGATTTCTCCCATTCCTTTTAATTCTTCTACACAGTATTACTATAATGAAAATGTATTTAATAGGAATGTATGTGTAGAATCCATATAAAATTGTATGCTGTCTCAGGGAGAGAGGGCAAGGGAACGGGGAGGGAGAGGGGAAAAAATCTAAATCATATAGTAGTAATTGTAGAACACTGAAAATAAATAAAATTAATAAAAAAAGATAGATCTATTGAGACTATAGGTCTATTTCCTGTTCTGTCAATTGAGGAAATTTATGTTTTTGTAAATGTTCTTCCATTTCACTTAAATTGTTAAATTTATTGCCATATAAGTAATAAAAATAACTCATTATAACTTTTTAAGTTCCTCTTCATTCCTTCTGTATTCACCATTTTCACTTTTGATTTGGTTTTCTTCTCTTTTAAAAACCAAACTGAACTAATTGTTCATCTATTTTATTTGCTTTTTGCTCATGACGGGAACCTTTTTTTTCAATTTATTAATTGTATGGATTTTTCTTACTCTTGATTTTATTAATCTCAACTTTACTTTTTGGATCTCCACTTCAGGTTTTAATTGGGGATTTTTTTGTTCCCATTCTATTTTTTTTCTTATTTCATGCCAAATTCATTGGTTTATTTTCTGTATTTTTTTGTGATAAGCATTTAAGATGCAAATTTTCCTCTAATCCCTGTTTTTACTCTGTTCAGAGTGTTTTGTCTTTTCAGCACCTCTAGGCCCAGCTTCTCAAAACGCAGGAGACCTTCAATCTTTACTTACTCAGCATCTGCTATTCTTCAGATGAAAGTTTGGGAGGCAAAAATTTTTGAGATAAAATATCTTGAGGGAGGTGAAAGTTGAAGTGAAATTTCTTGAAGCCTAACTGCTTCTCTCCAGGCATACTGTTTATTGATTCAGTGTCATCAGTTTAGAGGGATTTGCACTTCACTCAGATGAAATATCAGCCTCTAGAGGAAGCCTGAACAACATTGACCTGCTGAGGGGCAGTAAACTGAGCAGGCCTGTTTTGTATAATCTATATTTTTCAAGGACTGATTGAAATCCTTTGTTAGGCTATATGTTTTATCCACCTTCTCTGGAGGCTTTTCTGAGGTCCTCTCCAGACATCTTAGGAGGACAACTGCTTTACCAATTTATTTTTGTTATTCTATGTTCATTTTCTGACAATTTCTGTCTGTTTGTGGAAGAAATATGGAGAGCTATGAGATTTCTGACCTATTCTGCGATCTTTCTAGAATGTTTAGGAATCTACTTTCTATATCTTCTCTGCTGAACAAATAAGAAGAGATTGCTGGGTGTCATCCTGTTCTTGATGATATAGTCTACACTGGAAGGATTCTGAGCTTGGTCTATATGTCTCTGTGTACTTTTTCCCTTTAGTAAAGGAATTCCCTTTCATTGCCCTGTGCTTGCTCAATGAGTTTTGATTTAGTATAATTCAAAGAAATCCCATTCAATATTAAAAAGAGCATAGTTTATAAGATCTCCCTTGCAGTGCTGATTCGATGTGTACTGATTTCAGCAGGACAGTGTGAGCCTCAATTCCTCTCTCCCTTTCCCAAATAATACTTTCATTTTCTTTGATGATTATTATTTAGAATGCTTTTAAATGGTGAATGAAGAAATTGCCATTCTTAATTCATCAGAACAATTCTTGCCATGTGTTTGTTTGAATTGTTCTGGTCATGAATTTATTTGCCTTTTATAAATTCAGGGTTTGTCAGGCTAACATTTGTGATTGTCATCTCTAACAGTCCTTGTCATTTATACATTGAATTGTTATCTTAAGTGAGATTGTCACACCTGCCAAACCTCATAGGTAATCAGTGTCAATCTTATCTCAGAGTATCTCAATTAAGGCCAGGGAAGACATTAAACACTCATCATACAAAGCCATTCACCAAGAAGTCATGTCTCCCTTCCATGTCTTTGAAAATGGTTTGATGCTATATCTCATTCTCTTTTCTTTTACTTTCTAACAGTAGCCGCCCCTCGTTAGCCCACGAATCCCAATACACTGATATCCTTTCTTGCAAACTGCTCCCCAAATTTTAATTCACTTCTTAATCTACATTCTTTCCTCTTTTGCTGTTTCCTTATCATCTCTTAGGATACACTTAGTTCACTCCCTACCATATAATCCATATTGCAAGATTTAACACTTCTATGAGAATTCATAATCTTATATCTCTCCTCCATTTCCTAATTCCTTGACTCAGTGATACAAGCTATAAGAACCTGGCCCCTGAGGAATGCCATTTTCCTGGTTATCTAATGGCTCTATTAACTACAACAGAGGCATATGTAATTGAACTGAAACACCAACTAATCTGATAAGAGCAGACAACTAGGGAGTAGGGATACTGGGAACTCCTTCTAGTTGGCTGAACTCCCTGCTGCAGAGCTGGCATATGAAAAAACCTAAATGTTCTCCTTAAAAGAATGTAGAAAGGATGATCATCATCTATACCACTGACTTTGAATCAAGTCAAGTGGTCTGGGGCCTGGAGTGAAAAAGAGTGAACAATCAAAGGCTCTCTCCCTTAGTATAAAGTTCAGTGGAGGAATTTTGCTGATGACACCCACTGAATATAGTTACTGTGGGACACATCAATGCCAAGTAGAATCATATGTTAAAAAACCAACCAGGTTGAAACTATTACAAGAGTAGCAGGGTTTGGGAAGTGGATATAGTGCCAATGTAAACATTGAAATGCTAATATCTGCACGCTCATTAAGGAAATGGTAGCAAGTAACTAACCCAAGTAGCCCCCAACCTGGGCCCAACTGGCAAAATGGAATTCCTTTCACCTTAACGTAAGATGGTTGCCAATGCTAGTGAACAGTTCTCTCATTATCCATGTGACTACCCAAATTAGGAAGAAAATTCCTGGAAGCTATTTCTATGACAAGACCATACCCTGGAAAGGAGAAAGAAAATACTTTGTCTTTCTTGGATCCAATATCCAAGAAAACTGGCCTGATATTAATGGAGTATTTTGGGATATTGGTCTGGCATTCTCATGCCTTACTTTCTTCCTTTCCAGCAACAGAGCCACAAGATTCATGCCTCCTTAGAGGACTCCATGCTTTCTACAAAAGTGGTACACATCCTTTGAGATGGGTTGGAAAACCCTCTCAGAAAAAGGGCTGGTATTTTTGTGAGTCCTTTTGCTTTCTAATAGTACAGAAAATGTAATATAGTCATCTAATACTTGAAAACATCTTTCTCCTGCACATTCTAGAGTAGATCTTTTCCAGAGCAACTCTGAAATCTCCTCTTCATATTTGTTTCACTGTTTCTTCATCACTTATAGATTCTTAGATGTTCTTTACCTTTTGAAAAATAGATCTTGATACAGTTTAGGACATCATTTTCAAGTTGCTTCTCCAATATCTAATTGACTTGGCAAAAATTAGTTGAAATTTTGTAGATTTATGTGACATATTAGCAATAGAGGCATGAAAAGAACATCTAATAAGGAACCTATTCTTCATTTGAAACTTCAGAGCACAGGCTGGGAGAGCTATGAACTTTAGACCATAACACCTTTGCAGAACTGAAAACTTAAAAACACCCAGGATTAACTGAAAGCATCACGATGAATTATTTGAATCTTATGACAGAGCACTCTGCATCCCAGGAAAAGACCCCAACTTTAAAATAATGTTAAAAGTCAAGGAATAGACTGCGGAAATGAGCAAGAAAATAACAAAAAATAACATGACCATAGGAAGTTCCTATAATAACAAAAAGGTTAAAGCACAAACCAAGAAGACAGAAAAATCAAAATGGCAAATGTGAATTGGTTTCCAGCCCAAAGAGAATTCCTGAAAGATCTCAAAAACAAATTTTTTTTTAATCAACTCACAGAAGTAAAGGGAAAAATGAAGAAGGAAGTGAGAGTAATGCAAGAAAACTATGAAAAAGGAAGTAACTGTTTGGGAAAAGAAATGGGGAAAAATACTGGAAAAATAACATTAAAAATAACAATATAAAAAAGAGGCAGAAAAATTCACTGAAGAGAACTCCTTAAAAATCACCTTAGGCAAGGGGGCAGAGCCAAGATGGCGTAGTAGAAAGATGCACATACACATAGCTCCGAACCCACAACCCATAGAACGGCTACAGGGAAGTAACTCAGGGCGAATTCTGCACCCAGAGGCCACGGAACATTGGAGCGAGGGAGATTTCTGTTCCAGAGAGACCTGCAAACCTCTTGCGGGGGGTCCTTCACGCTACAGACTGGGCACCGGGACTAGGAGCTGAGTGCAGCCCTGCCGCGGCCGCGGCACCGAGAGGAAAAGATCCGAGCGGGCTTCAGGGATGGGATCTCCA